>OZ035997.1:91770809-92403309 GCA_964035015.1 Corallium rubrum
TTTCATCCACGCCCTCTTCTAAACTAAACTCAGAGACTTCCACATCAAGCGTATTTTACCCGCCATATTTTGGACTTTCCCTGGCTTAGCGTTCGTCGCTATGGTGACAGGGGGCCATGCAGGGGGCTTGTTACCAGTCCTCTGCATCACACATCGATCAGCGCGCCCATTGCCGTTTCACCGCCCCCTATATAAACGCCCTGGCTGCGGACGTGGCGAGATTTCTCCGTAATGCTCGTGGAAACAAACAAAAAATCCTAATAAGAAAGTTATTGCTGCAAAACGACGAAAATAAATGAAATAAATGACGATGAACATTATAAAAGTAAATTTTAGTATCCAGACGAGATAAAATAACGCTAGTGTTTTGACGAAGTTAAAGGAAGCGAAGACTAAACAAAAAGTGCATATTAATAAACTACTTAATAACCTCGATCGCTCGGTCTTTACAGTAAGATATCAAACCTCGGCCTTGAACGTATTAACCTCGCTATCGCTTAGTCAATACAGCAAGACCACGGTTTAATATTTTACCATGAAGACCTCACCTAAAAAAAGAAAAATATTCCAAACAAAGTAATTAGCTTACTGTAGAATCATCGTATTGTGACATAGTCCTTTCAGGAGTAACGTTAACAGAAACTTCGGCAGGATTCTGTAGGGGTTGTCTGCTTCCAAATACGAACGATTTCGAAACCTTTCTGCCCTTTTTGTCGTCCAAGTTCGACGACGACGAAGAAATAGACTCATCAGACATGGAATTATTATCCTTCTCAATGTCTTCCACGTTCTGAGGCTTTTTGATTTTTTTCTCTTTTTCCTATAATATTAAAAAAAAAGAAGTAAAGGATGTATTTAATTACTCGACGCCTGCAATCAATTGCTTCGTATTTCTCCACATTAAACAAACATTGAAAATAGAAACCACACCGTTGTAGGGTAGATGTCACTTTAAAGGACATTGGCAATAAAAATTTTCTCAAATTTGAAAGAACTCGTAAAATTGTAATAGAAGATCTTTTGCAACTTTTTTATATCTTTCTTCGTTTTTAAAATATTTAAGTTTGTTTGATATGTAAATTAGATGATCTCTGACGTTAAGAGCAGGGTATAAACAGTATTGCTAAGATAGACACCTGTCTAAGACAAGAAACTTTCTAGAATAGACAACTCTGTAAGACAGACAACTCTCCAAGACAAACAATTAAAGGTACTTAAGAAGAAAGTTAAACGGTAAAAACATCTTTATTAAAAATAAGTGTCGACGACGTTTCGACGTTTCTAATGCCATTATCAAGTCAATATATTTAAAATTAAAAATTATTAAAAAAATTTTAATTTTAACTATATTCACTTGATAATGGCGTAAGAAACGTTGTCGATACTTCTTCTTAATAAATATGTTTTTACCGTTTAACTTTCTTCTTAAATGTCTCAAGAAACCGTTACTTATTAATTAACGGTACACAATTCAATTCAGTATTAAACACAGCAGAAATTTCCCCAATCAGCTTTCTTACTTTGCTTGTTTTTGTTTGTTTGTTTGTTTGTTTGTTTGTTTGTTTGTTTGTTTGTTTGTTTGTTTGTTTTGTTTTGTTTTGTTTTGTTTTGTTTTGTTTTGTTTTGTTTTGTTTTGTTTTGTTTTGTTTTGTTTTGTTTTGTTTTGTTTTGTTTTGTTTTGTTTTGTTTTGTTTTGTTTTGTTTTGTTTTGTTTTGCCTTGCCTTGTTTTGCCTTGCCTTGTTTTGTTTTGCTTTGCTTTGCTTTGTTTTGTTTGTTGGAAATGAGTTCTGATGAGAACAAAATATTTAGTATCCTTGCAGTTCTATCTTATAATCTTTATTTGAGATATATTATGGTAAAATGTACATGCCGCCATCTTTTTTGCTACGGTAGATTTCACCAATATACTTTAAAGTATAAGGAAAAACTTACTTTGATTTGTTTCTGTTGTCTCTCCGGTAGAACGTCTGGTAAACTACCCACCAGCGAAATTCGAGAAGGACCGCCTGAATCGCCAAAACTCGTTGAAGATGAACCAGACTAAACAACAAGGAGGAAAGACAATGTAAGCTGGTGTTCTCTGAGCATGAAGTTAAAGTGCTATGAAACGAAAATTAAGTTTTATTTGAAAGAACACTTAAAATTATAGAGTAACATCTTTTGCAGTTTTTGGTTTCCTTGCTTTGTTCTTGAGATATTTTAGTTTGTTTGACGTAGATGCATAATGAGCTATCGGAGAAGGTTAGATATCTTTTATATTATGAAACCAAGATAATTTGAATGAAGCATGTGGATGTGTTTCGCCCACAACACTAAACATGTAGATCTTCAAGTGATTATTATATTTGATAATAGCAAAGATATGTGACTTTTTCGATAACTCATTGTGCACGTGCGACGTCTAAATGTTAAATTTGAATATCAAACAACCTAAGAAAAATATCTCAAGAACTAAGCAAAGAAACGAAAAACTGCAAAAATAAGACAAACTTAGGCACTTTAAAGAAGATATATCACAAGAAAGAACATCCAAAGAAAAAGTGAAACCCCCATGCAAAATAACCCAGGACATGGTTGATAATAATGCAAGGATAATCGCTAATATAGAAAGACAAGTCAAGGAGAAGTATTTTGAGTACAGGCGTTGAAGTGTCATCATTAAGCAACAACACGCTAAGTTCTATTAATAAAGAAGGTGTTACCAGTTATACTTACTATAGAGTCGTCATCTCCGTCCTTGATGACCAATCCAGAATCATCTAGTTGCGTTTCTATTACAAAAAGTTAAATATACTAAATAACTAAATAAGCACCCTGCGAAGTTCCCAAAAGGCCAAAATAAAATAAGCACCCCGTGCCCTTGTATTCAAATCACTGTGGTATTTTAGAGAATTTGTCAATTTGACAATGGACTATCCTGTGAGTATTTAAAATATCATTAATAATTAATGACGAAAACACAAAATAAATCAATAACGTTGAATTTGTGAAACTTCTAAAATTTCCCAAAAGTAGCGGCCCCTTCGAATGTAGCGCATTTTTTTAATGTTTATCCAACAAAAAAGTAATGTTCGTGTTAAAACTTAACAATCAACTTAAAGCTAGCAGTATACGTTTTTCTCGATTATCGACATTTCTGTTCGATGAAAGCACGTGTAACGTGTTCGTCTTTAATTTTTCAATATTTACAACATGTTCTCTCTTTATAAGTTGCCACCATCGCCGCCGATGCAGAATCATCCTCAGAAAACGTTATGGAATTCTACGGTATATATACTACAGTATATATACCTCTGACGAAGGGCCTTCGCTCGAAACGTTAGCCTACTACGTTCTCTGCTTCGGCAGTATATCTAACCTTACTATATACTTCGATTATATATATATATATATATATATATATATATATATATATATATATATATATATATATATATACATACATATATATACATACATATATATACATACATACATATATATACATATATACATATATATATATATATATATATATATATATATATATATATATATACATACATATATATACATATACATATACATATACATATATATATATATATATATATATATATATATATATATATATATATAAATAATGTGGTGTGATATGATGATATATTTAAATGATATGATATATGATATGATACAATGACATGACTTACATGTGGAATATTGCAATAAAATTATATTAAATAAGATTGAGTGATATAACATAGATAACACATATATAAACACGTACGTTGGACCTTCCTGGTGATGGTTAAAGTATCTTCCGAATATCCATCCCTAAAACCAAAACGATATAATTTAACTAATTCGCTAACTAACCCACTATATAAGCAGGCGTAATTTTGTTTTAATAGTTGGTTAGTCAGAATGATATATATTCAAACTCACCTCGAGTCTTGCAAAACGCTTCCATCTAGTGTCATATCACTGTAGTCGTCAGGTCTCTCATCTTGGGAATTCTAAACACAGAAAGAAACGCTTGGGAAATAGTGAATTGCAGGTCGGAATAATGTTCGAAGTACCGATCTGGTTTACGTTGTTTCTCTTCTTTTCTCCACAGAAAGAGTGCAATATATCCGATTTGCCGGGATCTTTGTTATCACAACCGAGCTAGCCCGGTTAACCGGGATGAAAACGTCCATGTAATATTTTCGTCCCGGCAAATTAAGCGGGCTGGAAAACTGTTTAACTCGTTCCGATACGTGCTCGTTTGCTTGACTGTGTAAATAAATAGGGCTAAAAAGAACTGAAATAGGGCACCAAAACGTTGTTCGTGTGTTTCGTGATCATATAGCGAAGACTATAGGGCAGGTGCGAACCCAAGAATTTCTCACTAGAGATTCAGAGTTATGAAACAACTAAATCCAACTCTTCGTAAACCTCGTAAAAGGGGTCAATAGCCAACGGTCTGTCCTTAATTAGAGACTCGTACCCTTCGTGAATTTAGATGGTAGACTACATGTATGAAGGGATACACGTTTAATTACTTGTTTTAAATTGTTATTTCACTTGTATACATTATTATTATTATTATTATTATTATTATTATTATTATTATTATTATTCTTTATTTAAGGAGGATAAGTTTTTCAGCAGAGCTGGTGGGTCCTCCATTCACAGCTAAGACCTTTAGGTGTTGATTTTACGGAGGGAGGAAAACCGGAGAACCCGGCGAAAAACCCTCGAAGCACAGAAGAGACCAACTAAACTCTACTCACATGAGTCCCCACCCAGGGAACGGGGTTATTCCCAGACGGTCACCCATCCAAGTACTACCCCGTCTAACCGGGCTTAACTACTGGTGAGAGGCAGCGCCCTAATAGCACACGCCACCCGTGCTCCCACATTTCTTGCAATATTGTGAAAATTTTAAATAAATTTTCAAATTGTTATTGTAAAAAAGATTAATAAAGTATGTAAGTATAGTGAGTGTACAGTGTTAGCCAGGCCAAGTCGATCATCTTGAGCGACTGGCTAAAACATTTTTCGTGTTCTCTTTTTAAATATATATATAACGCTCTCACGACTGTTAAAGTATATACTACGGCAAATAAACGTATACAATGTTGTTTGTTTCAAAAAAATAATTGGGGTGTTATACAAGACATGTCAGCTTGGAAGGTCTCAAGGACCTTCGCCGCATTAATAAAGTGCCGCACTTAAGTCAACAACGCCAACTTTCCCAGCTTTGTCAAAACACAGAGATCAATTCTGCCTACACTGCTTACCGGCGAACTGGTGCTACCATGCTTTGAATAACGTCGTGGTTCAGCTTGAAGACCTAGCAATAAAAAAACAAGAACATATTAAAGTAATAAAACACGGTAATGCGCATAATTGCGTTGTACTTAAGCTTAGAATGTCTGCATACTAACTCTGTACCGTGAAACATATCGGTCAGATATCGGTGGAAGAAAATGACCGACAATTTCTATACTTAAACATGAACGAAATATTACTAAACTTGTAGATAATCGTAAGACCTTGAGCGTAATTACTTGGGCTACTGTGGTAGACCGAGTCTAGTTTCGGCTCCGTTTTTTTGTCTGTGTTTCGAAATGACAATCATTACGTCATCCCATCAGGCCTTGCGCGGCTGATGCGTCGCTTTCCTGAATCCTGATGTCTAATCAAGTTGTTTGAAGTCAAGTGTTCTTTCTTGGATGTGTTCAGTGTGTTCACAGATATAGTTATTGTTCAGTAATGTGTGGAAATTAGCCTGGCCACTAGAGTGAAAATACGTTAAATACAGGCAATCGTGTTTTGTGTATTGCGAATTGTGTTTTCTATCGGAGAATTAGACTGTGTTTTGACTACTTTCTGTGACCAATGACGTTTAGACTTTTACAGATTTTAGCACTGCATGCGATGTGATCGCAGCTGCAAGTTTGCAGTAGCCCAAGTGAACGCCTGATCTTGTTTAAGATTAATTCAAGTGTTTTGCAATTTGAGTCAAAAGTAATTCCTAATTGCACAATAAACCATACGGTTTCTTGTTAATACGTGCAGTAGTAGCAAAATTCGAAAAGAATTACGATTAAAAAACGAGAAGAGAATTAGGGTGCACAAAGCATGATTTGCCGTACCATTGTATTGCAGGCTTATGCAACAAACATGCAACAGAAAACCATAGATCTAATTAAAGGGTATTGGCAATAAAAAGTAAGTTTGTTTAATTTGAAAGAACTCGTGAAATTGTAATAAAAGATCTTTTACAACTTTTTTGTGTCTTTCTTCGTTTGCAAGATATTTTAATTTGTTTAATATGTAAATGAGATGGGCTCTGACGTCAGGAGCATGGTACAGTATTTTTACACAAAGCAACATCAGTTATGAAATGTTTAGTGTCACAAGGCGTTTTTACGTGCACAGTTTTAAGTGATTTCGTTGAACAAAGATATAACTGATTTCGCTACGTGTGACAATACTGTAACTCTGCTCTTGACGTCAGAGACCATCTTATTTACATATTAAACAAATTGAAATATCTTGAAAACGAAGAAAGATACTAAAAAATTGTAAAGATCTTCTACTACAATTTTATGAGTTCTTTCAAATTAGACAAACTTAATTTTTGTTGCCAATGTCCTTTAACAAAATTTCTTTCACTATAGTAACCCCAAAAATTTTAAAATTTGAAATATTTTTTGCTTCTGTATTGGAATAAAATCGGGGGAAAAACCAACAAAGTGAAATAAACCATACCAGGAACATCGACACTATAACTTCCTCCCTGCATCAACGTCAGATTCCGCCGTAACGTTGACGACTCTCCACCAATCCGTACCCTGGAAAAAAGTTGCTAATTAGTTATCACTGGTAAATTAGAACTGTACATATATAAAGACCAAAATTCAGGTTCGCTCGTACCCCATATCATCAGCAATTGCTCTCGCTAATTGAGCTTCATCTTCTTCATCACTGGCAGAGAATGTAAAATCATCTTCAGGATCAACTGAAACAAGAATAAATATTGTAATATTGTGGCATTGTGGTGTATTTTGCGGACATTGTGGTGTATTTTGCGGGCTAAAATGGATAATTCAGTGGGCTAAAATAATAGATTTTAGCCCGCTGATCTGGGCCTAACAGTTTTAACAGTTCTAAATCACTGATTTGTTGTTCATGGAATTATACTTTTCTTGTCAATACTTTGGAGGAAAGATTGTTTTGATGACAAGTGTTGCGTTTTTCTGCCTAGTTGCAGTATAAAAGAACTGTCCTTTTCACAATAGCGGAGCCATCCTGAATTCGCAATGCATTGTGGTCTACCCAGGGTAACACGCTCAATCAATTGATTGCGTAGTGCTGAGAGACAATGTGGTAATTTTTTCTTTATAAATACTTTCGTAGCAACAATGTCTAAATATGATAGTTGTGATATTGGTAAATGCAACAATTCTCGGTCGTATAAGGATAGATTCATGACAAATGTATCCTTATACGTCCAAGCATATTAAATATTACAACGTTCATATTTAGACTTTGTTGCCACGACAGTATTTATAAAGATAAATTTACCGCATTGTGTCTCAACTCTCAAGACTACGCAATCACCTTTTTAATTGAGCTTGTTACCCTGGATAGATCACAATGCATTGCGAATTCAAGATGGCGGCATTATTGGTCCATTAGAACACTCCGTGTGCTGTACTTACAGAAAAACGAAGCCAGTTATGCTTTGCTGGGTCATTTTGCATTTCTCAAATTGTCGTAATAAGATTTTCGTGACACAAAATCAGCCCGGTAGGCTGAATACGGATATCTCAGTTTAAAGTTAATATGTACAACATTTGCGTCTGAACTGTATAAAGCCCTAATCAAACCAGAACGCAAGTCATCGCAAGTTGGCGAAATAACAAAATAACAAAATAAAAGTTTCATGAGTGTTTTAAACAAGTTTTAACTTTGTCACGGTACATGATATTTTCGGGAAATTATTCAGAGAGATAGCTGAGATAGCGCGATTGCTAACTTGCGATGACTTGCGTTCTCGTTTGATTAGGGCTTAAGATTTATAACACCAACTTGTCGTGTTAAAAAAATAATATATCTTACTTCTTCTCTTTCTCATTCTGTCAATAAAGTCCTTTAATTCAATCCTGATCTTTCGTTCGTTGCTTTTCATATCGCGGACAAAATCGTGCTAAGAAATTTCAACAATACATCAATCGTTATGAGTGACTAGACCCAGTCCTTCAGGGCGGTGCCGGGCCTATTCCGCACGAACGAACGAACGAACGAACGAACGAACGAACGAACGAACGAACGAACGAACGAACGAACGAACGAACGAACGAACGAACGAACGAACGAACGCACGCACGCACGCACGCACGCACGCACGCACGCACGCACGCACGCACGCACGCACGCACGCACGAACGAACGCACGCACGCACGCACGCACGCACGCACGCACGAACGAACGAACGAACGAACGAACGAACGAACGAACGAACGAACGAACGAACGAACGAACGAACGAACGAACGAACGAACGAACGAACGAACGAACGAACGAACGAACGAACGAACGCACGAACGCACGAACGCACGCACGAACGCACGAACGCACGAACGCACGAACGAACGCACGAACGCACGAACGCACGAACGCACGAACGCACGAACGCAGAGCAGCTGAAATATTATTTTCTTCTCAACCATGGTTAAAGGTCTGGTTGTTCAAATCACAAAGTTAGCTCAATCCTGCATTATATTGCATAGTGGCACCTGGACGTCCCTTTAGCGGTACGGCAAAGTAATGTCAAGTACTGTAAAATCAAATACAGTCTCACTTACTTGCAGTAACTGGTCTGCGGTTGGTCTTCTGTGGTAATCTTTCAATAAACACGTTTGAGTAAAATTATGAAATCTCTTCGACCACGCTTTCTTTGACTTTAGTTTAGGAGGATCACTTCTTGGTATTAAGAACAGTGCTCTCATTGGATGCATATCACATAGTGCTAGAAAAAAGGATCTAATATATGACAATGTTTATCACAATCGCATAAACAACATGTATTTTTACACATTAATGACTGTCGTTGGTTGACGACAGCGCATTATAACATGAAGCAAACAAGAATATTAATAAAACTTTCTAACAGTAGAAGCTAACATACAAAAGCGGTGTAACTACGTTTGTAGGTTCGATCCCTGTCTGTCTGTCTGTCTGTCTGTCTGTCTGTCTGTCTGTCTGTCTGTCTGTCTGTCCGTCCGTCCGTCCGTCCGTCCGTCCGTCCGTCCGTCCGTCCGTCCGTCCGTCCGTCCGTCCGTCCGTCCGTCCGTCCGTCCGTCCGTCCGTCCGTCCGTCCGTCCGTCCGTCCGTCCGTTAGCATTCCAAAACCAGTTGATCAACATCATTGTAACGCAACGTAAGCCACGTAAAGAAAAAATAAGTCCAGAAATGGTCACAATAAATACGCGATATTAATCGCGAAAACACAATAGAAACTAAACAGTGGATAATAATCCTCAAGAAGCAAAGCAAAGACTTACGAGGAGCAGATTCAGCCATCTCAATTGCTGTGATACCAATGGACCAAAGATCACACTAAAAGATTAGAAATAAAAATGTCTCAACAAGATATTAAAGCAATAACATAATTTATTATATACAAAATAGAGTGGTTTATTGATTTTTCCGCCACTAATATAATCGATAATCTCACATGTGCGCTTATTCATGATAATCCCACATGCAGGGGCGGATTTAGCGTTAGTCAAATAAGTGATACGACTAAGGTAAAAAAATCCGCAAGAAAAAATAATAATCGTCTCAGTCTCGATTCTCGAGATCGCCGAGATAATTGATTATCCGACCGGCATTTCAACCCGCGCCGCGCGGTTGACTTTGTTCTTTCTCGACGGATTTGAGCCTATTGTATCACCCTTTCTGATTGGCTTAATTTTTCAATAGCTCTTTATGAAGAGCACAGATTGGTTTAGCGGCGTTTTACTTTGTAGTTCTCGACTGATTTGTGGACTGATCAGTGATCGATTCTGACTAACTTGCACTAGTATCACTACAAGCGGATTCTTTCGTTTGGAACATGGCTTTGCCTATACAAACGTGATAGATCTTGATGTATTCGCTTTGAAGGACAACGACGAGATGTGTTGCGAGAGATTTATAAAACGGCAAGTGTAATACCGTCGACTCGAGGGTCAACAAGCGAAGGATGCTTTGCGCAAAGGAGCATTTTTAATACCAAGATAGGAAAGACGCTTTAAAGGAATTTTGACACTGAGATAAACGTGGTAATATGCGCCAACAATGACAAAAAGAAACCTCGTGCTGCTCTCAGGTAAGCAGATTTTTCTGCCTTAATTATTTTCTAGTTTCTTTAAGTTCGTTCAACCTATGAAGACATATAAATTCTACATGGAATTTTAATAATACGACAATAACAACCTTCGCCACGATTGAGACCACATGGCATGTCTTCATATGAAAGGTGACCTTTATTATTGTTTAGAATCTTATTAATATAGCTACGTGTTTGTAGCGCAAGTAGCTCAAATTCATTCAAGGTTTTCCCTTCTTGTATTTGTTTATATATATGGTTTGAAAACTTAATTAATATGATTTTGAGACTAGCATTGTAGCAAGAATTAAAATACAAGCTAAAGGATTTTGTCAAGATTGGATAATGTAGACTACTTATAAAATAGATAGTGAGATCTGGCAATCATAATTATGTTATTTTATGTGAGACCATAGTTAGGGCCTGTTTTCAAGGTAGGGTTACCCCTACCCTGGGTCAACTCTGTTAGATGTGGTTACCAAACAGGTAAAAAGTTGTCCTGGGTAGGTGAGTTATCCCTACCAAATGCATTTACAAGGACAAAACATAACCCAGCTACGGTAGCACCCAGGTTACCCTAGTGCATGTCTTTGTAAATACGACAAACAAAAAAGACCCACAGGAAATGTATGAGAGCTAAGGTAAACATTGTGCTAGAGTAACCCTGTGGCTAGGATACCTCCTTGTAAATAAGCCCTTAATATAGTGACTGAGTCAGGCCTACAACGTTTTTGAAGTTGACCTACTATTTAAATGTTTTAGGTAACTGAGGTATCTGGGAATTGCCTATACAGCTCTGTTTCGAGCTCTTGCGTAGAGTGAAATCAAATGGTCTAACCTGCAGTATGGTTATCAGTTTCATATAAAAATATTTGAAGTTACGAATCTTATTAAATATTTGAAGTAGATGTATTGTATCTGTTGTTTATTTCTTGGTTAAAATAATTAAATCTGCTAAAATTTCCTAGGGCTGGGGAGCATGACAAACACCCCTGCACCCCTCCCCCCCCCCCCCCCCCCCCCCCCCCCACACACACGCCTAGAACCAAAATATTCTGGACTAAGGTGACAAAAATCCTAGATCCGCCCCTGCAACATGTGTCGATATCATATGAAACGCATTAGAGTATATATACTGCTCTATTTTTCTGTAGCAATAGGATTATTTTTTTATATAGTAGACAGAAGAATACATAGATGTTTGGAAATATGAAACTATTTCTCGTGTTGAACAGGATATCCCACTTGTTCGCTTTGCTCACTTGGGAGATAACCTGGTCAACACTCGATATCAATTTCATATTTCCGCACACATATATATTACTCTCTATTTAAAGTGCCTATGAAATGGAATTTTTTTATTGCTTCATATGAAAGAGCATCAAAAAGTAGGACAATATGCAGTTTACCGTTTCTTGATATCTTTTATAGTTCCAGAGTTATAAAGATTTAATGATGTAAAAATGAAGAAAAAATATGGCACAAACAAATTGCTGATTCAGCGCAAATTGTGACGTCATGTGTGTTAATTTGGTGAATGTTTATTAAATGAACTATAGCTCAGTTACTATGTGTCAGAATCAAATGAACCTTTGCACACATATAGTGCAAGATGAAACACAATTGATAATATCACCAAGTTTGTTGTCAAGGTAACACTGTTGTACCCAGGTCCCTTGCACGGATTTTATATATAAACCACCTTCTCTGTCCTGATAAGGATAAAATAATATCAGACAAGTGCTTGTCATACCTATGCATGCCTAAAATACGTTTATACTATAATAATTTGAAAATTATGCCCACAGAGGTAAATACATGGTGTTTTATAAAATCCGTGCAAGGGGCCTGGGTACAAGTGTTACCTTGGCAACAAAATTGGTGATATTATCAACTGTGTTTCGTCTTGCACTATATGTGTGCAAGGGTTCATTTAATTCTGACACATAGTAACTGAGCTATAGTTCATTTACACATTCACCAAATTAACATGCAAACCACATGACGTCACAATTTGTGCTGAATCAGCAATTTATTTGTGCCATATTTTTTCTTCATTTTGACATCTTTAAATCTTTATAACTCTGGAACTATAAAAGATATCAAGGAACGGTAAACTGCATATTGTCCTACTTTGTTATGCTCTTTCAAATGAAGCAATAAAAAATTTCACTTCATAGGCTTGAGAAATAGACTTCCACCCATAAACTAAACATGTTTACGCCATTTGAAGATCTATAATCGACTCAGGACTGATTTCGGCTTACAGTATCTGAAATAAAGTGTTTTGTAACCAATGGCGGGTAAAATAATTTACTATATGCAGTATTTAACTATATATTATATTCGCAAGTGACGCGAAAGACTTACTCTGTTGTCGTACGTTGCATCAGGTTGTTCATCACAAACAATTACTTCTGGTGCCATCCTAGAATCAATATCAAACAAGTCGGAAATCAGAGAACACTGTACTTTTTAAAGTGCTCCTAACCTCAAAAATGGTTTCGTTTCAATTAAAAACACCTCTACAATAACAATCGAACACTATCCTTAAACGTTTGGCGACATCAATTCTTGTTTTTGAGTTATTGAGGTTTTCGTAATATGCAAATAAGGCATGCGATGACGTAAGATAGGGAAAGCAGGGGTCAGTTCTTCAAAAGGTGATTAGCTTAATCTTGGTTTAGTTTAAATTTGTGGACCAAATTATGAAGATAGTTCCAGAGGAATTTATAAGGCTTTTTTACAAACAACATGCAAACGCATTAATGTAGCTTGTGTCCTGGGAAGTTTGAACTAAAGTAGTCAAAGAAAACAAACTGTAATAAAACAGTGGATTAGATTCTAATCCAGGGTTAGTGCTGACCGGCTTTTGAACAACTGGAACATTTAATATCGTGAATACCATCAAAATTATTCATCCAAATTTTTTATTATTTACAGACCAAACCGAAAAAGTTATTTCAAGTTATCTAGTCGTCATATCACCAAATTTGTATAAAAACAAATATATATTTATATTAATTTAGATTTATATAAATCAGATCTCTGGGCCGTATAAAATACCTATTAGGGTCGACCCAAATTATGAAATTGTTCCAGTTGAGTTATACGACGTATTTTTGGCGTATTTAATAAGTCGAACTTTTTACAAGTTCTCGAGTCGTATAGACCTGGAAACGATGTTATCAATATGAACTGTGGGTAGGAAATGTATTATCATATTTTAAATTAATGTTTGTATTTTATTCGCCGCATGAATAGTGCGCCGTCTGCATCAATACCGTAGTTGAGTACTCGTATTATACGGGCTCGTCGTATTTAATGGCACTGTCGAACTCAATGCAAATTGCCGTATTTGATGGTTACAGACGACGTATTTTTCATGAACTTAATTCTCATATTTTATACGGCGCATGAAAAATACGCCGTTTATCATAGGCCTAAATTCCGCGTTCAATAATCTTTGTTTTCTGCCATAGCAGACTTCTTTACAACATCAACTCTTTAGTTTCACATTAATTAAGTTTGTGGAATCTCCCTCCACTAGCACTTGAGAGAAACAAATAATTCTATCTTTTTAGATTAAAAGGTCTGGAAACTAATCCGTCGCTATAGCGACAATATCGCTATAGCGACAATATAACTTAAACTATCCTCTTCAGTTTGGTTTTTCACGTGTATTGTTAAGTATGTCTTCATATCTTACATCCGAATGGTATTTTCTTTGCAGACATATGCAGATGCAGACACAATCGAAGGTAAACAGTCACAGTAAGAAAGTTGATGTAGCTGTTGATGTAGATCAATTACTGACATGACAGTTATAATTTTGATGATATGCACGATATTAAATGTTCCACCATTCTGCTTTCCTTATCGTACGTCATCACATGCCTTATTTGCATATTACAAAAACCTCAATAAGTTAAAAACAAAAATTAATATCGTGCTTAACCAAAAAAATATTTAGGGTTATGGGCACTTTAATAAACGAACAGAAGTGTTTTGTATCCGTCAGGTGGTGTAAATATACAGTACGACAACACTTAGGCCAAAAACTGGGTTTCCTATTTCTCTTCACAAAAACTTTGGTAGGGTAGCTCGGATTTACTTTTCTTTTTTTTTACTTTTTTTTAATTTAGTGCCTAGGAATAACAATAATATTCTTTCCAACACCAAAATAATGTCAATTACGCTAGCACATCTATTAAAGATGATTTTGAGTACATTACTAGGTTCTGACGCCACGCTTGCTATCCCAAGATGCAAATCATGCTGCAACTCGGAACCATGCTCCTTAAAAATTCAATAAAAAGATTAGGGTCGGCATTTTGCTAGCAAAAAACTAGGTAGGGTCGGGAAACCGGAAACCCAGGTAATTTTTTTTTTGCCTTATAGTTACAAGCTTAAAACAACAGCATATGTAAATATAAACAAGAAACTTTTTCGGGTGCACACAAGCTCAACTTACCAATATGGGGTTCCGATAAACGTATTTCTCCTTCCAATTGTTCTGTCCAGCTGAGCACTTACACCAAAATCAACTAAGAATGTACAAAGACATAGAACCAGATGTTGGATCTTTGTAATGACATTTACAAACTAATAAGTAATACATGTACTTAAACGCAGACAATGAGAACTTGGCCGGATATTCAAGTACAACGAATTAGTACAACAAATTCCGAGTTAAACCCTTTCACGCATGGCTTTCCGAGACTTCTCCCCTTGACAAGTCAAATCGTCTGGCGTTAGACAGAGTACGAAGATAAAGTTGTTCTTACAACAACGACGCGCATGAAAGGGTTAATGACTTCCAGAGTGCAATATAATTCCAAAAACGTAGTCTGACATTATGTCAGACCAACCCAGGTTTTGGTCGGACATGATCGGACACTAATTATTTTTGAATTCAATGGAGAAAATTTTTTTAAATTTTAATTTAACAACTTAAAAGAAAAGTAAATAAAACTTAAATAGAAGAAAAGTTGTACTCTGGCGTGTATAATAAATATAAAATACTTATCCTAATACATGACAAAAAATATTAACAGGTATTACTAATTTACTATATCATAATATGAGTTCAGTACTAAGTACTTAAGGTTACATCACATGATAGAATCTTATTTCACCAAAATACTCGCCGCGCGCTCGATTTTTGAGTTTTGTCTCTCAAATTTGGCATGCACAATGATAAATGACTGCAGAAGCTAAGAATTCAACAAAAATTCTACACTTTTAAAAACTGCTACGAGGCGCATTTTTTGACAGGTATTGTATTTGCTTTGATATAAAACAGGCAATTTGACTCATCTTTATTTAGTGAAAACGATAGAAGAGATGCACTTTACTTAAAAAATATTGCACTAAATCTAAAATGCGAATACTGTTTTACTCTTTTACTATTGTTCAACATTGTGGCCAAGTTTAGAAAGAATTACATAAAACGCGAGCCGTCGATATCTATTTTTGTAGAGGGAAGTGGAGATATTTTCTTTCTCTGTAAAAGACGATAAAAGATTTGGCGGGGTTTCGCCTTTTCCTGTCGTTTCCCTCGCCCACATTTTTAATCCTCTTATCACCTTGGACGTAAACCAATCAGACTCAGCTCTACGTCAGTGTGTCTTGGCAAGGTTTGAATTTTCCCTGATATTAAAACATGTGCGGGAAACCAGACAGGAACACTTCTTTACAACATGCCGGCGAAACGGTTTAATATCTTCGAGAAACGATCTCTTGCTCTCTTCTAGCTTTCTCTTACTTGCACTTTCTCTTACTTTCTCTTTCTTGGGAACGTCGAAATGCCATTGTTATTCCTGAGAGAACCATGAACCGATGTCACTATCCGCTGGCGCTTTTCTTGCGTTCGCAGCGAAATCCTTTCGGTTAATACACCTTCTTTTCTTCCGACTAGAGCAAAACGGACTTGTGTTTCTCTTCTCGGACTCATCCCAAGAGAGATCAGTAAAATAGTTCGTTCGGAATTTCACTGTGTTTTTGTACACACGATGTCTTCGAACAACGAACCGCGAAGATTTCACGCGGCGTGTAGACTAATAATTCGCTATCAATCATAATTTCGCGCCAAGGTATTCAGTAGTCGTAACATTTTTAGCTATATCTTGGTCGCTTTTTAATATTTTCGGGAAAAAATTGCGGCAGTCGAGAGATCTCCAGTTTCTTAATACAAGTCGATAAAAATGTAAAAAATGATGAAATCCGTGTTTTATCATATAATGTAACCTTAATTAAGCAGATTATATGGACAGTTTGAGAAATTAGCTTCCAAGTTTAAAAACAAGCGAATAAGCGATATTTCGCACTTAACGACACAAAACAGAGTGCGCTAGAAAAGGCTGGCTCAATGCGGGAAAACATCTTCCCTTGCACGTGTAACCGATTACGTTTTGGTTTTGCGAGAATGAGGGAGAAATTACTGCGGCCAAATGGTCGGCCAAAATTAATGTCCGTGCAGAGCAATCAGTGGACGGCCATATCCGCGTTTTGCGCGGAATATGGCCGGTGGCCGACCGTTATATTGAACTCTGATGACTTCACAAAATCAACCGAAAGTTGAGTTGAATTACTTGAATGATTGACCTCTCTCAAAACAATTAGTATTCAATACTATTCATATTTCAAGCCCTAAGACTTGAAATATTATTTGCAGTCCAACAACTGAAAAAAAACCTTTAGGACCTCTGCTCGGTGCTTCATTAGGATTACAAACTCCATCGCGTGGTTCAGTTCAGCGCCTATGATTCTCCCCAGACTTCATCACCAGAGCGGTACCTCATTAATGTTTATAAATTATAATATTTATATTGCAATTTTCCCTGGAGTTTTTGGTTATTTAACTCTTTTAAATGACAGAAACTCTAACAATATTACACTTTAACAATTGCCTCTAAATTTAGCGTGATATTCGTTTTAATATTTAGGTGACAGTCTACTATAATTACTATTATTTATACCGAACATAAATATCATTTCCCACCACACATAAATATCATTTCCCTAAAAATGTCCAAATCCATTGGGGTTATAAACAAAATAAGACACAGCTCGGCGATCACTACACTGTACCCTTGTTCTGCCCTATATCCAATATTGCAATATAATATGGGCAAAGACTTATAGCACTAATCTTGAAAAGATCTTGAAACTACAAAAGCGCATCATCCGAATAATTGCTAATGTTGGATATAGAGAGCATGCAAAGCCTTTATTTATTAAGCTAAAATTATTGACTTTTAATGACAAATAAATTTCAAACTGGATCTTTCATGTTTAAATGCCTAGTTTTCCCATCCACTCTTCCTTCTGTCTTTCAAACATACTTTGTTTGCAATGATGAGATTCACAATTATAATACCAGAATTGCCAGCAAAATACATGTCACTCAAGCAAGAACCAAAACTAGACAAATGACACTAAGACAAAGCGGGATATCATTTTTGGATTCTCTTGATGATACTATTATCCAATCCAAAACATTAAAATCCTTTCAGAAAAAGCTTAAAAATTTCTTCTTTAACGAAATGATGAACAGCTAAACAGTGCATTTTAGATCATTATTTTTAGTCTAGTATATTTACTTCATATTTTACTTAGTTTTTGGTGATTGGCAATTTCACAAACTCTCTCGAGTTTTCTTCTGCCAATCTCCTTCCATATTTAATCAAAAATACATTAATTAGGAAAATTATATTATAAATATTAATATAAAAAAAAAATAATAATAATAATAATAATAAATGTAACATTGTAACACATGTAAAAATAATCTGTAATTAATTAATTTTGATAGACAAAATGAAATCTTAATTTATACTTATTTCTATTCTACTTGTAAAATAATATCCCTAATACTTATCTTTATCTTGCTGTAATAATTATTAATATGGTTAATAAGCTTTTGATTGATTGATTGATTGATAACTGAATTACATCTATATGTTATGGCATCTAAATTATAGAATCAAATCTTATTAGCCTTAGTTCTTGACCAAAACGTTCGCCTTATAATTTTTTCTAATCAATTACTAATTGTAAATAGATTTTTTACTTTCTTTAATAAAATAGAATGCCTGCATGACTACAACTATACTGGACTTTCAACTGTTCTACACACAGATATACACATTAAATGTGAAGCTAAAGTTGGTTAAATGGAGATCAAATCTGAATCTGTTTTTCTTACCAAGTTTAACTTCGGCATTATCTGTTAATAAGACATTTTGACCCTTTATATCTCTATGAATAACATGATGTTGATGCAGATGGCTTACACCCTAGAATAAGAAGCAAAACTGTTATATGACAACCACTATCACCAGTTACAAAAATATTAGTTACTAGCACACTGATAGTTTGCCGCGAGTACTGGGCACTGTAATTTTCAAGTACTGTAGTGTACTGTACTGTACTGTACTGTTCTAGTGTACTATATACTGCAATTGACTGTATTGTAGTGCTGCGCAGCCACTGCACTGTACACTGTATATTGTACTGTAACGCTAAAAGTACCTTAAAAAGTTACTGATTATGACCTAACGCTTTCACACTCCAAAAGTATCTTCATCAGGGTCTCAGGAGCGTAATAATCAGGCAGCGCCGTAACAGACGTTGTCCAGAAGCAATGTCATATCATGCTGACTTTGACATATCACCTGACAGTGGTCTATCATCAAAAGTCTATTTGCATTTTAATAAATAATGACATCGATAGCTTCGTAAGAGTATACATGTAAGGAGCCAGTCGATTACGTAATAAAAAACAACTATTATACAATCAACCAAAAACTACCACAGAAGTCACAGTAAATTCGCAACCAAAGAATGACACAATTGTGAAAAATTAAGGTATAATAATAAATTACTTACATTTAGAACTTCTCTACAAATAAATGCTATCCATTCTTCTTTTAGCGTTTTGTTTTTGCTTGCTAAAATTAATCAATGTTCAGGATTAAAAATAGCCTGGATTCACGCAACGTCAATACAATTTAAAAGTAATATTTGAAATACAAACAGCAGTTTGTTATCGGGTTTAAAAAGAAGGCAATTCTTGGTTTTCATCTGACGTCATGGCGGCCATATTGGTGCACCGAAACAATGAAATGGCGGCCATATTGGTGCACCATCTTTATCCTACTGTATCGAAATTTAACTCTATTCTTATTCAAACATTTCGTATTGTTTCACCACCCCCAACGGGGCCACCGATCACGTGAGTGAAAACGATCCAAAAGCTTTAATATGATACCAAGAACAGTTTGCCAGAAGAGGGGTGCAGTCAATTCTAAAAATTAACAAAGCTCTTTTTGGATTTGGCCACTGTGCGAGTGAAAACGATCCAATAGGATAAAGATTGTGCACCAATGTGGCCCCCATTGTTTCTGTGTACCAATACGGCCGCCGTGACGTCAGATGAAAATCAAGAATAGAAGTTACTTATTTTTCTCTTTGTTCATGCACTGAACATCAATTTTCCAAATTTTAGTTAACCAAGGGCGACTTTATACAATTCAAAACCAAAAAAAACAAAACAAACAAGCTTACTTTTTACTAAATCTGTAATTGATCCCGCACCACAGAATTCCATAACAAGCTGAAACGAGACGAAAAAAAGTGGTTAACGTCAACTAAGTGAACCAAGGAAGATTACTCTACTGCAGGTATAACACTGTTTTCGTGCAATAAGTTACAAAACCTGAATGTGAGCTCCTTAAAAATAGTCGAGGCCGATTTTTTCCAAAGATGATTACCACTTATTACACAAGGTCGGTGAAAAACAAATCCAGATTTCTGAAGCAGATGCTCAAAATTTTCCAATGTTCAACTATTTTTCACGAACCCTGGAATAAACTAATTGGCTTTTGAACAGTCAGCCAGGAAATTGCCACCGATACGGTGGCAAAAATTGTTTTTTTGGTTTTTCATCATTTTCGTATTTACATGCACTATTGGAGGTTTAGTACAAGAACGTCTAAACAGAGAAAATACGACATTTTTGTAAATTTTGAAAAACAAATATTGAAACCATATTTATCCAAACACTCACATAACTACCAATTTTTAAACTTTCCCAGTAGTTGGTTTATTTTAATTTTTGCTATTAGTATTCGGCGCAGCCCCCTCCTGAATATTGAAATGACGAATAGTATAAAATACTTGATACCTTTTTGAGTCAAAATATAGCTAAGATCTTACCCATAGCTGATCCTCTTGCCCAGGAAAACCTTTCTTGATAAAAGCACCATAATACGTGGCAATATTCCGATGGTTAGAATACTAAAGTAAATACACAAAAAATGTATAATTACATGTATTATTGTATTATAACAATATTAAATCGATGTAAACATAAGGTGTGCATGTATAGCACGAACAGCATTCACAAGAAATATTTACAATGTATGAACAAAAATATTTGAAACTAGGAAATTTAAGGTGTTAACACCCATAAAATTGCTAACTCGTAAACGCACAGCATTTTGGCCCCTAACAAACGAACTAAGTTTGCAAAATTAAGTTCCCAAAATGAATGTTTTCCACGGCACTATAATCAGCTTATATAAATACAACAACTTTCTTTATAAATAAGGAACACAAATAGTGTAGCAGCGTTGTTAGTGTCGGCGAATCGGATATCATGCACTAGAATAACAATATAGGTATCGGGATTTTCTTACCGATATCCGTGCCAATGTTTACCTGGCCACGCAAAGCCTGATTTGCGGAAGAAAATATAAAATATATAACAAAGAAAATTAATTCGAAAATATATTTCCGTTGTACACGCTCAATGTTTCAGACAATTCATGGACTTACTTACGTCTTACGTTTATCATTTTTGGATTTCGATTCATATAATAGTAAGATTTTTGATCGAATTACTAGTTATTCCCCTTATACTTATACTTATGATGTACATTTTCTGAAAATGGAATATCGGTATGGACAAATATCGACACTAAAATATAGGTTATCCGAATATTGGTAAATTCCTATATCAGTGCATCACTAATTACACAAAACGTTTTTCTTTACTCAAATATTTGAGATATTGTTAACAACGCAATCATACAAGATGAGACAAGATGGCTGTGCGCCTTCTGTGTTAACCATTGGCCACCATGAACCGTTAAAATCCTACACCCACCCGGGCACATGAATGAGGGTGTACTACCCATTAGGTTGCCATCCAGAGACGTGAGGATGCATTGGTCAAGGAGTTAAATGTCACATGATTTTTTTTTTTACTCAGGCCGCTGTATTTGGAAAGAATGTGTCACTCAAGTCGAGTCGCAAGATACAGTAAGTTCCTCAACCTTATTCAAAAAATGGCCGCCGAATTAAAATTCTTTTATATAACATTTAAATTAGCCCTTATGAACTCGTTTTCATGTGTAAAATTCAAAAGAATTGTTACTTTAAAACGAGGTCATAAGGGCTAATTTATACGCACATAAAAGAATTATAATTCGGCGGCCATTTTTGAATAAGGTCTATAGGAATCAGGGAGTATCTAGTACCAAAGTGAAGTTATACAGTATAAGCAGCATGCTAACTGTGCAGAAAAGTCGGACAGAACGTGGCGAGAAAGATTTTAAACAACGTAAAACAGAC
Organism: Corallium rubrum; assembly: GCA_964035015.1. Classification (NCBI taxonomy): domain Eukaryota; kingdom Metazoa; phylum Cnidaria; class Anthozoa; order Scleralcyonacea; family Coralliidae; genus Corallium; species Corallium rubrum. Next base: position 91,792,800 of record OZ035997.1, read on the forward strand.
GATTTGTGCAGTTTCAGGCCATCCTAAACATAAATTGCAGCTCATTGTTAGCCGCTTTGATGTTCACCGCGTTTCCAGACAATTTAATTCTAGAGACTATTGGAAAAAAAGTATCCTGCCCTTGTTCATTTAGGACATAACTCGCACCTTCATCGCTCGGTCTGTACTGAAAGATCGCGGGCAGAATAATTTTGCCGTAACGACCTCACACCAGTGAACTCCATACTTCCTCCATTCTCCCCTCATATCTGGAACGCTAACTTCGAGTCAAAAAGTAAAGTCAAGCTCTATTACGTCGCCTTTAGTCCCCCCTATATACACGGCCAAGACGCGGTTCGCGTCAGGGGACTGGAAGCGACGTAATAAGTACAAAATGTTGGCTTCACTTTTGAAGCGTGATAATGACTGAAGTTAGCGTTTCAGGTATAAGCCATAAGGGATGGATATACAGTAGGAAATGGAGTTCACTGCCTCACACTTGGTCAATACGTTTTTCAGGACTGGGTTGTCTGAAAGACTGTCATCGTTAAAACTGTGCGATACCTGGCCCACGGCATAGATTAAAATTAGCATTTAAAAATACATTAAAATAGGCCATTTGTACAATGACGTACGACGGCGTTGGGTGACTACAACAACCAGAATGCTTTGCCAGTATTCTAAGGTTTCGGCTAAAAGGACCCGTCCAGTCCTTTCGCGGCTTTTCCAAAATATGTCGTCATTCGTCAATTTTTTTTTTTTTTCAAATTTGTCGTCAAGTTTGACTGTTTCAGTGAGTCTCAAGAATTTAGCAATCTTTACGATGCTCCAACTACAACATAAAAAAATATATCTGTCGACATATTTTGGAAAAGCGGCGAAAGGACTGTACGGGTTCCTTTGAATCATCCGTTTTAGCCACTGACCTATATATATATATATATATATATATATATATATATATATATATATATATATATATATATATATATATATAACTGGACTGCGGGCCCCACGAAAAAATGGCCCAAATACACGCCATCAGGCGCCATCTCGTTAGGTCTAAAATTAACCAATCAGCAAACCAGAAAATCAAAGATAGCGCCGTTCAATTGCGGACACTTCATGTAATACAAAAGCATCGTGGACCCGCAGTCCAGTTATATAGAGGTCAGTGGTTTTAGCCGAAACCCTAGTATACTGGCAAAGCATTCTAGTCACCCAATGCCATCTCACGTCATCGTGCAAATGGCCTATTCATAACGCTACTGCCAGAGATTTCATTAACTAAAAGCCAACAACTAGTGAACTCCGGTGGCTATTTTCCAAATTATCATCTCCTTTTTTTTAAATTTCATATAACGTTTATGTGATATGATAAGTTGTACGTATACATGTGGTGCAATGTGGTTTATGTGTTCACTTGATAGGTTTAGGCCATCTACTTCTTCAAGTAAACCTGTTGCTATCTTCAAATTTAATGAAACCCCTGACTGCATACTGCACAGAAAACGAAAATATTTGATAATCACTTTTCTTAGAACATTGATCTCCAATCTTATTTCCTCTTCTTCATCCTACAAGAAAATAAATAGCATTTGAAAAATTCAGACAATGGAAATCAAAAATAAACGAGCATGTTATTAAAGTGGTTCTTTTATGAAAATATTGTTGATAATGTTGCGGCGTAATCTTAAAGATATTATGGTAGTTGGTAATTGTGCAAAGTTTTATTTCGAAATTTTCCAAAACAAAGTTGCATTTTACGTGCGAAGTTTTTATTTTCTAGCACCGCCATTAAATTAGCCGTGCTTGAGAAGAATGAGTCGAGGAAGCTTATGACGTCATAGTCTCAACAACAACAACAACAACAACAACAACAACAACAACAACAACAACAACAACAACAACAACAACAACAACAACAACAACAACAACAACAACAACAACAACAACAACAACAACAAAAGATCATTGTTGTTCTCAACAAAAAGGGTCATTGTTGTTATTGAGTCTATAACGTCATGAGCTTCCTCGACTCATTCTTCTCAAGCTCGGCCACTTTAATAGGGAGCTTCAAAATACAAGCTTCAGATGTAAAATTATGACCTTTTCTTCAACGAACTAACTACTGTACCATATCCTCTTTAAGATTATGCAAAAACATTCCCACAATATTTTCATCAGAGAACTTTAAATAAGTAATAGATACAATATGAGCGGCCTAAAGCCCGTTCTCCACTAGGCGAATTTGTTCGCGCGAATCGAATCGAAATACCCGTTCATGCAATGTAATTGGTTGGTGCTACTAGTTTTCGCGCCAATTTTCTTACTTGCCAATCATATTGCCGGAGAATTCGCTTCGCGCGAACAAATTCGCCTAGTGGAGAACGGGCTTTACTGTATGGGATTTACAAGTTTTGGACACGAAATTAGCTACGATGAGTTTATATCAAGAATACTCTGCAGTCGTAGAAAAGGCAAAAACAAATTATTTAAACAAGGAAAAAGCTCAATTAGAGCCAATGGGTCCAATTTAGCCCGTGTCGTACAGGACATACAACCTCTCGCCTTCAGCTCAAGTTTCTACAGTATATCCGATAGAACAAGGCCGATCATATTTTAAATAGTACTTAGCCGACTGTAGGCAGCAGTGGGTTACAATGTTGTTTATTGTCTCACAAACTGAAATCTTTGAAACATTTTTTAATAAGTGATTACGTGTAACCTATTCCTGTCTGAGCCAGCCAAAAATAACCCTTTTATTGTTGAACTCTGTCTAACGCCAGGCGATTTTACTTGCGAAAAACCAATCTTCGGACATCCTAGGCAGCAACGGGTTAAATCGAAAATAAAAAAGCTTTGCTGTAAATTCCATCACGAAACATATCACTGACCTATTTAATCACTTGCATTACACTTTAAAAGTCTACTGGGCAGACAAATACCACTGACAGTTTTCCATATGACATAGTATTAAAGAAATACCAAATGGTTTTCTGTGTTTGGATACTCTGATCCAAACACGCGGGAAATTGCGACACTGGAGAAAAGCGTAACAAAACACGAGCCGTAGGCGAGTGTTTTTAGCTTTTCGAGAGTCGAGCAATTTCCCAAGTGTTTGAATCAGAGTATCCAAACACGGAAAGAGTCTCCAAACACGGAAAAAACCATTTGGTATTTCTTTTATAAAATAATCACAAGTGAATATGATATACTGTTCGACATTTTCAAAACATCGTTTTGGCGGGAATTTTCCGTGTCTGAATACTCTGATCCAAACACGGCAATTGACCAATCAGGGCTCGCGTAGTATACATGTTATTTTATAAACAACAATACTGTAGGATACATTAAATTGTCAGTTTTAATAGACCATTTGCACGATGACGTTAGGTGACTACAACTACCAGAATGCTTTACCAGTATCCTAGTGCTAATAAATAGAGGAAATTGGCAAAGCATTTTGGTAGTTGTAGTCACCCAACATCATTATACGTCATCGTGTAAATTGAAATGGCCTATTCATAAAATGCGTATACCTCAGTAACATCCATAATCTTTATTGCTGCTAATTGGCCTGTCTTGTTGTGGCGACCCTAATATCAAAACAAAAGAAATGAAAATTAACGACCAGGCATAAATCACATACTGTATATCTATTATAACCATATACATCGCAGGCGAAACCTGAATCTTGGGATATACACCAAATCGTAGTTTCATTTAGGCCCACATGCAAATTAGTTTCCTATTCAATTTGGGCCCCTATGCAAATTACATCGTGTCTATTAAAGCATAACGGGAAGATAACATAGGCTGGGACTGTTTTTTCATGTTTTGAGTTCATTATTTTTAGACACTACGTTTAGGATTATTGTCAAGGATAATCGATAAGCAAAGTTTATAGAATACCTAAACATTAAAAAGTTTCTGAAATCAGTAATGTTATGTTTACTACGGCTGCTTCAGCCTCATGTTATAAATGAACTACGTTTTATCCCAACTCATATTGTATGCGCAGTCGAAACTCCGATTTCGTCTATCCCGCACTGGCGGTCAGTTTTTCTCTGTTAACAGAAGCAGGAGATTTTTTTGTTAAACAAGGCTGATATAGTAGAATGACGAGAAAAGTCAACAAAATTAAGTAGAAAAGTGTCCACTGGTATGTTTAAAATTTTCTAGCTATTAATTAATATATACAAAAATTGTAAAAACTGTTTTGGCGACAAATATCGAGTACGCCAAGTTGCTATCAGCCCTGTCTTGAATAACAATACCGAAAAAACTTGTTATTCTATTTATGAGGTATATGCTAAAACAATTATTTACATCATGCAGAGTCGGTGAATAGACAGAATAATGAATTATTGTTAATTATGACAAAGGTTACTTCCGGTGAAATCGCGTGCTCTTATTGACTGAGACGTGTCACGTGCCGGTCCGTTATTTTCCGGTAATGGACTATCCGGATTACGAGTTTCTTCAGTCATTTCGCTTACAAAAAAACAAAAAAACAAAACAATGGGAATATTGAAAAGCCCCCAAAGTTGGTGAATTTAGTAAATTAAGCAAGTGAGTTTCACTATCTCGAAAGAACAAGAACAGCAGCAATGAAAATGAGGATTTACGCTATACGTACGTACGTACGTATGTATGTATGGTATGTTATTTAAAAAAGAGCCATATAATAAACCTCTTATTAACCTCGACCACCTGGTCACTACAAGACAATATCATGCAGACATTGGTCTTTTATGTACAGATCTTGGCCTCATATTAAAAACTTATTGAGAAGGTTTTAACCTGGTTTCCATATAGTTGTAATTGTTGTAATTCAGTCGCCGATCAAGTTTTACAACAATTACCATTTAATGGAAACGCGAGTTGTAATTGTTGTAATGCAATCGGCGATCGATCGCCGACTGTTGTAAAAGTTGAACCGAGTTCTACAACAATTTGAAACAAAACTTCTACAACAATTACAACAGTCGCCGATGCAACAACAGTTAATGGAAACATCAATCGCCGACAGTCGGCGACGTTTCGCTAGTTTTGCACCTAAAAGACCAAATTCATTACAAAAACCGGCCAAATCCTTTCAAAAAAATCTCGATTTTGTTAAGGAAGTCTACCAAATGACTAAGTGGAAGACTTGAGCGCCAAACTCCGAACTCAACGTTTGCAAATGTCCTTAAGGCGGTTTTCCACTAGGCGAAAAATGTCGCGCGAAGCGACATTTTCTTTTGTCTCGCAAGCTCTCGAGTGGAACTAATTAGCCAAGACAAAAGAAAAATGTCGAGTCGGTCGACAAATGTCGCCTAGTGGAAAACCGCCTTTAAACGTTCACGAAACATGATAGTCAAAGCGGCAAAATTACTGCACTTGTAAATACTGCATGCTATATTGTTATATATCCTGTAAGAGTGATTACAAACAAACTATTAGTCTTCCAATTTTATATTGAATACCATATTTAACTCATTTAAGCATTTTAAAAACTGAGAAGTCCTGAGTTCGAGCGAATCGTCAATTTGAATTACAACAATTACAACTGTATGGAAACACGACTGTTGTGAAATATCGCAAGCAATCGTCGACTGAATTACAACAATTACAACTATACGGAAACCAGGCTTAAGCCCGACTTCCGATGCGAATACCAATACCGATATTTTACACTTCCGGTTCGGATTCGTTGTCATATTCGAAATCCGATAAGCTTGCTAATTCGAATACTGAAACTGTGAAACAACTTCTGCAAGCATATGATGACATTATAGACGAGGAAGAGCTTTTTCTCGCCCTATAGCTAAGAACATTAGAGCGACCAGATCCCATATTTTGTCTTCATTATCCCATCAAACTGACTTCCGAAATAATCGGTTTACTTCGTAAGTGTTGACTACCGAAATCCTATACGCCGTCGTTAAATAATCTACTGTGCATGATCAGAACCGTATTCAGTATTGGTACTCGCATCGGAAGTCGAAAATTATCCTGCCAGCGGCTTTTCAGTACGGACTTTCAACGAAAACTGTTAACAACAAAAACACTTTCAGTCACCGTAAACACTGTCGTATTTAATTTTTTTAACAGTTAATTAATTTTCATGATATTTGAACTCTACTTCAGCTTGACTTGCTTAATTTTCTGGATTTTTTTTTCAATTTTTGTAATGACTTAAGACCGCTCATGTTACAAGTACAGCCGTATAATAATTCTCCGTAATGATCACACTCTCGGTTAATAAGAAATCAGTACACCATGCATGTATACAAACACGTCTACTTAATTTAAATGTGATGAGGTTCTATTTGAGATTTTGAGGTTTTATTCACAACATGCACTTCCGGCAACTCAAAAAATACCACATACCAATTGATTTACTCTACCAGAGTAACCAGCTATTCAACATTACATGTAATGATTTTCAAAAAAGAAACTCTAAAGTGGTCTGAGCAATATTTTTTTCTTATTGGTTGACTTCAGATGGTTCAATTACCAAAGTAACCAAAGCAGTGAACTACAAGTGTCAACAATCGTAGTGTGACTTGTGACAACTATATATAATATTAAATATAATATAAGCAAGTTTTGTGGAAACACCATTTATTTGCTAAGCTTTCGTCCTGTTCACTCAGGCCGTCATCAGAGCAAAACAACAAGCTGTTGGCACGTCATTTATAAACTAAGCAACCGACCAATTAAATCACGTAAGAATACAATGTTACTGCTGTTATTATTGCTCTGATGAAGGCCCGAGTCAACAGGCCGAAAGCTTAGCAAATAAATATTTTACGTGGTGTTTCCACAAAACTTGCACATATTACATTATTGCCATGAAAACTTTCAAAGAATTAATTATATATAATATGTTCATGGTTTTAAACGTTTTTAAATGCATTTCTCTCCTTCCTGTCCAGTAGTGCTGTGCAAACTCCGGTTTTTTCACCTCCGGCTCCTGCTCCGGCCAAAAAAACTCCGGCTCCGGCAGAAAATTTCCAGCTCCGGCATCCGAGGAAAATTCGAAATTTAATGGAAATTTTACGGCAATTTCACATTTCAAAGTGGAACGGATCTTAACACTTTCGGTAGACAAAACCTATAGTGCTGGATTCGGCAGATTCAAGCGATCATTTCGATATAAAATTTATTTAAATTGGGCAAACAGAAAATATTTAAACATGTCTTGAAACACACGTCTCCCAATGTAAATACGACACCCACATGAAATAATTGTAAATCTAAATAATACGAGTAAATCAAGCTGCTACTTCAGTAGTGTTTTCGCTAACGGCTTGCTGCTTAGTCCAACAACTACAAAACGCAAGTAATAAGTAGCGAATAACGCCACAAATATGAATATATATATATTTACCTGTTACATTGGGAGACATGTGTTTCAAAACATGTTTAAATATTTTCTGTTCGCCCGATTTAAATAAATTTTATATCGACATGATCGCTTGAATCTGCCGAATCCAGCACTATAGGTTTTGTCCCCCGAAAGTATTAGGATCAGTTTCGGAAGTTCGTTTCGAAGTTCGCAACTAACTTGCGAAGTTCGTCGCCAACTTCGGAAATAACGAACGAACTTCCGAACACAATCGGCAAAAGTTATGTGAAATCCTCTGTAAGTGCTGCCGGAGTTTTGCCGGAGCTGAACAAACTCCGGCTCTGGCTCCGGCTCCGGCAAAATAGGCCGGAGCTCCGGCTCCGACCCTCCGGCTCCGGCTCGGCCCTCCGGCGCACACCGCTCCAGACTGTAAATATGTGTACATTGAGTTTGATGTTTCTTGCATGCACACGAAGTAGTTTGGGCACCTTGTGGTATAAAAGAATTGTGTATCTCATGCTGAGAATGCAAAGAAACCAAATGCAAAACTGCGATTGCAGTATGCTCGAACTGAGATATCTCTTATAAAAATACTTGAAAATCTGCGTCATCTTCTTGTTTTTGTTACTACTCAGTTGCAATAATACACGCTGCATGATAACCACTATAGAAAACCACAGATTCTCCAAGATGTCATTTTTCCACGTTTAACCTGGAACGTACTGTACCATGGTCCCAGAGATTCTACGCCGCCCTCTCCCCCGAAATGCTGAAAGCGGCGAGAGAACCTCTGGTAGAAGACACCGTTTCTTTGATCGCTCCAACCCAATGAAGTTACTAGGGTCATATCTTGACCCCATTTTCTGATTGGCTCAGAAATCTGTTAGGAGGGTAAATCTGTTAGGAATTGGTCGCGCTTTAATTAGATTACTGGAACATGAAAACGAGATTGGTGGCGTCTTCGACCAGGGGTTCCCTCGCCGTTTTCAGCATTTCGGGGGGGGGGGGGGAGAGCGGGCGGCGTGGAACCTCTGCAACCAGGGTACCTGGAACGTGATGTCATTCTATTTCGTGGCGTGTGCTGTTAGCACGCTGCCTCTCAACAAAAATTTAAGCCCGGTTAGATGGGGTTAGTACTTGGATGGGTGACCGCTTGGGAATAACCCCGTTGTCCAGCTTGGAACTCATGTGAGTAGAGTTGTAGTTGATCTCTCCTGTGCTTCAGGGTTTTTCGCCGGGTTCTCTGGTTTTCCTGCCTCCGTAAAATCAACACCTAACATCTTAGCCGTGATCCGTGGTCTGAACTGTGTCGTATGGCGGCTGCCTGGAGCGCCTTTGATCATCCTCGTTCCCAGGGCCTCCTCGGTACACTGGGAAATCGGAAGGCCCTGGTCAGATGAAAACGATTGAAGCGTGTGATTGGCTGGACGAAGGCTATTGCCGAAAACAGGAAGTGAGCAAATATATTTTCAACTGTAAAAACAACCATGTGAATAGAGTGAAGATTATCGCTCAGATAATGCACCAAAAAGTCTACAAATAAAGCCAACAAAGTAGGATTCTTAAAGCGAATTGGAACTGCGATGAGTTTCATCATTTAACTCTCAAAATCGAACGATTTTAGACATAGCGTGACTCGGTGACTCATTCGTCGGCGACGGATTCGTAAACAACCTACGTTTGAAAAGCATTTTGGGAAGCGAAATTGTGGTATTTTGTCCAGCGGGAAGAACAGTAAACACCAAACTTTTCGGACGTCATAACAAGGCAACTTTTCTTGAAATAGATGAGTGTATCTCGTTTGTTTCGTGATATTATGTCCATTGTCGCACCCAGGGCGATGTGATGTAGTCAATGACTCAATGTCCTAGAATCTAGGACATCCGGTTTTCATCTGACCAGGGCCTCCGATTTCCCAGTGTACGGAGAAGGCCCTAGGAACGAGGACGCGCCTTTGATATGCCTCGACACGGCCACGTTGATCTGCGTCCTTCGCAATTCAGCCGCTGGCTTGCAAGTAAGGATGATTAGCCCCCAGTCCTTTATCCTTTGACTTTATTAAATTACCGCCATCACGACAAACAAAAATCAGTTTCCCAAGCAGCCGAACTTGGCTGAGGTTCTGCAACTGATTTCTTCGAACCTCCGTGACTAACCAGTTAACTCATAGAATCTCAATCAACCTTCACCTTTTTTCACGCACAAATCACGCAATCGTCGCCAACAAAATGGCAACCGAAATTTAAATGCAATCAAATAAAATTAAAATACAACGAATGCATTAGCAATGAGTCTTTTATAGTCTATAAATAAGCATGACACTTATGGATTACTTTGCATACAAATCAACGTATGTATTCTTGTGTAAATCAGAAAATTACCGAGTTGAGCAACAGAAAACAACAAGGAATGTTAAAGGAAACAAAAGTTATATTTGTCCACAGGAAAAAGGAACAATATTCTGAAAACGTTAAAGATGTACATCGACATTGTGCACTTGCGTGGCAAAATGGAAAATTGAAAAAATTAATATCACAGTCCACTGCACACCTAGATAACTCAAGGAGTGTGGTTGGGTGCACTACCATAGGTTTTCCTCCTGAAAAGGCCTGCAGATGGTTTTGAAGTCCATTTGAAAGTCTGGAAATCTGTTCACAGAGACTTGAAGGCCAGTTTGAAATGTCAAATTTATCATGTGCGAAACACATGTAATACTGCAGTTCAAATTAAGTAACATACATGATAAGTAATCGGTGTTTAAAACAATCAAGTTTGACTGTACAGTAAGTGTCAATTAACTGCTTCAGTCAAGTAGATGGCCCAAGTACAGCAAAATACAATGCGCTTTCAACTGTCAACGTATTAAGTGCTGATTATACATTTGACCAAAAATTAGTATTGTTGAAGGAAGGTCAAAACAAGTCTTTGAACTAAATATGGATGTGAGAAGAGTTCACTACAATTTATGTTGCAAACAAATTACGAGGTACTGTAGTGCATAACTTTTGATGAGAAAGTTGATAGATACAGTAGCATCGGGAAATCTGCATTGCATTCAATGTTGAATGTACATGTACATGTACATGTACTTGTCAGGAAGTTAGTTATACTGTAGCAGAAAAAAATATTTGTGTGTTTGCAGTACCTATTAATAGCCCTAGCTTAAAAGTCAACGCACAGGAAAAAGATATCTGGAGGTTGAAGAGTCACTGACCTTCTAGTATGTTATAGATATTATGTTATAAAATTTGCAAATTCTATATTTTTATTTATAATCAAAGAGATGGGAAAAACTGTGTTTAACACAGATTTTTGGCTGTACCTAACACCACCATGTTTGTACTCACAACTTTTCAGTATTCTTGTACCACGTTTAGCTGATTAGTTACTGTACATTCACCACATTCAGACAAGAAAATAAGAAAAAAATGAACATGAAAAATAAACCTTATAAACTTGTGGTACATGTATTTAGGCTGATGTGGTATATTGATCAATTTCAATTTCCCAGTAGAACAGTGTGTTTTGTGAAGCACGGTTTGTTTTAAGTAAAGACTATTGTCAGAGCATGACTCATCTTAATAACTAAATGCAACTTTCAATTCCCAAGGTGCATATTTTTTTACGGGTCATCAAAATGTGTTCGCAGTCTTTCAAATTTCTTGGACCAACGAAATCCAAATATAAACAATGAGTCATCACACAAATACATAAATAGCATTGATTCAGTATGCAAACGATGCAGTGCATGCCAGTGCTACACTGAAACAGTCAGCATCTCATTTGTTACATCTCTTGCATGCGCATCCGAAGGTAAAATATTACTAATTTACAGTATATGTACAGCAGAACCTGAGTTTTACTACTACTTAGGGATGTGCCGGATCCCGATACCGGTATATACGAACATCCGGCGCTATCCAGAATCCAGCAAAATGTGCTACTTATTTACCAGATAGTGCCGAGACTTCTAGTATAAATATGAACCCGAAAACACATTGCCCTTCTCTTTTTTTGTGCGATAAGAAATTGTGAAACACAGTACAATTGTAAAAAACAATTGCTGGAAGTAAAAGGTTTTCATGATGTTACTGCTGCTGTGTATGCGGTGCTTACGGAACTTCAGACAGAAATCTATTACGGCTTGCTTGGAGGTAAATATACACAGAAAACCACTGAAAATTCACTCTGAATTTTCAGCGGTTTTCTGTATTCCTCATTATTACCCTATAGCAGATCCATTCCCCCTGGCCCAATATAATAAAATATATTACAATTTGATTTGCCATGTATGGGATTTTTTCAATGAAGACCCCTCTGAAAAGATCTATGCAATATGTACGAAATGTAAAGAGCGCATAAAGCAAAGAGTATCTCTTGAAACGTGTTCATCCACACCATTACACAACCACTTACGGAGTAAACATGCTAATGAGCTAGGCGAAGCGTGGAAGAGTAATGAGACTGAGAGTAACGAAAGTGGCAGTAGTCTTCGATCAATGGAGGTTACTTTGGATATGTGCTGTGCAGAAGAAGTAATCCCATTGAGAGGAGATGGCTCTGACCCCTTTCAATATTGGCAAACTAAGAAAGTGTTATGGCCTAAGCTCGCTGAAATTGCTGCCAAATACTGTACTTGGGTGTTCCACCAGGCTCAGTGTATTCGGAGAGGCTGTTTTCAAGTGCTGGTCTCATTGACACTCCAAACAGATCAAGACTAACTGGTGAACACTTGGAACACCTGACACAACTTAAAATTAATCATAAAATATGGCCTTGGTAAAGATCAAAGAGACTGTTATACTGTAGTTTATACCCATTGGACAATGGACATGTTAACCAAGTGACATTGTGTTTTTTATTTTCTACTACAAATAGATGGTTTTTCAGATTTTATGGGAATTGGGAAAAAGTAGTAAAGTATTGTCTAAGTTCCATAAAATTAACCGGTATCCGGTTATTATCCGGTATCCGGTTTCTTTGAATCCCTGACTGTACCTGGTAGGCTACTATCCGGTACCATCCGGTATCCAGCAAAGCAGTATCCAGCACATCCCTACTACTACTCCTGTTGCCAGGTAAAAGTGGTTGTAAATGAGAGGTGGTCATTTATGGCAGTAAACACTAACTTTTGTCCGAGTCAAAAAGCAGAACTTGTAAAGTATACAAACTTGTTGTGGTAACGATCGTCAAGATAAACTTGTCTAAAGTTAACAAATATTACTCATTGTTTTTTAATTGTTCAGTCATTGTCTAACTCCCAAACATCAACTAGAAAAGTATTTAACTCTGACAACAAAAATTCATACAGATTTTCATCAAAATATAATGCTCAAAAGAGAAGCCAAAGATTTAGCAAAAGAAGACTAAAATACAATAACATGGCAATTGCATAACACTTCTGTTTTTCTGTTTTTGCATGTGGTTGCATTTGTATTTGTTACTATGAAAAAACAAGTGAGCATTTCTTTAACATATTTTGGCAGTTTTAAGTTGAGATGGTTGCCAGAAAAATTGGTCGTAAACAGCAGGTGGTCGTAAAAAGGGGGATTGTAAAACTCAGGTTCTACTGTATATGCCAAACCGAAGCACTGAACATTTGGAATTATTTCAAGAATGGGTCATTCCAGAAAACATCCACACCTCCCACGGAGGAAATGTGAAGTTGACCCCCTCCCCCCTTCGGATGTCCTAGTACATTTTACTATTATCAAAAGTAGATTTATCCCCCTCCCCTCCCCGGATGGTATAAATTTCCTCTGTGGGGGAGGTATGGATCTTTTCTGGAATGACCCAATGGAAAAGATGATCCTACATGTCAATTCTGCAGAAAAGCTGTAAAGAATAAGGGAAACAACACACTGAATCTTATGTCTCATCTTTTAAGACAAATCACTACATACGGTGTATGGTATACAGTTTCTTACACAAAAAGAAACAATAAGCTTCTTATTCATTCCGTGTCTCTGTCTCTTAAACTGCCGATTGTCAATGAGATCCTGCTGCCTAGATTTACATTACGAAAAAAGTCAAACTTTTTTGTTAAAACAGCCCATATTTTTTTCACTTGGTGGAAATTAGGCTCATAATACACATTAAGTTTCTCTTGTGGTGAAATACTGATACCGATTCAGTTTTTTTTTCAATACCACATCAGCCTACTGTACATGTATTTGCATTGGCAACCACTGACCAAAAAAAAAATCTTGTATCTAACAATTAATTAAGTTTGACTAGTACTTACTGTAAAAACTAATCAATGTTAGATACCCATACATGTAATATATTAGGTTTACCACATGATGAGTTTGATGTTTACTGTTACTAATTACCACACAATTGCAATGAATAGAATAGTTTTGAATAGAATACTTTATTCATTGTCTGTATTAAGTCCTCAAAGAACTATTTGTAGTGCTAAGTGCAAATGAAATACAAATATCTCAATAAGTGGAAGCACAAAAAGTATGCTCAGAAATGACTGAATATCCAAAATCAGATACTGTATGGGGGAATCAATTTCCTGTACAATTATGTTCTAAAACGTTAGACTGAACCGAAAAACTGTGTTAGCCAAAATAAATATAAAAGATACCTTATTACATGGAAGTTTAATACTACAAACAAAGAGTGAAGATTCCCCAATGACCATGCAAGGAACAATAAACATTAGAAAAATAATCTAAACATCATTTTCAAGTTTACCCAAGCCAGAAAGTACAGATACATAATGCATTGCTAATTACACAAACATGTATGTAGCATACATGTTTAATATTCTTGCTTAGCAATGCATGACTTAACAGGCCAATATCAAATAATGTATCACCCAAAGAAAACAAGCTTGTGTTACATCCCTTAATTGTTTATCATCGGGATTCACCCATGATCATCTTTCTATTTGCTAAACACGACATTTGATAGTTACATGTGTGTGAGAAATGTGGGGAAATGTCCAACAAATGTGCTCAATATTGTTAACTTAAATCGTCCGAACTGAAACAATACTTGATCACTTCAGGCACCGCAATATAATTAACTGCAATTACTCCAGGGCCTGGCGTTATAAACGCTATATATTTAATATTTATTGGACTGAACCTAGCCAGGAAAAGAATTGAGTTCGTTGCAGGAATGTCAGACAAAAACAAAATTGAAATATCACTTTCACCTACGTTCGATGAAATTTTTATGTTGCAAATAATTCAACATTTTTTGACAAATTAGACTATATTAATTAATGTTCCACGTTTTCGTATGATGTTGGATTGTTCGTTCGGTCATACCTTCGACGGAACCCGAATAACTGGCACAGATTTATTTAAACTCAGAAGATAATGTATAAAGTTGACGGTACAACTACATTTTCCACACTAGTACCGCAGAACGTCAGAAGACGCTTTTAGTAGCAAAAACACAATGAAGATTTGGCTAAGATAAAAATCATTTCCCTCTACGACAGATAAGATAAGATGGTTATAACTAACACGTACATGCAAATGAACACGAGTTAAACAACAGCTTAACGGCAGACAATACCGACGACGGGTCGTAATGCCTTTTATTAAAACGATGAACGGAGGCAGTCGTGTGTCGAGGAGTAACACAGCCGATCTTTTGCTGGGATTTTTCTCATCCTATTAAAGCATGCGATCGAGTAGATGTCTCAGGAAAGTATCGAGCCATATAGCTTTACAAAAATAGTCCAATACATTCGATTAAAGTCAACCATTCGACCACATGCGTCAGAACGACAAAAATCGCTGCCAAACTACCCATTATAGTGTAGCAAATGTCGGACATGTGTTAAATAAGACGGTTGGGCACACAGCTTTTCATTTAACGAGGGAAACTATCTAAGCCGGCGTGAATAAAACCCCAAAATTCTATCGCCACTCTGTCAAGTAGACAGAAGGCGAGTAGGCGAGGGATAGTCGAAATATAATTCCCCATCTCGCACTAAAACCACTAACCTTATGAACTTGGCCATAAGTTCCATTACCGACAACTTCGACCAATTCAAATATGCCAGCCGGGTCCTAGAAAGTGAACAAAAGTCTCAAGACAAACAATCTTGCTTTTCAGCAACGAGAAGCACTAAAAGATAATATTTTATGCCTTTGTTTAGTCGGAGTCACTATCAGAATTAAGCTAAAGACAGCTACACTTTTCCTAATCTTGCAGCTATCTTTCGTCAACGCGACAAAACAGTTTAGTCGATAATTTCCAATGGGGAACTCGGATAATTCGTGGTGCCCCCATCGCTTTCGATACACTGCGACGTTGTGTTCTGGGAGAAATTTTTGCAAATTTTTACCAGACGTTAAAAATGTCTTCCATTCGCGGTCAAAATCAATCAGCTGTTTCACATCGCAAAATGGTTGCACCCGACGACAAAACGACTTTATTTTTACCTTGAGTGTGGCGAGATCGACGTCTTCCAATCCGAACGACATGGTTGTGTAAACCCCACAAAGACAAGTCGTCCTATTCAACCAGTCTTATTCAGCGACTCCGGTGTTTACAATCCAAAAGACAAGAACACGAAATTCCACGTGAAAGTGCCAGCCCTGACAGCACTTCCCAAAACTGTTGGCTCAACTGAGACCCTGAAATGTCTTCACACTATCCATCTTCAAGCCCCCATAACACAATAACTGTATTGTCAAATCAGTATAAAAATGAAATTCACCAGCACCGAGCTAAATAGCACACAAAATGCATTTCAACTTTATCAACCAAAACATTCTTGAACGATAACCGGGGGCGCAAGGAATTGTGGGCTTGTAGGTAATCGGAAGTGCCAAAGCGGAAACAGACAATGACAAGATTTCTTTGTCAGTTTCATGATCATCATTGCTTTGGAAATAATTGAAAATTTATTCCTGTGACAGTGACACGATTTTCTTATGATTTTTAATAAATTCAGTTACTTAATGTTGGTTAGAGCTTTTTGAAGAGCCAATTTTTAACTTGTATAAAACGTTATACATACTACCGATATAAGACCATCGGTATGTACCGAGTGTCATCACTCGTCACTGTTGCTCACTTTATATTTTGAAATTCCGCTTTGTGAGTTGAGATGGAAGAAAACAGAAAAGGCCACATAACTGAACGTCGTTTCGTGAAACATGAATTAAACCGGTACCACTAGCTTTTTCAATAGCGGAAGATGTCGTCACATGCCATTGCCCAACCCCATCCGTTCCGGTGTCAGCCCGATCATCGGCAAGAACTGAAAAATGTCATTGAGATAATCTTAGATTAAAGTGACCAAAGGCCAATCAAAGGCTATCTAATCGGTCATCAATCGAACTTCAAAAGGGAAAAAAATGGGTTTGATTTAACAAATGGCTACGTTTAAAAGCCGAATGATATTTTACGTTTGAATATATAGAGACTGCCACGAATCATTCAGAATGGAACAAAAGAATCGACCGCAAAAGCTCTTGACTCCGGCGGCCGATGCGGCATACCGGCGACCACACTCCGCGTTCCAGTTCATTCCCAGGCTGATCAGGCATGCAATCACGTCGTACTTTCAATTGAGTTTAATTGAATTGGTTACAATTAATTTACGTTCATTAGTGTTTTAGAATAATGTTATACGTAACATAATTATGGGCATCTCGGGTTGCGGTCGACAAAATAAAGGCACATCTGCTGGCCTTCAACTAAGATTTTCACTACCCGTTTGTAATCGTTCATTGTGTACAGTTGCCACAAGCGACACCTGTTTAACACCGCAAAGACATGTAAGCATGTTTTTCATTTATGTTAAGTCATAAATATTCGTCACAGTTAATTTTAGTAATTTTTTGTTTATAGTTTATAGGTAGTGCATGGTTCCGTTGTATTTGCACTGTACTTGTCTAGGTATTTCGTATATATATAGTTAATTTAACGGTATCGGCAATCCAACATGTCCAGTTGCGGCATAGCAGACTGGGTGGGGAAGTTGGAGTGTAAGAAAAAGAGGGTCAGTTGAGCGGTCGCAATAAATTGAGCATTTTGTGACTCGTTCATTTGGTGGACTGAAATTAACGATAAACCTTTTTATATACAAATCGCATTACTATCATGGGAATAGAAAAATATAAAACCATTTCCGTAATTCAGTCCCTCAGATCTTGCGCGCGTGGGTATTACTATATAGTATATTTCATAATCTTTTTGAACAAATTCCTGTTCCAAAATAAGTCGTAATTCTATTTCCTATTGGTTGTTCAAAAATTGAAAAACCAATCATATTCAACTAAAGAACTAATTGAATTCAGATTTTAAGAACATTTCTATTGCCATATGCCTGTAAGGATAACTGTTAACAATTATTTAGTCACCTAGACTATTTAGTGACGGGTATATAATATTAGAAATATTATCATAACGAACATTATATAGAATGTTGAAAATTGTTTTATATACCTCCTGTGGATTGCAGTTGTTGAAAATACCATCTTCATGCAAACAATGGCAAACAATTATTGAAAACTGCAGCCGGGGTTTTATGAGTGAGAAATCGGGGTTTTCCAAGCGGTGCGTGCCTTTGACTTTCGATCCAAAATAAACAACAGTCACTGCATGGCAAAGTCGTTGCCTAAAATCTCAAACAACTGCCATTGGTCGTTAATTTAGATAATCTTGTCTGAGTTGGGCACATCTGCTTATTTATTTAAGTAATTTATGAAACAAATTTATGGACACACTTTTTTACGCTGAAGCAATACTGAACATCGTTGCAATTGGCATTCTGTTGCTCGCGCGTTCGACAGCATACTTCTACATGCCGAGTAGGTCTGCCGAAAATATAACGCTGCATGGTAACGCAATGGACATGTACGGTATGGTTTTAAACGTAATTATGTGGTTGATTTACCCAGGTTGTAAAGTTACGTGCATGTTAAAATATAGGTCATACATATTGCGTACATGCATGTGAATATCGGATTTGAGCACAGATAATAGTTATAAAGTATGGGCGGCCGTTACCACCAAAAATAGTACGGCAGTGAAATGGAACAGCTTATTGTGAAATGACTCAACCAAAACACAAATGATCCATCGTAATATGAAGTGATTCAACTTTCCGGTGAGGAATCATTGATACTAAACAGAAATGATGCAACATAAATTGAAATGGCTGAACAGTGCGCAGTGAAATGACTGAACAAGTTGTGAAATGATTCAACTAAATATGAATTGATTCAACGTATCGTGCAATGATTCGATAGATTGTGTGATGGTTCAACTATTGGTTGTGAAATGATTGAACTTGTTATGAAATCATTCAACTAGTTGTGCGATGATTCAACTTAAGTCAGTGAAATGGCCTAACTTGAAATGGCCTAACTTGAAATGGCCTAATGTGAAATGGCCTAACTTGAAATGGCCTAACTTGAAATGGTCTAATGTGAAATGGCCTAATGTGAAACAGCGTAATGTGAAACGGCCTAACTTGAAATGGCCTAATGTGAAATGGCCTAACTTGAAATGGCCTAATGTGAAATGGCCTAACTAGAAATAGCCTACTGTGAAACAGCGTAATGTGAAACGGCCTAACTTGAAATGGCCTAATGTGAAATGGCCTAACTTGAAATGGCCTAATGTGAAATGGCCTAACTAGAAATAGCCTACTGTGAAACAGCGTAATGTGAAACGGCCTAACTTGAAATGGCCTAATGTGAAATGGCCTAACTTGAAATGGCCTAATGTGAAATGGCCTAACTAGAAATAGCCTACTGTGAAACAACGTAATGTGAAACGGCCCAACTTGAAATGGCCTAATGTGAAATGGCCTAATGTGAAATGGCCTAACTTGAAATGGCCTAATGTGAAATGGCCTAATGTGAAATGGCCTAATGTGAAATGGCCTAATATGAAATGGCCTAACATGAAATGGTCTAATGCGAAATAGCCTAACTTAAACAGCCTAACTTGAAATAGCATAATGAAATGGCCTAATATGAAATAGCGTAATGTGAAACCAAATAACTTGAAATAATATTAAACGGAAATATGTCTCTAGCATTGCATCCCATGGCGTTCGCTCGCAATTTTTTCCAAAATGTCGATTATAGAATTTTATAAAATTAAACTTGAATGTTAATTGAGTAATCTTGATTATTCGTATAATAACAACGAATATCTATGAAAAGAACACTAAAGATTGTGGGTATTCGGCAAACTGTCAAGGTTTCCCGTTTCACGGCCTAATTGAAATTGCATAAAGTTTAGCACAAATGGTAACTGAGTAATCCTCTTTTTATCAATGTCAATGGATGTCGTATAACTGCGGTCGACGTCTATAACTGCGAATGTTTGCTGAAATCTTACTGAAAGCAATGCGTCTCACAACGTTCGCACTCGAATTCAAAAACTTCCAAAGATATATTCAAAACTATCGCATCCAAGTTTATAAAACTTAAATGATATCTTCTCAGTTTTGTTTTTAATTAAGCAGCCATTTCAGGCAGCTCGAAATCGGTTATTAATTCTAACCTTTTTGATTGACAGATTATGCGCTAGCGAATCGCGTTTATAAATGGAAATGGCCCGCTAATTCAGCGCGTGTGATAAATGATACGTCTTGTTTGCTGTCAACAACTTTCAAATCTTTATCGGCGCGTGTGTGGAGAAAGATCGAGAAATAGACCAGGCGCGTTTTAGTAGCTGATTGTGAACCGACTATTCGAACGAATTCTCTCCTCTTTATTTTGTCTTTTGTGGTCTTTCATTATCAAGAAGGTAAGTTAAGTATATACAATAATCTTTTCATGTTTATATTAAAGGTGAACTATACTATAGATATATTTAAAACATGTCATGTATAGTATTTCAACTGTTAACTGAATAGTTGATTGTAGACTCAGCACTGGCTTTATAAATAGCACGACGCATGTAACCTTTTATAGTTTGAGATATAATGTAGAAATATCTTATTTAGGCTAGCTTTAGGCCCGTTTCAAACGTCGAATTTTTTTGTGGTGTTGAAGCTAATACTGATGCTAACACTGATGCATTACGAAGGAAGATCAAGGAAATCTGTCGTCCGTTTCAAACTTCGAATCTATCGTGTCTGTGTCAGCAAGACTGCGCTTGATTAAAATTTCTATGCACGCTTCTGGTGTTTTTGGCTCTGCCTTGATATGTTGCTTTTATGGACAATTGCGCAGAATTAATACTTGTTGAGGAATAAATGTAATGCTTTCCTCGTAAAAAACATTTTGGCGTCGCTAGGGCTCCCTTTTGACAGTGAAATAGAAAGGCGAGTCACTTGTTTAGATTATAGGTAAAGGCCTATTATGGTATAAATTCTGAATTTGCCACCAGTATAAGTGGAACGTCAACAAGACAATCGTAACATTTAAAAATCACATTCTTTTAAAATGAAACAGGTCAAAAGACATTTTAACTCGTGCTGTAGAAATGTCGAAATTAAGCATGACAATTCAGGATTGTATTAAAGCGCAAATTGAAAGGCGGAGATCTTCTTCATATTCTTTTTATGATGATGAATATATTTCAGTATTTTTACTTATCTATATTTATGCTATTTGAGTTTTCAAATTTGTAAATATTTTGGTGTATTTAATGGGGAGTGGTCAATAAATAATAATAATAATAGTAATAATAATAATAATAATAATAAATAATAAATAATAATAATAATATAATTAATAATAATTGTAATTTACTAAACGTTACTACAGTAATAACATAATAGCGCGAAATATAATGGTAGAAATATCTTATTTAGGCTAGCTTTAGGCCCGTTTCAAACGTCGAATTTTTTTGTGGTGTTGAAGCTAATACTGATGCATTACGTTCAACGAAGATCAGGGCGTGAACCGCGGAGAACTATAATAGTGTATACGCAAATCTAAGCGGACTTATATAAGAAGTTATAATAAAAGCGCGATTTGTAAATGAAGTCAGAAATGCTTGGTCTTTCTGCAAACGCTATTAGTGTCTGGTAATTTGATTCGTTGTTTCCAAGCTGAGACTGCATGTAGAGGATGACGGGATTGAACGCTTTTTTGGTTTGCATTTAAAATTCCAAAATTGTGCTGAATAATAGATGAGTTTGAAGGAGAAACATTGAATTTGTGAAAAGATTGGCTGCCAAAATCGTACTACAAAATACGAAGAATTATAGAAAGTATACTTCCTCACCATTACAAGGTTTTGTTTTTATGATATTTGATGTGTACAACATCTCAGTGAGAAATATGTTCACTGATTATGTTTCTGTGTTTGTTTCAAAAACTACAGACCCCATTTCGGAAAAAAAAATCCACAGTTCACTGAAATCGACAAATTCTGAAATCTCATACTTCAAATAACAACTCCGAGGGGAGATCGAATATGTAAAGTTATTTAAAGTTCGGATAGGAACCAGTCCATTCTTATAACTGGACTGCAGGTGCTGCCCATTGGTGCTGCCCAAAAAATGTGTCCCCATTTTCAAAATGGCGAGATTTATGGCTCCTTCTGCTAATGGTAGCGACAACTGACATGTACTTATCGCAGGAAAAAATGTTTATGCTGTGCGAGGGCTTCCCCAGAGGTGAATAAAGTCGTCTGGCGTTAGCCAGAATAAAATACTAAACACCAATTCGGACAGGAAAGAGTTAATGCCAGCATGTACGGTTGATCATTGTTAACTCATTGTGGAACGACTCAAGAGGCCTACTGAATTATTTGTCTGACCAAATAGGAATATCCAGTCCCGGATTAACCCCATGGCAGAACCGGCATATGCCGGGGACCCCGCGCTTTCGGGGGGCCCCGCGCTTTCTGATTGCACAATTTTTTGTTCTGCACTTCCTTTCTACAAAGCGATAGGCCCCAGAAAGCGCGAGGCCCCCAAAAGCGCGGGCCCCCCAAAACGCCGGGCCCCCCAAATTAAACGTGGAGTCGCTGGAATTGCGAATGTATAAGCTTCTTGTGGACAATAATCTGGAAACTTGATTTCCGAACACCTTTATTGCATTTCGCATTTATCTTTGTCTTATGATCTCGAACTGTTCCGGCGAAAGATCATTCTCTACACTGAAGCGAATAAAAAGCCAAGTTCGATCGTGCATGACACAGAAGAGGCTAAACAGCCTTACCCTGCTCAGCGTGGAACACGAGCTTCTGCGGAAAATGGAATTTTCGTCTTTAATTAATGATTTTGCCATTCAGAAATCCCGTAAACATAATGTTTACAAGGCATCTGGAAATTGAGACGCAAATGATTTGCGTGTTTATGGCTTCATGCATATACACTTTTTCCATGACTTTATACTAGCTGGATTAACATTTAACTTTATTTTTTCTTGTATATAATGTATAATGTATTATTGTATTGTCCACAACCAGTGCACAAACACTTTTTGTAAATACAAAGGCAACTTTTAATCGTTTAGGGGACAAAACGCAGAATGTTATCTTTTGTTGTTTTACTATTTTTTTGCGTAAATTGTTCACAACGCCGTCGGTCTGTCGGAACTTGGGGGGGGGGGGGGGGGGGGGTAAACTGTAAAGGGGCCCCGCGCTGAAAAAATGCCGGGGGCCTCGCGCAACCCTAATCCGGCCCTGGGAATATCAGTAGAACATGTCATGTTCATGATGATCTCGAGTTTGGTATTAAACAAACTATTTCATGTATATTACTTATGTTTGTTGCTGAGCGGTCTGGGACGTTTTCAAGACACTTATTGTAGATCTGAACTACAATAATTAGAGAACATTAAAAAAATAATAAATATTTTATTATCGTGTTGAAATTACTGTATTCCGTCCATCCACAATATCTCCACAACAAGAATTGTATCTTATGAAGTCAGAAAATAACTTCTACTCAAGTTAATACAGGTTTTGTCGGAGTTTTCTCGTATCTACATATAAACCGCAAACTAACGTGTCACGGTATTATACGAGCAAATGCTTGATCAAACTGATCTATAGTTTATCCAACATTGGTCCCACAATGGAGGAAATTTAAACTACGTCTTATTCAGTATTTCTCATGGACTCTACGATTATAAGAATATCTTCATGATGCTGATGACCATCACTAACTTCTACAAATATTCTGAAGGCACATGCTCCGACTTCGCGCTATTATGTTATTACTGTAGTAAAGTTTAGTAAATTACAATTATTATTAATTATATTATTATTATTATTTATTATTTATTATTATTATTATTATTATTATTATTATTATTACTATTATTATTATTATTATTATTTATTGACCACTCCCCATTGAATACACCAAAATATTTACAAATTTGAAAACTCAAATAGCATAAATATAGATAAGTAAAAATACTGAAATATATTCATCATCATAAAAAGAATATGAAGAAGATCTCCGCCTTTCAATTTGCGCTTATACAATCCTGAATTGTCATGCTTAATTTCGACATTTCTACAGCACGAGTTAAAATGTCTTTTGACCTGTTTCATTTTAAAAGAATGTGATTTTTAAATGTTACGATTGTCTTGTTGACGTTCCACTTATACTGGTGGCAAATTCAGAATTTATATCATAATAGGCCTTTATACCTATAATCTAAACAAGTGACTCGCCTTTCTATTTCACTGTCAAAAGGGAGCCCTAGCGACGCCAAAATGTTTTTTACAAGGAAAGCATTACATTTATTCCTCAACAAGTATTAATTCTGCGCAATTGTCCATAAAAGCAACGTATCAAGGCAGAGCCAAAAACACCAGAAGCGTGCATAGAAATTTTAATCAAGCGCAGTCTTGCTGACACAGACACGATAGATTCGAAGTTTGAAACGGACGACAGATTTCCTTGATCTTCCTTCGTAATGCATCAGTGTTAGCATCAGTATTAGCTTCAACACCACAAAAAAATTCGACGTTTGAAACGGGCCTAAAGCTAGCCTAAATAAGATATTTCTACATTATATCTCAAACTATAAAAGGTTACATGCGTCGTGTTATTTATAAAGCCAGTGCTGAGTCTACAATCAACTATTCAGTTAACAGTTGAAATACTATACATGACATGTTTTAAATATATCTATAGTATAGTTCACCTTTAATATAAACATGAAAAGATTATTGTATATACTTAACTTACCTTCTTGATAATGAAAGACCACAAAAGACAAAATAAAGAGGAGAGAATTCGTTCGAATAGTCGGTTCACAATCAGCTACTAAAACGCGCCTGGTCTATTTCTCGATCTTTCTCCACACACGCGCCGATAAAGATTTGAAAGTTGTTGACAGCAAACAAGACGTATCATTTATCACACGCGCTGAATTAGCGGGCCATTTCCATTTATAAACGCGATTCGCTAGCGCATAATCTGTCAATCAAAAAGGTTAGAATTAATAACCGATTTCGAGCTGCCTGAAATGGCTGCACATGAGCTGAGAAGATTTCTGACTTTGCTTAATTAAAAACAAAACTGAGAAGATATCATTTAAGTTTTATAAACTTGGATGCGATAGTTTTGAATATATCTTTGGAAGTTTTTGAATTCGAGTGCGAACGTTGTGAGACGCATTGCTTTCAGTAAGATTTCAGCAAACATTCGCAGTTATAGACGTCGACCGCAGTTATACGACATCCATTGACATTGATAAAAAGAGGATTACTCAGTTACCATTTGTGCTAAACTTTATGCAATTTCAATTAAGCCGTGAAACCTTGACAGTTTGCCGAATACCCGCAATCTTTAGTGTTCTTTTCATAGATATTCGTTGCTATTATACGAATAATCAAGATTACTCAATTAACATTCAAGTTTAATTTTATAAAATTCTATAATCGACATTTTGGAAAAAATTGCGAGCGAACGCCGTGGGATGCAATGCTAGAGCTATTTCCGTTTAATATTATTTCAAGTTATTTGGTTTCACATTACGCTATTTCATATTAGGCCATTTCACATTATGCTATTTCAAGTTAGGCTATTTCGCATTAGACCATTTCATGTTAGGCCATTTCATATTAGGCCATTTCACATTAGGCCATTTCAAGTTAGGCCATTTCACATTAGGCCATTTCACATTAGGCCATTTCAAGTTAGGCCGTTTCACATTACGTTGTTTCACAGTAGGCTATTTCTAGTTAGGCCATTTCACATTAGGCCATTTCAAGTTAGGCCATTTCACGTTACGCTGTTTCACAGTAGGCTATTTCTAGTTAGGCCATTTCACATTAGGCCATTTCAAGTTAGGCCATTTCACATTAGGCCATTTCAAGTTAGGCCATTTCACATTAGGCCATTTCAAGTTAGGCCATTTCACATTAGGCCATTTCAAGTTAGGCCGTTTCACATTACGCTGTTTCACAGTAGGCTATTTCTAGTTAGGCCATTTCACATTAGGCCATTTCAAGTTAGGCCATTTCACATTAGGCCATTTCAAGTTAGGCCATTTCAAGTTAGGCCATTTCACATTAGGCCATTTCAAGTTAGGCCATTTCACATTAGGCCATTTCAAGTTAGGCCGTTTCACATTACGCTGTTTCACAGAAGGAAAATTCAAAAGAAATGAATGTTTAATCAATATATTTGAAAACGAGTTGGAGTGTAATGAAAATCGAGAAGAGAGGACAATGAAAATCACGAAACCGTTATAACCGAGTAATTTTCGTTGTTCTAGTGCTCGAGTGTTTGTAAAACATGAAAGAATAATGAAAATCAAGAAGCTGCAAGCCGATTTTTATTGTTTTCGAATGTTTTACAAACACGAGAGAACAGTTGAAAATTGCGAGGTAATAGGTGGAGTGATTTTTGTTGTTCTCCAAGTGCATGCAAGCCCTGGTAAAAACACGATACACAAGTTTATGAAATAGCTTCTCAATCCGCGTCAATTATAGTAGAGGGACTTTCTGATGTTGGTGCATATTGAATTGGACAATGGTTTCGCCACGTTGAATTTATAATTAAGAAATGTGGTAATAAACGGTTCTCCGTTTGCGCCGTTTATATCTGATTTCTTAATTATGAATTCAGTTTACCGGGTTTCAAAACTCATATACACATGCATCACCAAACATTTTTTTTCTGATAGATTGGCTAATGAGCTCATGAATTACTAACTGATGAGTTTGAGAAATACTGTTAATATAATATAAAACATTGATTACTAAAACATCAATGTTTTATCAACTATATGTTTAAACTATAGTGGCTCTAGTCAGCTTTTTCTGCCCAGTTAAACTCTTGATCTAACCCTTTCTTTTTGAACAAAACATCCATTTGATGCATGCATGTAAATAAGTAATTAAAAAATATCATTAATAATTCATGAAGAAAACACAAAAGAAATCATGACCGTGAAGGAGGTTGTATATCTGAAACAAACCACACATGGTTGTATCAGATATACAACCACTAGTGCATGTTGTATATTAGGTCCATCTCCGCTCTAAAACATTGAAAATGAGCTTTTTCTGAATTAATCTGAACAAATATTACTCATATTAAGTATTAACATCAAAGACTTGGAGTATTTTAAGCTATTTACAATATTCGTGTCCGTGTACTGTTGTATTGGATATGACAAGCTCTCGCCTTCGGCTCGAGCTTGTATATCCAATACAACACGGCCACTCATATTGTAAATACTACAATGAAAGACTATACTAGCTCTCCAAAACTCAGTATTTTGTAATTAAAATAGTCATTAAACGATCTCAGCAGGTTATATTTGGCCGCTTTCTTGAATAAAGTTTATGTATAAGCAGCGTACGTTTGTTATCAGACGTAATTATTGTTGTTTTGGAGCCTAACGAATTTTAGAGTATCCGCATTCTCTCCGCATTTCCAGAAGCGATTTATTTAGAAAAACACGAATTGAAAATGATATGCACTTGATGCGAAAAAATCCCATAAAACTGAGAATATATGTTTTTTTGCTTTCTGTTTCTTACTTGTTCTAAAATCTGAATTGTCGACTTTCTCACTTTCTACTAAACTATGCAACAGGTCAGTGTAATTATATAATTTTGGTTATCTATTGGTTATCTATACTTGGGTTTTTTTCCAATAAATGTATTAGTCAAATTCAAGCCTGCCCTTTTAGCTAGCACATCCCAGGAGGTGGATAATAACTAATATGTAACCGGCTAATCACATTGAGACAATTTTTTAATGACAATTTTGTCAACATAAAGATCTCGATTGATCTCGCCAAAACATTGCCTGTACAGTTGAAACGCCACAGTTCCAATCTCGACTAAAACATTGCATGTACAGATTAAAAGTCACAATTCTGAGTAGCCAGAGAGTTGCCTGCAGAGGAGGCTAGGTTCTGCTCATTGTGGGTGGTGGTGCATGGTGGCAGTGCCAGGCACTCAGCAATGATGCCCAGCACTCAGCTCAGGCCAGTGTAGAGAGTTAGGCAATGGGGCACCTGAGATATGTACGGTGGCCCACAAGGGTCACCTCTTCTCCGTACAAACACGAACCTTCTCCGAAGAAATCGAACGTTTCCGGCAAAATACGCATGTGTTCCGTAGAAACAGACGTCTTCTCCGTAGAAACAGACACCTCTTCTCTAGAAACAGACGCCTTCTCCATAGAAATAGACGCCTTCTCCGTAGAAATAGACGTCTTCTCCGTAGAATCAGGCACCTCTTCTCTAGAAATAGACGCCTTCTTCGTAGAAACGACATCTTCTCCGTAGAAACACGCACCTCTTCTCAAGAAAAAGGCGTCTTCTCCGTAGAAACAGACGCCTTCTCCAAAAAACATTAAAATCTCCCCCCTGAATTACACCCTGATATTTTTATTTTCGTTGGCTGGGGGTGGCAAATGTTGGTAAAAATTGGCACCCTGCATACATGTCATCAAGACTGTATATTTTTAATAGACTCTGATTGGTTTAAATGAGATAAGCGTGCGGTGGTCCGGAAAGGTCAATCGATAGTGTTAAGTGTGTTTGCAGTTTGCTTCATGCTCATCCACTTCGACAATGAAGAGCTGACTGCTGTTGCCACTGTTTCACGATCACGCAAATTTTTGCCCAAACTGTGGAAGGAAGTTCATGACACGTAAGTATTGACTTAGTGAGTTTCAATGCAATACTATATTTTAAACACTTTTGCTAGCCCGTACTGCACGTGAGTATCACGTTAACATCTTTAAAATGTTTACACATCCGTCGTCCGAGAGCAGCAATACTGCAACAATGTTTGGAACTTGACGATTCATGGTCAACGCCTTTATTTCTAATTCTTTCGATCCTCATTTTTCCGCTCTTCATTGCGCTATTGTCTTACAAATTCATCTCGAAATCCACCTACATTTACCCGAGGCTCTCGTTATGAAACTATATGCCACATATGCTCATGAGAATGAGCTTGGCACGCCCTTATACACATGTTTCATACGCATATATATATTATTTTTTAAACCATATGTTTTTGGTTTGTGTATTTCTATAACAGCATCACAATCTTCAGAAGCGAGCGGTTCTGGACCTGTAAAAAAAGACCGAAGTGAAAAAACAAGACCCACCGATGAAATAGGAAGATTTTCGCAATCGGTAAGAATCTAGCCGTACATCGACGCTATAAACACCAACTTCGTCTAAAAAGACAAAATTTACCAAAAGCAATTTGAGCGATAAAGATGTCAAAGTAAAGATTGAAATTGGTATAAAGTTTTGAAACGAAGATTCTTAACTTTAATTCTTCTCTACAGCCAAATGCCGACCCAGATATTATAAACAAAGTGACATTGAGACGAAAGGCAGCATTAAAAAACTACCTGCTACTGTATACCAATTTTTGTAATATTGTTAAAATATGGGTTTTGTTGTTGCTTTTAATTTGTAGTTGTTGTTGTTGTAGTTGTAGTTGTAGTTGTAGTTGTAGTTGTAGTTGTAGTTGTAGTTGTAGTTGTAGTTGTAGTTGTAGTTGTAGTTGTAGTTGTAGTTGTAGTTGTAGTTGTAGTTGTAGTTGTAGTTGTAGTTGTAGTTGTAGTTGTAGTTGTAGTTGTAGTTGTAGTTGTAGTTGTAGTTGTAGTTGTAGTTGTAGTTGTAGTTGTAGTTGTAGTTGTAGTTGTAGTTGTAGTTGTAGTTGTAGTTGTAGTTGTAGTTGTAGTTGTAGTTGTAGTTGTAGTTGTAGTTGTAGTTGTAGTTGTAGTTGTAGTTGTAGTTGTAGTTGTAGTTGTAGTTGTAGTTGTAGTTGTAGTTGTAGTTGTAGTTGTAGTTGTAGTTGTAGTTGTAGTTGTAGTTGTAGTTGTAGTTGTAGTTGTAGTTGTAGTTGTAGTTGTAGTTGTAGTTGTAGTTGTAGTTGTAGTTGTAGTTGTAGTTGTAGTTGTAGTTGTAGTTGTAGTTGTAGTTGTAGTTGTAGTTGTAGTTGTAGTTGTAGTTGTAGTTGTAGTTGTAGTTGTAGTTGTAGTTGTAGTTGTAGTTGTAGTTGTAGTTGTAGTTGTAGTTGTAGTTGTAGTTGTAGTTGTAGTTGTAGTTGTAGTTGTAGTTGTAGTTGTAGTTGTAGTTGTAGTTGTAGTTGTAGTTGTAGTTGTAGTTGTAGTTGTAGTTGTAGTTGTAGTTGTAGTTGTAGTTGTAGTTGTAGTTGTAGTTGTAGTTGTAGTTGTAGTTGTAGTTGTAGTTGTAGTTGTAGTTGTAGTTGTAGTTGTAGTTGTAGTTGTAGTTGTAGTTGTAGTTGTAGTTGTAGTTGTAGTTGTAGTTGTAGTTGTAGTTGTAGTTGTAGTTGTAGTTGTAGTTGTAGTTGTAGTTGTAGTTGTAGTTGTAGTTGTAGTTGTAGTTGTAGTTGTAGTTGTAGTTGTAGTTGTAGTTGTAGTTGTAGTTGTAGTTGTAGTTGTAGTTGTAGTTGTAGTTGTAGTTGTAGTTGTAGTTGTAGTTGTAGTTGTAGTTGTAGTTGTAGTTGTAGTTGTAGTTGTAGTTGTAGTTGTAGTTGTAGTTGTAGTTGTAGTTGTAGTTGTAGTTGTAGTTGTAGTTGTAGTTGTAGTTGTAGTTGTAGTTGTAGTTGTAGTTGTAGTTGTAGTTGTAGTTGTAGTTGTAGTTGTAGTTGTAGTTGTAGTTGTAGTTGTAGTTGTAGTTGTAGTTGTAGTTGTAGTTGTAGTTGTAGTTGTAGTTGTAGTTGTAGTTGTAGTTGTAGTTGTAGTTGTAGTTGTAGTTGTAGTTGTAGTTGTAGTTGTAGTTGTAGTTGTAGTTGTAGTTGTAGTTGTAGTTGTAGTTGTAGTTGTAGTTGTAGTTGTAGTTGTAGTTGTAGTTGTAGTTGTAGTTGTAGTTGTAGTTGTAGTTGTAGTTGTAGTTGTAGTTGTAGTTGTAGTTGTAGTTGTAGTTGTAGTTGTAGTTGTAGTTGTAGTTGTAGTTGTAGTTGTAGTTGTAGTTGTAGTTGTAGTTGTAGTTGTAGTTGTAGTTGTAGTTGTAGTTGTAGTTGTAGTTGTAGTTGTAGTTGTAGTTGTAGTTGTAGTTGTAGTTGTAGTTGTAGTTGTAGTTGTAGTTGTAGTTGTAGTTGTAGTTGTAGTTGTAGTTGTAGTTGTAGTTGTAGTTGTAGTTGTAGTTGTAGTTGTAGTTGTAGTTGTAGTTGTAGTTGTAGTTGTAGTTGTAGTTGTAGTTGTAGTTGTAGTTGTAGTTGTAGTTGTAGTTGTAGTTGTAGTTGTAGTTGTAGTTGTAGTTGTAGTTGTAGTTGTAGTTGTAGTTGTAGTTGTAGTTGTAGTTGTAGTTGTAGTTGTAGTTGTAGTTGTAGTTGTAGTTGTAGTTGTAGTTGTAGTTGTAGTTGTAGTTGTAGTTGTAGTTGTAGTTGTAGTTGTAGTTGTAGTTGTAGTTGTAGTTGTAGTTGTAGTTGTAGTTGTAGTTGTAGTTGTAGTTGTAGTTGTAGTTGTAGTTGTAGTTGTAGTTGTAGTTGTAGTTGTAGTTGTAGTTGTAGTTGTAGTTGTAGTTGTAGTTGTAGTTGTAGTTGTAGTTGTAGTTGTAGTTGTAGTTGTAGTTGTAGTTGTAGTTGTAGTTGTAGTTGTAGTTGTAGTTGTAGTTGTAGTTGTAGTTGTAGTTGTAGTTGTAGTTGTAGTTGTAGTTGTAGTTGTAGTTGTAGTTGTAGTTGTAGTTGTAGTTGTAGTTGTAGTTGTAGTTGTAGTTGTAGTTGTAGTTGTAGTTGTAGTTGTAGTTGTAGTTGTAGTTGTAGTTGTAGTTGTAGTTGTAGTTGTAGTTGTAGTTGTAGTTGTAGTTGTAGTTGTAGTTGTAGTTGTAGTTGTAGTTGTAGTTGTAGTTGTAGTTGTAGTTGTAGTTGTAGTTGTAGTTGTAGTTGTAGTTGTAGTTGTAGTTGTAGTTGTAGTTGTAGTTGTAGTTGTAGTTGTAGTTGTAGTTGTAGTTGTAGTTGTAGTTGTAGTTGTAGTTGTAGTTGTAGTTGTAGTTGTAGTTGTAGTTGTAGTTGTAGTTGTAGTTGTAGTTGTAGTTGTAGTTGTAGTTGTAGTTGTAGTTGTAGTTGTAGTTGTAGTTGTAGTTGTAGTTGTAGTTGTAGTTGTAGTTGTAGTTGTAGTTGTAGTTGTAGTTGTAGTTGTAGTTGTAGTTGTAGTTGTAGTTGTAGTTGTAGTTGTAGTTGTAGTTGTAGTTGTAGTTGTAGTTGTAGTTGTAGTTGTAGTTGTAGTTGTAGTTGTAGTTGTAGTTGTAGTTGTAGTTGTAGTTGTAGTTGTAGTTGTAGTTGTAGTTGTAGTTGTAGTTGTAGTTGTAGTTGTAGTTGTAGTTGTAGTTGTAGTTGTAGTTGTAGTTGTAGTTGTAGTTGTAGTTGTAGTTGTAGTTGTAGTTGTAGTTGTAGTTGTAGTTGTAGTTGTAGTTGTAGTTGTAGTTGTAGTTGTAGTTGTAGTTGTAGTTGTAGTTGTAGTTGTAGTTGTAGTTGTAGTTGTAGTTGTAGTTGTAGTTGTAGTTGTAGTTGTAGTTGTAGTTGTAGTTGTAGTTGTAGTTGTAGTTGTAGTTGTAGTTGTAGTTGTACTTGTAGTTGTAGTTGTAGTTGTAGTTGTAGTTGTAGTTGTAGTTGTAGTTGTAGTTGTAGTTGTAGTTGTAGTTGTAGTTGTAGTTGTAGTTGTAGTTGTAGTTGTAGTTGTAGTTGTAGTTGTAGTTGTAGTTGTAGTTGTACTTGTAGTTGTAGTTGTACTTGTACTTGTACTTGTAC
Organism: Corallium rubrum; assembly: GCA_964035015.1. Lineage (NCBI taxonomy): Eukaryota > Metazoa > Cnidaria > Anthozoa > Scleralcyonacea > Coralliidae > Corallium > Corallium rubrum. The sequence goes on from OZ035997.1 coordinate 91,825,234, forward strand.
TTGTACTTGTACTTGTACTTGTACTTGTACTTGTACTTGTACTTGTACTTGTACTTGTACTTGTACTTGTACTTGTACTTGTACTTGTACTTGTACTTGTACTTGTACTTGTACTTGTACTTGTACTTGTACTTGTACTTGTACTTGTACTTGTACTTGTACTTGTACTTGTACTTGTACTTGTACTTGTACTTGTACTTGTACTTGTACTTGTACTTGTACTTGTACTTGTACTTGTACTTGTACTTGTACTTGTACTTGTACTTGTACTTGTACTTGTACTTGTACTTGTACTTGTACTTGTACTTGTACTTGTACTTGTACTTGTACTTGTACTTGTACTTGTACTTGTACTTGTACTTGTACTTGTACTTGTACTTGTACTTGTACTTGTACTTGTACTTGTACTTGTACTTGTACTTGTACTTGTACTTGTACTTGTACTTGTACTTGTACTTGTACTTGTACTTGTACTTGTACTTGTACTTGTACTTGTACTTGTACTTGTACTTGTACTTGTACTTGTACTTGTACTTGTACTTGTACTTGTACTTGTACTTGTACTTGTACTTGTACTTGTACTTGTACTTGTACTTGTACTTGTACTTGTACTTGTACTTGTACTTGTACTTGTACTTGTACTTGTACTTGTACTTGTACTTGTACTTGTACTTGTACTTGTACTTGTACTTGTACTTGTACTTGTACTTGTACTTGTACTTGTACTTGTACTTGTACTTGTACTTGTACTTGTACTTGTACTTGTACTTGTACTTGTACTTGTACTTGTACTTGTACTTGTACTTGTACTTGTACTTGTACTTGTACTTGTACTTGTACTTGTACTTGTACTTGTACTTGTACTTGTACTTGTACTTGTACTTGTACTTGTACTTGTACTTGTACTTGTACTTGTACTTGTACTTGTACTTGTACTTGTACTTGTACTTGTACTTGTACTTGTACTTGTACTTGTACTTGTACTTGTACTTGTACTTGTACTTGTACTTGTACTTGTACTTGTACTTGTACTTGTACTTGTACTTGTACTTGTACTTGTACTTGTACTTGTACTTGTACTTGTACTTGTACTTGTACTTGTACTTGTACTTGTACTTGTACTTGTACTTGTACTTGTACTTGTACTTGTACTTGTACTTGTACTTGTACTTGTACTTGTACTTGTACTTGTACTTGTACTTGTACTTGTACTTGTACTTGTACTTGTACTTGTACTTGTACTTGTACTTGTACTTGTACTTGTACTTGTACTTGTACTTGTACTTGTACTTGTACTTGTACTTGTACTTGTACTTGTACTTGTACTTGTACTTGTACTTGTACTTGTACTTGTACTTGTACTTGTACTTGTACTTGTACTTGTACTTGTACTTGTACTTGTACTTGTACTTGTACTTGTACTTGTACTTGTACTTGTACTTGTACTTGTACTTGTACTTGTACTTGTACTTGTACTTGTACTTGTACTTGTACTTGTACTTGTACTTGTACTTGTACTTGTACTTGTACTTGTACTTGTACTTGTACTTGTACTTGTACTTGTACTTGTACTTGTACTTGTACTTGTACTTGTACTTGTACTTGTACTTGTACTTGTACTTGTACTTGTACTTGTACTTGTACTTGTACTTGTACTTGTACTTGTACTTGTACTTGTACTTGTACTTGTACTTGTACTTGTACTTGTACTTGTACTTGTACTTGTACTTGTACTTGTACTTGTACTTGTACTTGTACTTGTACTTGTACTTGTACTTGTACTTGTACTTGTACTTGTACTTGTACTTGTACTTGTACTTGTACTTGTACTTGTACTTGTACTTGTACTTGTACTTGTACTTGTACTTGTACTTGTACTTGTACTTGTACTTGTACTTGTACTTGTACTTGTACTTGTACTTGTACTTGTACTTGTACTTGTACTTGTACTTGTACTTGTACTTGTACTTGTACTTGTACTTGTACTTGTACTTGTACTTGTACTTGTACTTGTACTTGTACTTGTACTTGTACTTGTACTTGTACTTGTACTTGTACTTGTACTTGTACTTGTACTTGTACTTGTACTTGTACTTGTACTTGTACTTGTACTTGTACTTGTACTTGTACTTGTACTTGTACTTGTACTTGTACTTGTACTTGTACTTGTACTTGTACTTGTACTTGTACTTGTACTTGTACTTGTACTTGTACTTGTACTTGTACTTGTACTTGTACTTGTACTTGTACTTGTACTTGTACTTGTACTTGTACTTGTACTTGTACTTGTACTTGTACTTGTACTTGTACTTGTACTTGTACTTGTACTTGTACTTGTACTTGTACTTGTACTTGTACTTGTACTTGTACTTGTACTTGTACTTGTACTTGTACTTGTACTTGTACTTGTACTTGTACTTGTACTTGTACTTGTACTTGTACTTGTACTTGTACTTGTACTTGTACTTGTACTTGTACTTGTACTTGTACTTGTACTTGTACTTGTACTTGTACTTGTACTTGTACTTGTACTTGTACTTGTACTTGTACTTGTACTTGTACTTGTACTTGTACTTGTACTTGTACTTGTACTTGTACTTGTACTTGTACTTGTACTTGTACTTGTACTTGTACTTGTACTTGTACTTGTACTTGTACTTGTACTTGTACTTGTACTTGTACTTGTACTTGTACTTGTACTTGTACTTGTACTTGTACTTGTACTTGTACTTGTACTTGTACTTGTACTTGTACTTGTACTTGTACTTGTACTTGTACTTGTACTTGTACTTGTACTTGTACTTGTACTTGTACTTGTACTTGTACTTGTACTTGTACTTGTACTTGTACTTGTACTTGTACTTGTACTTGTACTTGTACTTGTACTTGTACTTGTACTTGTACTTGTACTTGTACTTGTACTTGTACTTGTACTTGTACTTGTACTTGTAGTTGTAGTTGTAGTTGTAGTTGTAGTTGTAGTTGTAGTTGTAGTTGTAGTTGTAGTTGTAGTTGTAGTTGTAGTTGTAGTTGTAGTTGTAGTTGTAGTTGTAGTTGTAGTTGTAGTTGTAGTTGTAGTTGTAGTTGTAGTTGTAGTTGTAGTTGTAGTTGTAGTTGTAGTTGTAGTTGTAGTTGTAGTTGTAGTTGTAGTTGTAGTTGTAGTTGTAGTTGTAGTTGTAGTTGTAGTTGTAGTTGTAGTTGTAGTTGTAGTTGTAGTTGTAGTTGTAGTTGTAGTTGTAGTTGTAGTTGTAGTTGTAGTTGTAGTTGTAGTTGTAGTTGTAGTTGTAGTTGTAGTTGTAGTTGTAGTTGTAGTTGTAGTTGTAGTTGTAGTTGTAGTTGTAGTTGTAGTTGTAGTTGTAGTTGTAGTTGTAGTTGTAGTTGTAGTTGTAGTTGTAGTTGTAGTTGTAGTTGTAGTTGTAGTTGTAGTTGTAGTTGTAGTTGTAGTTGTAGTTGTAGTTGTAGTTGTAGTTGTAGTTGTAGTTGTAGTTGTAGTTGTAGTTGTAGTTGTAGTTGTAGTTGTAGTTGTAGTTGTAGTTGTAGTTGTAGTTGTAGTTGTAGTTGTAGTTGTAGTTGTAGTTGTAGTTGTAGTTGTAGTTGTAGTTGTAGTTGTAGTTGTAGTTGTAGTTGTAGTTGTAGTTGTAGTTGTAGTTGTAGTTGTAGTTGTAGTTGTAGTTGTAGTTGTAGTTGTAGTTGTAGTTGTAGTTGTAGTTGTAGTTGTAGTTGTAGTTGTAGTTGTAGTTGTAGTTGTAGTTGTAGTTGTAGTTGTAGTTGTAGTTGTAGTTGTAGTTGTAGTTGTAGTTGTAGTTGTAGTTGTTGTTGTAGTTGTAGTTGTAGTTGTAGTTGTAGTTGTAGTTGTAGTTGTAGTTGTAGTTGTAGTTGTAGTTGTAGTTGTAGTTGTAGTTGTAGTTGTAGTTGTAGTTGTAGTTGTTGTTGTAGTTGTAGTTGTAGTTGTAGTTGTAGTTGTAGTTGTAGTTGTAGTTGTAGTTGTAGTTGTAGTTGTAGTTGTAGTTTGTAGTTGTAGTTGTAGTTGTAGTTGTAGTTGTAGTTAGTTGTAGTTGTAGTTGTAGTTGTAGTTGTAGTTGTAGTTGTAGTTGTAGTTGTAGTTGTAGTTGTAGTTGTAGTTGTTGTTGTAGTTGTTGTAGTTGTTGTAGTGTAGTTGTTGTTGTTGTTGTTGTAGTTGTAGTTGTAGTTGTTGTTGTTGTTGTTGTTGTTGTTGTTGTTGTTGTTGTTGTTGTTGTTGTTGTTGTTGTTGTTGTTGTTGTTGTTGTTGTTGTTGTTGTTGTTGTTGTTGTTGTTGTTGTTGTTGTTGTTGTTGTTGTTGTTGTTGTTGTTGTTGTTGTTGTTGTTGTTGTTGTTGTTGTTGTTGTTGTTGTTGTTGTTGTTGTTGTTGTTGTTGTTGTTGTTGTTGTTGTTGTTGTTGTTGTTGTTGTTGTTGTTGTTGTTGTTGTTGTTGTTGTTGTTGTTGTTGTTGTTGTTGTTGTTGTTGTTGTTGTTGTTGTTGTTGTTGTTGTTGTTGTTGTTGTTGTTGTTGTTGTTGTTGTTGTTGTTGTTGTTGTTGTTGTTGTTGTTGTTGTTGTTGTTGTTGTTGTTGTTGTTGTTGTTGTTGTTGTTGTTGTTGTTGTTGTTGTTGTTGTTGTTGTTGTTGTTGTTGTTGTTGTTGTTGTTGTTGTTGTTGTTGTTGTTGTTGTTGTTGTTGTTGTTGTTGTTGTTGTTGTTGTTGTTGTTGTTGTTGTTGTTGTTGTTGTTGTTGTTGTTGTTGTTGTTGTTGTTGTTGTTGTTGTTGTTGTTGTTGTTGTTGTTGTTGTTGTTGTTGTTGTTGTTGTTGTTGTTGTTGTTGTTGTTGTTGTTGTTGTTGTTGTTGTTGTTGTTGTTGTTGTTGTTGTTGTTGTTGTTGTTGTTGTTGTTGTTGTTGTTGTTGTTGTTGTTGTTGTTGTTGTTGTTGTTGTTGTTGTTGTTGTTGTTGTTGTTGTTGTTGTTGTTGTTGTTGTTGTTGTTGTTGTTGTTGTTGTTGTTGTTGTTGTTGTTGTTGTTGTTGTTGTTGTTGTTGTTGTTGTTGTTGTTGTTGTTGTTGTTGTTGTTGTTGTTGTTGTTGTTGTTGTTGTTGTTGTTGTTGTTGTTGTTGTTGTTGTTGTTGTTGTTGTTGTTGTTGTTGTTGTTGTTGTTGTTGTTGTTGTTGTTGTTGTTGTTGTTGTTGTTGTTGTTGTTGTTGTTGTTGTTGTTGTTGTTGTTGTTGTTGTTGTTGTTGTTGTTGTTGTTGTTGTTGTTGTTGTTGTTGTTGTTGTTGTTGTTGTTGTTGTTGTTGTTGTTGTTGTTGTTGTTGTTGTTGTTGTTGTTGTTGTTGTTGTTGTTGTTGTTGTTGTTGTTGTTGTTGTTGTTGTTGTTGTTGTTGTTGTTGTTGTTGTTGTTGTTGTTGTTGTTGTTGTTGTTGTTGTTGTTGTTGTTGTTGTTGTTGTTGTTGTTGTTGTTGTTGTTGTTGTTGTTGTTGTTGTTGTTGTTGTTGTTGTTGTTGTTGTTGTTGTTGTTGTTGTTGTTGTTGTTGTTGTTGTTGTTGTTGTTGTTGTTGTTGTTGTTGTTGTTGTTGTTGTTGTTGTTGTTGTTGTTGTTGTTGTTGTTGTTGTTGTTGTTGTTGTTGTTGTTGTTGTTGTTGTTGTTGTTGTTGTTGTTGTTGTTGTTGTTGTTGTTGTTGTTGTTGTTGTTGTTGTTGTTGTTGTTGTTGTTGTTGTTGTTGTTGTTGTTGTTGTTGTTGTTGTTGTTGTTGTTGTTGTTGTTGTTGTTGTTGTTGTTGTTGTTGTTGTTGTTGTTGTTGTTGTTGTTGTTGTTGTTGTTGTTGTTGTTGTTGTTGTTGTTGTTGTTGTTGTTGTTGTTGTTGTTGTTGTTGTTGTTGTTGTTGTTGTTGTTGTTGTTGTTGTTGTTGTTGTTGTTGTTGTTGTTGTTGTTGTTGTTGTTGTTGTTGTTGTTGTTGTTGTTGTTGTTGTTGTTGTTGTTGTTGTTGTTGTTGTTGTTGTTGTTGTTGTTGTTGTTGTTGTTGTTGTTGTTGTTGTTGTTGTTGTTGTTGTTGTTGTTGTTGTTGTTGTTGTTGTTGTTGTTGTTGTTGTTGTTGTTGTTGTTGTTGTTGTTGTTGTTGTTGTTGTTGTTGTTGTTGTTGTTGTTGTTGTTGTTGTTGTTGTTGTTGTTGTTGTTGTTGTTGTTGTTGTTGTTGTTGTTGTTGTTGTTGTTGTTGTTGTTGTTGTTGTTGTTGTTGTTGTTGTTGTTGTTGTTGTTGTTGTTGTTGTTGTTGTTGTTGTTGTTGTTGTTGTTGTTGTTGTTGTTGTTGTTGTTGTTGATATCATTTCCTTATATTTGTTCTTATTTGTTGTGTTGTGTTGTTTTGTGTCGTATTGTTCGCCAGTGCTTTGTTTTTACAAAAAACTGTCGTTACGAAAAGTGTATAGGTCTATTGGGGTTATAACTATCGCTAAAACAGATCATTGGGTGCGGTTATGAATAAATGAGAACGAAATTTAAATTCCGCCTGAAGGTTGGAAGTACGTTGTTTTGATTTTAGGAACACAATCTAGAGGAACTTTTTGTACCGCTTAGATTTCGGTACTCGCTGCGTTAATTTGTTCCTCTTTGAAAAGGAACATATTCAAGCGGAACGTTTCGTTCTCATTTGAATCCGGAAAGGTTTTGTTCCGATGTTCAAAATAGGAACGGGCCTCAATTAAGAACAAATTGTTCCGCATGAGCTAGAGCGCTTTAAATAGGACCTCTTTGTTCCTTTTTCTAAAGGTTATTTCGTTCCCTTTATTCGTTCTCATAGGAACAAGTAGTTCCGCATGAGCTAGACCGCTTTAAATTGGTCCTCTTTGTTTTTATGTTAAACGATATTTCGTTCCGTTTGTTTTTTTCCATACGAACAAGTAAAGAAGTTAATATAGTCCAAAGCACCGGCAACAATAGTTCAGTAGCCAGTCGTTCTTATAGCGTAGCCAGGTGGTAGCTAGTCAATTTAACAAGGTTTTTATCTAGTAGCCAGGTAGCCATTACCCTAGCCAGGGAGGCTTTCAATTACCATGCGTAAGAACGTTTGCTTTTTCTCTATTCAGTTGTTTTGAATATCAATAAAGTTATAGATGTAACTTGCGGCATAATATATATATAACCTCGTTCTATCGGAAATCCAGATCTTACTACGTCTAAACTGAATTTTGAAGCGGAATTTTTTAGAGAACGAGGCATACACATACAAATACAACAGGATATATCACATCTGTACATCGTTCTCATAAAATAAAAATAGAAGAGTAAAGAGAATGGTCGATGAGTTATATTATGTTGTATGCATGTGTATGCCTCGTTCTTTTAAAAATCCCGCTTATATATACTTTAATATATACTTTGACCCATGCCTCGTTTACCTTAGAATTTTGCACCAGCAATTAATTAAGTATAACGGGAATAATATATCGTGATGTTTACACGATAACAATTCTTAAATCGGTATTCTAATAGTTTAAGTTAGTTTACGTCTCGTTGATAAGAACTTAATATATTCTGACCGACTGGCTACCGTAGTTCAGTAGCCAGTGGTTTACAGGGCGTAGCCAGGTGGTAGCCAGTCAATTTAACAAGGTTTTCATCTTGTAGCCAGGTAGCCAGTTGTTCTGAATATCAATAAAGATATAGATCTAATTTGCATATAGGATTAATATATTCTGACCGACTGGCTACCGTAGCTCGGTAGCCTGTAGTTTACAGGGCGTATAGCCAGGTGGTAGCCAGTCAATTTAACAAGGTTTTCATCTAGTAGCCAGGTAGCCCGTTGTTCTGAATATAAATTAATTTAAGTTATATCTCATTTACATATATATTATATATTCTCTCGCATTAAATATAACCGTCTTTTGTCAAACAAAAACGGCAATTTTGACACGTTTTGTTCCGATTCAATAATCTGAAGTAAAGTGCGCATGTGTAATGAACCCAACGTTAGCTAGCAAAAGGAACGCCTTTTCAATTTCTCGATCTATCTAATCCCAAAGGAAGAACAGCAAGATGCATAGCAGAGTATAAATATGCGAGATATATTGAAGATAGAAGTAAACACAATTAACCATCGCCGTCCATGCAGCAGTTCTTGAAGTTTACCGTGGCCGTTGGATGCCTCGTCGAAATAACCGTATGATCGATTGGAAGTCTCTCGACGGGGCATTCAAGAAGCCTAGACGGTTACATCTACAGAGAGACGAAGAAGGCCTTAATCATTGCCCTGTTCCTAACTGCGACCATCCAGGATTTGCCAGTCGAAGAGGCTGTCGAAAGCACGTCAAAGTAAAACATCCTTGGTACGCGTATACTTCGATGAAAAACCGACAATTCTCACCGACAATGTGAAGCCTGTAATTGAAGTTACGTCGACGAAAAGCAAACTGACACTGCCGTGTTGCTCATCGGATAACGAATTCGCTCGTTCTCTTTCGCTATGGTTGCAAAGTACAACGGGGGGAGGGAAAACGTCAAAACAAGCAGAAATTTCGGCCACGCGAGCTCTTAAATTTCTCACGTTTTGTTGCGGAGAATCGGGCGAGGAGGAGTCGACCGTGTTGTCCACCGGGCAACTTATCGACTATTTTCTGTGCTCTTCTAAATTTCTAACGGATTTTCTCGACTACCTCGAAGACACCTGGCAGATGGGTCAGTCGGGCCGACTCGGCTACGTAACAAGCATTTCTGACCTACTCGACTCCACCTGGCCTTGCATGTCCTTCAGAACTTCTCGGTGACTGAAGTGTACATCAAGCGAGCCAAGAAGTGTCTGGCAAAGCAGATGCGATCGCACTGGACGACAGATTTGGACATTGAGACACTGGAATCGAAAAGAAGCTGGGCTTCGTTAGCCGAGTTGCAGAGAGTCGTTCCATTTCACATCGAGCGCTACAAGCAGATTTTAGAAGAGTGCAGAAAAATGTCGAATTTTGTTACGTCAACCGACTTAACATTTACCACGCGATTCCTCGCAGTATTTATGTTTGTTAAAATAAATGGTTGTCGTCCGATGACATATCAACATTTCACAGTCACTATGTTTGAAAATGCGAAGCACAACGGTGGGATGGTAGACCAAACAATTTTTAAAACCGCTAAAAAGTACGGTTTCGATTCTTTGTATTTTGACGAAGTCAGCTTGGGAGTAGTCGACGACTATGTTCGTTTTGTCAGACCTCTTCTTCTCCCGCAATGCGAGTACTTGCTCGTAAACCGAAACGGTGCGCAATTTCAGAAATTGACTGAACTATTGTTTGGTGTTTCAGACCACAGGAAAGTACTTTCACCCGACAAGATACAGACAGATAATAGAGACCGAAAGTGCCATTGTGTTAGACGTGGAAGAACAGAAGATGGTTTCGGAAGATCAGAAACACAGTTCGAACGTTGCCCGAGTACATTACCAGAAGTTACGTTCGCGGGATGTCGCCATGAAAGGAAAGACATGCATGGACAAGCTGCGGGGAGTCGAAGGTGAAGCAATGGACAGTTGCGTCGAGCAGTTGAAAGATGAGCCTTTGCCATGCAAAAGAAAACGGGTATGAACAACGTCAAAGTGAAGTCGATTCTGTAAACAAAATAGCCAGACACCTGGAACGAAAGGAACCGGTGAGGTTTACCAAGCAAGAAGACAATTACATAAGAAGAGGTATCGAGAAGTTTGGACTACGCTGGTCTGCCATCGTCCGTCATCCAGCTTTTCATTTCCAAGAGAGCAGAGAAGCAAGAACGCTGAGAATGAGAGCAGTAGCTTTGAAATTAATTTAACGGTGCTGCTTTCGCAAAACACAAACAACTTGATAGGTGCATGTAACTTTTCACATAACATGTATGCTGAGTGTATAATATAGTAAACATAATATGTAGAATTTCTTATAAAACGAAGAAAATATATCAGTTAAAGAGAGCCAATGTGTAGGATGAGGCCCTCTGTTCCATGCATACAGCATAATATAACTCACCGACCATTCTCTTCACTCTTCTATTTTTATTTTATGAGAACGATGTACAGATGTGATATATATTTTTGTATGTGTATGCCTCGTTCTTTAAAAAATTCCGCTTCAAAATTCAGTTTAGACGTAGTCAGATCTGGATTTCCGATAGAACGAGGTTATATATATATTATGCCGCAAGTTACATCTATAACTTTATTGATATTCAAAACAACTGAATAGAGAAAAAGCAAACGTTATTACGCACGGTAATTGAAAGCCTCCCTGGCTAGGGTAATGGCTACCTGGCTACTAGATAAAAACCTTGTTAAATTGACTGGCTACCACCTGGCTACGCCCTGTAAACCACTGGCTACTGAACTACTGTATAGCCATATGCAGTCGGTCAGAATATATTAACTCTATATGTAAATTAGATCTATAACTTAATTGATATTCAGAACAACTGGTTACCTGGCTACTAGATGAAAACCTTATTAAATTGACTGGCTACCACCTGGCTACGCCCTGTAAACTACTGGCTACCGAGCTACAGTAGCCAGTCGGTCAGAATATATTAAGTTCTTATCAACGAGACGTAAACTAACTTAAACTATTAGAATACCGATTTAAGAATTGTTATCGTGTAAACATCACGATATATTATTCCCGTTATACTTAGTAAATTGCTGGTGCAAAATTCTAAGGTAAACGAAGCATGGGTCAAAGTATGTATTAAAGTATATATAAGCGGGATTTTTAAAAGAGCGAGGCATACACATGCATACAACATAATATAACTCATCGACCATTCTCTTCACTCTTCTATTTTTATTTTATGAGAACGATGTACAGATGTGATATATCCTGTTGTATTTGTATGTGTATGCCTCGTTCTCTAAAAAATTCCGCTTCAAAATTCAGTTTAGACGTAGTAAGATCTGGATTTCCGATAGAACGAGGTTATGTATATATTATGCCGCAAGTTACATCTATAACTTTATTGATATTCAAAACAACTGAATAGAGAAAAAGCAAACGTTCTTAAGCATGGTAATTGAAAGCCTCCCTGGCTAGGGTAATGGCTACCTGGCTACTAGATAAGAACCTTGTTAAATTGACTAGCTACCACCTGGCTACGCTATAAGAACGACTGGCTACTGAACTATTGTTGCCGGTGCTTTGGACTATATTAACTTCTTTACTTGTTCGTATGGAAAAAAACAAACGGAACGAAATATCGTTTAACATAAAAACAAAGAGGACCAATTTAAAGCGGTCTAGCTCATGCGGAACTACTTGTTCCTATGAGAACGAATAAAGGGAACGAAATAACCTTTAGAAAAAGGAGCAAAGAGGTCCTATTTAAAGCGCTATAGCTCATGCGGAACAATTTGTTCTTAATTGAGGCCCGTTCCTATTTTGAACATCGGAACAAAACCTTTCCGGATTCAAATGAGAACGAAACGTTCCGCTTGAATATGTTCCTTTTCAAAGAGGAACAAACGCAGCGAGTACCGAAATCTAAGCGGTACAAGAAGTTCCTCTAGATTGTGTTCCTAAAATCAAAACAACGTACTTCCAACCTTCAGGCGGAATTTAAATTTCGTTCTCATTTATTCATAACCGCACCCAATGATCTGTTTTAGCGATAGTTATAACCCCAATGAACCTATACACTTTTCGTAACGACAGTTTTTTGTAAAAACAAAGCACTGGCGAACAATACAACACAAAACAACACAACAAATAAGAACAAATATAAGAAAATGATAACAACAACAACAACAACAACAACAACAACAACAACAACAACAACAACAACAACAACAACAACAACAACAACAACAACAACAACAACAACAACAACAACAACAACAACAACAACAAAAACAAAAACAAAAGCAAAAACAAAAACAAAAACAACTACAAATTAAAAGCAACAACAAAACCCATATTTTAACAATATTACAAAAATTGGTATACAGTAGCAGGTAGTTTTTTAATGCTGCCTTTCGTCTCAATGTCACTTTGTTTATAATGTCTGGGTCGGCATTTGGCTGTAGAGAAGAATTAAAGTTAAGAATCTTCGTTTCAAAACTTTATACCAATTTCAATCTTTACTTTGACATCTTTATCGCTCAAATTGCTTTTGGTAAATTTTGTCTTTTTAGACGAAGTTGGTGTTTATAGCGTCGATGTACGGCTAGATTCTTACCGATTGCGAAAATCTTCCTATTTCATCGGTGGGTCTTGTTTTTTCACTTCGGTCTTTTTTTACAGGTCCAGAACCGCTCGCTTCTGAAGATTGTGATGCTGTTATAGAAATACACAAACCAAAAACATATGGTTTAAAAAATAATATATATGCGTATGAAACATGTGTATAAGGGCGTGCCAAGCTCATTCTCATGAGCATATGTGGCATATAGTTTCATAACGAGAGCCTCGGGTAAATGTAGGTGGATTTCGAGATGAATTTGTAAGACAATGGCGCAATGAAGAGCGGAAAAATAAGGATCGAAAGAATTAGAAATAAAGGCGTTGACCATGAATCGTCAAGTTCCAAACATTGTTGCAGTATTGCTGCTCTCGGACGACGGATGTGTAAACATTTTAAAGATGTTAACGTGATACTCACGTGCAGTACGGGCTAGCAAAAGTGTTTAAAATATAGTATTGCATTGAAACTCACTAAGTCAATACTTACGTGTCATGAACTTCCTTCCACAGTTTGGGCAAAAATTTGCGTGATCGTGAAACAGTGGCAACAGCAGTCAGCTCTTCATTGTCGAAGTGGATGAGCATGAAGCAAACTGCAAACACACTTAACACTATCGATTGACCTTTCCGGACCACCGCACGCTTATCTCATTTAAACCAATCAGAGTCTATTAAAAATATACAGTCTTGATGACATGTATGCACGGTGCCAATTTTTACCAACATTTGCCACCCCCAGCCAACGAAAATAAAAATATCAGGGTGTAATTCCGGGGGAGATTTAAATTTTTTTGGAGAAGACGTCGTTTCTACGAAGAAGGCGTCTATTTCTAGAGAAGAGGTGCCTGTTTCTACGGAGAAGACGTCTATTTCTACGGAGAAGGCGTCTATTTCTATGGAGAAGGCGTCTGTTTCTAGATAAGAGGTGTCTGTTTCTACGGAGAAGACGTCTGTTTCTACGGAACACATGCGTATTTTGCCGGAAACGTTCGATTTCTTCAAAGAAGGTTCGTGTTTGTACGGAGAAGAGGTGACCCTTGTGGGCCACCGTAGATATGTTTCATTACAAACTTCAGTGCCTTTGAGATGTGTTACACAACAATCTTCAGTGCCCCAGCTGCCCCTTACAGACCCTTAGAGCAAACTGTACTGTTTCGATGGTACGATGTTTTACGAAGAAGACCGAAATTCAGTATTAAAGAATGAATCTTTAATATTAATAAAACAAAGCAAAACTAACACGATTTGAGAACTGTTCTTTTTCTTTCCACAGCCACCAAAAAGCCCCCCAAAACCGTTCCCTAATATCCCCCAATATCCCTTTCTCTCTCTTTCCCACGCGTGCGTGTCCCGCAGTTCGTGTGTCCTTGCACAAAATCAAATCCCTGCTAAACATATACGGACATCCACGTTCATATGGTGCCCCAGTAATGAAAATGCTGGGAACTTGGCAAGCACGTGGCCCTGGGACATCTTTTACACCCCTGCCCAAATATTTTGCATTTTTATTTACATTATCCCTGCAGGCATGCACTCACATTCTTTTAGGTAGACCCGGAAAGTGTGGGCATAAAATGAGATTTAGTAGCCACTAAACTACTACCAGCCTGCTACAGTATTTCATGATGATCAGGAAAGTATATATCAGGAAAATTTTGAAATCTAGACTCCTGGAAATGCCATTTCCTGCATTCTGAGGGGTGATTCTTGACATTCTGAGGGGTAATTTTCTTCATTAATATAATGGACAAAACCTTCAATGATAACGGTCTATTATGGGGTTTTTTCGGTTTATTATGATTTGGGTAAGATTTAGGCATGTTTAGAGTTAGCGTTTATGGTTTGCTGATCATAAGTTTGTGGTTTAGTATTAGTATAGCCAGTTAAAAGGTGTGGTGGGGTGGTGATGGGTGATTGGGGAGTGGGGCTTAGCCCCCTGCTTCCCGGCTTCCGACGCCACTGGGAAAGTAGGACAGGAATGTCTGCGCTGGGACTGCTACCCAGGCTGCTGAGCCCAATGATGTCTGCACTGGGACTGCTACCCAGGAGCTGCTGAGCCCGATGATGTCTGTATTGGGACTGCTACCCAGGGGGCTGCTGAGCCCGATGATGTCTGCACTGGGACTGCTACCCAGGGGCTGCTGAGCCCGATGATGTCTGCACTGGGACTGCTACTAGGGCTGCTGAGCGCGATGATGTCTGTACTTGGACTGCTACCCAGGGGCTGTTTGAGCCCGATGATGTCTGTATTGGGACTGCTTACTGGGACTGCTGAGCTCGATGATGTCTGTACTGGGACTGCTACCCGGGGGCTGCTGAGCCCGATGATGTCTGTATTGGGACTGCTACCCGGGGGCTGTTTGAGCTCGATGATGTCTGTATTGGGACTGCTACCCAGGGGCTGCTGAGCTCGATGATGTCTGTACTGGGACTGCTACCCGGGGGCTGCTGAGCCCGATGATGTCTGTATTGGGACTGCTACCCGGGGGCTGTTTGAGCTCGATGATGTCTGTATTGGGACTGCTACCCGGGGGCTGTTGAGCTCGATGATGTCTGCACTGGGACTGCTACCCAGGGGCTGCTGAGCCCGATGATGTCTGTACTGGGACTGCTACCCAGGGGCTGCTGAGCCCGATGATGTCTGTATTGGGACTGCTACCCGGGGGCTGTTTGAGCTCGATGATGTCTGTATTGGGACTGCTACCCGGGGGCTGCTGAGCCCGATGATGTCTGTACTGGGACTGCTACCCGGGGGCTGCTGAGCCCGATGATGTCTGTATTGGGACTGCTACCCGGGGGCTGCTGAGCCCGATGATGTCTGCACTGGGACTGCTACCCAGGGGCTGCTGAGCCCGATGATGTCTGTACTTGGACTGCTACCCAGGGGCTGTTTGAGCCCGATGATGTCTGTATTGGGACTGCTTACTGGGACTGCTGAGCTCGATGATGTCTGTATTGGGACTGCTACCCGGGGGCTGCTGAGCCCGATGATGTCTGTATTGGGACTGCTACCCGGGGGCTGCTGAGCTCGATGATGTCTGTATTGGGACTGCTACCCGGGGGCTGCTGAGCTCGATGATGTCTGTATTGGGACTGCTACCCGGGGGCTGCTGAGCTCGATGATGTCTGTATTGGGACTGCTACCCGGGGGCTGCTGAGCTCGATGATGTCTGTATTGGGACTGCTACCCGGGGGCTGCTGAGCTCGATGATGTCTGTATTGGGACTGCTTACTGGGACTGCTGAGCTCGATGATGTCTGTACTGCTACCCGGGGGCTGCATAGCTCGATGATGTCTGCACTGGGACTGCTACCCAGGGGCTGCTGAGCCCGATGATGTCTGCACTGGGACTGCTACCCAGTGGCTGCTGAGCCCGATGATCTCTGTACTGGGACTGCTACACAGGGGCTGCTGAGCCCAATGATGTCTGTACTGGGACTGCTACACATGGGCTGCTGAGCCCGATGATGTCTGTACCGGGACTGCTACCCAGGGGCTGCTGAGCTAGATGATGTCTGTACTGGGACTGCTACCCAGGGGCTGCTGAGCTCGATGATATCTGTACTGGGACTGCTACCCAGGGGCTGCTGAGCCCGATGATGTCTGCACTGGGACTGCTACCCAGGGGCTGCTGAGCCCGATGATGTCTGCACTGGGACTGCTACCCAGGGGCTGCTGAGCCCCATGTCTACACTGGGGCTGTAGCTGATGTCAATTCCTGGGACTGCAACCAGGCTGTAGCGAATGTCAATTAGGCTGTGGTATATTCCAATTACTGGGACTGCCCCCAAGCTGCAGCAAAGTAGATCACGTGGACTGCCCGCCGCGGCTGAGTAATCACCAAGGCAAAGCAAGTACAAGCACTCCCGGACGGAGGAAACCGCAAAATGCAATGCAGCATGCCACCCAAATAAAGCATCACCGTAATTGTTTAGGTTTAAAGTTCTGTAGCTTCTGGCGTTTTCCCGCGCGCTGGAAGAAAATGTAAAATACCGTATTCTAAATGTAATGAGCGTACACCGGCTAAGTATACTTTTATTAATTGTGCTTTCAACGTTGTTGACAGATGCTGCAAATGTCATTAACGCCCAATCGCTTGCTGGTAGGGGTGACTCACTTTCATTCATACATCGACTCCATGCAGTAACAAAAGTCTAGAAATCTGCGTTGAGCTGTCGAGTGTGTTCGCCTAGTACAACTGGCCATGCCTTGGTACATCAGACTAGTAACTGTAACCTCTTAACTGTAACCTCCTAAGATTTTACGGCGGAAATCGGGGGGCCTGGGAACGAAAATAGAATTTAGAAGCAAATGTCACACAATATTTTGCCATCGGGAAATTCGAGAAGGCAGTCTAGTCTACAAACCTTGAAAACAATTGGAGTACTATGGAAGCCGACTGACGAAATGTGCTCCGAACTATCGCTTCGTTGTTTCATCCACTGCAATTCCTGTCGGCACCATTTACAATGACGGTCAGAATTCTGAGGCAAGACATATGGACAGCAGAATTAGAATGGGACAAAGTTTTAACCAACGATCTCAGTGAAAGGTGGAACACGTGGAACAACGAGCTAAAAGATCTATCCACATTCAGAATTCTCAGACGCCTACGCCAGCTTGCACCCATTGCCGACGCTTCCAAAGATGCCTATGCTGAGGTTGCCTACCTCGTGTGTAAATATAATGGATACCCACCAACCTCCCGCCTTATTGCTTCGAAGACCCGTGTATCTCCTATGAAATCACATTTTGGACAGATTCCACAAATGTATTGTATTTGGTACGCAACCAAAGTCGAGCATTCGAACCTTTTGTGGCCAACAGTATTGGCGAGATGCAGAGGACCAACAATCCGCAGCAATGGCGACGTATTTCTGGAATCAAGAACCCAAATGACTTACCCACCAAAGGACTGTCAGCCGCCCAGTTAGCCCTCGGCAGTGTGTGGATGGAGGGTCTTGGATTCCTGAAAGCCAGTGAGTCATCGCGGCCAGAGAAATTACCCAACAAACCGGCAAGAGATAGTCAAGAAATTAAAAAGACGCAGATACACCTGACTGAAAAAGAAGATGCCGAAGTACGTACGCCTTAACCGAAGCCGTTATTCCTCTTGGAGACGTTTGCTTCGTGTTACAGCCTAAACAAGACGTTTCCCAAACAACTGCAGAGTAGCAAGTTTGTCAAGATGAACAGCAAAGACTCTCCAGCAAGACGAGCTCGACATTGCATGAACATTCTGGTTAAGACGAGCACAAGATTATAGCCTTCGAGACAAAGACAAAAGACAAAGGGATCCAGACGGACTGCTGAGGATGGATGGACGTCTTCGCTTTTCGGAAGAACCTCCTTACAACACTACACATCCAGTGATCCTCCCTAAAGACCACCCCATTACTCGGTTGGTTATTGTCGACGCTCACGAGAAACGTGGGCATGGCACTGGAACAGAATATCTTCTCATAGAACTTCGTTCACAGTCATGTCCCGGCCGGTGCCGCCGACATTTAAGATGAAGCCAGCGCTGGCCAAATTATGACACCTCTCCCCAAATCTCGACGGACACTACTTTTAATAGCATTTGAAAGAGTTAGAACCGACCATGGTGAACCATTTCTTACAAAAACAAGGACGTGGAAAATCCAGGTCGAAAATGTATTTATGCCTTTTCATTTGTCTGACTGCTCGAGCGGTGATTCATTCCTGAATACATTTAGCCGTTTTACATCAAGGAGGGGAACACCGAAATACGTTGTGTCCGATAATGGAACAAACTTTGCAAAGGCAAACAAAGAGATCCGCCAGTTAGTCGAGAAGCTTTACCAAGACAAAATTGTCAAGAAGACCACTGGAAACCAGTCGATAGAATGGAAGTTCAAGCCCCCATCAGCTCCGCATTTTGGAGGAGTCTTTCAGAGCATGATTAAAAGTGCGAAGAAAGCTTTGAGAACAAAGAATTACATTCAGCGATCTGCAGCGCTGAAGTATTGTTGAACTCAAGACCAATTACACACACCAGTTCCAACCACGACATGGTACCTCTAACGCCAAACAATTTTCTAGTCAGACAGTTAGGAGGGGCAAACTGTCTAACTAGAACTGAAATTGTTTGGCATTAGAGGCACCATGTCGTCGTGGTCAAAAAAAAAGCTCTGGAAAAAGAAGAAGTTTTGGATCTGAGAAGACGATGAATTCAATAATTAATCGGGCAGTTTTGGAAGCGATGGCCGAGGAAGGAGTAATTCCCAAGTCTTAACGTCAGAAGAAAATGGTTTCAATGCAAGCGAGAATTGGCAGAAGGAGATGCTGTACTGCTGATAGAAACGAACGCAAAACGAGGAAAATGGCCGCTTGGTCGTAACTGGAGTGCGTCGATGCCTAGATAATCTAATTCGAGTGGTAAAAAGTGGGAAGGAACACTTCTGTACAACGATAACCAAGAATGAAAGGCAAAAAAACATTGAACAAATGTAGTTACATTCGAGAGGGGGGTGTTACAGACCGAATAATTGTCATTGTTTTTAGTTTTCTGGGTTCCTTTCTTACCCCCACTGTTTCGTGGCGTCGTCGCTGTGTGGGGTAAACACATGTAATCTTTTATGTTTTTCGACAAGGGACGAGACCCGATGACTGACCTCGAGAGACTGCACCAGTTTTACTATTTTTTGTTTAAGTTTTGTATTATATTCTGAATGAAAGGAAAAGTATTTGACCAAAAAGCCGACGTGTTCTAAACGAGAAAAGTGAGCGATGTGAATTTGTGACAGGATTACCTTCAGAGTCCTCAAGAGAAGATGGCAAAAGAGAGTTACCCTGGAAAGAGTTCGTGCAGCGGAATAAAGGACCTTCGACAATTCAGGTGAAACTGAATCAAAACATGGGAAGACCTCATATGATGCGCTCATTGTAAAACCACAAATTGGAGCACAAAGATGAGACCAAACAAAAGAAAGTCTATATGTGTGTTCACTGCGATTAAATGCATTTATTCAGCCATTGTACAGTAGTCATCGAAATAAAGAAGCGAAAGGATATTCTTAAGAAAAGTGGTCGCTGTTTTGTTTGCATTAAGAAAAACCACATCAGCAGGGATTGCCAATCCAAAACAAATGCCAATGTCGACACCATACCAGCATTTGTCAACCAAAACCCAAGGAACTCCTAAGCCACACGAAGAAAAAAAAGAAGAAGAAGAGGGCGACGAGACTAGTAGCACGGTGCCAGGCTTGAGTGTTGCTACCAAGTTACCTTTTACAGAGTAGATATGTACCCCATCGCAAAAGAACAGTGAGATTAATTCTTGATGGGAGAGCCAGCAGTCATTCGTCACGGAAAGAATTCAAAGGGAGATGAATCTAACAACATCGCACAAAGAATCCTTCACCGTTAAATCGTTTGACTCGAGCGCTGGTACAACCCAAGAGCGAAAAGTAGTAGATTTGTGCATTTGTGTGGACGGTGATACAGATTTGAAATTATCAACCATTAGTGTATATTTAATCAGTGCACCAATACAAGGCCAATACTTAAAGCACGCTGTAAAGAGTTACCATCATCAGCATTAAAGTTGGCTGACGATCATCAGGGAGATGCACAGATTGATGTGTTAGTTGGAGCCGATCAGCATTGGGATCTTGTTACAGAGGGAGTAATCCGAGGGAGTCAGGACCAGCCACCTGCATTTATACCAAATTGGGGTGGATCTCATGAGAACCGGTATATGGCACGCCATCACAGCAAAGCTCGTTTACCAACCTGAACACCACTTATGTCTTGAAATGTGAATTAAGTAATCAACCAGCCATCCAGTGGATCATTGGATGACAAGTTGCAGAAGTTCTGAGAGTTGGAATTTGTAGGAATAGCCCCTATGGAGAATTCGGTTTATGACATACTCCAACAGAGGATTTCCCACAATGGAAAAAAGTATGAAGCCAGTTTACCATGGAGAGAACCACACCCTATCCTGCACGATAATTATGAATCCAGCAAGAAAAGATTGACATCACTGTTAACCCGTCTAAGAAAGGAGCCAGAAATTCTCAAGACAGAAATTCTCTCTGACTCAGACTCGGCGGAAGAAATTTTGGTGTTACGACTGTGACGCAAATGTGACGTAGATCTATCAATTAGAGCCCAGGCCCAAGAAAACGGCCTAACTTTCAAAATGGCGCGATTTGGGCTGATTTGGCCAACTTCGGAACGCTGTTAATGGGCGAGCATTTAATATTTTTGAGAAAAAATTTCGGGAAACATTTTCTTTAACCTAAGTTATTTAAATATGTAAAGATCCCACAGGCCATAGAGGCACTCGCTTCTAAGCCAGAAGTATCATTATTCATACTCATAATTACTCGTGCAGATCTATTCTGACGTTTTTGAAGTCTATTGGAAAGCCCCTGACTGAAAGTATCCCATACCTCACTGCAGTAATTAAAGTGGGATTGGACTAAGGCATTATAGATCGCAATTAGAGTTTTCCTATCAACAAAATCGCGAAATTTGCGTATGGCCCCTATTCCTGGAACGACCTTCTTAGCTACATTCTCAATGTGCTTATTCCAAGATAAATGCTCATCAATTTCAACGCCAAGAACCTTGCTATGATGGACTTGTTTAATGTAATCTTTGTCAATTTTAACACTCGGCTGCCGCTGGGTAGCAAGATTTCTTAGTTTATAATGTGTGCCTATTGATAGAAATCTAAAAACTAAAATCACTCTTTTACACAACACATAAGGTCACCATTCATGGCAGACTCGAAATTTGTATCGTCGACAAGCAGCCGTGGAGTAACTTGCTTAAGACATTCTGGTAAATCATTTATGTATAAGAGAAAGAAAAGTGGGGCATACAAGAATAGAGCCTTGTGGAATACCATATATGTTTCCGACTTGCATTTCGGCAAGAAAACGGCGTTGAAGTGAAACTATCCAGCTGGTGTCCGTCATCGAGGGTTGGATCACCAAATCACGTTATGCCTGTATGAAATCATTCGATTTTAATTTGAAAGTAATATAAAATGTGGAATTTATCGCAGTTTGTACTCACTTTGCCTTTAGCAATCCTTGTTTGTATAAAGCATCATCCGCATAATCTCGGCTCTTTTGGCAATGTTTTGACTGTTTACAAAATTTGTGTTAGCTTACTTCCTGTTTAATAACTCACATCGATTTGACCAGAACCCTCCGTTTCTGGGCGCCATCCCCAAAACGACGGCTCTGGGAACGAGAATGACTCAAATCGAGATACATTCTCGTCCCCAGAGCCTCTCCCATGCTGACGCGCGGAAAAGGCCGCTCTGGGGGAATCCCAAACCGGAACACCAACTGATTCTTTGGTGTTCTTTCTAAAGCGCATGCGTTTAGGTTCGCGGTTTGGGAATTAGTTTGGGAGTTGGACACGAGAACATCGACAGTTGTTTGGAATATAATTTTCCTTTCTTTTCGATTCTGGCGGTTTGGCTGTCTCGTATTGACTCGTTGATTTTGGAACAATTCTGATTGTGGTAGATTCCCTGCGAAGAAGATCCATGTCGAGTGTGGCTCATCGCCGCGTTTATACGGCGGGGCAAAAGACATTAAAATTTTAATACGAGTTCGCTGAACAGCTTGGCAAGAGCCGCTTCGGAATTTCGGCCTCTTTTAGTGAAAGTAGTTCTCTTTAATTTGTTGCACCGTTCAATTCGTTTATATTTAACTTGTATATTTCAATCATATTGTTAATATGTATCATGCACGATGATGCAGTGTGCGGCCTATCGTCTATCGGTTTCAAATTGCTGTCTGTCTTCTGTGTTTGATTTAATTATATAAGGCGAAACGGGTTGATTGCTTTGAAAAACGTTCGATTAAATTGTTCGGATTAGAACTATGGTTAGAATTGTGCTTCGTTGTCAGTTTTCGTGTTCCAAATATTGTCTATTTATAAACATTCATCACCAAGCTCCGTTATATATATATATAGGCCTTTGAATTTGAACAACCAATCAGATCGCGATGATATATGGATTCCCCCAGAAGCCTTTTCAGCGCGCCAGCACGGGAAAGGCCCTGGGAACGAGAAGGGTCGAGATATCGACTATATACATAGCTCGTTAAATTAAGGACATAATAGACGGCCGGCCGACCTCGAAAACATCGTTGATGGCATTTTTTGTTACAAGCAGGTAACCATGCCAGATAGTATTGGACGGTGTATATTTTGAAGGTGACGGCGGTTACCAGCCGTAATTTTACATTTATATACGAAAATTTGGGGTTTTTTAAAGGCACACTGGGATGAATGGGATTTCTGTGTAGTGATGCAAACTATACGTAGGTGCTCTATTTTGAAAGACTCGCTTCAGAGCGTTATCCAATCAGCATGCCTCCAGTTCTGGTTAACATAAATTCGCATAACTCACAATCATAAACAAACAAGAAATATGTCGTGAATACACCTAAATATAACACTTCGAAAAAAAAGCCACAACAACGTAAGCTTGCCAATAATCGTTTATTTTGGTATTTTACCGATACCGCCATGTACGTAATGTTAAAGCTGAGCTTTTGTACTACAGTACAGTGTTGCTCGGATATCTTCAGACATTTAACTCACCGGATCAACAGTGCTATCTTGTAATACACGGATGGCAACCGGCCTAGTCATCTTGATTAAGGTCTAAGCTATATTTCTATATGGTGGTGACTTGTTTGTGACAAAAAGTTGGCTGCTTGTTGTGGCTGTTCTTCGAAGTGTTATATTTGGGTGAATTTGCGCCATGTTTCTTGTTTGTTTATGATTGTGAGCTATGCGAATTAGAATAATCGGAACTTCAGGCACGCTGATTGGGTAGCATTCTGAATTTGTAATTCAAATAATACACAAACGTAAATAGGCATCGCTTTACAGATATCCCATCCATCACATTATGCTTTTAAAAAGCTACAAATTTTAGAATATAAATCAATAATTATGACTGGTAACCACCCTAATTACCTTCAAAATATACACTATCCGATATGATTTATCATGGTTACCTTCTTGTAACAAAAAATGCCATCAAAAGTAATATTTTGAAGCCTTGGCCTGTCGTCTATAAGCACCCCAAACGAACGTTAAGAAGGAATGGTAACGTTAATAATCGAGAGTGAGGTCTTTACGGCAAAATATCAAACCGAGGGCTTGCTGTATACGTTCAAGGCCGCTCGAGGTTTGATATTTTACCGTCAAGCCCGAACGGTTGAGGTTATTATATAAGTAGTTTGTTATATGGCACTTTATTACAAAATCAATCTAGACTTGTATTTCTTGGTCTTCGCCTCGTTTAACTTCGTCAAAACACTGGACTGCGTTATTTTCTGTTATTATTTTTTTCTCGTCTGAAACTAAATTTAATTTTATATGTTCGTTGTCATTTATTTAATTTATTTTCGTCGTCGTTTTGTAGCAATGACTTTCTAGAGCATTTTAAACAATTTTCACAATGCCCGCGGGCATTAAGCCTGGTTTTCATATGTCGCCGATCGTCGGCGATTTGTGATTTAGATGCATGTTAAGTAAAAGAATAAAAGCAATGCTTTTCTCCATTGTTCTTTATTACTTAACATGCTGCTGCATTTCCCGTTTTAACATGCATCTAAATCACAAATCGCCGACGATCGGCAACATATGAAAACCAGGCTTTAAGGTGAGGTAATACTGGCAACATTTTTCTTCAACTTGCAACGCAACTTTGTTGCAGCAATTTGTTGCTTGTATTATTTCACCGCTTTACGGCGAAATCTCGCCACGTCAGCAACAAATCACGGCCGCGCGTGATTTTACCAGAAGTAATTCGTGCCATATTTTAACCATAAATCTCAAACTCATTAATAATTCATGAAGAAAACACAAAGAAAATCAGCACCATGTCTGTGGTTTGGATATTGGAGGATGAAATTACATAAATTTAGTAAACTTTCATCTGCATGATTTTCTCTTAAAATACTGATTTGTTTGAAATGCTATCATACACTCGGAAAAGTGTTTCATCAGGAAATCCAAACACCTCGAAGTTTGTTCAAAAACCTCGGCTTCGCCTCGGTTTTCAACAAACTTCTCGGTGTTTGGATATCCTGATGAAATACTCCTCCTTGTGTATGATATATTACTTGATCAGTAGAAAAAGATTACCACGAGCGAGAATTTCACTACAAAGAATAAACAGCTACCACAGATTTGCTGGGCAGAAATCGTAATCAGAGTAGTATCGTAATCGTAATCGTAATCATGGTAGTATATTTTCTGCATGTATGAACTATACATACTAGGAAAATATTCTGATTGTCGAGTAATAACTAGGCCACGAAAAAATAAAATTTATATCTTCAAGCCACCATGTGTATCTGTACCAGAAAGTGCTTTCTTGAGATTTTTGTACGAAAATATCGAAGGGCAAAGGCAAATACTTTCCAGTACAGACCAAGCAAACGAGGGTAATGGGCCATTCATTATATGGTTTTGGTTCGTTCTCTTATTTATTTTAACTCGCCGTTTGCATCTCCAGATGTTAGTCCGTTTACCTAATTACGGAGCGGTCATTAAGTATGTGTCATGGGAGGGGGGAAGGCTATTCGGAAGGGGTATGGAAAAAATATCATTCTAAGAAGGGGATCGAATAAATCTCGTAAAAAAAGGATACTCAACAATTAATCATCAATGCTAAGGATGTCAACGTCAATTTGTTCGGTCACCTTCATCGCTAGTTTCTACTCCAGAATCAGGGCGTGGTCAGAATTTAGGCTCGCTTTTACTTCAGTATTAATATTAAAAAAAAACGTTGATTTTAACTGAATTTTGCAAAACTGAAATTTGAAGGAGGCAAACTTTTCTCTTCTCGTGACATTCTTTTGATTTATCTCTGTACTCATCTGTTGCATGGACTGGAATATACATATTTTTTCCCTAAGACAACTGCGTTACCTTGACAACTGAATTTTTTTCATCTTAAAATTAATAGACTTAATTACTGACTTTACGTGGATGAGCTGTAAATTGAAACGGTCGACTACAAGTAGTGGCGCGGTATAAAACGAAGTGGCACAGTAGACAAAAATAACCAAAACGGAACAAGGCACTTGATCCTGAGCAAAGCAGCAATCTTCGAGACTTCTGCTTGCTTGAGAAAATCATATCTTCATCTGAAATCTTTCCTTGTTCATGCAGTCACATAATCAAGAATTGGCAAAAAGTAATTTTAACCAAATTATCTAGCGCTATACATGCATAGTATTTCCTGTTTCGCTTCATTGACATTCAAGTATTTTTCGCAACGTGGCATTTGCATTTTTATGCACTGTCACGAGCAAAATCGTTTGGAGTTGTTTTAGATTAAAATATATAGTTAAAACTTAAAAGTTTCTCGAATAACAACCAGTACGAGGTATAAGGCTAATAGCTATCACACTTCTTTAGAGCCCGTTTACTGGACAAATTAATTCGGAAACTGAGTATACTGACGTTTCCAAGGTTCGGTCCGTTTACAGGATGAATATTGAACTATTAATGTCTAAAACAGGTAGAACACTAGAACCGTGCAAGTTCTGGTACGGTTTTAGATATGTTCAGTGCCTTCAGTCTTTAGACTTAAACGACTATAGCTACCAGCAGTAAGTAAAATTTATTCATATTATAACAAGTTTCGGTCTAATAAAGGGGCCTGTTTACATGAGCCGGGCCAGCCCGGTTAACCAGGCTCACGCGATTGATTAGGATCTCGAGCTCACTGTGGTTTTGAAACTCGTATACACTAAATTTAGAAAGAAGTATTGGTTTAGTTTAGATGTAAACGAACCTTAACTTTCATTAAAATCTCCTTTTGTGGCCGAGGAAAGAATTTCGTGACACGATTCAGCCCAGTTAACTGGGCTCCCTATAAGCCTAACTAAAAACCCAAAGAGGTCTTGGACACTAATAGGATATTGACCTACCTTGGATCACATTAGATAGTTTCAGATCAATCTAGCTCAAATAGATTCAGGTTAGTTTTTAGAAAGCGTTTGATAAATTCCCAAATTGTTTAGATCGATCACAATTCGCATTCGATTGTTAACATTCAGAACGCTTTTGCATTCGCAGATTTAACTCACTATTCAATTGCGTTATGAACAACCACTGTTTTAATAACTATATTTATTAACTGCTTTACTTAATATTAGTTAGCGTCATGTGTATGTGCCGCCAACTAGGTGATTGCGTTCGTCTCTTAACCTTGATATTAATAACACCAGACAATTGATAATATATATGTAGACTATATTTATATTATACCTCGCGGAAGCTTTGATGGGTGAAAGGAGTTTCTCCATATGTTTCAATCGCTGATCAATACTGCATAAAGTTTGTCTCAAAAGTTAAATATCCAGGCTTATAATCAGTTGATTTTATATACCTTTTAGAAAATCAATAACTCGTCGGCGAAGCACAAGTGTAGAACTATATATACTTGGTTAACACATAGTTAGTGGAGGGGAACGGTTTGGAAACTCGGCAAAAGTCATCGTTCCATGCTTTTGTTTCATTTGCTTAATTTCACGGTCACTGAACGTATTGTATTTTCTGTATAATGAAGCAGTCATCCAATAACAACGTTTGGGTTTAATTAATTGGTGTAGTCCTTCGTCGTCACGTGTCTATAGAATTTCCTTTCTTCAACCAATTGCCTTCCTCCAACATGAACTATTGTGTTCATCAACATGACCATTGCATAATCTTGAAAGACAATGTAGCTTCCAAACCATCCCTCTCCACTAACTATGGTTAAGCTGGTTTCCAGATCGTCGAGCAGCTAGCACAGCAAGGGTCCCTTGATGTTTGTTCTCCATTACACGAGTTCTCAGTATTTCGGTTTGAGAATAGCGCAGTGACATGCAGTGATGGATCCAGCTTGATCTGGTAGGGGGGGGGGGGGGTGCTGAGCGAGCGAAGTGAGATCAGGCCTGTGGTGTGGGGCATGACCGAGGCAGGGTGAAGCACCGCTGAGGGAGCTACGGCGCAGGGGTCTGGGGACACAGCCCCTGGCATGGTCCATGGGCCGAACTGGTGGTAGGGCTGGGGGTTAGGGGGGCGAAGCCTGCCAGAAATGTTTTTTATACCTATACACTAAATCGTAGTTTCATTTAGGCCCACATGCAAATTAGTTTCCTATTCAATTTAAGCCCCTATGCAAATTACGTCGTGTCTATTAAAGAATAATATAGGCAGGGACTGTTTTTTCATGTTTTGAGTTCATTATTTTTAGACATGTACACTACGTTTAGGATTATTGTCAAGGATAATCGATAAGCAAAGTTTATCCTTATAGAATACGTAAACATTAAAAAGTTTCTGAAATCAGAAATGTTATGTTGACCACGGCTGCTTCAGTCTGTTATAAATGAACTACGTCTTATCCCGACTGAGATTGTTTGCGCAGTCGAAACTCCGATTTGGGCTTTTAGTGAACCTGCACAATCCAACGAGGATGGGCGAATATGCAGTTATGCTAATGTTATAATGATTTAGGTTTTATTTAAAAGTATGCTTGCACGCCATCTCGTATTCTCAATCCCGAACGTTCACACATGCTTTCCCACAATCCCGCGCCTTCTCCCCACTTCCGCTCTCAGACCACTTCATGTAGTCGCAATATACTGTCTCAACACTCCTCCCTTCCAGACTATATAAACTATCAACAGAACATGAATAATATTAATTGTTTTCAAAAGTTAAGAGTTGGATCTCTGCCTGTTCATCCTCTAATGCTGTTCGAAGGTTAACTCGGCCAAATCCATAACGGTCGGGTGCTTGTCTTTCTCTTTGTGGACGAATTGCAGCAGGCTCTCCGACTAACTGAGGTCCAGGAATCTCATCACCGTCTATGTCAAATCTACTGTCCTCTGACGCAGTTGAGTCAGTGTCTGCAACACCGACATTCGCATCATCTGAATCCGAA
Organism: Corallium rubrum; assembly: GCA_964035015.1. Lineage (NCBI taxonomy): Eukaryota > Metazoa > Cnidaria > Anthozoa > Scleralcyonacea > Coralliidae > Corallium > Corallium rubrum. The sequence continues at coordinate 91,853,374 of OZ035997.1, forward strand.
CTCTCTTCGCTATAATTGTACTGCAAGTGTTCAGGTCTCTCATAGTCCTTCTTTAGCCGCCGATGATTCACAATCTTTCTCTTTCCCCCTCCGAAAATAGACTTTATTTCGTATGATGTATCTCCTATAAGCTTAACAACCTCATACGGACCTTGGAAGCGTTCCCCAACTAACTTCTTGGCAGACCCTTTGGGCCTTTTCGGATAGAAAACCCATACTTTCTCACCAAGCTGAAATTGCCTGAAACGAATATTTGCTTCTCGTCTGACGGATTCATCCTGACGTTTCTTGATAATCCGATTTCTCACTTTCGCGTGCAACTGTTTGAGGGAAGACATTTTTTCGGAAAAGTCTTTCGTTTCTTTCCCCTGTGGCTTGCCCAGTTTCCCTGCACCAATCATGTCAGCTTTGTTTCTGCAGTTAAAGCCAAATATCACTGAAAATGGAGTCTCGCCCGTCGTGGTACTGCTGGTTGTCCTAATTGCGGACAGTGCAATAGGAAGTTTCTCATCCCAATCAGTTTGGTCTTCTGCCTCAATTTCCATGGCTAGACGCTCTGCGATGGTTCGATTCATGCGTTCCACTTGCCCATTGCATTGGGGGTTGTAGGGTGCGCTTCGACTTCGTCTGATATCCAGGCGGGTGTGCAGCTCTCGTAACAGTTCAGATTCGAAGTTTCTGCCTTGGTCTGAATGTAACACTTCGGGAACACCATATCGACAAACAATTTCTCGCAACAGTACCTCGGTGGTGGTCTTTGCAGTTTGGCAGTTTGATCGGGTACCGGAAAAGCTTCTACCCATTTACTGAGAGGATCTGTAAGAGAAAGTATGTATCGATTTCCACGCGGAGTCTTCGGTAACGGCCCGACAAAGTCCATATGCCAACATTGAAAAGGCTTCTGAGGAATGGGCAATTCACCAACTGGCGGTCGATCTGCCTTCTGTGTTCCCTTCCTTTGAAGACAAACATCACAGGAACGACACCAGTCTTTCACATCTCGTTTCCACTTGAACCAAAAAAATCGTGTGCCAACGTTGTACTGCGTTTTGGCCGCGCCAAAATGTCCCCATTGGTCATGAAGGAGTTGTAGTATACGTGGTACCTGCGACTGCGGGACCATCATTTGTACAATGTTCCGACCACGACGTTTGCTCTGCATGACAAGTACGTCGTTGATTACTTTTATGTTCTTGCCATGTGTCTTGATAAAACTGTTAATGTGACGCTTGATATTCTTCGGTTTCTTCCGATCAACAGCCCAACGATAAATCACACCAATATCAGCATCCTCCTTTTGTAACGCACACAGCTCTCTATCTGTCCATACACCGTCTATTGTTACCGCATGAACAGGTGCACGACTTAATGCATCGGCAACTGTCATCAGCTTGCCAGGACGATGTTTAATCGTGAAGTCGTAAACATCAAGACAAACACGCCATCTCGCTAGTTTTCCTCTAGGCTCTTTCAGTTGCCGGAGATAGGTTGGTGGCTTGTGATCTGTGATGACGGTGAAATGTCTCCCTTCCAGGTACATGTTAAACTGATCTAAGCTCCAGACAACACCCAGGCACTCTTTCTCAGTTGCCGAATAATTCTTTTCAACAGCAGTAAGCGCTCGAGATGCATAAGCAATCACCCTCCGTCCTTGTGTAAGGATGGCACCCAGGCCAAGATCGCTGGCATCTGTTTCGACAGTAAATTCTTGCTGAAAGTCCGGATAGGCGAGAACTGGTGAGGAAGTCAGTCTTTGTTTCAGAACGCAAAATGCCTGTTCACAATCTGGACTCCACGAAAACTTTACATTTGCTCGGGTTAGTGCAGGTAGAGGGGCAGCAATATCGGCAAAATGTTCGATAAAACGTCGATAGTACGACGCCAGTCCAACAAAGCGTCGAACTTCGAGGACGTTAGTAGGCCGCGGAAAGTGCTGGATGGCCTTAGTTTTCCCCTGGTCGGGCTTAATTCCTTCTGGGCTAACAACAAACCCCAAGTAATGGACTTCTGTACAGGCAAAGACACACTTTGAAGGATTCAATTTCAAACCAGCTGCTCGCAACTTGTCTAAAACGAGTTGAAGGTGCAGTAAGTGTTCCTCAAAGCTTCGAGAATAAATAATGATGTCGTCCAAATAAATGAGAAGAATTTGCCAATTCAGTTCTCCTAATACGGACGTCATCAGCCTCTGGAACGTTGCTGGGGCCCCCTTAAGGCCAAAGGGCATGGTGTTGAATTCAAATAGACCTTTGTGACACGCAAAGGCAGTTTTGACTCCTGAACAGGAACTTGCCAATAACCCTTGGCTAAATCTAGAGTGGTAAACAGTTTTGCTCCGCCTAGGGCATCTAAACTATCATCAATCCGAGGAATTGGAAATGAATCTCCAACTGTGCTTTCATTCAAACGTCGAAAATCTACACAGAATCGAGTTGAACCATCTTTCTTTCGCACCATCACAAGTGGGCTTGACCAGGGGCTCTTGCTAGGTCTGATTACTCCCTTTGCCAGACCATCTTGCACAAAACTGTCTACATCTGCCAATTCGTGAAATGGGACCCTCCTTGGGGGTTGTGAAATTGGGTGAGCCCCTCCTGTTGGTATTTCATGCTCCACAACATCCGTCAGGCCAGTTTCGTCATCAATAGAAATAACATCCCCATTCTTCTGAATCACTTTATAAAGGCGATGTTTCTCGCTAGATGAAAGATCTGACTCATTTGACTTTTCCCGAGCGAGTTTATCAACCTTTTGGGCCCTGTCCGCTTTATCTAACTTGCTGCATTTACCAGGATACTTTGAAAGTTCACTGATAACAGCAGTTTCTGCAAAGTTGGTTGAAAACTGTCCGAAAAATGTTCCTGCATTCACATGACAAGGGGTATTGGTTGGGTTTGTCACATGCATAAGAACACGCCGGTCTTCTCTTACGGTGTCAAATACTCTGCCACAACCCAAACCAAAGCGCTCAGACCCCTCCCCCCCCTGCCGACTCTATCAGACCCACTGTACCAGGTAATATGTCCCCGTCCAACTTGCCTTCAATTACCTGCATTGATCTAGGAGGCACAGTCACTGCTGCTGATGCATGTATGCGACATACTCTAGGAGGGAAAGGCTTGGTACCACTGTCCTGGTCTGCTATATTATTTGTACCTGATACAAATACTTGAGAGCCTATTGACAAATGCATGTTTAATCGAGGCAACAGATCCATGCCAATAATTGCAGGGTATGTTGACTGTTGAACTACAGTGAATCGATGTTGCTCAATGTGTTGATCGCCCACTTGACAATCCGTTACTAAATCATAAACTGTGCCCATCCCAGAACCATCTACTGTATGGGGGGAAAATTGGCAGCCCATCTTGGAACCCTTGTGCTTGTTCTGCTAATGACTCTTGTAAAACACTTATTTGGGCTCCTGTGTCCACTAACCAAGTACAACGCTGACCCCCGATTTCACCCTCAATCTCTATGCTAGTAAATGTTGAACCTCCACTACTTGTAGCTGAAACCAAACGATTATAGTTTCCAGTCCCATAAGTGGCTGAAGAGGGCTGGATTTCCTCTCCAGCCACCCTTAGTTTCCCGACGGTGGTGGCAAAAAGGTTGTGCACTGGGCAGCTCGGTGCCCAGGTTTTTGGCATCTATAGCATAGGCCAGAAAATAATTGTCGAGTTCCCAGGCCACCACGGTCAACAGTGAGACTCTTCGAACGACAATCACGAGCACAGTGACCCACCTTACCACAGTGGTAACACTTGACTGACGACCTTGTCAAAATTTGACTTTGATTCTTGCTTTGCATGGCTGCAACTGATGCAGTAAGCTGTTGCTGATTGGTAGATAATTCTGCCAATTTCTGCATGATCTCTGACTCAGGACTAGCATTGGATGGACCGCTACCCATTCCACTTGTTGAAACGGCAGAAACTGTTGAATCCGTTTGCTCAATTTTGGTGGCACGCTGCACCAGTTCAGCGAGAGTTGCAGTATCTGCCATCACCCAGGACAGCTTGCGTGCAATATCACCCTTCAACGCATTGCGAAAGTGAGCCAAAGCAAGGGAGTCGCAGGTGTTTTTATCTGTAACACCTGGAAAAGCTTTGCTAACAAGTTGGAGTATGGAATATTTGAGTTCCACTGCAGATTCCCCCGATTTTTGGCGGCGATCAGCGAGCTCTTTTTGCCAATCCGCTGCAGTTTTCTGCGATTGAAACCGTTCGATTAATGCTGCTTTTGCATGAGCGAAAGTATCTCGTTGGCCAGTCGTTAAAACACTAAAGAATACTTTAGCCTCACCTTTCAACGATAAATGTAAACACGCCACTTTCTTGTCATCTTCTTCAATTCCCTTGGCGACGAAAAACGACTCGACTTGATTTAGGTGGCTCTCGACCGTAGGGCCATCCATGTGATCCCATAACGATGCTGTAATAGACGTCATTTTGTTTTCTTTTACTCAATCAGACAACACTTCGTATACGTATAACTTCTCTTCTCGATCACTGTTTAGGCCTCGAACTCGGCATTAAAACCAACAAAGTTAATAAAACAAATATATCCTTCAGATATCCCACCGCTGCCACCAATGTTATAATGATTTAGGTTTTATTTAAAAGTATGCTTGCACGCCATCTCGTATTCTCAATCCGAACGTTCACACATGCTTTCCCACAATCCCGCGCCTTCTCCCCACTTCCGCTCTCAAACCACTTCATGTAGTCGCAATATACTGTCTCAACACTAATTATATAGCAAGCAAAATCTTAGATGTTCATTGGCTGTTGCCAGAATATAATCAATAGTCGTCAACGACCAAAACGCGTAGAGCCGTATGTCAACTCCAATCAGTCTCAGAAGACTGAATTCAGCTAGTCAGGAGTATAACGAGAAATACAAATATACTCTCGAACCGCGTTCGATTAAACGTCCTCCGCCAAAGCTGTGGAAATGTGGTTTCTACATATTTCGTTGATGATGATATATCCCACGATGAAAGCACCATTTTGTCGAAATAAAGCAATAATCAGTGTTTTTCTTCCAAATTCCCTAATCTTACAATCGCTTTTCCTGGAGGTATTTTAACGATGAATTTGCCAAGGCTGAGTTATCGCGGGGATTATAACCTACAGTATATAATCGTCCAGCATGTGTCTAATAATTGTCCTCATATTTTAAAATCGTTTACTAACAGGGTTGAAATTTTTGATCAGCTAACATTCCTAAGAGTAATATACAAAATCATCCATTGTTTCACATGTTGTTGAAGTTATTTAGTAATCTAGGCCTTGAAAAATGTAGGCGAAAGCTTTCCGATGCACATAATCAAAGACCGTGACTTATTTCAATACATCAAAATCATCCCGGCTGCCATCCCGTCCCGGTACACCGGGACCATATAAACAGGCCCTAACTACAGTACAACCGTTTTAGCAGACTGGGGCGTTACTATGGTGTTAAATTGAAAATATTATATTGCTTTTAACTGCAGTCGTCCTCCTTGGCTATATTGTTTACGAGTATCGCGGTTGCTTTGGTCGAACAATAGGAGATCCCGCCCCCCCACAAGAAAAAAATAAATTGTCCCCCGCTTACTTTAGACACGCTTTACTTTATCTTATAACGTACGCGGCGCCGTACACGTAAATAAGTCTTTAAACGTAAATAAGTAAATTTTCGGATTAGTTTTACCATTTTCTTTGCAGAAGTCACCCCATTCAGAATGTAGAGTAGCTCGATGCCTCATGATAAACAATCGGTCACAAAAAACGAGATTATAATTACTTTGCTTCAAATGTGGTGTAGATATACTCCATAGGCATAAGCGAATTAATTTTCTTATTCGAAAATGTCAAAGTGATCAATTTTCCATTACTTTCTGGCCAATGTTTTCATGATTTCATCACTCGTATATAAATTTTAGTGGACGCCATGCTTGGCCTAATTCCAGCATAGTCAATCGAGATATGGTCTGGAAACTCGGCAAACTTCAAAGCGCCTATAATGAGCTGTGATTTTATGTTGAACCGTAGCTTACACCGTGCACATCCTTTGTTTTAGGTTTATTAATATTTAAATAGCACGGTTGAGTGCTTGCACTGAAAAGTTGCTATTGGACAATTCGTTCATTATACTAAAATACAATGTGTTCAGTGACCGTGCGCCGTGCACAAAAGTGCATAAAGGCGAACAAAAAGATAGACCAAAGACTTTAGCTGAGTTTCCAGACCATATCTCGATTGACTATGATTCCAGGTTTTGCTTGCAGTGTGAATACGATTGGTCAAGATAGGAGTATTCCAGTTATAAGGGTTGTCATTGGATGACGCTACTAGTGGTCTATCACCCTTAGACCACTAGTAGTTTAGCCAATCAGAAAGCCAAATTTGTAATACACCACTATTTGAACTATTTGTAGATTTTGTGCACTAGGATGATTACCATTTCGACTGTTCTCACGAGAAATCTAATAAATAATATTGTATAATTAAAATATATCTGGAAAAGTTACTAAGTTCTGATTTGCTCATAGTAGATCAGTTTTAACAAAAGAAATAAAATAAAATAAAGTATTCATTTAAAAAAACTTCATTTTGATATAAAACTAAAACGTAGCACCAGCAATCATGCGACTGAAAATAATCGCCAGAAAAAAAATTAAGAGGATGTAACCCTCGTTCCATGAATTGGGTGCTATTTTGGGTACTATCTATAGTATATATGCGAGGTAAGTGAGCAAATAGAAAACAACAGACCAGTGTTCCGTTTAAAAAGAGTAACTTTCCGTGGATGAGCTGTAACATGAAACGGTCGAGTGCAAGTAGAGGCGTATAAAACGAAGTGGCACAGTAGACAAAACTAGCCATGAAAGTAATGAAATATATACAAGCAATGTTAGAATGGATTTGCTTCAGAGTTGACTCAATTGATATAGGTTTGCGTTCGGGAAAGTTCTCGTCGTTGCTTGTAAAATCCAAAAATTGTGAGAATAATGAGAAACCAGACAATAGCCAAAATAAACCCTGGAGAATTTCCAGCACTGATATTCCAGCCTAAAATATTGAAATGTAACGTCAGAAAACTGCCGATTGTTGGAGCAAGAACAGTTCCTAGAGAAAACAATCCTTCGTAAAGAATGAAAGCTTTTTGGCGATTTTCGTTGTCGGTGCACTTTGCTGCCACTCATGCATACAGAACTCCAACTGATCCCTCGGCTATTCCACTTACGACTCGCCCAAGCAAAGGAAAGTACGCAGAGACTGGAATTGAGTAAAGTAAATTGCCAGAAAATTTAATGAAAGCACAAACGAGAAAAATGGTTTTGGGAGCTTGAAATCTGTCATCCAATTTGCCGACGCAAGGAGCGAAAAATAACGCACCAATAGAGTATCCTGCCAATGTGGCACCGAGAAAGACGTTTGATAGTCCAAATTAACCAATATAATACCAAGCCGTTAGTAAAATGAAAAATTCCTCTATACCATCTATTATAGAACGTATAGCTATATACAGGAAGACAAAAATGTGTAGTGAAGTGGATTCAATTTTAAAACAGTTCTTCAGTACTTTATACCAAAGGAGGAAGAAAAAACAAAACGTTAGTTCTGCTGTATAATTTGATGACGAATTTGTCAGTGGGAATGTGGATTATATTCGAGTTATGAATTGCGCACAGGTTACGTCATTCCCTTGTCTCCGCCACTCAGGGCCGTCCTCAGAAAATTCTGCAGGGGTGGGTGGGGTTTTTTGGGTGGGGGGTGGTACGCTCAATTTTGCCGACTGCCTCATAATCGTCACTCGTCAGTACTAGTATATTCGCCGCTGGCGGGTGCCGACTGCCGACTGCCGACTGAAATATCTTGTCTGCCGACTATAGAACAAATAAAGCTGCCGCCACTAATATAAGCTTTATTATTAACTACTTATAATAACCGAGAGTGAGGTCTTTACGGTAAAATATCAAACCGAGGTCTTGCTATATATATACGTTCAAAACCGCGGTTTGATATTTTACCGTAAAGACCAAACGGTCGAGGTTATTATATTAGTAGTTTATTATGCCACTTTTTATTACAAAATCAAATGAATCTTGTATTTCTTCAGTTGGTCGTCGTCTCCTTTAACTTCGTCAAAACACCGGACTAGCGTTATTTTCTGTTGTTTTCTTCTCGTCTGCATGGATACTGAAATTTATTCTTATAATGTTCGTCCTCATTTATTTAATTTATTTTTGACTTACTTATTAGGATTTTTTGTTTGTTTCCAATCGTAGGGCATTAACAATTTTCAGAATGCCAGCCGGGCGAAGGGCGAACCAAGGAAACGATCGAGAGTAATTATAAGCCATTTATTATATGGGGTTTGGTTCGTTTTCTTATTTATTTTTAACTGATCACAGTTCACGTCTTCAGGTTATTTAGGAGGGGTATGGAAAAAATATCATTCTAAGAAAGGAGTCGAATAAATCTTGTAAAAAAGGAAGGGGTACTAAACAAAAAGCTAATGCTGTCAATTAATCAATTAAGTCAGTCACTTCACAGTCGCTAGCTTCTAGTCCAGTGTCAGAATCTAGTCCAACATATATCACTTGAAGTACTTAAGTACTTGCTCTCACTTCAGTGTAATATAAACAAAAGATTAGAAAAAGCGTTCTCTGATTTTTGAAGGAGGAAAGCTTTTCTTCTCTCATGAAATTGTTCTCTTGTTTTGTTTCATCTGTGTATACTCATCTGTTGCATGGACTGGAATATATATATATGTAATGTTTACAACACTCGCGTCCTTGTTGTATTGAATATACAATCACTCGCCGAAATAAACAACTTGTGAAATGAATAAATAGTAAAAATCCCTTTGGGATATTGAGATGCTAATTAGTGACAAGCACTAGTGGTTGTATCAGAAGAGTATACATCCACTAGTGGTTGTAACTAATTAGCATCATTGGTTTTAGTTTGTATGGGGTTTACAGGGGTATACATGTGACGTAATTTCTGAAATTGGATTGGCTGCAAAACTCATGAATTAGTAATGAATTTCACAAATATATATATATATATATATATTTCTTAAAACAAAATACATTACCTTCACAACTAAAATTTTTACATCTTAAAATTTCCTATTTGATAGATTTAATTACTGCAATATACCACATAGTTTTCAATGAAATTTCAAAAGTATCAGGTAATGAATCCGTTACTCAATAAACCATTTAAAAGAAATTTAAAATATTAAAAGGACAGACTGTTTTGTTAAAAAGTCTCATCCTATAAATTTATAGGTCGTGATATCGAACTATGTTTCTAGTTTATATTGAAGGATATTAACAACTACAATATTAGTATAGGTAATCATACGATAGCGAGTATAATTAAGGATTTTCACGGCGAGTGCAATTTGGCATAATTTTCAAATATCACGGGTAGTTTAAATCCTTAATTGTACGAGCAAAATCATGATTATTTATTTATTGTATGCATGACAAAATTACGACACGTACGCTTCGTGCCTTTAAAAACATCTTGTTTCATTACTTGACAAAAAACATTTTCATTCTGGGTAATCTCTGTACTCATTTTAAAATATTTGCATGGAATTTTTTGTTCATAGTGTACCACAACTCGTTGGAAATGTGAAAAGTTTCCTTTGCAGAATTGGCCGCCATTTTGAATTTTATTGCCAACATCGTTCCAAGTGCCTTCAATATTTTTATTAATAAGTACATGTAACCATAGTTAGTGGAGGGGTATGGTTTGGAAACTTGGCAAAAGTCATCGTTAAATGCTTTTGTTTAATTTGCTTAATTTCACGGCCACTGAACGTATTGTATTTTCCGTATAATGAAGCAGTCATCCAATAACAACGATCCAATAACAACGTTTGGGTTTAATTAATTGGTGTAGTCCTTCGTCATCACGTGTTGTAAGTTCTTTGTTAGTTGCGTAGCCCTTCGTCGTCACGTGTCTCTAGAATGTCCTTTCTTCAACCAATTGCCTTCCTCCAACATGAACTATTGTGCTCATCAACATGACCATTGAACAATCTTGAAAGACAATGTTGCTTCCAAACCATCCCCCTCCACTAACTATGTTGTAACCAATCAGTAATACTTGTGACTTAGCATGAGTCAGCCATGATGTCATTTACTAATTACGTAAATATATTATATATAGAATGAAGTATGTTCCTATAATTATATAGTTTAGAAACTATAGAGCGTTTTCATCTTACGTCACGGCGGCCATATTGGTGTACCAAAACAATGAAATGGCGGCCATATTGGTGTACGGTATGGGAATTAGCTCTTTCTTATTCAAATATTTCTTATTGTTTTACCACCCCCAATGGGCCACCGATCACGTGAGTGAAAACGCTCTATATAAGCAGCCATCGAACAGTTCTCAGGCATGTACATGTATGAGAGTGAGCTATATGTACCAAAGTGGTTTCGAGGTCAGTCCTGGAGTTCCTGCCGTTGGTTTTATTATTTCTTCCTTTTTCAAGTCCATACGGATTGTTAACCTGTTCGGCCGGAATTTCCTATTGACTGTTTCGTCGTGTGCAGACGACAGATAAGTTTCTGAACTTTAGTTTAGTTTTTTAATCTTTATATATCTTTTCAATATCTGTTCTAAGTTTCTTGTTAATTAAATAAATAATTGTAAAAACCAAACAGCTGAGGTTACACTTTTTGTTGCGTATAGCGGTCACGTAACACTTACAACTTGCAATACAACGCTATTGCGTTGCAAGTTGCAAGGAAAATTGCCTCGTGTAACATGGCCTTATTAAATAAATATGTTTTACAAACTATATAGCTTAATTAATATAATAGTTTATTAATCAGTTCAATCAAATTTAATAACCGAATGTTAAATAGACATTAGTTTGTTTTGAACAGCTATGTATATAATAATATTAATTATCTTCTTATCAATCCGAAAAAGCAGGATTAAATACAATTAACGAATGAAAATGTAGCCCATAGCACTGATTTTGGAATCACCATTGTCCGCTTCGCAGCTTGCAACATTGCCACATGAATTGAGGGAAGGTTGGAGAGTGCAGTGTTTATGCGTGAAAAACTTTCCCCCGAAGCCAATGAATGAATCTGGTGAATAACAGTTCTCTTGATTGTTTCCTACAATGCCTATTCGAACACTAACGTCCCCTGTGTTTCCTGGCTTGATATTAAACCCTTCTTTGTTACAATGTTGCTGCAGAGATGAACTAGCGATAAGAGACTTCCACTTCTGACGAGAAAGATTAGCTGACCTGGTAATGTCGTCTGCGATCAAACTGTACAGCGAACTGGCATTGTAACTGATGGATACAAACTTGAGATTATTGGCAACTTTCATTCCAACACACAGCTCTTTAAATGAAGTACTATGATATGTCGCTAGTTTGGTTTCTTGATCATCAAATGCTGTCAGTCCACCAGAAGGATTATAACTTTGTTTGTCGGTCCAATAATTTGAAGTATAAGCGAAAGTACCCTTTAATAAACACATAATAAACACAAGAAAAATTGAACTACATATACAAAATATGGATAGATAAATTTAATAAACGTAGGTTTTTCAGATCATTATGTCCAACATTTGGAAACTGATACAACGACATATTTTTCTGACATATTGGTTATTTTAACTCAGATCACAGCATCCTCCTAGTTTGCAAAAATTTTAACTCAGATTTTCTCGGCTAATTAGGTTATCTAGATAAGCATTTGTATTTTAACCCATTCATGCTTGTGCTTACCCTGTGAGTTAGAGCCCCCAATTTCCGACCTAAGCAGGCTTCGGGGAAGGTGGGCTCTGCCAACAAACTCGATCTTCCCCCCAAGTTTGGGGCGACTCAGTCATGTTTTAAACCGGTCAAACAAAGTTCTAGTTTATGAACACGCGTAAGCAGGAAAATAGCAAGTAACGCGTTAGAGCCTCGCGTACTCTAAAAGAAATATCGAGTTTGTTGGCAGAGCCCACTTTCCCCCGAAGCCTGCGTAGGTCGGACGTTACGCTACGTTACGTGAAATTCAATTCAATTCAATTCAATTCAATTCAATTCAATTCAATTCAATTCAATTCAATTCAATTCAATTCAATTCAATTCAATTCAATTTAATTCCATTCCATTCAATTGAACTGAACTGAACTGAACTGAACTGAACTGAACTGAACTGAACTGAACTGAACGGAACGGAACTGAACTGAACTGAACTGAACTGAACTGAACTGAACTGAACTGAACGGAACTGAACTGACCTGACCTGACCTGACCTGACCTGACCTGACCTGACCTGACCTGACCTGACCTGACCTGACCTGACCTGACCTGACCTGACCTGACCTGACCTGACCTGACCTGACCTGACCTGACCTGACCTGACCTGACCCACAGAATAGTAAGACAACCAGAAGTATGACTCAAGTGAAAACTTGTCCGCATTTATTCAATGCGCATGCGCCATATTTTACGCCATCCTACGCCATCCTACGCAATCTTGGCAAGTTCCCCCGGCAGTTTTAACCTTCCTTTGAAGGTCCAAACTGCCGGGGGAACTTACCAGGATTGCGTGGGATGGCGTAGGGTAGCGAGGAATCTAGACGCGCGAGGCGACATGCGCGAGGACATAAACTTTAAAGGTTCCAACGGTAGTCGGACTTCTGGTTGTCTTACTATTCTGTGCCTGACCTGACCTGACCTGACCTGACCTGACCTGACCTGACCTGACCTGAGTTGTGTTGCGTTGCGTTGCGTTGCGTTGCGTTGCGTTGCGTTGCGTTGCGTTGCGTTGCGTTGCGTTGCGTTGCGTTGCGTTGCGTTGCGTTGCGTTGCGTTGCGTTGCGTTGCGTTGCGTTGCGTTGCGTTGCGTTGCATTGCGTTGCGTTGCGTTGCGTTGCGTTGCGTTGCGTTGCGTTGCGTTGCGTTGCGTTGCGTTGCGTTGAATTGAAATGAAATGAATTGCATTGAATTGAATTAAATTGAATTGAATTGAATTGAATTGAATTGAATTGAATTGAATTAAATTGAATTGAATTGAATTGAATTGAATTGAATTGAATTGAATTGAATTAAATTAAAACAGTAAAATAAAACGTACCTCGGATCCATTAATTTTCATTACCATTGTCCATCCTCCTCCTGTACATCCACGAAGTGACGTCATTTGACAATACACTTTTGTGTTACCTGACGTGGGGCTTGTTTTAATTTTGTAAGCGCCATCTTTAGCATCACTAAATAACAAAAGAAATTAAAAATACGAGGGATGTATTAGAAAGAGGTGTATAGTTCAAAATAGACAAACAAAAATCTTCAGAAATAAGCGTTGCTGTTCATGACTCAGCGTTTCAACACTACGATCTGTTTTCGTCATCAGATCAGGGATGATTGAACTATTGACAGCGTTAACAATAAGCAAAAATCTGTTAAAAAAATACTGTTGTCGTATAATCGTATGAAATTGTCCTTCAGTAGCATATTGAGACTATAATAAAGTTAAATCGAATGAAGCCAGAGTAGCTACTGTTTAAAAATTTTAATTGATAAAAGTAAAAAGGTAAAAATACAGAGTTAAGCTTTCGTTGTACTACAACATCATCAGAGCTTAACTCTGTATTTTTACCTTTTTACCTTTATCCATTAAAATTTTTAAACAGTAGCTACTCTGACCTCATTCGATTTAACTTTATTATAGACTGTTGTCATAATTTAATGAGGCGAAATCGCCAATAATATGCCAAACCTACAGAAAAAGTACCGTGAATTTACAGTAATATGTTTTGAATTGTGATGCCATTGTGCCTGTGATTTCCTTAATCCATTCATTCATTCATTCGTTCGTTCGTTCGTTCGTTCGTTCGTTCGTTCGTTCGTTCGTTCGTTCGTTCGTTCGTTCGTTCGTTCGTTCGTTCGTTCGTTCGTTCGTTCGTTCGTTCGTTCGTTCGTTCGTTCGTTCGTTCGTTCGTTCGTTCGTTCGTTCGTTCGTTCGTTCGTTCGTTCGTTCGTTCGTTCGTTCGTTCGTTCGTTCGTTCGTTCGTTCGTTCGTTCGTTCGTTCGTTCGTTCGTTCGTTCGTTCGTTCGTTCGTTCGTTCGTTCGTTCGTTCGTTCGTTCGTTCGTTCGTTCGTTCGTTCGTTCGTTCGTTCGTTCGTTCGTTCGTTCGTTCGTTCGTTCGTTCGTTCGTTCGTTCGTTCGTTCGTCTGTTCTTTAAAATTACCTTGAGATTTTTAACACTGGTTCACACGATTTGAAAACTATAAAAGATATTTAAAAATAATAGCTACATCAGCACGTACGACAAAAAAAGAAAAGATGATTCTAAAGTTCTTTGTTGTTTCTTTTTTAAATGGTGTAATTATGAAATACTAATATTTCAAACGGAGCTCTTCAGCAAAGTGTAAAGACTGCTCAAAACATCAGTATTTCGTTTACTAAAAATCTCGGTAGTTCACCAGTGACCACCTTTTCAGTTTGCTTTATCCAAAACACTGCCTACAAGAGTAGTATAGAACATGAGGGTATGGAGCCACTTTTTTCCCCCCAACAAAAACAGCCCCCAGATGATCAGATTTTGCAAGGAGGGTCGCCTGAGATGGTAAGCTTTTTTAAAAAATTTTTTAAGTATAAGAAAAAGGGACGAAAAGAGACCAAAACCAAAAAAAATAAATTCGGAATTCATCAAGAAAGGATGTTTGAAAGGGGGAAATAATTTTTGCGCCTCTCAAAACCCATTTTCGTCTGCTTATACTTCAAAAAGTGAGAAGAACGACCCACCCCTTTCAGACGCTTTTGTTGGATTTGATATGGAACACCTAAAAGCGATCAGGGTTGTGGTTTTAACACACATTTCACTTACTCCCCGATTTCTCTTCAGATACTTTTGTTTTGTGTTGATACACATGTTTTCCCACAGTTACACCACCAGATAACAGTCCGAGGCATGGTATGTACGGTGTGATCATGGCTACAACCTTACCAACGTCACTCTTTAACAGTTTGTCTTTTTGTAATTCGTTGTCTAACTCCTCAGAGCTTTCTACGGCGTCCAAACCACCGAGAACATTGGAGAATCTACTGATTAACATATCAGTCAGAAATTCATTAGCTCTTTCCATCCTTTTGGCCTCGTATTCAGCGTATAGCTTGTCCACAACCTTTACCGACGCTTTTTTGATGTAGCCAACTGACTGAGTTATTTCACCATCCTCTGACAGTTTTATTAGCTCACTTCTCTTCTTGTTGGCATCATCGGTTGGTGGAGGTGTTTGGTTGGCCTCCTCAGTCTTTTTCAGATCATTGACGAGCTCATCGACGAGGTTGGGGATCTCAGTAGGTATTTCCGTTTTTGGCTCCCCAACAGATATCTCAGCTGGTTCTGCAGCAGGTGCCCTGGGTTTTTTCCCGACTCTCACCGTTTTAGTTTTCTTTTCGGCCATCTTACTACAAACCAGATTTTGGGATGACCACCTTATACGCGTATGGATGCCTTAACATAATCTCAAGCCTAGCGTATTTGTTTTCTTTTAGCTTTTCAGTTACCTCCATAACGTTTTCACGGTCTAAACCACCAAGGTAGTCATCAGTGATGACCTTCATATCGGTTTTGTTGGGGTTGTAGAACGTTATCAACTTACTAATATTCTCCCTATAAGGTTTTGTGATAGCTGTTAGCTGTTGTGTGATTACGATAGTTGACAGATTGTAGTGCCGGGCGCTGAAGGCTAATTTAACCAACTCACTTGTTCTGTTCTTTACGGGTTGTCCACTGGCACAGTCGTCGAGGACTATCAGTGTTTTGGATCCTTTGAATATCCGAACAACATATTCTAGTACAATCTCAACGTCGTCCTGACTACAATCCACAGCGATGAAGTCCGGGTCGGAGGTGTATTTCCAGGTACCATAGGTTTTGTTCCAGCTGAACGTTGGGCAGAGCAGAACGATGTAGTCGAAGAACCCGGAGTATTCATCTTCTAACATTTTCAGGAGATACCAGGTTTTTCCACAACCTGTCATACCAACGATCAGCATATTGAATGGGTGGTCCATTTAATACTGGATTGATTTTAGATTCTTATTTACCATATTTACCAAACCATCACTCAGCACAAAGATTTGACAGACTACGTTAGCCACAGTCGCCTTCTTAGTGATCTCAATCAGAACCCCGGACTGTGTGTTAACGATCCTTTTACCAGTTCCAACACTGTCACAGTCTTCAATACTTCTCAAGTCAATCGCCAGAGCGAAAGCGTCCTTGTAGAACTTCTGGATTGTCATAAACTGATCTGTGTTTTCCTTTCCACCAAACAGTCTTTTAGCTTCGTCATAGAACCGACTCTTTGGGATTCCCTGACTGAAGACAGCGTTGGGTACACCCTCGATTGTTAGCTTAACGCTCTCAATGTTTGGATAGACGTATTTCTCACTATCAGTTCGGATTTTGTTTGTGAACATCATCACGATCCCTTTCATAGACTTCCGTGGAAGGTTAATGTGTTCGTTGATTAGGGTTGATCCAGCCAACCATTCAGTTGACTTCATTAACGTGACATGTTCGTAGGACAACGATCGACCAGCTGTGTACAGCGAGGTTATTTCACTGGCGATGTCGGTGTTATCAATCGTCTCATACTCCAGTTCAAGGTTTTCCAGTGTGTACCCGTCAACGGTCTCACTTGACTGGGCCACCATGATGTCACTCGCTTTCGGTAGGCTAATGACATAGCGGAAGTTGTTGTACATCTCAAAGGGAGCATATAGTCCATGGTCCCCGAGGATCTTATCCAATTTCACCTTCATCCTCACCCCATGGATTGTGAGCATCAGAGCGTCGGCTGCCTTTTCAGCGTCTCCCGAGGAGGCCCCACTGTCGTCCTTGGACATCAGCTTTCTCAGGTTTTCTGGACCAATTCCATATCCAACCATCTGATCCCTCACACTCTTTGGTAACCAGAGATCCCTATACACACCGAGGACACTTTCACCTGTGTTGTCGTAAACAGTCTCACCGGCTAGCTTAACAACCAGCCTTTCAACCAGAAGCCTGGAAAGATTGTTTAGGAACCACGACTTGGTGTTCATGTTTTTGAAGTCGAACAATAGATGAAAGCTACCGGGACCAGACAACTATCAGGTTTTAGCTTTGGTATGTCAATGTAGAGGTCCTCACCAGGGTTGACTTTGTTGGGGTTCATGGTGATTGTGTGTCTTGTCCGGAGTCCCTTAATCTCCGACATTCTCGCCCGTCTAAATCCAGGTAACAGCTCTGTCTGACTTCTGTTGGTCATATACTACATAACAGGTTTTATTTTCTGTTTTTCCAATAGTCATACAATAACCACGTCATAGCTATGGCAAGAACCCACAGATTGTTGGCTAACCACGCTATTCCTTTTGCTCCCCATGTCAGAACCTGTGCTACCAAACTGAACAGTGGTGCTAACAGAGGTCCCAAACTCTTACCCAGGTTAGTGAGTGCCTTAGCGAAACCACCAACGGCTCTAGCTCCCCCCGAGACAGTCCTTCTGGCGGCAACAACTATTGTGGTTATGATCCCAGCTATGGTGATGGCTATGGCAGACAGACCAACCATATTCTTCCTAGCCCACTTCTTAAACCTTTCCAACATATTCAGGTCGTTGTTTCTCACTTCACTTTCTAAGATAGACACGGCTTCCGTATGTTCAGGCCTCTCACCAATCCTAATTCTTATGCTGTCTGCCTTTAATTCCGCTGTCTCACTGACGCTTCTGTAGAACCGTTCCTTAACAGGGTCGACCTCTCTTAATGCTTCTAGTCTGAAGTGATCGACCTGTTTCTCAAGAAACTCAATCTGCTCCTCATCCGTACCCACAGGGTGGAGTGCTCCAGAGAGTTCTCTTACTTCCTGTTCGGTTAGGAATATTCCTTCCGCCTGTTCTCGTAGATACTCCTCTCTTTCCCCAATCCAATCGCTGATCGCTGAGCTGGTTCGTGAGGCTATATCATCCACCACTTCTTTGGGAAGTGTTGAGTTGCCGGTAATTTCCTCAACCGCTCCCTCAGCCGTATTGTAATGTTCAATTCTGGCTTTTTCTAACAGTTCTTTGAAAAGTGTTATGGATTCGACTATGTTTTTTGATTTGTTTTTACTGTACCTAATTTCACCACCTTTAGACACTAAAACTTTTACACCATTAAACCATGCTCCGGTGACGCGACCCTTTTTGTTAAAAATAAACTCAGTTTGTTCTATTATGTTCTTAGATGATGTACCGTCTCCCTTATTTATTTTAACACCTAACTTTGTCAGGAAGATCTCCTTCTTATCACGTGTAACAGACCTTTTCATTGACCCGACATCACTACCAATGTCGGGCACCCCATCCGCTACGCGGGTTACACCATCCCTACCAGGACCAAGCGTCCGACCTATCGTTACCGTTCTCTGATCTTCATTGGTGAAGCTTGTTTCGTTAGTATCTTCTTCTTCCTCTTCCCTCTCCTCTTCCTTACTGAGATCATTCATTTCGAAGTCCTCCCCTTCAGCCATTATACACTAGCCTATATACAACTCAAGCAGGACAGCCCCAATCCCAGCCGGTCGACCTACTGAATGATCATTATTTCCACGAACCCTAAAGGTCATCTTACCATAAACACCCTTACGGATCTCAGCTTTCGACTCAATGTCTGTGTAGTGCTGTACACTCCCTTTCAAACTCTGTTCGGAGGTTATCGGAAGGGTCCCAATCAGATCACTCCTCCTCCCATTGTCCAGACTTTTCTCACTCTCAACAGCGTCACACGAGATCCTAACATACCTCAACCCTCTATTGATGTCCACCTGATTCGGACTATTTGTCCACCCGCCACCACCAACGTCTATCACATCGTTTTCACCAAAACCTAAAAGAAGACCCATCTTCCCAAGTTTCAGCTTTTCAGACGTCTTCACCTTAGAAGTTCCGTTGTAAACATTCTTTCCAAACTCAACCACCCCACTGTGGGTCCCGGCCAAACCCTTAACGAACGTTTCCAACGCGTCAAAGTCGAAATAACCTTCAGGAGCGGATGCCTCCTTACCATCAAACGACACAGAATCGTTCAGACCTGACACCACATTGTTATAGTTCCAGTATACCGTAGCTTTCTTCAGCATCACCTGTGGTCTTGGACCTGTCACCATGATAGGTTGTTCGAAATAGACAGTCTTCTCACCGTTTTCAATGAATAATGTTAACCTCATCACCCGGGTATACATTAACCCAGGTTTTGTACGTCACTCTCGGGTATCCATGAGTTGTGCTTATCACCATAACCCAGCCACTTGACCAACACCATCTTCCTTCCACCAACTCTCTTCCTCCTCAACACCTTCTCAACCCTATAAACATCATCCTTCTTATCCACCGGCGACAACTCCTCCCCATAGAACTTTCCGATAATCGGCTCACCCTCAGCGTCCTCAATCTCGTAAACGTTTGGATCACCACGGATGACCTTCGTAATCCTGAAGATTTCCTCAGTGAAGTTAGCCTCATAACCCTTTGTAAATATACTCTTGTACTTTGACACCCTAACAGTGTCTCCAACCCGGAACTTGGGTAAAGGATGATCACCAAAGTGATGACCGAACAACGTATTCCAAACCTGATTCTCGTTTGACTTACTCACATCCTTAGGCTTCAGCATGACGACACTGTGTTTTGTGTTGTTATAACCCTCAACGAGGTCGTCCAGGACATCAATCCACCTATAAGTCCCCTTGGTGTAGAAATACTTCCACATAGCAGTCTTAAGTGTTCTGTTGAACCGTTCGACGACTGCTGCTTTCTTGTCCGAAAACGTACTGAAGTACTCAACACCACGTTCCTTTAGCAGACCTTTCACACCGACGTTGTAAAACTCCTTTCCGTCGTCGAACTGAGCCAGGTTGGGGTAGTCACCAAAGCGGTCTCTGAACTGTTCCAACAGCTTACTCACAGCCTTGGTCATGTTTTTCGTGTCCTTCCTGTAAACGGGAACAGCGAAAGCATACCGACTCAGAATCTCAACAGCGGTCAAAATCCAGTAATACCCCTTATTCTGGTTCTTATACTTCCCCATATCAACCAGGTCCATCTGTATCTGCTCACCAAGGTGGCTGACGAACGTCTGTCTGAACTTATGCCTCCTCACAACCGGCCTATACCTCGTGTACGTGTCTTGTGTTTTCAGCCAGTCCCTTACTGCCTTCCTACTCACATCAAGACCTTCTCCCACCGCCTTCTGGTACAACCGTTCAGCCGACTGATATCCTGTTTTTGGATTGTAGTAGATATCTCTCAATTCCTGTTCCAGCCCAACCCCAGCGTCCATATAACCTAACCTATGATATATGGATAAGACCCTAAGAGAGTTCTTCATCAAATACCCATACGCCGATAGGACCAAGTTCATAACTGAATCAGTCTTCGGTCAATCAGAACCTGGTGTGTTCTTTGGACCTGTCGGTGACTCATACATCTACACTGGTGACGCGGAGTTTAAGAACAATAAAGACTACACCAAGTATTTAACAATAAATAAACCACCGCCTAGATTTCCAAAAATATGGTTATTAGGTGGTCACGTTCAGACAATCCCAAAAGGAAAACAACACAGATCAATGTACAAAACACATGGGTCATATTATTGCTATGATAATTTTCCAACGGAGTATGTCCTGAATTATCCAGTCAATCAGTTTCGGGTTTATGTGAATGAGACAGAGTATTTTCAAAGTGACCTCCCACCGTTAGATATAAAAACTTCCTCATACTCTAAATGGGACCTAAAAGAGAAGTATTACCAGGCGCTTGTGGGGACGTACGTCGCTACATATGCTTCTGGGGTGTCGTTACTTCATCTAACACCCAGTGATGACGTTCCACCGGAAGTTACGTCACTTTTGAGATTTCATCTGTATTTCACAATAAGAAGAATTATGAGAGAATTCGATGTAAAATCAGACTCAGAAATAAGTGACATTATGAGAAGCTATGGTGCAACATTCCTGATGGAGGAAGATAAGGCACCGAGATGGACGTGGCAGGAGGTAGAACACACGGAAGACCCCGAGCACTCAGTAACAAAATGGAAAGGAACCAGGAGGTTAAGAGACGTTAGTGGAGATTTTAAGAAATTCGTACCAAAGACGAGTGATGGTTTAACCTCAAATGGTCTCCTACTCCTGAATCAGAGCATAGAGGCGTTTATTTATTCCATTCTTGGTGCTCAGGCAAAGACAAAACAAAGTATATATGGTGATAGGGCGAGTGCATTGGAGACCCAGAAAGTGTTTAGGCAACTGGTTGAGGATAGTATTATCAACTACAACACAGCTACATGGATAAACAATATGAATAGAGCGGTGACAGACACGAATGTCGTCCTAAATCTGGCAGTCTCACCAAGTCTTTGGCTGTTACCATCCAACCTTATAATTCTTAAAAATCCGATCGCTGGCTACAACAACAAACTACAGGTTGCAAATGACAGTATGAAATTTGGTGTGAACCATGGTATTAATTACTTCACGGCTCACATCAATCCAGACCCCAAAAAAACTCATCAGGATGGTGGAAATCATCTTGATTCACTAGACAACACCCGACCCCTGGAGCCCACACCAACCGACCGAAGTCTAGAGACAGCCACACCAACCCCAAAGAAGGCACAACGCCCCGCCGGTCAGGACGGGGGACCAGACAATGAGTTGGAAATCCTACTAGTCCTCACAGCTGTGTTTGGGTATCTGTTCAGTAAATACGTCCTATAGTATATGAGTCTGTTTTATGGTTACAACAGACTGGACACAGTGACTAATAAACATCTCAGCGACAGGTTGAGAGAAGTCCTTAACACGAAGCCTGACTACAAGGTCATCTTTGACTTGAACGTAACCAGATCCAGTAAGAACGCGGTCTCCAGACTCCATTTTGTTGACTACATAGAAGACAGGGACGGTGAGACCGACTCGGCCATGTTTTGGAGACCCCCAAGTGTCAACCCACAGCTTAACACCACCGGTGACCACCATTTCCTTTACTCTGAGTCCTCAATAAGAACAGCCTTCCAGGCTAACGTGCCCAGATTCATGGGCACCGATGTTTCAGTCTTTGTCGTGGTAAAGAGGAACAGTGTGAGATCGGCGTCGGGTGCCTGGGAAACAATTGTTTCCAATGCCAACGTTAACGATGGCAGAAGCCTTGGGTTTAAAGCTGGGGTGAGTAATAGACTGGTTTTCGGTGGGATGACACCGACTAGGTTTCATGGGTGTACAATTCCAGCGAAGTTCATCGGGAAGAGGATCCTGATATCTGCCCACTGGCTATCAGGACTTAGGGTGTCACACGTCAGGATAAATGGTGAGATACTGAGGGACTCATACACTATGTGTGACATCGGACAGCTGGGAACACCCTACATAAGCGTCCTCGGGGTGAACAGCTTAAAAAGTTTTTATTCAGACATCAACCTCTACGGTATGAGGATTGTAGAGGGTCGTCTGGGAGAGCCCGAGATTGGGAGGATCTGTAAGGGGGTTATGGTTGAGTACGGTCTGTAGCCGCGTCTGGGTATCTGTCCTATAGTATATGAGTCTGTTTTATGGTTACAGCAGACCAATCACTAATAAACAACTCAACGACAGACTGAGATCTCACATAAAGACCTGCGACAGCAGAGTTATCTTCGATCTGAACGTAACCAGATCCAGTAAGAACGCGGTTTCCAAACTCCCTCCCTTTGTTGATTACATAGAGGACAGGGACGGTGAGACCAGAGTCAACTCAGCCATGTTTTGGAGACCCCCTAGTATCAGCCCACAGCTAAACACCACCGGCGATCACCACTTCCTTCACCCTGAGTCCTCAATAAGAACGGGCTTCCACGTTAGCATACCCAGATTTATGTTCACCGATGTTTCGGTTTTCGTCGTGGTAAAGAGGAACGGCGTAAGATCGGCGTCGGGTACCTGGGAAATGATTGTTTCCAATAATGACAACAGTCTCGGTAAAAGCATTGGGTTTAAAGCTGGGGTGAATGACAAACTGTTCATAGATGGGTCGTCACCACATAGGATTCATGAGTGTACAATCCCAGCAAAGTTCATTGGAAAGAAGGCCCTGATATCTGCCCACTGGCTATCCGGAGTTAGAGTGTCACACGTTAGGATAAATGGTGAGACCCTGAAAGACTCATTTTTTATCAGTAACATCGATCAGATAGGAACATCTTATATGGATGTCTTCGGGTTAAACAGTTTCAGGAAGTATTATTCAGACATTAACTTTTACGGTATGAAAGTCGTAGAGGGTCGTCTGGAGGATTCTGAGATTGAGAAGATTTGTAACAGGACCATGGTTGAATATGACCTGTAATTAGAATGGGGAAAAAGAGGAAAAGCGTCGTCAGCTTCAACCACATTGGTAAAAACCTCCAATCGGCTGAAGTGGACAAACTAACCCGACTCTATTCGTATTACCATAGGTTAGCGACCTGTTACAAGTGGAAACACACCCGACTGAAGAGACTGAAGATAATCCTCGAGACGGTCTCTATTGGGTTGACTGTGGTTGGGGGGATAGCCGGTGGTGTTACAGCTAACCCGCTGATCCTCGGAACCATAGCCGGTCCTGGCGTTCTGATCCAAGGGTACATGACCAAGTCGGGAATGCCTGGCAGACTGGAGAACTGTGAATTCGCTCACGTTAGCTATCATAAGGTTCTAACACAAATCAGAAGCTTCCTACGCGGGGCTTCCTACGACGAGACTGTCTTCCTATCCGACGTCCGTGTACTCGACGACATTGTGACTGAGGTCTGCCCACATTCCGACAGTATGATCACACGGTACCATAGGACCTATGACTCAGCTGAGCCTGTCGGGCCTGGCGGACCTGACTGACGATCTCTGGTATGTAAACGTCTCGGTCACCCACACGAGCCATCCAACCGTGAAATCCGCTAGGGGTCTCATTGAGGGCACCGACCACCTCCGACTCATCCGGACCGAAGTCTTCCCAATCTAGGGTAATCACCTTAGTCCCCTCAAGGGCTATGTCCTCAGTCATCTCCCCCATATACCTCCCCACACACCTGAGGTAATCTTTAGTCACACCGGCTTCACATTCCCGACCTCTCCTGAGCATTCTGTCGTGGCAGGTGTCAACTGAGGCTTTTAGGAATAGTAGGGCATCAGGGGTTGGGAGGGGATTGTTTAGTGAGTGGAAGACCTGGGAATACTCAGAAAACTGTTTGTCGGTTATCCACCCATTACGCCAACAGTTTTTAGTGAAAACCATACAGCTGTGATGTGTTCGCTCTATAATCACATTCCTCCCTTCGTTGATTAACTCCATAGCCTCTAGGTAGACGTCAATTCTCTCACCGAGGAACCAGGTCTCCATCTCATACGCCCACCTCCCGGGGTCGGCGTAAAACCTTTCAAGGTATGGATTGTCGTCAACTGGCTCCTCAGCAAGGTAGTAACCATTTCTTACGGCGAATGGTTTCACGAACGTTGTCTTCCCCACACCGATGTTTCCGTCGAGGGCGATCAGTCGGGCACCGGATTCTGTCCCAGTCATTATACCCCAGGTGTACGGTACGGCCCTAAACCTCTTGTATTTTATATGAAGATTCCAAAGAGACTTAGACGACCCATACTGTTTATCTTCCACGCCCTTAGAAGAGCTATCGGGGTGATGAGACATTGTGTTAGGAGGAACCGTAGGGGAGAGTACTACGTGACTGAGTCTGTTGTTGTCTGGCCGACGGTCTTAGGAACCCCTACAGATGACCTTACAGACTCCCTAAAGACAACCCCAGAGACCCCTACAGATGATCTCACAGACTTCCCAGAGACGACCTCAGAGATTCCTATAGATGGTCTCACAGATGAAACATAGATTAGTGTATATAGATGGCTGACGAGTCTGAAAAAACTCCGGAAGTCCCTAAGATAACATCAGCGGTTAAGACGGAGAGAGTCAAGGATCCGAAACGGGTGGAGGCTGGTAAACGGCTGGCTCAGATATCGAAGGTAGCCAAGGAGAGAAAAGCCAGGGAGCGGTTGGCGGCTGAGATTGGTCCTGGGGTTGGTGGTCGGTCAGCTTATTATGGTTACATAATCGGAACCGTTGGGTTGGTTATCGGTGGGGCTTCACTCTATTACACTATGAGGCAGGAAAGAAGGGAGGTTCAGAGGCTGAAAACCATTGATGAGGAGAAGGTAATGGAAGGAACTGTCGAACCACAGAAGCCCGTCCAGACCCCTCCGGTCTTAGACACCTTCGACGAATGAAATATGTGTTAGTATAATGTCAACCGACCGAAAAGAACTGATGAACGAGCTCTACGACGCTCTCCTGATCACAAGCGGAGCTGTGGCGGTTTCCATGGCTTCGAGGAAGGTCCTGAGGGAACCTTTGGGTACTCCTGAGTCTGTAAAGGGTACCGCCAGGCTGGCTCTAGCCGTTGGAATTAGTACAGTTGGGATTAAATATGCCCAGTCGAAGGGGTACTTACCGGTTGACCCTTTTTCGAAGCCCAAGTAGCCTAAAGGGGGTTCCATATGCAGTGGTTACTATGAGCGTAGAGACTGAGACACGTTGGCTGCCCCCTATGTCTAGGGGAGAGAGGAGTGTGTGGGATGCTTTACGCGTTAACAGAATTGAGGCGGTTAGGGAGAAGACATTTGATGGGTTAGTGGGGTTGGGCGGTGGTCTTTTGAGGTATGACTTCGCGGCGCCCCTTAGCGATGGTACTTTCGTACTGATTGAGTATGATGGTGAACAACATTTCAGCCCTTCCACCTGGTCTGGTAAGTTAACTCAGGAAGAGGCAGAAAGGTGCTTTAGGGTACAGAAGGAACACGATCGGATGAAAGACGAGTACGCCAAGGACAACGGTCATTACCTACTCAGGATTCCGTATTGGGAAAGACGTAACATCCATTCTATTATCGGATCTTTGTGACGGAGTGTATTATGTCTAGTTATATATATGGCTAGTGTGGTTGCTGGTGGACTGTTTAACGCCTTGGCCTTCGCGGGCGCTGGATTCCTGTTTTCGAAGTTAAATCACACCGGGTATGAGGCTGAGATTAAGAGACACAACCACGCCCTTGAGCAGCTGGCTAGGGCAAAGGAGAAATGGTATGAGAGTGAGGTGGCTAGGAAGGATAGGATACAGAGGTTGAGGCAGGAACTGTCTGACGCCAACGCTGACATCAACACAACGAATCACGCCCTGGATCTGCTGAGGGGTAGGTTGGAGCAGGTTGAGGCCGTTGGGTCGTCCCGGTCAGAGCCTGAGCTGCCTGACTATTACAAACCATCGAGTGAAATGAAAGAGTATCAGGCCCTGTTTATTGGGTCTATTGGTCTGGTTGGTGGGTATTTGGTATCTAGGTTTGTTTTGTAGGGGTTAAGGAACTCGTTAGGGTTTAGTTATAATGTCTGTTTTCTGGTCGGACTTACCGAAAGGGCTGAGGGATTTACCGTCTTCAAGCGTTGAATGGGTCTGTAAGCAGATGGGGATCGAAGCCCCGGCTTGGGATCCACCCAGATGTAGTACGAAGTTGTGGTGTGAGGATTGTTCCAGATTCCGTGTGAAGGTGAGCACTGAGATGTATTCCTGTCCGGAATGTGGTGACACGGAATATGGATATGTTGTCGGGAGATACCGGGCGGCCGGTCGTAGAAGTGAGCATTCGAGAAATAGTTGGATGAGGAAGAGACTCACCAGAGTCGTCAGGGACACAGCCGTTGACGTTGTCTTATCCGACTTTTCCAAGGTTCTTCGGGTGATGAGAAGTAAGGGTCTGATAAAAGGTCGTAATGTGTCCAGATACAATTATTACATCATCAGACTGTGCTCAAGGAGAGGGATTGGGTTACTGGGTGGTATGAAGGATCTTAGGGAGGGGAAAACGAAGGATCTGTTTGATAACAATCTGTTCGGAATTGTGTATAAGGAGCTTGGCTGGGATCGTACCCCGGACAGGTTCTACACCGAGTGGTTGGGACGACACCTAACGGAATGTGATCACCCCTGTTATAACGATGGATCCGAATGTTATGATCCACCAGGACGGCGACTTAGACCCTGACATGTTTGACTATCCCGATGATATAGACCCCCGTCTCTACGAGAGACTAATCGGTTATGACATAAATCAGTTAGACAGAGCCCTGAGGGGTAAGACTAAGTCGTTCAGCTGTGCTGTTGTGTCCCAACACCCACTGGAACAGGTAAACGCTCTCACGAATGATGTGGTACGGCTGCTACGTCGGGAGCTGGCTGAGATGAGGGGGTTGAAGTTCGCTGAAACGCTGGTTGTGACGCTTGAGAAGGAGGTGTCCGGAGGAACAACTTATAAGACGGCTCACTTGAACAGCCACATCAAGACTATAATCAACGGCGGTGAGATCAATCAGGACGTTGACGTCGCGAATGAGGAGGTGGTGGCTAGGATAGCCCGGTGGATAAGCGAGGGATCAGGCTGGACAGTGGAGTCAATCGACGGTCACTACGTTAATCTGACTGTCTACAGTCCACTGGAAGGCTCGTCATACGTCGACCTCCCGGAGGAGCTGAGACATAGTCGGAAGGGACTGATTAATGTTAAGAATAGTGATGACAGGTGTTTCATGTGGTGTCATCTGGCTCATAAGTTTCCTGTCTCACAACACCCACAAAGGGTGTCTAAGTACCGGGACCATGTTGACGACTTGGATTATAGTGGAATCAGCTTCCCAGTGAGTCAGAGACAGTACAACCGGGTGGAGAAACAGAATGAAATACGTATCAACGTCTTCGGTTATAAAAACGGGCTAACCTTTCCAGTTTATGTATCAGAGGAAAGATTCACCGACCTTATGAACCTCCTGATTATAACCAACGGGGACAACAGACATTACGTCCTCATCAGGGACTTTGATAGGTTTATGTACAACAAAACAAAACACAAGAGGAAAAAACACTTCTGTGTTTACTGCCTCCAATGTTTCAGCTCAACGGAGGTTCTGGATAGGCATAAGGTTGTGTGTATCAGTGTGAATGGTAAACAAGCTGTTAGGATGCCTGACCCCGGTAAAAACGTGTTGAAGTACAGTAATTTCCATAAACAGTTAAACGTTCCGTTTGTTGTGTATTCCGACTTCAAGGCGATCACGAAGAAGGTCGACAGACCGGAGGTGCCGGAGTCAGACCGGGAGGAGAAAGAAAAGAGACCGTATATGGAGAAGTATCAGAAACATACTGATTGTGGTTATGGGTATAAGGTTGTCTGTTGTTATGACGACAGATACAGTAAGGATGTTCAGGTGTACAGAGGCCCTGGTGCTGTCAACAGGTTTATCGGAAAAATGTTGGAAGAAGTGGAGTATTGTAAGGGTATCCGGAAAGAACACTTTAACCAGGACATGGTTCTGACTGACTCCGACAGGGCGGACTTCAGAGACGCTATAAAGTGTCACATATGTGGGCGAGAGTATGGGGAAAGGGATGTTAGGGTCCGGGACCACTGTCACGTGACGGGAAAATATCGGGGATCGGCCCACCAGCTTTGTAACAGAAATCATAGATTAACTGATAAAATACCAGTCATCTTACACAACCTTAGGGGTTATGATAGTCATCTCATCATGGGGGAGATTGGAAAGTTCGGACAGGAGATTAACGTCATTCCAAATAATATGGAAAAGTACATGGCCTTCATGTTAGGTAAGAACCTTGTGTTTCTGGACAGTTTTCAGTTCATGAGTAGTTCATTGGATAGGTTGGTGGGAAATCTCCCGGGGGACGCTTTTAGGTACACGGCTGAAGAGTTTGGTGACCAATTGTATCTTATGAGAGCAAAAGGTGTTTATCCTTATGACTACATGGATAGCTTCAATCGGTTTGATGAAACAGAGTTGCCTCCAAAGAATGAGTTTTATAGTGTGTTGAATGACGAATCGATAACCGATAAACAGTATTCACATGCTTTGGAGGTCTGGAAAGAGTTTGAAATGAGAACGATGGGGGATTACCATGATGTTTACCTGAAATCAGATGTGCTGTTGTTAGCTGACGTCTTTGAGAACTTTAGGAAGACCTGTGTTCAGTACTATGGGTTAGACCCCTGTCACTACTTCACTTCACCTGGGTTGGCATGGGACGCTATGCTGAAGATGACTGGGATTGAGCTGGAGCTGATGACTGACATCGACATGTTCCAGTTCATTGAGAAAGGACTGAGAGGTGGGGTTAGCTACATAGCCAACAGGTATGGAAAAGCCAACAACCCATATATGAAGGGGTATAGTGAGAATGAGGCTGTAAAGTATATAATGTATCTGGACGCCAATAATCTGTATGGTTGGGCCATGAGTCAGTGCCTTCCGACTGGTGGATTTAAGTGGATGAGTGAGGGTAAGCTGAGGAACCTAGCCTGGGAACTTCCGGAAAATGACAGTCGGACTGGGATGATACTTGAGGTTGATCTTGAGTATCCTCCCGAACTTCACGACCTACACAACGACTACCCATTAGCCCCTGAGAAGATGGAAATACGGGAAGATATGTTGTCGAAGTATTGTTCTGAGATTGGGAGGAAGTTCGGTGTCAGTGTTGGTGGTGCCAGTAAGTTGGTAACCAACCTGATGGGAAAGGAAAGGTATGTCGTCCACTACAGAAACCTACAGCTGTATGTTAGGCTTGGGATGAAGGTGAAGAAAGTTCACCGGGTTTTGTTGTTTGAGCAGTCGGAGTGGCTGAAGCAGTACATCGACTTCAATACTGTGAAGAGAACTGCCGCCAAAAACGCCTTCGAAAAGGACTTCTTCAAGCTAATGAACAACAGCGTTTTTGGTAAGACGATGGAGAACCTGAGAAAGCGTGTGGATGTTCGGTTGGTCACCAGTGAGAGAAAGATGTTGAGGTTGACTTCCAAACCAACCTTCGTGTCCGCCAAAATATTCAACGAAAACCTGGTTGCCGTTCATAAGATCAAGGAAGTCCTGACGCTGAACCGACCAGCATACGTTGGTATGTGTATTCTGGATCTATCGAAAACCCTGATGTACGACTTTCATTACAATTATGTGTTAGAGAAATATGGAAGTAGGGCTAAGTTGTTGTTTACAGATACGGACAGCCTGACATATGAAATTGAGGCGGAGGATGTTTATAAGGACTTCTGGGCCGACAAAGACATCTTCGACAACTCAGACTACCCAGAGAGCTCGCCGTATCACAACAAATCGAACAAAAAGGTTATTGGGAAGATGAAGGACGAAGCGACTGGTGTTCCCATAATCGAATTCGTTGGTCTTAGAAGTAAGATGTATTCTTATCTGAAAGACAACGGAGCAGGTGGCAAAACCGCGAAGGGAATTAAAAAGAGTGTCACTAAAAAACAAATTAAACATGAAAACTACAAAGACACACTATTTGGTAAGAAACAAGTGTTTCAGAAAATGAAAACAATCCGGAGTGATAAACATAATCTGGGTAGTTATGAGATAAATAAGGTGTCACTCTCGTGCTTCGACGATAAGAGATACCTGCTGGAAGATGGGATTAATTCCTACGCGTACGGACACCTAAACGCCTCATAGACAACTGCGCATGTGTAGTGTCACGCGTGACACTGGGCATGCGCAGAAGGTCTTGGAGTCTCCCGCTCCTCTAAAACACATACCCCAGAATGACCAAAGAAATAGACGGTCCGACCGGTCTCACTTATTTCCCTTAGTGGGGCAACGGTAGAGGAGTAATCCAGCCGCCATAATCATTATTAAATACTCCCCAGTGAAAACAATTACCTTCCCACCAGCTGTTTGTATTTCTGTCCATGGTATTGTGTCTCTTCCCTTCGACGGATGTAACTTTTCCCATTTCCTAGCCTGATGAACTATGTCAGATCCCTTTCTGGTTAGACCTACCGACAGACCAGTTACTAATGCAATCACTCCCAAACCAATGGCAGTCATAATTCCAGCCTTCCTCAGTTTCTTACTTAGGTTAGCCTTAGTCCACTCATCATAATGTGTTCTGATACCATCCCTGAGCAGATCATCATCCTCTCCAGTTAAAGCCCGTCCGATTGTTTGGAAGTCACCTCCCAGATGTTTCACAGAATAATCGATAACTAAACCAGACTCACTAAACTCCCTGGATATACTTAATATGTTATTATCAATCAGATAGTCAACAAACAGTGGGTCAGTGCACTGTGGTTCCAACTCTAGTATATTTATGAAAAAATCCTCACAGTCCCTATATGCAGCTCTTCTTCTTATCCTCTCAGTTCTGTCTTCTGACATATTATTTACAGTGGGGCCATCAATAGAGTGATCAAATTCAACATTATTACGCTCTGAAAAGTCTCTCAAAGCATCAGTGCCCCCAAAATCTGTTTCCTCCTGATCAGGGTCTGGGTCTGGGTCATGATCCGGATCTAATGGCTTAAGTTCAATCTCCTCCATATTAAAACTGTCACGATTACAAAAAGACAAACTGTTAAAAAGTGACGTTGGTAAAGTTGTAGCCATGATCACACCGTACATACCATGCCTCGGACTGTTATCTGGTGGTGTAACTGTGGGAAAACATGTGTATCAACACAAAACAAAAGTATCTGAAGAGAAATCGGGGAGTAAGTGAAATGTGTGTTAAAACCACAACCCTGATCGCTTTTAGGTGTTCCATATCAAATCCAACAAAAGCGTCTGAAAGGGGTGGGTCGTTCTTCTCACTTTTTGAAGTATAAGCAGACGAAAATGGGTTTTGGGAGGCGCAAAAATTATTTCCCCCTTTCAAACATCCTTTCTTGATGAATTCCGAATTTATTTTTTTTGGTTTTGGTCTCTTTTCGTCCCTTTTTCTTATACTTAAAAAATTTTTTAAAAAAGCTTACCATCTCAGGCGACCCTCCTTGCAAAATCTGATCATCTGGGGGCTGTTTTTGTTGGGGAAAAAAAAAGTGGCTCCATACCCTCATGTTCTATACTACTTACAAGCGCTCTACTTTTTTATATCATTTATTTGTCCTAGTAGTATGAACTTTCACCATAGAGCGGCCCAATTAACTGCCTCATACAAAGACGCGGGAATCCCAAAGTTGTGTTTTAGCTAAACGGCGATCTTGTACGGGTCCTCGATCTAAATTTCGTATACCTAAGCATACCTTTTTCATCCTCACAGAATTTTCCTTTGTATTTCACACCACATTTACAGCTGAAACCGTCCGATTGTGAAGAATTCTCTACCCGTTGTCCACCATTATTGCAGAAGTTTATAGAAGACTGTAACTAAAATAAATAAAAGATTCACTGGCAGTTTGACAGCAGTGCCAACAAGTGGATCAGGTACTTCTCAGTTTTTTTCCAGAACAAGTTTCTTCTAATCCGTCGGGAAAGCGTTTGGTGTTGTAGAGGTGTTAATTGTCTACTTGTCCGGGTGATCATGTCGTATGATAAGACGTGACCACACCTTTTTTCAAGCCATTAGAAATTTCAAACGAGCCTATTAATGGTTGTCCCACTGATAATTGCATGATTTATATGCATGATATTTACAATTGATGATATGGCATGATTTATACGATGATGCATGATTGCATGATTTCTTATAATAAAAATTTATAACAACAAAACATGACTTCTATTTTATTGTTGAAATATTTTACCCTACAGATTTTCAAACAAACAAACAAACAAACAAACAAACAAACAAACAAACAAACAAACAAACAAACAAACAAACAAACAAACAAACAAACAAACAAACAAACAAACAAACAAACAAACAAACAAACAAACAAACAAACAAACAAACAAACAAACAAACAAACAAACAAACAAACAAACAAACAAACAAACAAACAAACAAACAAACAAACAAACAAACAAACAAACAAACAAACAAACAAACAAACAAACAAACAAACAAACAAACAAACAAACAAACAAACAAACAAACAAACAAACAAACAAACAAACAAACAAACAAACAAACAAACAAACAAACAAACAAACAAACAAACAAACAAACAAACAAACAAACAAACAAACAAACAAACAAACAAACAAACAAACAAACAAACAAACAAACAAACAAACAAACAAACAAACAAACAAACAAACAAACAAACAAACAAACAAAAACCACAAACAAAAAGAAAGGGGTAAAAACATAACTTCCTGCCGGCCGGTGGCGAAGGTAACTACTGAAACAGGAAAATCTAACGACTATATATATTATTACTTTTCGAAAAACCATTATTTTAAAGAAAGAAGAATAAAGTTGTTATTCAAACATTACCGAAAATTTATCCAGAGCTTTGTAATCAGCATTGTTTGTTTTCTGGTTATAATCCTCAGGCTCAAAATCTTTACTTGTAAGTTGGCAATTTTTCTTGTCGTTTTTGCTTTGCGAATGGTAATTAATACCAGCGCATGTTTCACTTTGAAGACAATGCTGACCACAGTTCATCATGGATGCCACGTTGTGGCTTGATATAATATTCGATGTCAGATGATCTCCTTTAGAAAAAAAGAAATACAATATTTTTAACAATCTAGGTTATACCATTGTAAATTCCTGAACAGGAAAAACGTTCACGTATTTAGGGGAACTTGTTTTTCTAGTGTCCAATTCTTTATACAACAAAATTGCTTTAGAATAAAGAAATATTAATAGATTTATTATGTAAACATTTTTCATTTAAAAAAACTACCAACAATTCTTGACTGAGAAAAAACTTGCATAAAATTCAAAAAATTTATCAAAGGTCGATATGTTTTATCTATCAACATAATTATTGTTTTGTAGTGTTCCTTTATATATAGTTTAAAAAGGATGCATCGATATAAAAATATGCTACTTGATAAGGTAAGGTTTAAAAATTTAGACCGAAAAATACGATGGAAATAGCTCAAGTTTGAAATTATCAGTTCGAAATAAATTTGAAATCAATTTTTAAAGACGATTTTAACGGCAACACACATGTTGTCGCAACAACATTTCGTTATAAATGGTCCACAAATCGCATATAAATAGTTCATACACACGTACATACATACATATAAACAAGTAATCTTTCTTTACCAAAGTTTAAAATCATCAAAAAACTTATAAACTTTAAAAAATCTGTTGTCCACACGCTGGTAACATGGGCCGCCGAGTAACATAAAGGCTAGTTTCCAATCAGGAAAATTGTCCGCTAGGAACAGACAGGAAAGTTTCTTTTGTGTTAAAGCCATTAGTTCCGACCGAGAGCTCACAAGACAAAGAAAACTATCCTGTCCGTTCCGGTCCTGAGGAAGATTTTCCTGAGTGCATGGAAACATAGTCCCTAGAAATAAATTGTCTGGAAACGCGGCCAAAGTCTTTGTTCAAGGTTTTTGTTCACGTTTGTGCACCTTATTTCATCTTAACGCTTGCTGAACACATTGTACTTTTGGTATAATGAAGCAATCAACCAATAGCAGCGTTACTTTATAAATATTAATGAACGTAAAACAAAAGATTGTGCACCTTATTTGCCACCCTCAACCTAAATTGTAGCTCATTGTTAACCGCTTTGATGATCGCCGCGTTTCCAGACAATATAATTCTAGGGACTATGATGGAAACTAGCCTTAAGTTATCAGTCTGGTCCGGTCCTATGATTGTCCTTCACCGGTGACGGATGACTTCGATTTGTTATAACTCATCGAGGTTTTTTCCAAAACAAGACGCCTGCTTAATAGGCGTTCACTTGGGCTACTCATAGCAATGCAGCTTGGCATAGCCTATGCACAAAACAGCGTGCACATATTAAGTGTTTGTTAAAAAGTACAAAATAACCTACAGTACAATCTACAGACAACCCCGTTAAGTTAGCTGCCAGTTCGCTTGCCGTTGCAGCGGCGAACTGGCAGCTAACTTCACGGCGTTAATTTAGACGTGCATGAAACAGTTCGACATAGTACATGTTTATCAGTATTTTTCGCATTATTTGGTGCTACCCAGTAAGCAGTATATTTACTATATTACCTAGACGATCGACAACAAGCGAACGTACATGTACCAAGGAACTATTAAAATGCACACATGAGCTAGTGAAGCAGTTGAATCACATCGAGTTTATTTGGCATATAAACTTTATTAACACAACAATACATAACCAGGCAATAACAAAGCAAATTACACTGAATATTAAAATTACCTCAGTACATTTAAAGTTTTCTCATTTAGCGTAAACTTGAGTCTCTTCACCACGAAATGTCAACACAGCATATAATATAATTTTCAACGTTGTTTATGTCTCGCTCATCTTGCAGATAGTTTCCAATAGAGCGTTTTCATCTTACGTCATGGAGGCCATATTGGTGTACGGTATGGGAATTAGCTCTTTCTTATTCAAATACTTCGTATTGTTTCACCACCCCAATGGGCCACCGATCATGTGAGTGAAAACGCTCTACAGGGTGTATAAAAAAAAAGGCTACCCTTAGAAAATATAATTAACATTCTTTTCAAATAACCTATTGTATATTGACAGCCCTGTGGTCAGTTGAACCATTTTTAATCGAACTGATATGAATATAATTAACATTTTTATTTCAGTTATGCTCCTTCATACGTTTAGAAGTTATCGTAATTTCCCAGGTGTATACGACCATTTGTTTTTTACGCATCCGTGACTTCAGAGGTGTCCAGGGCTGTCAATATACAATAGGTTATTTTAAAAGAATGTTAATTATATTTTCTAAGGGTAGCCTTTTTTTTGATACACCCTGTATAGTCAACAGATTATCAGATTGTGAGCATGAGTAATAGGTGGTGTGCAACCAATCCCTTGAGATTCGAAGGACAAAGATATTTTAATTTCGCCATGTTGGATGATATTATAATTGCAGATGATGAAAATCTTTTGAAATCGTCAACCATGCGCAACATGGCGGCAATGACGTAAGATGCACACCATTAATATACTTTTCGGTATTAAAATTCAATAAATCATATAAATCGTTTATAATCAGTTTTTCTTGATCGAGACGGCGGAATATAACCCAGACCAAAATATATAAATAGCTCAGCATCTATTAGTGTGGAATACCGCCACCAAGATTTGCAGTTGTAAGCGTAGTGAGCATATTTAACATTAACACAGTTGTCAGCCACATGACTGATCAATAACAGTGTTCAGTAAGTCACTTGTGATCTTCTACAAGCTTCACTCACTCGATCGAGCAATAGATCGTTTTCATCTGACGTCACGGCGGCCATATTGGTGTACCAAAACAATGAAATGGCGGCCATATTGGTGTACGGTATGGGAATTAGCTCTTTCTTATTCAAATATTTCGTATTGTTTCACCACCCCAATGGGCCCACCGATCACGTGAGTGAAAACGATCTATAGCGACCAGAAAAGATGGCGCATGAAATATGAGCCACAACACGTGGTTTCGGGATGATGCAATTTGTCGACCAGAAAAATAAGAATACAGAAACGCCACCGAAACCTAGACTCGGCTACCACAGTAGCCCAAGTAATTACCCCCAATGGGCTTAAAATTAATGATCCTGAAATGATCCCATTTTAAAATGAAATCTTTATAACGACTACGCGAGCTATGACCTGCATTTCTGGTTGGTCCAATCTCGATCTTCAACGTGCATATTAACCTAAATGTCACGCAAATAACCTAAAATCTGAATAGTTGACTTAAAAACGATCTTGCTGATGTATTATGGTCTTATATTCTTGTATAATTCTGTTTTAATTTGTAAATTTCCAAAATAAGTTATGATCGCGCACGTGGCGCACCATGCGAGGCGGTCACAATGGTTAATATTACAATATTTGCGTTTTATTGTATTGCTTTAATTTGTAATTTGAATTTGTGAAATGTTGCTTTTCGTTTTACTTTAACAAAGTTTGTTGGTAAAGTCATTTATTGTTTAAATATTTAACATTTTGTTATAGATTGTAATAATATTTTTAATAATAATTAGCATAATTTGCAAAATGGGTTCTCTGACAAGATCCGAAAATCCAAAATTTGAATAGTAGAGGTAAAAGCGATTCAAATGATATATTGTGGTATTATTTTTGTGTTATTATGCCAAGTTAATTCACAAATTGCCAAGACCACCTGCTTAGCTTGACTGGTTTTCTGACCAGACAAGAATTTAATTAAGTTATTTAGTATATACTTTAATAGATAAGTTATTTAGTGTATACTGTAATAGATAACAAATGTCACAGCACGAATATATGTAAACAACAAAAAAGGGCGAGATGGGACGAAGTCGAGGGGCGTGACTCTTCTTTACATGCTGTTACGTCTTCTGTAATCTATTAAAGTACACACACACATGAAAACATGTAATTATAAAAATTCAAACAGTTTATTGAAGGAATTTTGAGATCATTTGCGTGTGTAGCCTTTAGTCTTTAACAGATCATGGTACACAACAGTAATTAAATGCACACAGAAATCACGTTATTTTATAAACCAATATTCATACTACGATTGTTCGTTTGTCTGTTTGTTCATGCAGGAATGTGAATAACCGCATGAGCTGGACAAAGGAAGTGAATAAGCTGTTGATGCATTCAAAACATAAAATTCGAAACCCACCTTGCTACGTCACGCAGCGTTTTGTTTGTCGATTTGACAAAATTAATGGACACACAAAATTGTTGAATTTTGAAACGGAATTATAAAAAGTATCGTAATTTAAGTTGATCTCTATCGAAAAAAATATCTGGCCAATACATCTACATGTTTTCGAGCGAGAATCTTCGATTTTTTGCGAGGGTGTGGATGCATTGTGAAGATTGATTGACTTTTCTAATTATGATCAACTTTCGTCACAAACAAAAATAGAAGCTGAATCAATGCACAAAGCTTTGCCAAAATGCTCTGGATGCCAAACAGATGGATTCTGAACGCTGAAACTGATAAACTTGTGCTAGGGAGTAACGTACACTGAACAGCTAGCTAAACAGTCAGGGTAACAGATTTTTATAAGTATATAACGCGTAGTTTACTTTCGTTTTCTTTATGTTTAATATATAGTGATATATACTACTTAGCGTCGTAAAATTGTGTGCCTCCCGTGTAATACGGAAAACTCACTCGCACTTCGGCATGCAATTTGGCCCTATATAGCGTGAGCGGTTGTGAACTACTTCTTATAACTCTCTTCTCAGAATTAAATAAAAATTTAGTTGACCAGGTATGTCAGAATTCTCTCTACAATTGCTTTATTGTTTTTCAGTTTCCCAGCTACTAAATAATAAAATTCCTTAAAACTTCTAGTTTTTCCATTTTATCCCTTAATTAGGAAGTTAGAAACGAATTGAAACGTTCCGGCGACATCGTTAGTCATTTTCACCCAAAAAATTGACATCTTTTGACACAAAATTAAAAAGGAATCCGTAATGACCACTTTATAATTCGTCTAGTTTTACATGCACCTCCTCTTCCACAATTTTTCAAACTTACATGTAACAGTTAATTTACACATGCACATCGGTGAAACTGGTCGGCGCTTTTCCGCAGATATTTTCTTAACATTTTTGCTCCTTAAAGAAAAATGATGATGACAAACCTGTCAAACCTGCATTGCTCATGAGATGAAACTAGTTTGTGCTTTCCCTCTATTTCTTTCCATTTACAGGAAATTGGAAAACGTCTCATTTTTAAAACTTGAACTACTTAACTGGATTTTATTTATTTATTTACTTATTTATTTATAATTGAAACTAGTCATTGACATTGTTTTCTAGCTATAGCAGGTGACAAATCTCAGGTCTGATGAGTGAAAAACTACACATGAAACAAAAAATAGGCACGCCCAGGCGTGCATGTATCTACTGCGTTTAATGCCTATAGCAAAACTATGGTAAAACAATGATGCGACTGTGTACTTGTAACAACCTTGTATTCATAGCTGAACAAGATTCTTGACAATTGATGGAATTGTATAGTTGTAACAATCTTGTAATATATTCAAGTTTACATTATGCTAATTAGATATCAGTATGTATATAAAACTTGACACCATGTTGTATATTGAACTTGTACTATCGTACAAGTTCAATATACAACATGGTGTCAGGTGTTAAATAAAGACGACTTCAGGAAGATTTGCTGAAGAGTTACACAATGAACGAAATAAGAGGACCCGGTGAAATGGATTTCACCACCCCACAGAATTTGTCTGAGATATGGCGACGTTGGAAACGTAGTATGGAATATTACTTGGCAGCAACGTGCGCTGGTAAAAGCGAAGCACAAAAGGTCGCTATTTTTATGTGCATGATCGGTAAGGATGGCCAGGAAATTAAGGATACATTCGAGTTTGAAACCAATGAAGCAGGAGAAGAAGTGGTTACCACAGCAATTCTTTTCACTAAGTTTGAGGTGCATTGCAAGCCCAAGAAGAATCTTGTTGTGGACCGACACTGTTTTCTTACAAGAGACCAAGCCCCCGGCGAGTCTATACATCAGTACGTTACTGAGTTAAGAACTCTAGCTGCTGTATGCGAGTGGGGGAATCTCAAAGACGATCTCATATGTAGCCGAATCGTCAGTGGTATATCGTCGAGAGTGGTTCGAGAACGATTATTGAGAGAATCAGGACTGAGTTTACAGAAAGCTATCGATATTTGCAAAGCAGATGAGTTATCAAGACAACAGATGAAGTTGTTTGCCAGTGAAGGAAATGTAAATGAAGTAAAACGGGGTCCATCGAACCGAGTCCAGAACAAAGGCAAAGAAGGTAAAGCACAAGAAACAAAGAAAATCACGCAAAGGAAAGAAGAACTTAAGCATGATACGTGTCGAAATTGTGGTTCGATTCATCCCAAGGGACAGTGTTCAGGTTACGGGAAGCAGTGTCATAAATGTCGGAAAATGAATCATTATGCAAAGATGTGCCGATCGAGCAAAGCCGTGCATTCATTTCAACACGAGCCGAGCGAAAGTCATCTATTTCTAGAGACTGTTAAAGTAGAATCAGTCGACAAAATTCGCCAATCCGAAGCAGAACACGTAATATTGTCTCTAAATAACCAAGACGTTCGTTTGAAATTAGATACCGGAGCCGAGGTCAACGTTATACCGTATTCAGCATTCAAGAGCGTCGCAAGAACGTCGAAGATAGAGCTTAGAAAGCCCAACGCTTGGTTGAGCGCCTATAATGGACAAAATATCCCAGTCAAAGCTGTCTGCAGACTGCAGTGTGAATACAAAGGCAAAGTACACCATTCAAGAATTCTTCATTACAAGCATATAGAGACGAACCAGTTCTCAGTATCTCTGTGTGTAAAGAACTTGCTCTAATAAACTTTGTCAGCGTCGTAGATCATAAAGAAGAAACCGAGGCTTTCACGACGAGAATCAAGACAGAGTATCAAGATGTGTTTACGGGAATCGGGTGCTTAGAACAGCCGTATCATATCGAGCTAGACTCAACAGTACAACCAGTAATAGTTCCTCCGAGACGAATTCCGTATGGTTTGGAGCCTCGAGTGAAGACCGTACTAGACGAGATGTGCAGTGAAGGTATTATCGTGCCAGTTGATCAAACGACGGACTGGGTCAACGCGATGGTCGTAGTGGAGAAGAAAAACGGCAACCTGCGAATTTGCATAGATCCAAGACCATTGAATAAGGCGATTAAGAGAGAGAGTTATCATCTACCTACGACTGAAGAAATTACAGCAAGGCTGAGCGGAGCAAAGTATTTCTCAACACTGGACGCCAGATCGGGATTTTGGCAGATTCCTCTAGACGAAGAGAGCTCATATTTGACAACCTTTGGAACGCCCTTTGGCAGGTATCGTTTCACTCGAATGCCTTTTGGCATCCAGAGTGCCCAGGAAGTGTTCCACAAGAGATTGCACCAGCTCCTTGATGATCTTCCCGGGGTCGAAACGGACATCGACGACATCCTTGTGTGGGGCACAACCGAAGAGGAGCACGACGAAAGACTGGAGAGGACGTTGCAGAGAGCACGACAGAGCAACCTCAAGTTAAACCCAGATAAGTGCAAGATCAGATGTTCCAAAGTTCTGTACATTGGTCATGCACTCACAGGTGAAGGAGTCAAGCCAGACGCCTCCAAGCTAGAAGCGATTATAAGTATGCCAGCCCCCGAGGACAAACATGGCATTCAACGTCTACTGGGAATGGTAAACTACGTGGCGAAGTTTGCACCAAACGTCTCTGAGGTAACCGCTCCCCTACGTGAGCTCCTTAAGAAAGATGTAGCGTGGCATTGGACAGAGCGCCACGAACAATCATTTCATGACATCAAGCGCCTTCTGACAGATGTAAGTTCAGGAGTGTTGAAGTATTATGATCCCAAGCTTCCAGTGAGTCTGCAAGTCGACGCATGCAAGTCTGGACTTGGTGCAGTATTGACACAAGACGGGTCACCAATCGCCTATGCCTCCCGTTCGCTTACAAAAGTCGAGGGTAAATACGCTCAGATTGAAAA
Source organism: Corallium rubrum (assembly GCA_964035015.1). NCBI lineage: Eukaryota > Metazoa > Cnidaria > Anthozoa > Scleralcyonacea > Coralliidae > Corallium > Corallium rubrum. Next base: position 91,894,892 of record OZ035997.1, read on the forward strand.
GGAGTTACTCGCGGTGATGTTTGGCTGCGAACGGTTTCATCAATACATTTATGCCGAGGAAGTAACAGTTGAGACGGACCACAGACCGTTAGTCTCAATCATATCCAAGCCACTCAACAAGGCACCAGCGAGGCTACAGCGCATGCTCCTGCGATTGCAACGCTACGACATCGTTTTAAGGTACAAGCCTGGAAAGGAACTTTACTCTGCAGATACACTCTCGAGAGCACATCTTTCTACCACAGGCGACGAGGACGAAGATCTTGTATTATCCGTACATGCAGCAACGACGAGTTTACCGGTGAGCGATAAGAAGTTAGCCGAATTACGTCAGGAAACAGCTAGCGATTGTACTATGGTCAAATTAACAGTCTTAATCCAAAAAGGATGGCCCAACAATAAGCACAGCGTGCCGAAACAAGTCCGTGAATATTGGCCATTCAAGGACGAACTTGTTGCAGCTGACGGTCTCATCTTTAAAGGTCAAACCATTGTTATTCCTCAAGCTCTACGGAAAGATGTTCTCCTACAAATTCATGAAGGGCATCTCGGAATCGAGAGAAGTAAACTTCGAGCCCGCGAGTTGGTGTTTTGGCCTGGTATGTGCAAACAGATCGAAGACACGGTGTCAAATTGCTCAATCTGTCAAGAGCTCAGGCACAGCAACCCACGACAACCGTTGATTCCACACGAGATCCCACAGTATCCCTGGCAGGTCGTTGCAACGGATCTGTTTGAATGGAATGGCAATCATTACGTTGTGGTTGTCGATTACTATAGTCGTTATTGGGAAGTCGCGCAAATACACAGTTTAACGAGTACAGCTGTCATCGATAAGTTGAGACAAGTCTTTGCGAGGCATGGAATTCCGGAGACGGTCAAGTCGGACAATGGTCCACAGTACAGTTCTGCCGAGTTCGCAAAGTTTGCATCTAAATGGAAATTTTCTCATGTGACGTCGAGCCCGAAGTATCCGCAGTCAAATGGCCTGGCAGAGAAGACTGTGCAAACTGTTAAGAGAACTTTAGAGAAAGCCAAGCGTGATCGCAAGGATCCTTATCTTGCCTTGTTGGAACAACGAAATACACCAGTAGCCAACTACAAATCACCCGCACAACTCTCTATGGGAAGACGTCTGCGCTCAATTCTACCGTGCACTACGAGTCATCTAATTCCAGAGACCATTTGTCACAGCGAAACACAGATCAGATTCCAAAAGAAACAGGCCGAGCAGAAAGCCAATTATGACAAGTCTACCGTGCAGCTACCGCCATTTCAGACTGGAGAAACAGTACGTATCAAGCGAGAAGGTGTATGGAAACCTGCAAAAGTTATTGAAGTTGCTGATACACCCCGAAGCTACATCGTCGAAACCTCTGAAGGAGCCGTTTTACGACGAAATCGAAGACATTTGCATAAGGACACTTCACAAGATCATTCATCTACGAAAGTGAATATGGGGACGAACGTAGAAATTAACCGGGAAACGAAGCAATCTACAAGGAACGTGGAACAGCAGTCGCAAAGTACAGGGAGTCCGCAGCAACAAGCGAACAATGTCGAAGAAGGATATCGCACACGCTCAGGAAGATTAGTTAAAGTACCTAATAGATTATAGAAGCATGTTTTAGGAACATTTATATTCTCGATTTATAAACGTTTAGTAATTGTGACTCTCTTTGATCAACAAAAACAAGAAAAAAAAAATTGCATTTTTTTTCATTCATTAGGGGCGTTGTAATATATTCAAGTTTACATTATGTTAATTAGATATCAGTATGTATATAAAACTTGACTTTGTCTGAATAAATGTTAGGCTGTTGTTTACTCGTACAAGTTCAATATACAACAAACCTTGTATTCAGGTCTAGAGCTGAACAAGATTTTTGACAAAATTGTCTATGCGCACAGGCCATGCTGTGTTTTAACTTTTATAAAGAACTCACACAACTCAGACTCTCAGAGTAAAGCCAGCAAGGCACAGAAGTCTAAGCACTAACAATTCTTCTCATATCTGCATGAGTTCCATGCAACGACCCGAATAATTTGCTTTATCAAAAACGTTTATCATCATTCCAACAACGTCTAGTACATCACAATTAGGAATTGACTACAATTCATACTTAAAATACTTACTGAATTGGTAAAAACGTCCTCTTTCTGAATATCCCGCTCCTTGAAATGCTTGAATTACATCTCGCTCAATGTTGTCAACAATGACTTATGAAATACTTGGTGTACTGTAGTTATTGTGGCTTCGGTGGTTTGTCGTGAGTCAATCGTTTTGTTCTATGTTTGATTGGCTGGGAAGGCATTCTTTTGTTAACTCGCACTAACTTAACTTAACTTAACTTAACTTAACTTAACTTAACTTAACTTAACTTAACTTAACTTAACTTAACTTAACTTAACTTAACTTAACTTAACTTAACTTAACTTAACAGCGCGACAACATACTGCTTCGCAGTAGATACAAAAATGTGCTATCTTATTAGAAAAAAACCCACAACTTCAAATGACAGAGTAACATGTTTTGCAGGTTTTTGTTTTCTTGCTTAGTTGTATATACTGTATATATATATAAATTTAAAGAAATCGTGTGCACGTGTTTCTCCCCAAGAGACCAAGCATGTGGATTTTCAAGTAATTATATTTAATACGAGCAATTTTAATTGCTTAAAAGATATATAACCTTTTCGAATATGTCATTATATATGCATGTGTGACGTCAAGTTGTTAAATTTGCATATCAAAGAAACTGAAATACATTAACAGCAAGTCAAGGAAACGAAATAAGCAAAAGAAGTTACTCAGTCATTTTAAGTTCTATTTTTTAAATAAGACAAACGTATTTTTTGTTTCATACATGTGTATTTTAAAGACACCAAATGACGTTTTATTTTATTACCATTATTTTTATTTGTTATTGTAAAATCGGCTTTTATTTCTCACATGATTATATGCTACTATATATAAGTTAGCAGTCCGTTCTGTATCCCCTACACGTTTTCCATCTCTGACGAAAGCCTTCCCGCAAAAAGTTGGGCATTATGTTTTTTGATTATGTTTGCAGTATACCAACATTTTAACAGCACATAGCAATCTAATTCATGACCGGCAGATGGCCGTCGTAGTAACTAAAATAATGAATAATTATATAAATATAAATTATGCAACTTTATTAATTAAACAGGTAAATTACACTGTGTTACAATAACGCAATAGGCGAGTTTTAGGATATCGCGCACGCATCATTTTAAAAACAACAACTGGCGGGCTCCACTCAAAGTAACATACTGTTTAAAATCAACAAAGTATAGTTACAGTTTCTGGATGTTTAACACTGTTATTCTGCTGTTCTGAAATTCGCCTATAACATTGAAACACAACCATGTTACACATCTTTCGTTTTTGTAGTTTTCCCCACAAACGCGCATGAATGTTGCATGCAGTGCATGCATGAGTTGCAAAACAACTTAAACAGTCAGTGAGCAATATTGAGCAAGTTGGAAAAAAGGGAAAGCAGTTCTCGTTCTCTGTTTGACAGAACTAATTAGAGATGCATAAATTTCATTAGATCAGCTGTACAACATTTGCAGTGCTTATCTATACTGAACGCCGTGCATGTGCATGTGCATGTGCATGTGTGTATTTGTGTGAGTGTGAGGGAGTGTGTATGTTTACATTGTCGGTTAAACCAGATAAAACTGCAAGAGTTTGCAAGGAATAACATTTCTTGTTGGGAAATTAAAAGGTGAACTCATTGGTAAATTGATCAGTAAAATTCAGTTAGTTTAGAGATAAAGAGGCTAAAAACCTATTTTGTCTTCCACATTCAGAACGGTCACAATAAACGGGACTGAATATTTTCATTGCTACTTTGAAGGTGCCTACAAATAAGCATTAATTAATAATAATAAGTTTCATCTCTTTCACCTCTTCAACGGAGAAGCTTCTTTCTGGAGAGAATGTTGTGATGTTCGTTGACCCTTTCTTTTCTGGTTCAGTTTGTAGAAATTTGTCGGGACGAAGTAGAATCCCAAGCAACACTTCAGGAAAATGGAAATCCTTTTAAGAACGGTCGATTGTGCAGATCACGCACTAAAAACGCTTGTGAATAAAAAAGTTACATGTAACAGGCTAACAGCTTGATGAATTAAAGTAAAGAAGAGGATATTAATGTTCTCTGCTTGAAAGGCATAATTAAACGTGTTTACGTGAAAAAAGGCTAAATCAGTTTTAGAAATTAATTCAATTGCGTGGCCATCCCGACTTTTTATTGTACTGTTCCAAAAGTTTTAACTCAGTAAAATGATAAAATTGAAAATGGATTATTTCCTAAAAGTATAAATTAACATACTAAGATGTCAGACTAACCGTTTGTTACTCGACGAAACACGACTTGTCTTTGAATTCTCATACAAGATGAAAAAGCGATGACCAAGGGCAACAAAGTCTTGATGAACACAGACGACGCTGAACAACACTTACGCGTCATTTTTTTCTGCTTTGACACTTTGCGTTGCCTGTTGGTGCCATACAAAACAACTATATGAGAAAAATACCGATTTGCCAGATGGCTTTATAACCCCGATATTTTAAATTAATTGTTTTTGTACCCTGATTTTTAATTATAAATAGACATTATGTGCTTTTGTCTGACAAGTCTTGTTTGACTATTGATGGCTAGTAATACAAGAAATGCATGTAATTAGTCAATTGAAAGTTAACCACTGAAACAAACAACGTGACGGCTGTTTGTATAGTATGCAGTGAAAATGTGCTATTTCGGGAAGAAATAATGCAAGGAAGAAGAAAGTGGACCGAAAAGAAGCAACCGACAACTGTATATGAGAGAATGGATAGCTTGTTGAATGAAACTGCATGGTAATCTGAAATTTCACTCAATTCTCTTGGGTGGACAAAATGGCATGAGCAAAAAAACACAAACGAAGTCAAAATTAATGTACAGGATATTCAATTGTTTTGCACCTGTGAGGCTTTCGTATCTACTTTGGCAGAAATTCACGGAAAAAGACCTACCTAATTAATATGAACGAGTTCCCTGATTGGTCATAAGTAACTAATCACATTGTCAATTATCAATTCGTTTCCACAGTGCTCCTTTCTGATTAGGGTTATTGCCTCCTCCGCATGCCTTTGTTGTATCATGGACAGGTCACTGCCTGGTCACACACGTTTTCTAAAGGGCCTGCAGGATTCTGTAAAAAAATTGGCAAAATTTGGCACGGAATAATTTTGCAGAATTAACGACCCATTGTTAATAGCCATGGCTATATTCGAAGATTTTGAAGGACATTAATACTTGTGCCATACGAATCCTAGTTTAAAATGAATAAATTAATTTAGTAAAAAGTTTAGTAAAAATAAATTTTGTTTAGTATTATTAGTATAAGTAATCATACGATAGCGAGTGCAATTAAGGATTTGAACGACGAGTACTAGTCAGGTCCTCTTTTAAGGATTTTTCCGGGAGGGATGTGTGTGTTCACAAATAGAGACTCTTGTGAGGTGGGGGTGTCGGGGGACAAGCTCCCCTGGAAATATTTTGAAATTGGGGTCTCTAAAATGGCATTTCCCGCGATCTGACAGCACATCTACATAATTTTGAAATTTTTAAAACATATTTTTAATGGCACATTTTACATGTTTACAAAATATTTTGTCCAAATTGGATATGTTTTTTAAACTTTATTGAGAAAATTATATAGCATTTATACGTATATTTACAAAGCTAACTAAAATATTAGTTAGCCAAATGAGACAGGCGCAAGGCGCAAACACCCATGGTTTCTAAAAATTAACTGATTATTCATTGTCTCAAAGACCTTGTAGTGTGGAATTTTCTCTAATTTAATAAATTATATGTTATCTATTATATGTTATCTTTCGTCTTCAAAAGCGTGCAGCACGCATTATCTTAGATGCTGAGTATTCTACTGTTCTCCTTTTCCCCCAGCTTAAGTGGATTCCAATTTTTGATCTAATTAAGTTTAGAAAGCTTCGTCTACTATTAAATGTACTAATCAATCCTAATGCTCCAACGTCTTTTAAATTTATGTTCAATTTCTTATCTGCCACTCGACAACACGCTCGTACTAGAGCTTGCTTATATGACCTAAAGCTTCCTTACCGCGTACTAATTCTAGTAAACGAACATTTCTCTACAGCCTCAATTCTCTTCAACGCCTTAGATAATGATTGCATACAGCTTGCCATGTCACCTGCATGTACTTCTGATGCTTTCACGCATAGTCAATCGAGATATGGTCTGGAAACTCAGCAAACGTCAAAGCGCCTATAATGAGCTGTCTGTGATTTTATGTTGAACCGTACCTTACACCGTGCACGTCCTTTGTTTTAGGTTTATTAATATTTAAATAGCACGGTTAAGTGATTGAACTGAAACGTTGCTATTGGACAATTCGTTCATTATACTAAAATACAATGTGTTCAGTGACCGTGCACCATGCACAAAAATGCATAAAGGCGAACAAAAAGATAGACCAAAGACTTTAGCTGAGTTTCCAGACCATATCTCGATTGACTATGTTCCACGTTAAGATTAACTACTACTAAACGCAAACTCCATAATTACTTTCTTCATAAACTTACCTGTATTAACCATCTGGAAGACCTTTTTTGCGTCAATTGTAATTTTTTATTGAATTGTAAATGTGTTTCCACTTGACTAGTTTATCACTTGACATTTTTTCCATATATTAAGTGTATTAATTATGTCTGTTGTATTTGTAAATATTGTAATATTGTGAGGGCCGTGTGTTAGATAACCTTTACGGTTAATACGTCTTTTCCCTCGTAAAATAAAGTTTTATTCTATTCTATTCTATTCTTGATATATTAAGACTATTAAGCCTAGATAAACCTGAGGTCATATTTCACGAACACGTTACGCCGTTAAAATATATCTTACCAGAGCATGATAGCGAGACTATCAATAATTTGAAAACGGTATTCAATGAAAAGAAAGATCCAATTTAATGTTGAACTAAACCTTGGCTTAAGGATCAATTGATCCTTTCAAATTCATCATATACTGTACATAAATAATATAATATTGAGACGGGACAAAAACACATAGTCATATATTCGACTCTAGAGTGTTTATAGATGAAACAAGACGACCTCAACTTACCAGTTTTACCTTACAGCAGTGGGGGAACATATAAACATGATATAAATAACTCCGCGCCAAAACTCAGATGCTCGAAATGCTTCCGATGGGGGGTGATGTTCACAAATAGACTCCTGGGGGGAGGGTGTCGGGGGGCATGCTCCCCCGGAAATTTTTGGTCTTGGAAGGGTCTTGGAAATGCAATTTCCTGCATTCTGGAGGTGATTTTTAAGAACACTGAAGGTCAATGTCATAAAAACTAGTTAAAATACAACACGTTTCTGACTGTGTCGCTTTGCATGTCAGAACTTATCAGCATGTTCACTTTCAAATATAATATTGAAAATGTTGTGAGGAACTTTAAAAAGATTTATTAGACGTCACCATGGGTGGCTATGACGGCGCCGAAATTTGCGAACTGGCCGGTTGGCCTTTTTATTGTAAACAGCCTTGGAAAAAAGTTTGGCAAAGAAAATGTCGGCCTATATAGGACGGATTGACCATTTTAAAGAACAAAACCGCGAGATTGGAAGACAAAACAAGAAAAGATCTACCCAAAATTTTCGAACAGCTCGGCCTCAAAATAACAGCCCAGATTGCTTAGCTTATAGTGAAGTCGGCTGTTGTAGCGAATCAGAGTAACCAATAATAGTAATAGTAATAGGTAATTGTAAAATAAGAAAACTAAACGCAAATGAAATGTTACATGTAATTTGGCAAGTTGCTACGCGGAAACGGAGATTTGCCTTAGTTCACCTGAGGACAAAATAGAGCGGAGGAGAGGAACATATAAACGTATTACAAAACCCTAAACATCAAATATTTAATGAATGTCGCTTTTTCACCCAATCAAGTCTGTTGCAACTTCTGTTGAGCAGTGTATTGACTTGAGACTGACAAAACATAATGACTCCCAGGCTGGATAAAACATCATGCAACGCCACACCCAACACAGTTGCGACACTCAACATTTTGAGGTAAGCCCACTTAAGGGACCGGTCATTAATAATGGGGGGGGGGGGGGGAGGTATGTGAGAAAAGGGGGGCGGTCTCAATTATTTTTAGCCTGAATGGGGGTGGCCTCAAACCCAAAAATATGTGCCAGGGGGCTACTTGAAGTGTTTTGTTGAAACCATACAACAAAAAATTGACCATATAGTATATACATCAATAGTTGCAATATAAATAACTTCATACAAGTTTTATTTATAATAACATGAAATATTCCACACTGTCTATATAAATTCTTGTGGATGTAACATGTTCCTGTTTATTACCCATATTATGCTATATTAGACTTAGTGGTTACATTTACGTTTACTAAATTAGAATATAACAAGAACACCTTGCGATATAGAAAACAACAATTTCCCCAACAATTTTCCCAACAAAATTGTATAGCCTGCGAACCGATCATTAATCCCCAGGGGTCTCCCTTTGATGAGTAAAATCATCTTGCATTACAAGCGAGAATAAAATAATAAACTTAGGCCCACTTTTGGCTTGATGGGTTGTTAACCCCCGAGTGGTCTCTCTTCGACAAGTAAAATTGTCTTATGTGTATAGAGTAAAATTGTCTAGCATGAGGTAGAGTAAGAAAATAAAAGGGCAGTTTTTTGCCAGTTTGGGGATTAATCGGAAACAGTAGTTTGGGGTGGACAAGAGATGCAAGAGCAAGAAAAACTTTCTCAAGTCCTGTTCTTTTGCCCTTGCACCTCTCTCACCCCCTCCCCAACAAACCAATGTTCCTGTTATTAAATGAGCTGGCTTGAATGCTAAATATTAAAATTGCTGATAGTCCACCTCAGATTTACTGGCTCCACTAAAGCTGACATCTGATGAACTGGAACTCAACTGAGAATTTGAACTTGAAGCTAGTGTCACTGATGTTGAAGGAGCACTAAAATAACTTGAGATCTTTTTTGTGACAGTTGCTTTTGGGGACTTTAACAATCTGCACTTTTTTGAAAGCTTTGTGGATGCCAAACTTGCTATTGTTTCCATTATTTTTTCTTTGATACTTTCATCAATATACCCTTTGTCTTTTAAGTACCTCAAGGCTTTTAAATTGTATGGAGAGTAGAGAGTAACGCATGGCTTGTTGCTGAAGAAATTACAAGAAGAATAGATGATGCACCAGTCCTTGGCAGCTATATAACGGCTATTTTATCGAAGAAACCAGATGATTGGTTTTATTTTAATAATGACGAATTGCAGCAATATCAAAATGCAGGTACACAAGCAAAGGAATCTGTTCCGGGAGCAGCCTACATCACAAAGATCCTGGAGCTTCAGGAGACTCACTACATTCGTGGGGAACTCTACATGGAATTTCTAAAACAAAGCTGTGAGAATGTCAATGGAACTTTATGTTCTTCTTGTGAAAAGAATGACTGGATCGGTATTCAGACCAGCAGAATTCCTCAGCCAATGCCAGATCGCGCCAACCCAGGACACTTTCTGTAAGTCTTCGAAACTCCTCTTATCAATGAAGAATCAAATCAACCACGACTTTCTGATGATTGGCAACCAAGAGTTCAAATTTCAAAAGCTTTCAGAGAAGGAAAACTGTCCCTCGAAGATCAATCAATCAATCAATCAATCTTTTATTATGCTCTTTCACTTATAATTACATTAAATAAATTGGTAAATAACTATTTACAAAAAAAAGAAAGTAGTTAAATATAAATTATTTGATGTTAGAGCCTGGTGGCTAAGTTAACCGTGACGTTTTCGAGTTAGCCATCAGTCTTGTTTATTTTTACAAATATAAAGAGATGTGAAGGAAATCGAGAAGAATTACTTAAGAATGGTAACTAACAATCATTTAGGGAAAATAATTAATAGTAATAATAATAATAAATTATAGATAAGTTGCTATTTTTATTTCAAATATTGCTCTGACAGTAAATAACGTTTAATCTTTTTTGAGAAGGAAAAAACATTTAATTCTTTTAAGTAACTTGGAAGTTCTTGCCAAAGGTCAATTAGTGCAAAAGAAGTCATTTGTTTGCCAATGTTCGTTCTCACACGTGGTTTATATAAATTATGTTTAGCCGAGTATCTAGTGTTATAATTATGAACATGACTAGCATATTGAAAAAAATTGTCAAATAAATGTGGTAGTTGGCCTTTATGCCATAAATGAGTAAATCTCAAAGCATACAAGCGGTAAACGTTATTTACAGTTAGAATTTCTAACATGTTTAAGTAGGGAAGAGCACTTTCCGTTTTCTTCCCAAATGAAGTAGCAAAAAACATAATTCTTATAAAGTGATTTTGTTTTGTTTGTATTTTTTGTACATGTGATTTATAGGTACTACCCCAAGCTATTATAGCATATGATATGTAGGGGTATAAAAGGTTGTAATAAATTTGCTTGAGCTGTTTTATTGATAAATAATGCCTTAACTTAGAGATTATACCTATGCCACGAGAAATTCGTGAGCATATGTATGAAATATGGTATTTCCATGATATTGAGTCATCAATCATGATACCTAAATATTTTATATGGTCTTTTCTTTCCAAGGAATGGTAAGAACCATCTCCGTTTTGTATTTTAATATCAATTGGGGTATCTTTTTTTCTAGGGGATTTGATTTGACCAGCGATACAAACCTTTGCTGCATGAAAAGATTGGAATTGAGAAAAAACTAGTCACAGATTGCCTTAGTCACTGCCAAGAACTACTGACTTTGGCCGATATCAGAAAACGGGAAAGAACGTCAAAGCGCGAGGTGGCGAAAGCAAAAAGTTGTGATAGCTTATCATAGCTACGACTGGTTATCGTTGGTCCTTTCACGTAAAATTGACAACCTTAAAGTCTACGAGCTTGACAAGTACCTAGAAAACTATGGCCTATCAAAGAAAGGGAGAAAGATGGACAAAGTCAAAGCAATAGCTTGCCATGTTCTACGAGATGAGACCCCAACACGTACGTGAAGGTACTATACAGAAATACTTGGAAAATGTCGAAGAATCCGATTTGGAAGAAGTATATCTTCAAATAAGCGGCAGTGACATTCTGATTGATTTGGTTCTCGCCCAAGAAGAATCTTCTCAGGATGAACTGGAGAATGAGTTTGAAGAACTGGTAACAACTAGAAGTGGGAGAGTTGTTGGATCATGGAGGAACTTTAATACACGTTTATAATATAACCACATTAAAATAATTAAAAAACACTGCAATTCACGCGATTGCAATTTAATTCCAAGTCTTTTCAATGGAATAGAATAGAATAAAACTTTATTTCACGAGGGAAAAGACGTATTAACCAAAAAGGTTGTCTAATATACGCCCTCAAAATATAACAATAATTACAAAATGATATATACTAAACAGAATACACTATATATACATAGCTACAGGGGAAAAATAATGTTAAGTATAGACTATAGTTAAGTAGAAATACATTTACAATTCAATAGAAATTTACAGTTTAAGCAAAACAAATCTTCTAGATGGCCAATACAAGTAAGTTTACCAAGAAAGTAATAACGGAGTTTGTTAATGTTTTTAGTGGTAGTTATTCTTAATATTGTAGGAGCATCAGTAGTACTTGCTGATGACATGGCGAGTTGCTTATATTTATTGTCTAATGAGTTAAAAAGAATTGAAGCAATGTAGAGAAATGTGCGCTTACCAAAATCAGTACGTGGGTAAGGCAGCTTAATATCATATAAACAGGCTCTAGTACGAGCATGTTGTTTATTGGCAGATAAAAAATTAAACATAAGTTTAAAGGAAGGTGGAGCATCAGGGTTAAGTAATATATTGAATAGTAGAAGAAGCTTCCTTAACTTAATTAGATCGAAAATTGTAATCCATTTAAGCTTGGAGAAAAGAAGAACAGAAGAGGTGGAATAGTCGGCTTCTAAAAGAATACGAGCTACACGCTTTTGAAGACCAATAATTCGGAGCAGAAGGGATTTAGAACAATTACCCCAGGTAACAGAGCAGTAAATAATATTAGCATGGATGCAAGAGTTATAAAAACGAAGAGCACATTCTTGAGTTAAAAAAGGTTTAATCCTACGCAGCAATGCTAGCCTACTATTCACAAGAGAACATAAGCTGTCAATGTGACTGGACCAAGTTAAATGGCTGTCTAAATTGACACCAAGTATTTTAGCATGCTGGACTTGTTCGATTTCTTTGTTGTCTAATTTGACCAAAAGAGATTGATCAGAGATAAACCTTAACTTCTGAGAAGAATGTATGAGCATGGCTTTGGTCTTTGATGCGTTTACTACTATCCTGTTTTGCTTGGCCCATGCTGAGAGATCATTAGTGACAAGATTAAGATTTAAATGTAATTCACTAACAGAAGAACCCTTAGTTAGTATAGTGGTGTCGTCTGCAAACATTGTAGAATTTGAATGTGATAGTTGAGATGGAAGATCGTTAATAAATAGCAGAAAAAGAAGAGGTCCGAGAATGCTTCCTTGAGGAACGCCAACTGTATTAGGAACCATATCAGACAATGTATCCTTAAATGAGGTGCATTGGTACCGTTCGCTAAAATAACGATGCAAGAAAGTTCACCTTCTTTTATAGACGTATATTGATCTAATTTAATATGTTTATTATTTTAAATAGAACCTGTGTGAAGAATGAAATCGGGGGGGGGGGGGGGGGGCGGTCTGATATATTCGACATGGAGTTCGGGGGCGTCTTGAAAATAAATGTCTTTCCGTTGGTGGCGGTCTCAAGAAAAATTGAAATGTTGTGAATTTCTCACCCCCCTCCCATTATTAATGACCAGTCCCTAAACTATACTATATTCGCTCTACCTTTATGGTATTGAGCACTTTCCGGCATTCCGTGAACAGAATCACACGTATTTATATATATATATATATATATATATATATATATATATATATATATATATATATATATAAATGTATATATATATGTTATATGCATGACAAAATTACTACATTCTGATTGGTTGAGAGGAGTACAATTATATTATTAATCGATCCTTGGGCAACCAGTCCGGCTTCTATAACAATGCCCTGATGAAAAAGAAGAGAAAAATTAATTAGCATACATGTAATTAATGAGGGCAGATTGGAACATTTACTGAACACCTAAGTCAAAGGTATACTGTAACTGGAAATTGGAAAGATTAACACAACATAAAACAAAATTATGTTTAAAAATATTGCACCTTGAATCCAGACCCATCAAACCGCTTGCCAATAGCACTCATGTAGGACATTAACGCATGGAATTCACCAAGACGCACAATAAATCTAGAGACAAATTCAGGGTTTCTCCACCTTACTTGTTGAATTTTTGCATAGACAGCCTCATCAAACACCATGACTCCATATTGCAACTTCAACTTATTGATTATATCCAAACGTCTGCGAATAACGGTGTAAATGGTAGCTATATCTGTTATTGGTGCATCAACTACAGGAAGATATCCTATTCTAGTAAATATATCTGGCTCCGGATACAAAGATACGTTAAATCCAGTCCAGCCAGGAAGTTGTTCAGCATTCTTAGATAATTTGCACATAATGAATGCCAAGTCTCAGACTATGTGCACACGGTAACGTTTCCGAGCGTTTTCGTATTGTTTCAAGTAATGAGCTAATTGTTCTCGATTCCCTTGAGAACAGTAAACAATACGAAAACCCTCGGAAACGTTACCGTGTGCACATAACCGAGGGGCAAATCACTCGCTAAAAAGTGTACGAGACTTTCGGACTTTCAAAAGTCCGGGTATTTTCTCGTTGGACTTTCGGACTTTTGTGATTTTTTTGCGAACTTTTGCGGACTTTTTGTGAAAATTGTTAACGATATTTTCCCATTGTCTTTCATGTTCTGGTCGGGCTATAAGTGAAATTGGGAATGAATATAAGCCCAGGAGGCGAATGGGAGAACTAGAAATTGGGCCATTACATATTTAGGATAACAACAGTCAACAGTAAAAAAACATGCAAAATCCCGCTAATAAAAGTTGGTAATACCCCAATCCAAAATTTAAATAGCTTTGCAGCCTGTCGCCTTTTACTCAAAATTAATATTCTACGCCTACTTGATTAATTATATTTACATTTCATCCAGGTGGTTGCACTGCGACCGCAAAGCATGACGGTTATTTTAGTAAATTTAAGCAACTGCAGTTCATATGCATTTGGCCACGGCCGAGTAAACAACTCTGTCAAGCTGTTTTTGACAAGATGCTGGGCAAAATATAATAGCTGAGAATGCTCCATTGTGATAAATTGTATTTTGTAAATTATATATGACTTGTGTTTTGTAAAATGTAAAATAAAAGTAAAAGTAAATCATAAGGTTCAGGTATTTGGATCCTGGCTGTGACTTACCATCCTTGGTGTATTGTGTTGGTGAATAGTGGTGGAAAATGGTTAATAGCTTGAGGTTTAAGGTGTTAGGGATTGAGATTACGGACGTTTTGTTTTATGAAGTGGATTTTAAGTTTTAAACTTTATGGGGTGGGTAGTATTATAATTTATTTTAATTTTTTATTTTAATTATAACTTATTTTAAGTTATAAAATAAATCCTTCTGGAGAAGTCAAATATGTTTTTGTTGTGGTAGGGGAGTCCAAATATGGGAATCCACTGACTTGTGCTGGTGATTGTGATTAATGTCATGGGTTAGGGTTTGATTTTATGAAGTGGTTTTAAGTATTGGGGTGGGGGTGGGGGTGGGGGGTTAGTGTTATAATTTATTTTTAATTTCTAAAGTAAATCTCTTCTGAAGAGGTGAATTCTGTTTCTGTTGTAGTAAGGAGTCCAGAATTGGGGATGCTCTGACTTGTGTTTCCTTGAGATTGGAGTACGTAGATCGACGCTGATGTCTAGTAGAATTTAGCACCGGTGGCGATGGGGCGAGCTCCAATGATATGAGTTTGTTGAGTGATTCGTAAAGATTTGTGAGAGTTTCCGTATCAAAGGGAGAAAATTTTGGGGAGCAATTGCACAACCCAGGTGCAGAAAAATAGAAATGCCGCGGACGAGATAAATGCCTAAGTCCGCTATCTTGACCAAGTCCCTGTTCTGAAAAAAACATCCGAGTTTTGAAAAAAACAAGGAGCCATGTTATCGTCAGGTTGCAAGCATGGCCGGGAAGGCACCTTTCTAACCCGCTAGCAGGTCCTGGAACGACGTGCCCGCATATAATAAAAAGAGGAGGGCCGCGAAGGAACGCCCAAAGATGGTGGATATAGAATGGCGCGAAAACGCGAGAATCCATATTCCCACATGGTCACGGCCATATAAAATACTTCAGGATGAAATTACATGAAGTACATAACGAATTTGTAGGAGAAAGTGCAGATTTCCTTCGGATTTTTTTTGGATTTTGATCAATTCAGTAAGATTTTGTGAGTTTTAATAGATTTTGAAAGGATTTTCATGGATTTTCAGGACTTTCTGCGGATTTTTTGATTTTTAAGGATTTTCTAAATTCCACTGGACTTTTTGGACTTTTTGCGGACTTTTCGTCAAAGTGTACGAGATTTTTGGAGTGATTTGCCCCTCGCACATAGCCTAAGTGCCTTGCATCATTAATGGTTTACTTGGTTGGATCTCTAGGTTGAGATTTGCAGCAGCAGCCTGCGGAGATGGTGACTGTCGACTGTTTAAGTGATATGGAAGCATAGATGATGAAGGAGGTTTTAGTGACCGTTGAAATGATGATATCTTGCTAAAGGCAAACAAAAGGAAAAAACATGTAACATGTAAACATGTTGATATAGAGTTTTCTTTGAATATTTATGTACAATTATGCTGTACTACAGTAGCTACTACTTTGTAACTACAGGCAACCAGTTTGAATGACAAAACCACTCATGGCCAAAAGTCAGCAATACGAAACTAATCAGTATATAATATTTTCTCCAAAATATTTATACTATACCTTTTCCACAACAACAGAGGATTCAGCAGTATTTGTTTCAGGCTGTATGATAATGCCATTTGCTATGTGGGTGGTATCCTTTCCAGATCTGGTCTCTTCTCCAAAATCAATGTTATCCCATACGAGAGTTGTATGCACCCCTTCTCTTATTCCTGCTGGAATGGGAATGTTTGTTTTCAAATTAAGCAAGGCAAGAGCAGTTTCATATGGTAAGGCCACAGAGTGAGATGCGCAATCCCCAAAGCCATTAACCCTATCCAGACTGGGCTTTTTTTTCACTTCTGGGACTGGGGGGGGGGGGGGGGCGGAAAGTGCCCGCGGTCAATATCTCCTGAACCATTTGGTGTATTCAGACGAAACTTTTACCGGTGGATGGTATGCCTTGTTCAAGTATGCGTTACACTTATGTTGTCATGGCGACAAATTATGACGTCATTATGACGTCATT
The DNA here is from genome assembly GCA_964035015.1 of Corallium rubrum. Classification (NCBI taxonomy): domain Eukaryota; kingdom Metazoa; phylum Cnidaria; class Anthozoa; order Scleralcyonacea; family Coralliidae; genus Corallium; species Corallium rubrum. The sequence goes on from OZ035997.1 coordinate 91,911,404, forward strand.
AATTGCAAAAACCCAGGATTACTAGAATTTCCAAAAAAAATTTTCCTATTGTTTTGTTAACATAAAAAGGTAGTATATCAAAAAAATAGGTTCTCTATATTAAAAAGTGCTTACTTTTATTGTAACTATTATAAAAGCAAACATAATAAAAATTGTCGGCTGAAATTTTGTGTTGGTAGGTGTTCACGACTCCGCTGTAACTTTTTTTTGGCGTGATATTTTTCACCAAATTTTCCACACATAAAGCCCATACATATTTAGGAAAAGTCATAAAATTTCAGAACCATACCTTTACTGGTTTAGGAGATATTAACTTTTAAATCCAGCGCGGGCACCCCCCCCCCCCCCCCCCCCAGTCTGGATAGGGTTAAGAATTTCAGTTAGTGCTTTTGAGCCTGTTATTTGCAGTCTTGGATTATTAAGAGCAATTTTGCTTTATCCATGTCCTGAAAAGTAATGTATGATGAACACTGAGGTTCATCAGACATCCCCAACATCCAAACAAACGAAATCGTACAATTTCGGATGTATCATTTTCTCCACTGAATCACAATTGATCTCCACTGATATTGGAGGCCAGACCGCATCAAATTTAGGGCCACGCTTTACTAATTGGCTCAATTCAAGAGCAGTTGTATAAAGGGAATTTAATTTCATTCCTACTTCCTCTTGATTCAACTCTAAGACTGTCTTCTGAATCACAAGAATTCTCATCTGAACTGATTATGTCAAGATCAGTTCTCATTTGCAAATGTTGATCTGCAATGTCACAAGGTGTTAGATCTTCAACAAGTACAATTTCATGCAATTATGCCTACTGGGTAAGTAAAAAATCAACTGAGGGAACCTATGTTTGAGTCTCTCTCTCAATCTTGCTTTTTGTAAGAAGATGCATTTTTATCTTCAACACATTGCACCATTTTTACAAATGCATTGTAAACATCATTCATATACTTAATTTTTTCTCTTGTATAATTTTCTTTTTGACATATTGCTCGAAAAATGCATTAAAGGAATCTTTATACAATTCCTTAGAACCATATGCCTTGAAACACTTGTCGTGATATCTCATTTCAATTACTGAGCAATCCAAATCTCTGATCTGGATTAACATGCTTTCATCGTCTCTTCTAATGGCTGCCTCTCTCAGTTTTCCAGCACTAGCTCTCTCAGCTTTTCTCAGTGGCAACAAGATTGTTTTCATTGCTGTCCATTAAAAAATTAAATATTAATCAAAATTAATTTGATGACATTATTGCCAATGATCTTGTTTGGAATTATAACAGCAACATGCAAACAACATGCAGTACTAGCAATACCAAATGGTAAAAGAAAATTTTCTACCAACAAAATTGCATTGAACAATGTCAGAGATGCAGTAAAAACCAAAAACAACACATAATAGTCAATACTCACTCTACATTTACCTGAAGCTTTTGACTGTTTGAATATTTATTATACAACTGACTGGTAATATTGATTGTCGGCACCTATTATTACCAATAAGTGAGCCTTCTGAAGAAGCATTTTGTTCCAACTGTGCCTTTTGGCTGAGAAATCTTTGAGATACACGTCTGTATTTGGTTACTGTTTATCATACTACTTCAGACACAATTTCTTCCACTTCTGTTTTTTTCCCTTAGTTCTGTTTTTTGGATTTCTTTCAGCTTTATCGAGTTTCGAAATATTCGCTACTTTACCATATGGTAAGAAAAACAACCAGTAAACTTTAAATCTTCTTTTTCCTCCTCATTGGAAATCTGACTGAAGTGATTCTCGTCACTTTCTGATATAATTTGAAAGGAATTGCGGCAAACCTCGCCTGCAGTGTTCAGTGTTGCCCAGGTTGGCCCATCGCTTTCTTAAGTCCACAAACTTGTGAAATGTACGGGTAGTAAATCTCTTAAGCGGTTCATTTTCTCTTACTTCTCCATCAAAATGCAAGCACAGACATTGCCGTCTGCAGTCACCATGTTGTTTCTTTATTTACAAATACATTGAGTGAGACCTGCAATCCCAGAGCTGCAATCCCTTGCCAAACCGGATGTATTTTGTTGGATGTCTCAGCAAATGTTTCAATAGGCGGGTTTCAGGGTGTTGCGCGCGCATCATTTTTCAAAAAAACATTTAACTGGCAAGCTTCCCTCAAAGTAAACATACTATTTAAAATAAACAAAGTCTAGATAGAGTTTCTGGATATTTAACACTGTTATTCTGCTGTTGTTGGCTCGTTAGCAAGTCTGTTTGCCATTGCTTATTTTGTAGAGAGCCCGCCAAGAGCCCGCCAATTCCTTTCCAAAATGTTGCGCGCGCAACACCTTGAAACTCGCCTATTGTGCAAGATGTCAAAATGGCGCCCAAGTAAGAGCGAATTAATTAAATCTTTAACCGCCAAATATGAATAAACTGGTTTGTAAGGACGGGGCCAATTATTAAAACTAAAAATCTAAGGTGCTAAAAGGGATGTTTACATAAAAAATATGTATTCTTTAAGGTGGCTCCATACAGTTTCTTGAAAAATGGAAAATACAAGTTTGAGAGTCCAAAACACGTGACTAAACAATTCGGAAAAAGAATAAGAAAACTAAATGTTATGCATAGTTAAACAGTCTGACAATCAGAAACTGCTACCAAATAAATAGCAACAGTGGTTGCTATGGCAACAATGACGTTTCAAAATGGCTTCCAATTACCCTTCAAACTAATTTAATTCGGAAAAAACTTTGGTGACCCCCAAAAGTATAAGTAATCAATAGGCCGATTTTAAAAATATTCTGTAGAACGAAATTTTTTAAAAATTGACAAACATAATTTTTCCGAGAAAAAAAAATTGTTCGTTCTACAGAATTTTTTTAAAATCGGCCTATTGATTACTCATACTTCAAGAAAAATTTCATAAAAAAAAATTGGGGGTCACCAAAGTTTTTTTCGAATTAAATTAGTTTGAAGGGCAATTGGTAGCCATTTTGAAACGTCATTGTTTTCATAGCAACAACTGTTGGTATTTATTTGGTAACAGTTTTTGATTGTCAGACTGTTTAATTATGCATAACATTTAGTTTTCTTATTCTTTTCCCGAATTGTTTAGTCACGTGTTTTGGACTCTCAAACTTGTATTTCCCATTTTTCGGGAAACTGTATGGAGCCACCTTAAATGTGTCCAGGAACGATAGCGGGCCACACTGAGCCGCCGGCCTAAAACTTTCAATTTTGTAAATCGATTTGTCATGATCATGATTTGCATAATTATATTAATGAAAAATTAGCCAATCAGAACAGCCTTATTTCTTCTCTCGCCCAATCAGATTGCTTTATTTGTATAGATCAGTTATGACGTTATTAAATCCGAATTGAAAATTTTACCTCCGTCTCAATAGCCCTGCCGGTTCGATCAAACATCAAAATATCAAATACTTCTTATTAAAACAATAAAATTTGATGTATAACACAAATAGATGACAATTTTCCGTGCGTGTGTACTGTAATAACGCACAGAAGACGTCACAGCGTGTAAAGAACAACAGTCACGTGCGTCTCGTGGCGTACTTTTTTGTTCTTTACACGCTGTGACGTCATCTGTGCGTTATTAATTACAGCGTACATGCATACGCACGGAAAAATATCATCTATTTGTTAAATAACCACCAGAGTAGTATTTTTGTACACCGTATACTTATTTTATTCTACACCTTCATAATTTAATAATAACTGATTTTTTCACATTTTGAGGGCTTTGATCATTTTGACAAAATCACGTTTTCTGCCAGAAATTTCTGTTCCGTTACAGTGGCGGATACAGGATTTTTGCAAGGGGGTGACTATAAGGTGCTCAGTTGTTTCTTTCAGAATATTTAACAAGGGCGCAGGGGGGGGGGGGGGGGGGGGCAGGCAATACTTACTACGTGGGGGCAGGGTGGCGCCGAAGATGCGACAAACTTCCTAGAGTCTCTGAAATAGCATTTCCTGCATTTTGAGGGGGATTTGAAAGAGTTTTGAAGGATATAAATTACCAAACAAAATACCCAAATATATGAATACACCATATGTCGTCATTGTCGTGGACTCATGGGGATATGTTTTATACGTTTATGTTCCAAAATTACTATGTATATTCAGATTTCAGATTGAGATTGTATACAATACGTCTATATAATCGTGATTCTTACTGTTTTAAAATTGGGGTTTCAAATTTACAAGATATTAGCGTATCATGATGTCCAATCTTATTGCAAAGGAGAGGCCATAGCTACGGCCTGTATCAATAAGCATTGTTATACAATATAATTTATGCACGTTTTACACACGAGTAACTGTTGTGATTTGTATAAACAGCCGCTAGTGTATCGCTGTATAATCCTGTATTGGTTGGGGCAGGGAAGGGGGGTGACTAGTCACCCAGTCACCCCCCCCCCCCCCCCTGTATCCGCCCCTGCGTTAATACTGTACTTTGTTTTTGATGCTGTTCAATAAACTTTATTAAACATAACATAACAAAATTAGTCAATATTTGCATGCAGTGCCTGTTTTTAAGTATCTCATATAACATATCCATGATCTTGTACAATCATTAGTATCATTATTATTGCTCTGCTATAGTTCTTCCAGTGTTATAAAAAACACTCTGTTTTAAAATCGAGTACAACAAAATCAAGCTAGCTTAGCTGTACTTATACTACTACATGGATATCATAAAGAATTGCACGTATATATGACAACAAATCAACAAAATTAAAAGGTTCAATATCTACTTGCAATAACTATGGTCTATGTCGCATCACTGCGGTATCGCCTGTTCTGCTTGAAGGTGGAGATCTTCTAGAGTCTCTTGTAAATAGACTGCTTCTCTCAAATCCTTTCGCAGCTCTTCCAACGTGTCCTTCGTTACTACGAATATCGCGACGTCAGCTAGTCCGACGAGTGCGGTAACAGCAACAGACGCAGCTCCCAACCACTTGGAGGGTGTGGAAAGGTTTTCGAAAGCACTCCAAAGTTGGAGACACTGGCTAGCTGTTGAAACGGTATTAAGAACAGCATCAACGGCAGCGTAGTCTTGCAGAAGATCCAGACGCTGAATATGACCGTTGATAGTAACCGTTAACGTATTGATTTTGCCAAGAGTGGACGTGAACAGTGTGTTGATTCTCGTCATTCTACGATCAATGCTTTTATCTTCCGGGTTGCTTGTACATATTTCAACAAGCTCCATGACCATTTTTTCCATTTTCTCTAAATTTTTAGTAATCAGCGTAAATTTGTTCTTATCTTTAGTGACATTTGACGCAGCAGATATAGTCTTCCAAGCCATGTAAATTTTCACGAGTTGAATTCCTGCAACAATTGCACTTGCCGTTGCCATATTTGTCATTGCTTTGTTGCATTCCTCGCTCTGTCGATTTTTGAATGCGTCCAGAATCTGTTGCTTGATGTCTTCAGTTTTGGCCGACTTGCTTTGACAACTATCTTCAGCCAGATCCAAACAGGGGAAAAAATCAAAAAATCAAAGTCACTTAATAAAGCGGTGCTGTTGTTTGTATGAAACTCTTTGGCTCCCTGTACTATCTTGTCATTGGAATTACAACTTTCGACCAATCCGTCAAGAAGACGTTCCAACTTCACAACGTGGTGGTTCATCTCATTAATTTGACTGAACTTTTGGAACGCTGTAGCAAACGACCATCCATTTTTGACCACGGAAGTGACGTAAGAAATCATTTTACCAACGTTGCCTTCTTTTTCTTTGTCAGATAATTGGTCCTTCAGATTAACGAGCTGTTCCATATTGACTTCGTTCTTCTCTTCCATGTTGCCAGAAGCTACACCTAGTTCAAAAATAACATAAAATATATTTGAATATTATTCAAATGTTCAATTTTCCATGCGTAAATTCCAGCGCCCTGACAAGTTAGTCAGACAGCTTTATAGTCTACCCGTTCGTTCGTTCGTTCGTTCGTTCGTTCGTTCGTTCGTTCGTTCGTTCGTTCGTTCGTTCGTTCGTTCGTTCGTTCGTTCGTTCGTTCGTTCGTTCGTTCGTTCGTTCGTTCGTTCGTTCGTTCGTTCGTTCGTTCGTTCGTTCGTTCGTTCGTTCGTTCGTATATATGTATATATATATATATATATATATATATATATATATATATATATATATATATATATATATATATATATATGTATATATATATATATATTAGAACAACAAGAAATAAAACCTTGGGTGTGGTTACGGTATATTGATGACATCTTTTTGGTCTGGTTAGAACGTGAAGATAAACTATTGCAGTTTATGAAAAGTCTTAATGCGTTCCATCCTGATTTGAAATTTACATACGAGTACTCGCAGACTAAAGTGAATTTTCTTGATGTTTCGGTGGGAATTGATGCTGGTCGATTTATTACAAGTCTTTTTTGTAAGCCTACCGATTGCCATCAATATCTACATTATGAGTCATCACACCCTGCGCACGTTAAAAGATCTATCGTATATAGTCAGGGTTTGCGCATCAAGAAAATCTGCTCACGTGAAGAGGATTTTGAGAAACACTTACAGGAACTATCTAGTTGGCTTAAAAATAGAGCATATCCAACATGGCTCATAGAAAGAGAATTTAAGAGGGTCAAGGAATACAATATTGAAGCAGAAAGTAATACACGTAGAGAAGAAGGTTGTAAGACAGGAGTGCCTTTAACTATAGCTTTCCATCCTTTGTTGAAGCACTTTGGTTTGGTAATTAATACAAATTTGCATATTTTGTATTTAGACACTGAAGCTCGTAAAGTATTTACCCCAGAACCATTTATGGCATTTAGAACAAGCCATAATTTAAGAAGTTATTTAGTTAGAGCTAAGGTACCACCATTAGTAAGAGAGAAAGGATGTAAGAAATGTAATAAACCCAGGTGCTTGACATGTCAAAATATTAACGAAACCGACACTTTTAGGTGCACAGCTGATGGTAAACAATATAAAGTGAACCATCATTTAAACTGTGACTCAAAGTGTGTGGTCTATCTTTTGACATGTAAAGTGTGTAAGATGCAATATGTTGGTCAGACGACGGATAAATTCCGCTTTAGATGGAACAATTATAAGTCTTGCCAAAGGAAAGCAATGTCCAACAAAGCTCATACACAAGCCTTTTTTCATTCGCATTTCTTAGGCGAAAAACATAATGGGTTAATGAATGATTGTGATATAGTCATAATTGACAAAACCAATCCAGCAGAACCAACTAATAGAGAAATGTATTGGATTAATAGACTTATGACAATGTACCCCTCGGGGTTGAACATTGAACAGGATTCTGAGGTGCATGAATAATTATGTTCATCTGGTAGGGTATAAAAGTAGAGGTTTGTTTAAATTATTTTACTTTGATGAAGACAATAAAGTCGAAACGTTAATAGGTGTTGGTGATTAACTTATATATATATATATATATATATATATATATATATATATATATATACGTGTGGGTTTTGGTCTACGAAACGCAAAGAGTGCTCGATAACATATAGTTAGAGCAAATATAGATTTTCGCTTACCTCAAAAGTCTGCTACAGGCTGTTTCATCTAAACAGCCTGTAGCAGACTTTTGAGGTAAGCGAAAATATATATATATATATATATATATATATATATATATATATATATATATATATATATAAATGTAAATGTAAGACTCTGATACAACACAATACAACGAAAGAGTAGTAGTGTAACGACTCAAACGTCTACATTAGCGTCACCATGCATGCAGTCCGATATTTCGCGATGTAGTCATGTAGGACAATTACTACATGCATTAGACAGGAACTTTTGGACTGGAAAGGTAACCTTAAAATTAGGAAGATTAGTAGGATTCAGCTATAATTATTAGAAGCATTTAAGATATTATCCCAATTAGCCGTTAGCACTTTGAGGCGTGGACCTCTCCCTGTACTGAATAAAATCGTCTGGCGTTAACCGGAATAAACATTAGACTCGTCGTCAGGCTTCAACGTGTTAATTTCTCACGTGAATATCGAATTAAAATCGTTCGATTCAATCGATGGAGATGCCATATCCGATGTATATTGTGTCTCATCAGCGGATCCAAACATAACATGATGAAACATGATTGTTGATGTAATATTTCATAAATATGGCTTAATTTATATTCTTTTCTGTGCATTTAAATTAGCCTTCAATTCTCGTTTTTGTGTTTATAATTCAAAAGAACTTTTACGCTGGAAAAGCTAATTTAAATGCTCTATTTAAGAACATAGATTTGCAGCCATCTTTATAAATACGGTCTATAGAGCACCTTTCTAAATACTTTTTTTAAGAAGCTATCTGGCAGTCTTGTCAAGAAAGCTGGATCTTTTCGAGAAAAATACGTTTGTATCATCCGCAAACAAAATCAACGTTAATATCTCTGAAATATTAGATAACTCATTGATATATAATAAAAAAAGGATTGGACCTAAAATAGAACTTTGAGGTACACCCCAGTTGACTTTTCTCATTGCAGAGCAGTGTTCATTGTATTGTACATATTGCATTCTGTTGGACAAAGAGCTTTTAATCCAATCTAAATTCTAAAGCCAAACCTCGAATTCCATAATGGTTAAGCTTGTTGAGAAGAATATTATGATTAGCGGTATCAAAAGCCTTTAATAGGCGCAGGGTGTTGCGCGCGCATCATTTTTCAAAAAAACTGGCAAGCTCCACTCAAAGTAAACATACTGTTTAAATAAACAAAGTATAGATACAGTTTCTGGATATAAAACATTGTTATTCTGCTGTTGTTGGCTCGCTAGTAAGTCTGTTTGCCATTCCTTACTTTGTGGGGAGCTCGCCAAGAGCCCGCCAATTTCTTTCCAAAACGATGCGCACGCAACACCCTGAAACTCGTCTACTGAAAGATCCAAAAATATTCCTACCGAAAATTCCCTACGATCCATTGCTGATGAAATGTTATCAAATAAATCAACCAATGCTAACGAAGTAGAATGGCTTTTTCGAAAACCATATTGATTGTTTGCAAAGAATATCGAATTTACTCATGTAACAGACTATTATAGATAATTCTTTCGAAAAACTTCGAAAAACTAGGAAGTATAGAAACTGGTCTATAATTAGTAAACAATGCTCTGTCATCTTATTTGAATAATGGAATAACACGCGCTATTTCCGGAAGTGCCAGCAAAAGAGAAAGCAACCGGAAGTGGTAGTAAAAGAGAAAGCAAATGATGGACGTTTTGCCATGGCAATTAATATACCTACAGTCTTAGAGTACCTATAGAGAGTATATAGATCAACTGGGATAGAAAAATCATTCCAGACACTAGCGCACTAGATTGAAGAAGGGGAGAATGGGGAAAGCATTGTGTGCCAACGTTTTTGTCTTAGAATGTAGCAAGACAGTACATCAAGATATATTATGTGGGTTATCCCCATTCCGATTAATGACCAAAAGGAATTCCCGGACGATCACATATCCGTATGTGGGAGAAAGCCTCAAGTGTCCCAACGTTTTTGTCTTAGATTGTATACGTAGCAAACACAGCACAGCAAGATATACTATGTAAACGTGTCCTTAATCGTAATTCATAATTTTGCCGTAATCTGTCCGTCTATACATGAAAAAAATGCAAATTTGGGGAACTATACGCGGGGATTTTCCTTGGGGTTTTCCCTCTTCCAGGAAATGATATTGAAAACAAATACCTAACAATTTGACTATATCAGTCACCACACCACTGCAGTGTCAAAACCGTCGTTGTGCAGTAACAATTATTCGCCTTAAAGGGTTATCCCCGTTCCGATTAATGACCGATAATAGGAATTCCCAGAAGATCGCTACCCGTGCGATTACTTCATATAATGAGGCCTAACCGCAAACAGTGTTTTCATATCATTTTCATAAAGTAACATTTTAGACTTCTCCAATATCTTAACCTATATAGGCTATGTAGTTCAAAATAAAATGACAGCAAAAAAGAAAGCAAATTATGATCATTATTTCGTCATGGCAATTAATGGGACACTTGAGATATTTCATTTTCAATCAACTTCAAACCCCGTGAATCCCCTCCTTCAATGTTGAAAAATCTAGCGGGTAGATCAACTGGGATAGCAAAAAATATCACTCCAGAAACTAGCGCACTACATTGAAGAAGGGGAGAATAGGGAAAGCCTTAAGTGTCCCAACGTTTTTGTCTTAGATTGTAGCAAACACAGTACCGCAAGATATATTATGTAAACGTGTCCTTAATCGTAATTCATAATATTTCCGTAATATCCGTCGGTCTATAGGAGAACAACAAGATGTAAATTTGGGGAACTACACGGGGTTTTTCCTCTTCCAGGAAATGATATTGAAAACGAATAGCTAACAATTTGACTATTTCAGTCAAAATACCACTAATTACTGCGCTATATATCGCGGTTGTTTGAAAACAGTGTACTATCGATAGCAGTGCTATGAAGTAGTACGTTGGCCTTTCGCTGTATTACTACATATGTATTGCATGAAGACACTAAAAACAGAAGTGATATCCAATATAGTGGCTCGTTCATCAAAGTTTAACATTTGAATATATAGTCAGTGTCTACCTTAAATATGTAGAATAGCTTAGAATATATAGTTATATAGAATAAATAGTTAATAGTGTTTTTATAGTATGATGGTACATTAGTGTTGTAACCCTAACAGCACTCTTGACTATCTTGCGAAGTAAATACTACGTTACAGCGATCGTATTATGTTGTGTTTGGAATTATAACCTACAAATCACTTATATAGTTATTTATTTCGCTTTTCCTTTGTTTTTACCTGAGAAATATGTATCCCTGACTTCTCTCGAAGATCGTTCTTGAACAGCAGAGGCGACAGTGTCAAAATCGTCGTTGTGCAGTAACTATTATTCGCCTTTAAAGGGTTATCCCCGTTCCGATTAATGAACTACAGGAATTCCCAGAAGATCGCATACCTGTGCGATGACATCATATAACTTGGAATGGTTATTTTAAGCATGAAGTCTAACCCCCCAACACTAAACCCAGATCAGAAATATAATGCTAAAAGTGTTTTCATATAATTTTCACTTAATAACACTTAATAAGAATTCTCAAATACTATATTAACGTATATAGATAGACTAGTTCAAAAAAAAATACAGAACGAGAAACCTCGCAGATTTTTTAAGAAAAGTCGGTCCTCTGTCACGAGTTCATTGTTGCTACGAAACAAAGCGACCAATCGCGTGCAAGCAATGCTTTTTATCATTCCAGTATTTTCTTTTTCGGAGACAGACTTCAAGTGAATGAGATGAATCATTTGAACTGAAGAGAAAAGATCAGCAAATAGGCGGTGGATGCTTATGTGAGTGGTCAGATATCTCATTCTTTATTTTATGACAGTGTTGACAGTGCCCCTTTCAAAATAGCCCAAGTAAACGCCAAGCGTGGCGTTTTGTTATTTTACTTTCGATGAAGGAAGATATTTTACGCTAGCCAAAGTCCAACAATTTTACTCGTGAGGGAGATCCCTTTGGTCTTTAAAGTGCCTATAAACTCAAATCTATTTTTACTCTCGCTCATCCTCTTACACCCCCTCCTTCTTGCTCATCGACGGTATGAATAGTAAATGTCTTTCGCATCTCATTAGCGATTTGTTATTGCTATTTTGATTTGATTGGCTAATTTTTCGCATCTCATTATCAATTTGTTATTGTCATTTTTATCTGATTGGCATATTTTTGGTCACGTGATTACCTTTCGTATATAAGCTCATTGTTTGTTTACACTCTTTACGTTTCTCCCTGACGAAGGGCCTTCGCTCGAAACGTTAGACTCCTACGTTCTCTGTTTCGGCAGTATATCTAGCCTTACTATATTTCGATTGTTGTTTCTACACTGCCTACGCAGCACGCTACTTTTATTCCATTAACATGTGAATTGGGTAATATTTCTGCTGTAAAGCAACACTGCGTATGCAAATTGTGCCTACATAGACGTCATCCTCATCACCATTTTGAAAATACAAACCTCAATATAACAAAAAATAAAAGTTCAAATCAGAAAATATTTTGGCATTCAACTATACACATTAAATAGAATCCATATGCAGTAATATCACATTTGGATTTATGAGCACTAAAGTTTATGGGTCCGTTCTCCCTGGATGGATATCAACCTCGTACCCAGGGTGTTATCTCCGCTTGGCGAGCTATTTGAGGTCTTTGAAAAACTCACGAATGCGTGTTTTTTCAAAATTGCACTCGAAACCATGCTATTACGTATTAAGAATATATATGAAAATGTTAGACAAAATGTTCTTCCAGCTACGAAGTTACATACCACTCATTGCTCCACTTCTCGAAGCTTTAATGGTTGAAAACTGCTTCATTTTGTTCACTAAATACGTCAAACGTTTTACTCATAGCATCTAACCTCCTCTAAGTCTTCTTGTAGGAACTTTTATGACAATATTAAAGCAAAATTCACTCTGTATTTCATCGAAATGTTCTTCGACAACTTTATGTTTTGGTCGCCATATTGGATTTTCTCGTGAAGGAAAAACCATCCTTCAAAATCCGCATAGGCATTTCATTGGCTTTCCGGTTGTTTATTAGCCAATCAGAATGCTTAATACTCATTTGAAATTTGCACTGTATTTCATTTTTCTGCACTGTATTACACCTTTTCTGCACTGTATTACATTGAAATTGCACTCCTCTCGACCAATCAGGATGCAGTAATTTTGTCATGTATATTATTAGTTATATAAAACCGGTCATGATTTAGGGGTAGACAATACCTGCAGTGGTTATCAAAGAACGAAGCAACACAATGGATACAATAGAAACAATAAAACGTAATACAATAGACAATATACTCTAAAAATAGTAAATGCCCTTAATCGTGACTCATATGTGTTATATAGCTGGTTTTTTGCTAGTTGTAACTCAGACTGCTATTGGTTTACTTATGGTCACGTGGGATTAGACAAATCAAATTTTCCCGCGCGGGCAATATTGAAAAGTTGCCCGCTCGGGCAACATTAACTGCTCAGTGAAAGTATATAACACAGCTATATAACAAAACCCCAACTATATAACAAAGCATTTAATTAATGTCTGATCCCAAGGGAAAATTTAGTTTTGTTTTCCGTCGAGTCTCATGTTTCCCTCGACTTCGTCTCGGGAAACATTTAGACTCTCGGGAAAAAAACAACTAAATGTTTCCCTCGTGACCAGATATTAAGTGTATAATACAAGACAAAATAAGGTCAGTAGTCGCCTTCATAAGAAAAAAACATCCATATTTGCGTTCAACATAAGCGTTTGTATACTTCAAATATAGCCGTGCCCATTTTTACGTTACCATAGAAACCACTATCAAACAGGCGCATTTTAACATAAAAACTAAATCCTAATTCACTTCAATAATGCGCATTACATACACGTGTACGTACCGCCTATTCATGCCCTGCAGAAAACGTTTAATGGGGAGAATTGAAGAAATATATTTTATTTGACGAAAAAGAGGCAAAATAGCAGCCAGCAAGCTATATGCACAGTGATAAAATGAGAACTTCCCTCATACATGCATGTGCAAAGTTTCAATACTTTTACCTGACAGTGAACAAATTAACGTCATGCAGCATCTAATTAAAGGGGCTGTGTTATTCTATTTTTTGCAATTTATAATACAAAAACAAAATTGTCCTCAACTTGCACAAAATTTCGTAACGGTTTTATTTTTAAATTTCATAACGGTAATATTTAAAACATAAAAGAAACTATAGAAACCTGCACAGAAGTATGGATAGTCAATTTAAAATTGGTCTTAAAGCTTCAGAAAGTTCTCCATAGTAATTGTCAGGTGACTCTTACTTCACAATCGAATATTATTACACAGCTTTAATTTTGACGTTTGCAGCAATTGCAGCTCAGTATATCAACATTTATAAAATAAGGTGTCCTCTACGCACACTTTGATTGGCTGGGCTCCGTGCATTTATAAGAGTATGAAGATCATGAATGACGTAAAACGGCGTCGAGTGGCGTAGGATGGGGTCACCTGCCGGGAAAATCTAGCGAACTTTCAAAACTATCCCACTTTTAGCTTGTTTTTTTCTTCTTATTTTATAAAACAAATAAAACATACCGCTCCTGTGCATATGTACACTTATAAAGGTACGTTTAACGTGATTTGAACACGAAAGAAGTGTAAAGGCACTTGGCTATCGCCTCGTGCCTCTACTCAACTTCTTTCGTGTTCAAATGACGTCAAACGTGCCTTTATAAGAGTACATATGCACGGAGCTTTATGTTTTATTTGTTAAATTAAAAGACAATCAAGGCTAAAAATAACGTGACATAGCCTTTAAAGTGCCCCTAACCCCAAAAATCTTTACTTTTGTAACCACTTTTAAAGTTAGAAAGAATGTCGTTGAAAGTTCGGCTATACCAGTTTTTGTTCTTAAGTTATTGAGGTTTTTGTAATATGCAAATAGGCATGTGATGACGTAAGATAAGGAAAGCAGAATTGTCGAAGATTTATTTTCGAATATATCTTCAAAATTATTCATCAAAACTTCTCCAAACTTTGCAGGTATTTACAAACTACTAAACGGAAAAAGATAGTTCAAGTTATATAGTCGTCATGGTAACCGATTAGTTTGCAGACATCTTAATATAAAAAACCCCACAAAACTATTTGTTTTCTCTCAAGTGCTGATAATTTTGGAGTTGGTAATATTGGTGGAAGATTCTACAAACTTAACTAATCTTATACTAAAATCTGAAGTTGTAGTAAACTCTGCTATGGCAGAAAACAAAGATTTTTGAGCCTGAATTTAGAGGTCTGGAAACAAATCGGTTGCCATGACAGCTAAGTAACTCAAATTATCTTTCTTAGTTAGGTGGTCTGTATATATGTGCAAAGTTTTGAGAAATTTGACGATATACACGATATAAAATCTTCCACAATTCTGTTTTCTTTTTTTATGTCATCACATGCCTTATTTGCATATTACAAAAACCCTGATAACTTAAAAACAGAAATCTAGATCGCCGAACTTTCAACGCTATTCTTCATAATGTTAAGGGTGCTTTAATCTAAATCATAAAATCTTGGGGGTTAGGGGCACTTTAAGGATCTTTCCCACTAAGCGATATCTTTCGAGCGAAGCGACTTTTTGCTTATGACTTGGCTAATTAGTTCCACCCGAGAGCTTACGAGACAAAAAAAAAAGTCGCTTCGCGCGACATTTTTCGCCAAGTGGAAATCCAGCCTTAAGTTTCATGTTCCTTTATTCGAAACTATATATTTTAATATCAACACTCATGGATGTTTTATTTCGTCCCAGTAGCACTCTAAACCTAAAAGATGCCACAGAAAAACCATCGAAAAATTATCAGTATGCACCAGACTTAGGCAGGACATAAATTTGCACAGGACTACAAAGTTCGACGTAACCATCTTGCAAATTATCTGCCCGGTTTTTTACTTGCTTTATGATTTTTCGTTCGCACGTCGCAGAAGGTGCAGGTTGTAGCATTGACACAGCAAAGTCAAGTACTTCTTGTTCGTTGATATCTTGTGTGTATTTTAACACTAATGAAACATCCACGTAGCAAGGGTCTAAAGTAAAACAAGCAAACAAAAAAAACCCCAATGAAAAACAAACAAAACAACCAGAGGGGATATTTGAACCTGCTTTTAGAAGGAAATGAAGTGTCGCAATTGGCCGTACCGAAAAAGATGGCGACTTGTACATTTAACACAGTAAGCTGTATAAATAACTGGAGTGATATCTTTGTGCATAGTCCCTAGAATTATATTGTCTGGAGACGTGGCGAACATCAAAGCGGTTAACAATGAGTTACAATTTAGGTTGAGGGTGGCAAATAAGGTGCACAATCTTTTGTTTTACGTTCATTAATATTTATAAAGCAACGCTGCTATTGGTTGATTGCTTCATTACACCAAAAATACAATGTGTTCAGCAAGCGTTAGGGTGAAATAAGGTGCACAAACGTGAACAAAAACCTAGAAAAAAACTTTGGCCGCGTTTCCAGACAATTTATTTCTAGGGACTATGCTTTGTGGCAGTCTTTTTCCCAGAGCCCACGATCCTTATGGGACTAAAGTACGCATAGTTCCAGTCTTCTACGCGGTCTGGTCAAGTCTGATCCATAGATATAGGAAGCATAGATTGCTGACTAGGCCCTTCAGGCGGGTCCAACATGGGTAATGCAAGATGGCGACTCAACTGGGCAAAAGCTCAAGTGACCACAATGGAACAAGCCATGTAACGCGAGTATTTGTGCAAACTACTGCTTCGAATGAATCGAAATAGACAATACATCACAGAATAAAGCATTTTCGAGAGTTTTAACCGATGACAGCCTTTAAATAGCTCTAACGACGAAATTTCCTTATCCACTCAATTGACCTATCCAAAATTCGTACGTTTAAAACAAAATTTCTGACTATTTTTCGATGATACAAATGATTAGGATTGCCTTGAATGGCTCGAAGTTATTTCGATGTGTAACTTGTTGTGAGAGACGAAAAAAAGTGGATAAGGAAATTTCGTCGTTACAGCTATCGGTTAAAACTCTCGAAAATGCTTTATTCTGTGATGTATTGTCTATTTGCGCACAAATCATAACGTACCTGACCAAGTTGAATGGGAAAAAATAACTTTTGTGACTAGTCGATGTTTCATATTCGACAAATGGCGGAAATCGGAGGGTTTTGGCTTGAATAGCTGCCTGCTAAAATCCGGAAAGACAACCTAAAAAATCAATAATATTTTAATATATTAATATTTTTGTAAAACTGAGACATTTGAAAGAACAGAATGACAAGAATTAAAGCGATTAAATATAAGAAGAAATAAATCATACATACATATATATATATATACATACATATATATATATATATATATATATATATATATATATATATATATATATATATATATATATATATATATATATATATATATATATATATATAAGTGATATTGGGCATTTCACTCGATTACATAGCATGTTCTAGCATGTTTTTTTACGTATATATTCTACACTCGAATTTTCCTTCACACAAAATCCTTAGAACATGCTATATATATATATATATATATATATATATATATATATATATATATATATATATATATATATATATATATATTTCAGTCCTTTGTCTTCTAATTTTCCCGTGCATGTTGATGAGGGAAAATTAGAAGACAAAGAAATCCTTTGTCTTCTTCTAAATTTCCCGCTTGCATATATTTTCCCTCATCAACATGCACGGGAAAATTACATGCAACTTCTCTGATCAACCGTGTAAATTTCCTGTCGGTAAGATTCTCAAAGTTTTCCTCGGCGATCATAATATTACAAACTAATACCATGACTTTTCGGAAAATTAGCGATTAAATTTCCCCTTTGCGTCGGGAAGATTTGTAAAAGCCCTCGGGCCTGTGGCCCTCGGACTCTCACAAACCTTCCCTCGGCTGCGGGAAACCTAATCGCTAATTTCTCTCAAGTCATGTTATTTATTACTTATAATAATAACGATTAGTTAAGCTACTTGCGGGTAGTGACAATTGTAATAAACTTAATCATTAAAATAAAAATAAAAATGATGATAATGATCTCAACCCACTAAACACAACAAGACCAAATGCCTTTAATATTTCGAAGATATAATAGATTACATGATTTTCCAGGAAAGTTACAAAGATGTGTACTACATAACTTTACGTCGTAGTTTATCTTATTTACATATCAAACAACTCTAAATAACTTGAGAACGAAGTGAGTTATGGAAAAACTTTAACAGCCATTCTTTATCACATTCAGGAGATCTTGAAGATAAAGCAAACGTCTTTGACAGAATAGACGGTCCGGTATCTCCGGTTGCTCTGTCTCTGCATTTCCAAATAAAATCAGCTGCAATCATACAACTTCGGTTCGAATCTTTGTTTGTTAAAACGGTCTTTTAGACGTAGCTTTTTAAAGGTAATCCGTCCAGGTCTTCGACACAGAATTTCTTCCCACGCTTCGTACACATGCATCCTATCTATATTCGCTCTTGCTATGTTGGGTTGCTATAAACAGTCTTTCATAACACTTATGATTCCTAGCTTGCAATAAATTCAGAAAAAAGTATTTGATACTTGAATATATACTGGTGGTCAAAATTAAAGAGCCATCTAGATATCTGCAAGTTTTCCCATCTTAAACCGTAATTTTTTTAGGATCCAATAGAGTTCCATTAGAAGTTTAATATGAAATGATAAAAGATAAAGGACTGGGGGCTAATCATTCCTTACTCGCAGCCAGCGGCTGAATTACGGAGGACGCAGATCAACGTGGCCGTGTCGAGGCATATCAAAGGCGCTCCAGCCATACGACACAGTTCAGACACGGATCACAGCTAAGATGATAGGTGTTGATTTTATGGAGGGAGGAAAACTGGAGAACCTGGCGAAAAACCCTCGAAGCACAGGAGAGATCAACTACAACTCTACTCACATAAGTTCGAAGCTCGACAACGGGGTGATTCCACTGACCTGCATATAACTGGACCGCTTGCTCTTGCCAAAAAAGTTTGGCCATTTGAACATGGCGTCAAATGGCGAATTTGAGTCCTTCTGCTCATGGGAGAAGCCACTGACCAGTGCTTGACACTGGTCTGTAGGCGTTTTATGCTATGTTATGTTCTTTTCGTAAAAAAAAATTTTCTCTGTTTGAAAAAATTGATCTAAACTGGCCATGTATTTTCCAGTTTACAGAGGATTTCACATAACTTTTGCCGATTGTGTTCCGAAGTTCGTTCGTTATTTCCGAAGTTGGCGACGAACTTCGCAAGTTCATTACGTAATAGCCAATCAAGTTGCGAACTTCGAAACGAACTTGCGAACTTCGAAACGAACTTGCGAACTTCCGAAGTTCGGAAGTTCGCAGTTCACGGCATCATTTCAAAGTTCGCGGTTGAACGTATAGAGTAAATATTCGAGTAACAATGGATCTTAATACTTTCAGTAGACAAAACCTATAGTGCTGGATTCGGCACATTCAGGCGATCATTTCGATATAAAATTTATTTAAATTGGGCAAACAGAAAATATTTAAACATGTTTTGAAACACACGTCTCCCAATGTAAATACGACACCCACATGAAATAATTGTAAATCTAAATAATACGAGTAAATCAAGCTGATACTTCAGTAGTGTTTTCGCTAACGGCTTACTGCTTAGTCCAACAACTACAAAACGCAAGTAATAAGTAGCGAATAACGCCAAAAATATGAATATTTATAAGTTACCTGTTTGCATGTCCAGATATAATGTGGGTGTCGTATTTACATTGGGAGACGTGTTTCAAAACATGTTTAAATATTTTCTGTTCGCCCGATTTAAATAAATTTTATATCGAAATGATCGCTTGAATCTGCCGAATCCAACACTATAGGTTTTGTCTACTGAAAGTATTAAGATCCATTGTTATTCGAATATTTACTCTATACGTTCAACAGCGAACTTTGAAATGATGCCGTGAACTGCGAACTTCCGAACTTCGGAAGTTCGCAAGTTCGGAAGTTCGTTTCGAAGTTCGCAACTTGATTGGCTATTACGTAATGAACTTGCGAAGTTCGTCGCCAACTTCGGAAATAACGAACGAACTTCGGAACACAATCGGCAAAAGTTATGTGAAATCATCTGTAATATATTTTTACGCTCCGTTGTTGGCAACTAGTGACACCTGGAGAACACCAGCTTATAGTAAGTGCACTTAAAACTTTCAATGTAGTCTGTCGAAATACAAAATAAATGTTTTACATAAGTTATATGATTTATGTTTCGGGTTTATAAAGTTTTAATAAGCTTAACAGTTATGTTTACTTCGTATTTGCTTGCTTTCACTGGCCCTTCTGGTTCAGATTTCAAACTCACTGGAACATTTCAACATATTAAGGACAGAATTTTTCGCAAGATTTGGTATATGTTTTACAACGAGAAATACTGATGTTTTACAGCAGTTTTAAAGCTTATTAAATCCTTTTCGAAAAGTACTAAAATGTGCCGAAAGCCTACGAAAAGTATTAAAATACAAGCCGTTGAATTGCCGGCCTGGTATTCAATCGTCAGTTCAGTTGTCCTTTCTTCGTTTAGGCAACAAAAACAATTTAATAAATATATGCGGCAACAAAACCGAGTAACCGACAGGAATTAACAATATAACTGCTTTGTGTATTTATTTCTGTACCTGTTTTAACCTTTCAAAAAAGATTTGTTGTGTTTATCTTTGAAAATATCAGCGAGTCAAGGATTTTTTTCTTCTTTTATAAAGCCTGCCTCTGCAATCCAGTCAAAATCGCGGTCAGTGTTGTCTACCATGAGCAGAAGGACTCAAATCGCCATTTGACGCCACGTTCAAATGGACACACTTCATAACTCAAAGATAATAGGAGCAAGCGGTCCAGTTATATACAGGTCAGTGGGTGATTCCCAAGCGGTCACCCATCCCAGTACTAACCCCTTTTTGGTGAGAGGCAGCGCGCTAACAGCACGCGCCTTCCCGTACTTCCTTAATATTTGATCTGAATTTCTATATCTCATGAAAGTGTATGAAAACAACAAAGATTTTGACTTCCAGTCTATTTCTGTATTGTTTTTTGAGAACTTTTCCATTCAAACACATAACAATTCCATGTCTGGTTCTCTTGAAAAAAGGTTTTTCCTAACCTATAGAACTTCGTTGTAAAACAGGATTTCTTCCTGCATGACATTCTTAAAAAAGTACTCCAATTTGTATTCTGTAATTAACTTTGTCCAATAACACTGTTTCCTTGACGCGGCTCATTAATTTTGGCCATCAGTGTATTGGGCTCTTGCAGGTGACGTCAAAGACCCCGTTTACACGATGCCGGTACAATTTGAAAACGGAACAAAATCAAGCCGTTTAGGTCTTGCGTTTACACGATACCGGCAAAAAAATGACATGAAAACGGCACAAAATGAAGACGGGTTCCGTGACGGCATGAAATGAAAACGCAACACTTCGGTATCGTGTAAACGCCCGTGCCGTAACGGTTTGATGACGGTAATCACGATATATACGACCACAGTATTCGGGTCAGCGGTATTCGCAAAGTCTTCTCAATTATCATTGGAAGAGAATAGTCACATGCTAACCCGTCATTATATTATACCGGCACCGTGTAAACGGAAGACTTTTTGGCCTGTATTTACACACCGGCATGATTTTGTTCCGTTTTCAAATTGTACCGGCATCGTGTAAACGGGGTCAAAGTCGCCATATGTTGGACCAAATAATGAATGGTAATCGCTTTGTTTATATGGATTTGCCACCAAGCTTGGGAATACGTGCAAGAACTCAATATAATCATGACATATTAATCAGGATCAGTATATAAAGTGACACGATAAGTTGTATGTATAGGCCAGTTGCACGATGTCGAGCGCGCATCATTTTGGAAAATGATGCGTGAAAAATTTAACCATTTTTAAAGATATGCTAATATCTTCAAAAATTGTCGAATTTCTTTCACGTACCACATTTGTTATGCATGTAGCCCGCCAAAATTTATTACGCCTGTGGGCCGCCAGAATGAGTGCGTGGGCATGATCGTGCAACTCGCGTATATACATGTAGTGTGTGTGTGGTACGTTTGCGAGCTTGGTGTAATGTAACAGACGTTCGGTGGACGTTCGTCAAGCTCAATTATTCGGAAAAAAAGTTCCGAGACCCTAGACAGGGCTCGAACCTGCAACCTTCTGATGACCAGTTACACACTCTAAGCATTGAGCCACTGAGGCTCAGATAGAAAGCTAAGGTTGTAAATTCATAGTCATATGTTCTCCGAAGTAGTGGCGTTTGCATATGAAATGTTGTAAGCTTGCAAACGTACCATATGCACTTCATGTATACGTACAACTTATCATGTCACTTTACCAACATCTCATATGCAAACGCTACCACTTAGGAACACATATGACTATGAATTTGCAACCTTACCACTCCATCTGAGCTTCAGTGGCTCAATGCTTAGAGCGTCTAACCGATCATTAGAAGGTTGCAGGTTCGCACCCTGTTTGGGGTCTCAGAAATCTTGTCTGAGCAATTGAGCTTGACGAACGTCCACCGAACGTCTGTTATCAGTATATAAAGTCTTACCATGTATACGTAAGACTAACATTGAGAACATCGACTTCGAAACTACTAAAATTCAATTCCTTGCAGAACACATATTGAAAATATTTAACTGTCACACTTTATTAAGCATGAAATATACACTGTAAAAACTGACTGGTTAAAACAACCAAAAAAAAAAGGTCACCAGGATGCATCTGAAAGAACCAGTAAAAAACGATTGTTTTAACCAATTTTATAATTTGGTTAAAATAACCAATACTTTTTTGGTTAAAACAAACAATGTTTCATGGTCACTTTGACCAATGTTTATTGGTCAAAATGACCAGTATTCAATTGGTCAAAATAACCATAAAGATAGGTCATTTTGACCAATAAATATTGGTCAAGTAGATGCATCTGAGACAACCAATAAAAAACGGTTAGAAATGTTTTTTTGACCAATTTCAAATTGGTTAAAGATTTCTCAAAGATAAACAACAGTTGAACACATTTAATTTTCACTACACTATGTCAATAAAATCTTACTTCCTATAGATCGTTTTCACTCACGTGATCGGTTGCCCCATTGGGGTGATGAAACAATACGAAATATTTGAATAAGAAAGAGCTAATTCCCATGCCGTACACCAATATGGCCGCCATTTCATTGTTTTGGTACACCAATATGGCCGCCGTGACGTCAGATGAAAACGATCTATAGTCAAAGACTGCTTATACTGTTACTGCTTATACAGTTACACTATGTTACTCAATATGCATAATGTAAGAACATAAGTCTGAAGTAAATCCCCATTTACACGGAGTTTTTGCTTCTAAGTAATTTTAATTCTAAGAGTAATCCTAACGCCGTCCCCGTTCTACAGACAACGTTATTCAGATCATTTTCACGACTTCAGGACGACGTTAACTCGTGAAACGGCAAAACCTGCATGTTAGTTGAGTTTGACTTCAACCTATGCAACAAAATCCTTTTAGAACTCTAAAGCTTTTGAATGTCGAAAAGCATGCTTTATTATTCAGTACTACTTAAACGATTCGTGCTTTCTGCTAGATACTGAACTTCAGATTGCCGTCGTCGTCTTAGCTTGTTTAAGCTCCCTACTGGCAAAACAACAACGGTGATTTACAGTTGTTGATGCAAAACAAAAATGTGTTGATAGTACAAGCACAGAATTGTACACTTACTTGGACATACACTTGCGACGTATCTTTTACGTTCGTGATCTCTGCATCCACATCAACGCCCAGAGTAAGTCCAGCGGTAAATCGCAAAGGATTATCGGATCCCCCCTGCGGTTCGTTGATCACAGCTTCAGCCTGACGTAGTTGATTATCCAACACCACTCCAGGGACCTGGTAACGACTGACTAAAGACTGTAGGTAATCCACAATGACCAATGGTTTGGTGATATTACATTCTACAAACTCTTGAAAGGAACCGAGTGTTCGAATAAGCGAGTCGCTATTTTGCTCTGAGGAACCATGGTATTTCGTGTGAGATCGTACGCGAGCTAGAAGCTGTTCCCACACGCGGACACCGACGCTGTTATTCTGAAGGGCTTTTGGATTGCTTCTGTGCGTATAAATGACCAACAGGCTGTGGGCCAACAACCTGATCTCTCTCACTAACTCTCTCTGCTCTGAATCAAGACCCACGAAAAGAGCGTTCATTTTGTAGGACGAAACAATTAGCTCTTCTACCATTTCAGGGGTGAGGCTCCCGCAGTTAGAGCACAACACGGACGGGCTGTTCCAAAACTGGTCCGTTTGTACCTCCAGGATACGAAGCTGAGATCTCAAATACAGCAGCGCAAAGCTGGCCGTCGAAGCAAATCGAGATTTCATTTTAGCTAAATGATGTAGATCATTTACAACATTTTTTAAGCTCACTTTCTGCGACGTTTTATCTGAATTTGATAAAGTTTTGACTGCTTTTGATAAAGATTTGTTGAGAAAGGTTTCTGGTAATTCCAAATCTGTAAATCGTAAAAATGAATATGTCAGTTCAAGGCATTTTATACTGGATAATCCTATCAGTCAAATCTAAATTGTTCTCCCCAGATCTGGAGGTCCAACCCCCATTGGTACAGTGATAAAAAAGGGGGAAACCCAACGCAGCACCATGTGGTGTTTCTGATCTCAATAAAACTCGATGGGACATGGGGACGAATTTAGCATGCCAGCTGTACGCATGATGACGTGACCACTACCCAAGATGGCTGTCACTAAAGTCCATAAGCTTTCGGAGATTGGAAACAAACAAAAAGATTACTTAAAGAAACTTATTTAAGAAAATGTATGCTTTAGACTTTTTCGATTCCCCCGGCACAGAATTATTTAATAATCCGCCCGCGGTTAATCTGACCGTGCAGACGTCAAGATTGATTCCGCCAGTCAACTTTGGGATTGGGAACAAGTTCTAAGGCAACGATGCGTCATATGTTCCACTACGTAAGATGGCGGCGACTGACCCTATCCAGTTTATATGGAGATCAGTAAGACATACATACAATTCTTACATCTCTTATGCTGTACATCTTGCATAATGTGATCTCTTTCACGTCAGATCTGAGCCTGAGAACTTAACAGCTTTCACACTTAAGGCTATAGTTGAGAGAGTAAGTATTGTACATGCACTGTAGGTATAGGTCACAAAATTTATCATTCGTACCTTTATCATTCCCACTCTTTGCGCATGCCACCATCGGATTGTTGTCGAGAACGACTTCGGGAACCAGTTCTGGGTAACGATCTCGAAGATAAGCGTAATGTCGCCGTGTATGAGAAGGAAGAATGGGGATGATAGTAGGACTTTTTAAAGCAGCGTTAAGAACAAGCACTACCATTCCAACGTACGCTGCATCATCCACATCAGGTTCTGAAGTGGCGAAAAACGGATGAGTGGACAAAAGCTCTGGAACGAGAGAGGCTGCGAGATTCTCGTGTTGGCTTCCTAAGTGCTTTAAACAGCTGAAAAGTAAAGAACAAAATTATCGTAAATTCATTACCCAATATTGGTTCGAACGTCATTACTATAGCAACATTTTGGAGAGCAGAACCGTAGCAAGTGATTTAGCTACATGTAACAAGCCAGTCGAATAGATCAAGTTTAACGGAACAGCATGCAAGAGAAAGATATAGCTCATGACCCCTTCATTAAACCCGCGTTACGTGATCTTCTCTGCCGTTTCCCATTTACGGGAATCTTTTATCTCTCTATTAATCTGCAAATTCTACCAACGAAAAAGCGTGCTACAACTCTGCTACTCTCCGTCAAGCCGTTTCAATTTAATCCTGATCGCTGCGTTACTCAATGAGCCTGTTACAAGTCAGGTGCAGGTTTGTTACAATGTGTGCACGTTTTTACGACTCTGTAATCCGTATACATATGAGAGGACTGATTTTTCTCTTCACACAGTTCACCTCCACAGAGGAAGAAAAAAACACAACCTTACCTCCATATCGACTGTTTGTCCTGTGGGTACTTTGTAAGGTTACCAAGTAAAGCATATATAGCTGCGTGGAGACAAGCTCTCGTGGATAGTTTACAATGAGACAAGAGCTCTCGTACAGCGTTCCTGATCTCCCACGAAAAGTCTTCTAGAACACCCAGAATAGTCTCTAACTGATCTTCCCTCAACACAACATGGTGACTAATCTTCCTCAAGCTATGAATAGCGTTCAATCGAACACTTTCGATCTCGTCATTAAACATGTCAACAAGGAAATCCAGTGACAAGCGAGCAAAGCCAGCGTGTTGGTCAGCCAGTTCACACAGAGAGTCGACGGCAGCTGAACGGACTTCTAATAACTCGTCCTCTAGACCATAAACAAAAGCGCCACATGCTCCACTATCGATCAGAGATACCTGTTCCGGATCCATTTCTGTCGGAGCCGAGCGGATATCGAACTTTCTGGATGAAGTCCATTTCTCACTCCCTTTCAATCCGGCCGCGTGAAGATCTCGCTGTTTTTCGTGGTCTGTCTTCTTCCTCTTCAAAAGTTAATAAAATTTAAAAAAAATAAATTAATACAATAATAATAATAATAATAATAATAATAATAATAATAATAATAATAATAATAATAATAATAATAATAATAATAACAATAATAATAATAATAACAACAATGGGAATTTGACTGCCCCAACCGGGAATCGAACCCAAGCATCGACGCTCTGACCAGAGTTATTGAAACACGGTCAAGCAGATCAGAGATGTCCGTGTCTCATTAGCTCAGTGCTTATAGAGTGCCGATGGGTTGATTTGTTAAGCTTGTGTTCGATTCCCGGTTGAGACAGATTTTTGCTACTTATATTATCATCATCATCATCATCATCATCATCATCATCATCATCATCATCATCATCATCATCATCACCATCACCATCATCATCATCATCATCATCATCATCATCATTAGTATTAGTATTATTACTGTAGCTATATGGCCGGAATTTGTAATCTTAGCTTACCATAGCGTAACTGATTAGGGGTGCACCGGATAGTGATTTTTACTATCCGGCCGGATACCGGATTTGCCGGATATCTGAAAAAAATCCGGCCGGATAATCCGGCCGGATACCGGATATTTTATCAATTTGAATACTTGACATATAATATATACTGTATATATTAAGATTAGATGCACAAATGAATAAAGTTTCAAAACCAGAACACCTTATAATAGATATGGTTAACTCATTCTTGGCTGGCGCGAAAACCACTCACAGCAGGTGGTCTCAGCAAATTCGTGAATTAGCATGGCATAATAACACAAAAATAATACCACAATACATCATTTGAATCGTTTTCACCTCTACTATTCAAATTTTGGGTTGTCGGGTCTTGTCAGACAACCCATTTTACAAATTATGCTAATTTATGCTAATTATCATTAATAATATTATTATAATCTACAACAAAATGTTAAATATTTAAACAATAAATGACTTTAACACCAAACTTTGGGGAAGTAAAATGAAAAGCACTATTTCACAAATTCAAATTGAAAAAATTAAAGCAATATAATAAAATGCGAATATTATATTGATTTTTTAGTATTTTTCATTGGGCGACCCCCCGTGGTGCCATCGAGCAGGATCGTCACTTATTTTAGAAATTTACAAATTAAAACAGAATTATACAAGAACATACGACCATAATACATCATTAAGATCGTTTTTAAGTCAGCTATTCAGATTTGTTGTTATTTTGCATGATATTTACTCCTGTGAGCCATTACAACGCCGACAAGTCTAGGCATGTTTGGGATGTTTTAGTTACTAAATGTCATTAGTCGTTTATATTAAGTACTTACCGCAAATTAGTTTTATTTGCAAATTGAAATCATCTGTTTGTTTGAGATTATGGTTAACCATATTACCACCACGAACAATATTTAAACAGTAAATAAATCAGATTGTTGTTTTGTTGTATTAATGTCTATTTTTTAGTATTTTTTATGTTTCAATTAACGGAAATTTAGTACACTTCTGGAAAAACAAATTATCCGGTATCCGGCTGGATAATATTAAATATCCGGCCGGACACCGGATAGTACGATTTTATCACTATCCGGCCGGATACTATATCCGGTGCACCCCTATAACTGATTACCAAGTGCTTCACTAAATTACTCGAGTACTATTGTTATAAAAGTTGATTTTGTCTGGGTTTCAGGTCTTCCGCACTCGTAAAGGAAAATAAACTACAAGAAACGAATGCTGACCATGTCTTTGGCGCCCAGTTCTATTTGAAGACGGGGAGGATGCTCTGGATTTGGCTTGATTTTTAAGCGGAAGACAGATTAATCTATAAATTTAAAGTGCATATAAACCCAATTTTTTTATCATCTGAATACGTTCTACATAGAGCAAACAGTTATTCAATGAAATATTTTTTTGATTGGAGCTATTCTTCAGTGTTTTTTGGCGATTCGCATTTCTAATATGGTAATGAGATGACGTCTATGTAGGCATTTGGCTATCTTTTTCTTTTTGGCAAGATAAATTACCTGAGAATTTTTGTGGAAAAACTCATACAATATGGAACATGTTATTCAAACATACCATTAATGGAAGAATTGGGTCATGTCACTCCTGCAAATAAACATTGTATAGATAATGACTATACTTTGGCGTCATCTCATTGCCATTTTGAAAACAAAGTCTCTATTAAAGCAATAAAGGTTGCCCCAATCTAAAAATATTTTGTTGTTCAACTATTTGCCAAAGGTAGAACGTATTTAGATGATAAAAAAATTGGGGTTATATGCACTTTAAATAATTGCATGCAGTTGCATGGATATATACATGCAGTACATACCCTAAGATGAGTCATAACTTTCTTGTCTAAAGTTTGTTGTAAGAACTGTGGACTAACAAGATGTAACGAACCAAGTAAGCCAGCGGCTTCCACTCTAACTTTCATCGAAAGATCATTGACCATTTGACAGATTCTAACAAACGCGTCATCTACGCATCTCCTCTGGTCAGACGATGATGACGTGATCAAACTAAAAATGGCATAAACATGCACACACTTATAAGAGGGATCTATAATAGTTGGTACTGTAGTTCATTTCTTTGAGTGAGAACAGCTCCATCGTATTCGTTACACAAAAATGGAATGCAGCTTATAAATGCAGTGCCTCCACTAAGATTTGAAAGACTAACGAGACACATAGTTATTACAAAATGAAAATTAACAAGAAATACTAACGTAGAAAGCTAGTCAGCGTACCAGGACTGGCTCGCCTCCATATAAACACCCTAACAAGCAGTTTTGTTGTTTATCCAGTAAATAATATACCAATTATCGAATACCATGCAATTAGTAAATAAAGACATATCTGATTGTGTATCTATTAGTGACAATTACAATATTAACTAAACGTAGGTCCGATATTTCAC
Source organism: Corallium rubrum (assembly GCA_964035015.1). NCBI lineage: Eukaryota > Metazoa > Cnidaria > Anthozoa > Scleralcyonacea > Coralliidae > Corallium > Corallium rubrum. The sequence goes on from OZ035997.1 coordinate 91,940,510, forward strand.
CAGTACAAACCTCACGCTCGGTCAATAAGTAGTAAACACTTATTATCATGACAGCAGTTATGCATCTGCGCCCGGCACGATTGGTGTACTGAAAGAACTGTTGCAATAACGTTACCCTAAGAGTTAAATGATTTGCCCAGTTGGGCTGCTGAGGTTGAAGGTGGGAAGCTATTTCCAGTTTCACTGTAACAATATTATACTCTGTGTTGCCTAGCTCGATTAGCTTTCTAGTTACTCTAGGCAACCAATACATGTACCAATAATATCTACCATTTTTTGTATTCTCTACTTTCCCATACCCGGCCCTTTCCCTGCTTTGCGTTTTGGAGGGTTACGACCTCGTACCCAGGCTCTTTTTTTTTCGTTTTCGACCACCATTTTGCATTTTTGAGCACGGGTACGAGGTTGTCACCCCCAAAACGGAAAGCATTACGAATGAATCAATTTTTTGTATTGTATTGCATTGCATTGCATTGCATTGCATTGCATTGCATTGCATTGCATTGCATTGCATTGCATTGCATTGCATTGCATTGCATTGCATTGCATTGCGTTGCGTTGCGTTGCATTGCATTGCATTGTATTGTATTGTATTGTATTACATTGTAAGGTATGAATGGAGTGGGGTTTTTTCTTGTATCAAAATTCAAATTCAAATTCTCAACTTCCAAAGAGTTTGCGGACCATTGGTTCAAACCGTAACTACCGTAACTCGTTGGAAAGTACACTATAGATTATTGCACCGAAATGCAAAAAAAAGCGCCAACAAGCTTTTGTTCATGTATACGTTGCACAATCATCATCTCTAGTAGACTGTAGTACACAGGGTAATAGCAATCATCGAAGAACGGCATGTCACAATACAACAGCACCAGCATAGCCTGAGCCTGAGCCGACTAAACTCCGGCATAGCAGGGTTTAGCTGTCTGCGGCGCAGGCTACAGCACCAGCTATAGAACGAGGTGACTTAATCAACCTTACCGTTCGGGGTAAATTTGGCTTACAACCCAGACCAGCTTAACAGCTTTCAGACGAACTCCCTCATAGTCGTCATCTAATCCTTTACAAGCACCCTCGTAAACCGATGGAGCAAGTTTTAGGCCTCGTTCGTGAAGTATCAACTACAGCAAAAAAGATGGACGAAGATTAGAAACACGATTAAAGTGTCTATAAAGAAAAAAACAAACTGTTAGCAGTTTTAAACAAATTTATGAACTCTCAAAATTTGACATGGCTTATTCATTTCTGAAAATCCAACATTATTGTTGGAGCGTGCTTGTCAGGTTAAAGTGCTTGATAATGCATGCAGTTGGACAGCTATGCATATAACAATGGATTTTAGCATCACATTTATGTAACTTGCTCTATATAATCTAATTCTAGTTTAATTTCCCTATTTTATAATTTTCCCTATTTCCCTACGTTAAAGTGCCTCTATGACCTGTGGGTCTTTACATATTTACATAACTAGGTTAAAAGAAAATGTTCCCCGAAATTTTTCCTCAAAAATATTAAATCCACGCTCATTAACAGCGCTTAAAAGTTGGTACCTCTATAACTGTGACTTGCATTAGGGACATGGTGCGAGTTTACTGTGTGACGTCACGGTCGGAACTGAACTTCTGACGATTTAGTGTGTTTTTGGTTTTGCGTCTCTTAAACCTTTATTTAAGCAATGAAAACTTTAGATACATTCATTAATATGTTCCAAGATGGTTCGTCTGACTCAGACTCGGCGGAAGAAATTTTGGTGTTCCGACTGTGACGTACGGTGGCCCACAACGGCAACTTCAAATGTGTGTGTTAGTGATACAAATGTGTGTGTGTGAACACGAGTTGCTGCAAATACGTGTGTGAAACGAGTTGCTGCAAATATGTGTGTGATACGAGTTGCTGCAAATATGTGTGTGATACGAGTTGCTGCAAATATGTGTGTCATACGAGTTGCTGCAAATATGTGTGTCAAAGAGTTGCTGCAAATATGTGTGTCAAGAGTTGCGAAGTTATCTGCATATTCATCAGGTGGTCGCTATTACAAAAAATACAATTTACTCGCACGCTATTCTATAGAAGTTTTTTTTTTAATTTAGATATATCGTACAGCATTTAATGCTCTTTCATGTAGTATAAGTTCTACTATTCCACAGTCGCATAAACCCATGAACGACTCAAGCAAGCCTTAAACAAGTTGATTTTGTCTAAATTCTATATGTCGAGAGTGCGGATGGTAAATGGTAATCTGTCGACAGTCGATCTTGACTGAAGAGTCTTCTTTAAAATTGGTTGTGAATGTTGCTCCGTCACGTTGGATGCAACACTAGTAGCTTACGTAAGGAGAGAGCAATTTTTAAGCAGCGAAATGTTGCGAGGTTTGTTGACCATTTGATTAAACGCGAAGAGTTTGCCATATTTATTAACTCTCCACAAACGCCTTTCACTTTTGAAATAAATTAATTTGATAACATAACATTGAAGTGTTATTGTACTTAGTATGCCAATTTATACCAAAGAACTACTCACCGGGAAAGTAAAATAACTGTGCACCCTCTCGACATATAGAATTTAGGCAAAATCAACTTGTTTAAGGCTTGCCTGAGTCGGTCATGGGTTTGTGTGACTGTGGAATAGTGGAACTTATACTACATGAAAGAGCATTAAATGCTGTACGATATCTAAATTAAAAAAAAATTTCTATAGAATAGCGCACGAGTAAATTGTATTTTTTGTAATAGCGACCACCTGATGAATATGCAAATAACTTCGCAACTCTTGACACACATATTTGCAGCAACTCTTTGACACACATATTTGCAGCAACTCGTATGACACACATATTTGCAGTAACTCGTATGACACACATATTTGCAGCAACTCATATCACACACATATTTGCAGCAACTAGTATCACACACATATTTGCAGCAACTCATATCACACACATATTTGTAGCAACTAGTGTTCACACACATATATTTGCAGCAACTAGTGTTCACACACATATATTTGCAGCAACTCGTGTTCACACACACATATTTGTATCACCAACACACACATTTGAAGTTGCCGTTGTGGGCCACCGTAGTGACGCAAATGTGACGTAGATCTATCAATTAGAGCCCAGGCCCAAGAAAACGGTATAAATTTCAAAATGGCGCGATTTGGGCTGATTTGGCCAACTTCGGAGCGCTGTTAATGGGCGAGCATTTAATATTTTTGAGAAAAAATTTCGGGAAACATTTTAAAGTTATTTAAATATGTAAAGATCCCACAGGCCATAGAGGCACTTTAAACTGCGTCAAAAAGCTATTGAAACACATACCATATCTATTTCATAATGCAGTTTTACACAATAAAGAATTTTATATTTTCATTTTTAAATACATGTAGCAACTTATAGCAACTCGCGCCTTAGACACTCGTTCACCCTGATAACTATATCATCTCCTACTACTTAATTGACAAAGACACGTTCAGACATAAAGTTTCCTTACAAGATACTTACTAAGGCTTCCAAAGCACAAGTTCTGACACGAGGATCTTGATCTCCAGTAAATTGCTGTAGAGTCACCAAAGACTGAGTGAGCTTGCCAGTCCCTAGATTCTGCTCTTCATCGAGCGTTGCGATAATATAAAGGCAACGACAGCGTACCAAATGATTTGAACTTTGCAAATGCTACAAAACAAGTGGTTGGAAACTATACTTGCAGAATGTCATAAATCACCCACCATCATCGTTATCAACATCACGACCACCATGACCATCACCAACATTATCACCATCACCATCACCAAAATCGTCACCATCATTGATCACCACCACCACCACCAACATCATCATCACCACCATCACCATACCACCATCACCATCAGCAAAAAGACCTAAATCACGGATAGGCGATTTCTATCACTGCGTATCACGCTCCAGTATAGTCATTGCAGTATAATTTATTAGGGACTTTAAGAAAACACAACGACTATGGCAACGTGTTTGAACAATAGATTTTTATGGTCATATACAAAGAGCTTTTGCAAATGACAGTCCCAAGAGTAATGTTCATGCCGTCGTTACTCTGTTGACAACGTAGAAAAAGCATTTTTACTTTGTAAAGACAACGTGGAACCTTAATCACTACAGAAGCCTGGGAAAGCTTAGCCTTACTCTCGCAACTAGCATAGATTGAACAAGTGTACTGTATCTCTTCAACAATTTAAGTACAAGGCGAGTCTGTGCGATTATGTATCTGAAATTTGAATGTATAATACACCACCATTTAATATCACTGTTAAACTTTCTACTGTAGCCGTAGTCCGTTGTCTGAATCTTAAAGTCCCTATTATTTAAGGACTACAGTAATACAGAACAGGGCCCACAAAAGTGGAGCTAGGAAGGTATTTATATTTTGATTTTGATTTAAATGAGTGGGAGAATAAATTAATTTCACGATACCAAAAACTATAGAAGCTAACTGAAAAATAAGTGACTTTCGCGTTCCTGTAGGCTGAATGACGAGAATATCTTGGCTATTAACCAATTTTTATAGAGCTTCGTTGTAGTTCTTTTACACAATCAATCTCAGTTAAACGTTTTTGAAATGCCATCGTATGCCTCACTTCATCAGCACTCTCTTGATCGCCACGCATTTTTCATGCAAATCAACAATGCACAACCTCACAAGTCAAGCCATAATTTCGGGGGAGGTATAGTACCGAGGCTGGAAATTGAGCCTACCTTTTACTGCAGCTACAGCTGATTTCTATTATGTATTATTTTATTAATTTATTCTTTGAGTATAAACACATACCAAAAAACAAACAAACAAGAAACATGTTATTTAATCGAGTAAAATGCAAAAATTACATTAATTTATTATTTTACTCAGGCTAACAGCAGACGATTTTATTCGTGTTGCGTGAAATGTTTTTACTATTATATACACTACCTCCTTGGCAAGGTCAAGAATTCTTGAATGAAGATCAACCTAAAATAATAGATAAATAAATAATTAAATATAAGTAAATAAATAAATTAATTAATTAATAATTAAATATAAATAAATAAAAAATACATAAATAAATAAATACATAAATAAATAAATACATAAATAATTAAATATAAACAAATAAATAAATAAATAAATGAACAAATGAAAGAATGAATGAATGAATGAACGAACGAATGAACAAACGAACAAATGAATGAATGAACAAATGAACACACAAACGAATGAATGAATAAAAGAATCAATAGTGAATTAAACACTTACTTCCGATGGCAGAAATTTTCCAATAAGTCCTAGAGTGTTCAAAATTTCAGCAACAACTTTATGAGATTCTGTAGTTAGTTGAAATAAAACAAACAAAAATAAAACACAGAAAAAAATTAATGGTATTATATACTGACAGTGTCTGACTGATTTAATAAAATTTGAAATGCATATCAATTCTGTATAGCAATTAGCCGTGAAAATGTAGCAATTTATTTATAAAACTATAAGCACTTTATGTGAAGACACTAGACTTAAAGTTTCCTATTAGACCCCAATGTATTCACAATGACTATGTTAAAATTAAAAATGAACAGAGCAGAAGTGTCCAGTTACATTCTATCCCTTTTGCAATGAATAATAGCTTCACCAACATGTCTGACACACAATAGTTCGGCTAACGTTAGTTTGGAGGCTAAGATGCGAATTGATTGGTAACATGGGTCATGATCAGCAGGTGACTTTAGTTATTTCACATGCAATAAACTTGTTGCTTTCGAAGTGAATACAGATGGAAAACCAAACTCGGGTTCTAGCCAATCATGATCTACTTCTAGAAGGTGCTAGCTGAGAATGGACAGTAATAGTACTGTATCTTGCACTTCATCCCACAATAATTATTCCATTACAGATCTTCAGATCTTCAATACTTTAGGTTACAGAATACAGATATTATTAAATAACGTACAGTATGTTAAAATTTTGGTATACTGTACATGTATTACTGTATACAGTATTAAACATGTTGGTATACTGTACATGTACTGTATTACTGCATGTATACAGTATTTATAAAACTTCAAACTTACCCTCTTTGTTAATACATCTGATCACTTCCTCAACAGTATACTTCAGGTTGACTCCAGGGTATCTCAGTAACGTTCCTAATATGGAAAACATTTTGATTCTGTTCGCCACATCGTCTTCTTTGCTTGCACGTTCCACCAGAACCTTGGATGCAAATTCAGTCTCATCGACCGACTCCAAGGGAAGCTGCTTAGAAAATATCAGCAGTGTATTTAATACATCTTTAGGTGTCCGACTTTCTGATAACTCTTTCGATAACCTGCGTGCTTCACTAAGAACAGATTGTTTTGATCGTTTGCTCAGGCGAAGAAAGTGTTGTCCACCGTCACTGTCCTGTCCCTCAAGAGGGCTAACAACAGTAGTTGCGCCAGCGTTTGAACTAAACCTTCTCTTCATGATCTTTATTTTACAATAGCGACGTTGCCAACACTATGGCCTGGAACCTGCACACCAGTGACCTAAAAATCCCTGGTAGCGTCCATCGAGCGTTCGTGAATGATTCTCGCCATGTTTTTTTGTAAGCTTCTACTACTTCAAGTAATCCAATCGAAGTGTTTCAGGACAACCTCATGCGGAGTAAGCGGGCGGGCGGGTATTTCAGTCCCGCCCGCTGCTACGGAGTAACTTACCATTTATTTATTTATTTATTTATTTATTTATTTATTTATTTATTTATTTATTTATTTATTAACTTTACAACCATGCAAGAATGCAAATATACAGTAAATAAAGAATGCGATACTTGAACATGATTGAAGGAATGATCAACAGGAGAACGTTTTATTTGTATTTATATAGGTAATAGCACGAGTGAGTTTTTCAAAGACTCAAAATTGCACGAGTCCGGAGGACGAGTGCTATTTGAGGTCTTTGAAAAACTCACGAGTGCATTTTTTTTTTTCAAATTGCACAAGAAATCATGCTATTACTTATTAATAATATACATGAAAAAATTTAACATGAAAAGAATCTTTCCAATCAAAATGCTTTCGGCAGATAACATACATGAAAAAATTTAACAGGAAGAGCATTTGTTCTAGTCAAAAATGATTTTTGCACAAATTAAAAAAACGTTTGCACTGTATTTCCTTTTTTCTGCACCGTATTACCTCAAACTGCACTGCTCTCAGTCAATCAGAATTGAGAAAGTTTTTCATGTATATTATTAGCTTTATTACCATTTTCTATTGGTTAAACTTTCGCGCATTCAAGACATGCGCAGACGTACAAGTGGATTTAGCCCTGAATGACGCGAGATTGTAATCACCGAGCCTGGGCGTAGGGCCGAAGGCCCGGAGTCCGGTGAGGGTGCTAATCTCGACACGCGTGGAGTCATTTTACACGCGTGGACAAGCGTGATATGCGAACAAATTTCTGTGCGCGGTTAAGATTGTGGGGCACTGGGAAAAATATAGTTCTTGACAAAAACTGAGATTTCAACTAACAACATAATTCATTCTTGACAAAAAGACCTGAGAAAGGAGTTTTTGGGATACATACATCCCTTTGAAAAGAACAGAAACAAAAGTACAACACCCTGCATCTTGACTATATAGAAGGAAACCGTCAAACCGAAACTCGAAGGAAGGAAAAAGCAATAGTCAAACTAGAAAACTGGAAACCAACGAAGATTGAGCAGCTGCTATCAGTTGCTATAAATTACAATATGTACTAAGGGCCTATACAAAATGACTCCAACCTGTTTTCACATTTACGACTTAAGCTTGTTTATAAATAAATCTAAAGATATTCTGATGCGTATCATTCTATGTTCTGGTTTGATTTTAACAAAATTATGTAATTTAAGGCTTTCAGATTACTCTTAAAATTAGTTGCCTCAAAATGCAGGAAATAGTGTTTCAGAGACCCTAGAAATCCAAAATTTTCCGGGGGGCATGCCCCCAGACCCCCCTAAGAGATCGAGTTTCTCGCCCCCCACCAACCCAAGACCCTGGCTATGCCACTGTCATTTAGTAGCAAAGCTGCTCGAGTTTCCAGGTTTAGATTCTATCACTGTTAATTTGTGTGTCCTTGAAGTATATTTTAAACGTATCATATCCATTGCATGTTTTTGCTTGCCAAAGCCCGTTGTATTTTTAACCTGTGGCTACCGTCTTATCTTTCTTTAAATAATTTCCTTATTGTAAAACCACTTGTGACTTAGTGTAGCTTGTCATAATTTGGCGTGAAAATTGAAAAAGGAAAAAAATCTTTCTCATGTAAAATGTACAAATGCTGTTGAAATATTTATTAACATGTAGGTGAAAACAGATTCAGCACTTCAGATTTCTAAATGAAAAATTGTTTTTGTTATATTAGTTAAAGGAATTTGAAATGTCATAAATGAATACAGCCGTGGCAGCCAGTTGTTTGAGTAGTTTTTAACTTATCACTTCAATATCTTTTGGGAAATACAAATATTTTTAAATACTTTAGAAATGTCCTTTGTAAACATTTTTGATACGATAACATTTTGACGCCTGCTTCAGCAGCCTGATCGAGTTCAAACCCTGGATGCGACATGCAATTATGTTTATCTCAATAATTACGAAATATCATCCTTAAATTTTTCTTTGTTCTTCGTTACCTTTTTCTTAAAAAAATAGAGTTAAACAGTTTTAATTTCTATTTCAAATATTCTACTAGAATTAAAACTATATTATGATCGTTCTGACAAGAGTGGCTATTTCCAGGCCCCCTGCATTAACGTTTTCTGATCAGGGGATAATTACAAGAATTCATGTAGAAGTGGGCGAGGGGTTGTTGCGTGTATGCATTTCTAGTTAGTGGTTCAGTACCCGGCCTTTATTTCTTTTCAAATTACGAGGCTAGAGAAGTGGGAACTACCCGTGGCAACAAGAATAAGTAACCATGGATAGTAAAAAGACTGGACAGGAAACTTGATGGCGTGAGCATAACAACCTTGGTTGAAATTGACAAGCTTAAAAACCTTTTGTGTATTCAAAGTTTAGGCTTAATTCAACTTAAAATGAAAATCGAACTGCCTGTAAATACGACAGAGCCACAATACGATAAAATTCTCATCGATTCTTATTCATTTTAAAAGAAACTATCAAGGTTTACTAGTTAAAATATGCCGATCACAAATTCCGAGCAAAACAAAGTACAATTTTGGGACGCCAGTTTCATTGAAACAGCACAGAAACTGACATCAAAACAAAGATCAACAACGTTACCTCAAACATTCGATTGTGGCTTAGGCAGGTTTGTAAGGCGATAAAATAATTTGAAACGAAAACATATAGACATCTGAATATGAGCTCTCGAGAACATGAAGATTTGAAGAAAAGTTCACTTAAAAACCTCAGCAAAACAAGCATACTCACGCCATTCGTGACATCGCAATTTGCGACTAAGGTTTCAACCTTTCGGCAAACTGAGTGAATGCGATTTAAACAATCAAAAGGCTCAAAACACACCACATGACTATTAGTTTCCTCAGTCCTTTTGCAATCCATGGTAAGACTCGACTATTCATTTGTGCTTTGAAAAAAAAGGGCATAAAAATTACGAAGGGGGCATTTCAGAATATGTTACAATATGGGCAAAGAATCCATGTACAAATTACATACCTTATCTTTTTGGTTTGTGTGGGACTCACTCGGACAAGCCAAAATATGTCAGTGTTTTCCCGCCTTTGGTACGAGCTCGGATGTCGCGCAGGCGCAAAACGTTTGGCAGCGGTGTGGTAAAGGGTTACCTGCAACTCAGCCACTCATATATAAAGTTAGAAAAGTAAAGACAAAGTCTGTATAATGACGTTAATTGAGAGTGCTCGGTATCCTAACGGATAGAGCGAATGTGTGGTTCAGCAGTAAATCGAATTGAATGTAGTAATTAAACTTAAAAACTGTTCGTTGTTACTCGGAGTTTCACGCCGGTAGAACGACGATCTTCACACAACTAACAAGATTCTGGAATAACTATTGTTTTATAGGATACTTATACGTCACAGCTTTGGAATGAGTGATGATGTCATATTTTGGTGTTGGCGTGTTTTAAGTTGTTGATAAAAATATTTGTTTCTGTGGTGGCATTTTGAAAATATTTCGGGTCGTTTGTTGAGTAAGCGTTTTTTGTCGGCTTTCATGATGCATAATTTTTCTTCGAGGCAAAGATTGCACCATCTTGCTCCACTTTCGTGGGCCTTCATCCGTTTTAAAATTGACCAATTTACAGAGAGTTTTCTTCCTTCGGCTTCCGTTCTTTAAGTCCCAAATATGGCTTAAGAGGATGGTCTCCTTAGAATATTTCTGCCTGCATGGTCTCGAAACGATTTTCTGGACATGTACAAATGTTTTAGACTTTTTGCACCCCCGTTCATGCAAACGTTTTCCAGATTTATGCACCCCCGGACAAGCAAAAAAGTTTCAGATTTTTTGCATCCCCGGACATGCAAAGAAATTTCCGATTTTTTCCACCCCCGGACTACAAAATAATATTTTCTTATTTTTTGCACCCCCGAACATGCAAAATATTTTCATATTTTTTACACCCCTGGACTAGCAACAACGGCAAAATATTTTCAGATTTTTTGCAGCCCCGGATATGCAAAAAATTTCATATTTTTTGCACCCCCGAACATGCAAAATATTTTCAGATTTTTTAGCAACCCCGGACTAGTAAAAAATTTTCCGATTTTTTGCACCCTCGGGCATGCAAAAAAAATATCAGATTTTTAGCACCCCCGGACATGGAAAACATTTTCCGATTTTTTGCAGGAATTCTTGGAAGTAATCTCACTCAAGATGCTTAGTCTTCTGCGGCAAGAGCGACAATAAATTAGTAGCCTTAACTTGCCAAAGAAGGAGGACTGAGGATTCACAATCCCAGGAAGATACTCTTCTCTGCAAATACACTACCCTTTGTGTGGCTAAGACTTCAATAGCGTATAACAAACGAACACTATCCAAAAATCTCGTAAGCTTTTGGTTTCCTTCATCGCTCCACATAGTAATGTTTCTAGCCAGACCGGTTTTCTCGCTGGTTAGCTCAACTGACCAGGAATCCCTTTAGAATCATAGCCAGGACACTCAAATAGGAGTGCTCTGACGAGACACTATAAAGTGGCGAAACCTGACTAAGGGGCTTGCCCCGAAACGTAGTAAAATTAAAAAAGAAAATGTGAGGAGTTTTATCCCCGAGCCGGGCGTAGGGCCGAAGGCCCGGAGCCCGGTGAGGGTGCTAATCTCGACATGCGTGGAGTCCACTTTACACGCGTGTTCAAATGCGAATCAGTTTGAGCGATCTGAATATTTGTATATATATATATATATATATATATATATATATATATATATATATATATATATATATATGTGTGGACGGACCACGCGCGGTGAAGATTGTAGGGCACTGGAAACAATATAGTTCTTGACAAAAAAGATTTGAAGTAATATATTCTTGACAAAAAGACTTGAGAAGGAGTTTTGGGGATACGTACATTCATATCAAAAGAACAGAAACAAATCAACGTCTTGACTAAAGGAAACCTGTCAAACCGAACCTCGAAAAAGAGAAAAAGATATAGAAAACCAACGATGATAAAGGCCGAAAAGTTTAAGCTACGGTAAAAATATAGAGCAGTCGCTCTCAGTAATCACGAACACTTAGTAGCAAAACTGTTCGAGTTTCCCTGTTTACATCTATGACTGTTAATTTTTTTTTATATTATGACATTTTGTGTGTCCTTGAAGTCCGTTTTAAACGTATCATATCCATAATTGCATGTTTTTTCTTGCCGATGCCCGTTGTATTTTTTACCTGTGGCTGCCGTCTTATCTTCTTTTAAATAGTTTTCTTTTTGTAAAACTACTTAATATGACTTAGCGGTTGTTTATAATTTAGCATAAAAAATGGAAAAGGAACATTTTTTTAAAACGTACAAATGCTGTTGAAATATTTATTAAGGCCCATTGGCATTAACATGTGTGTGAAAACATTTTCAGCAATTCAGATTTCGAAATGAAAAACTGTTTTTGTTATATTTGTTTAAATAAATTTAAAATATCATAAATGAATACCAGCCAGGCAGTTTGAGTAGTTTTCAAAATGCAAATATTTTTAGATACCAAGCAATGGTCTTTGTAAACATGGAAAAAAATAACTGTACAATATAACCCTAATGTTTTGATAAAATTTTGACGCCTGCTTCACTAGTGTGGTGTAGACCGTTTGCTGTGGCACAAAAATGTGCCTAGAAAACGATTTTCATTTAGCATGGCGTGGAACTGAAAGTATTTTACATAGCTTACCTTTTTAAAACACCCTGAGTATGAATCCGAAAAGTTCCCGCTCCTCTGACTTGCAGTATTTTCGCAAAAGCCATTTTAATATTCGCTCCTTCAACACGCTTTAAATAATCTCGCGCCATTTTGAATTATGCTTCGTGTAATTTACCATCGCTCAGAATAGCGATTACTCCGCCCCAGTCTCTTGGATTTTCGGTGAATTGTCATTCTAACGAATAGAATTGACTGAACTATAAATAGTTATAAATAAATAAATAAATAAATAAATAAATAAATAAATAAATAAATAAATTAATGGTTTAATATCAACATTATCGCACCTATTAGGTGAATTACAATGTTCTTTACAATAAATTATGTAGAGAAAGGGTATAATAATATACAATTTGCGAACAAATCTAAAATATATGAATGTATAATAAAATTTATATTTAAGTCTAAAAGTTTGGAAATTCAATTGGAAATTCAAAAAATGGTAAAATTGCTCTAAAACTTTTAACCTATTACGTAAGAATTTGGTTGTTTAGGGTATTGTGATACCCGAAAATGCAGTTTCCAACGTTGGATAAAGATAAAATGATCTTTATGTGTTGCGAAAATAAGATCTACTGTTCGTTTTCACTGTTGTCATCCGAGCTGTGATCATCGCAGGACTCGAAGCCGAAGATGTCCGAATCATCCTCGTCGTTTTCTTCACGATCCTCGCTGTGATTTTTGCAATCAATGCATTGACAAAGATCTGAGCACTTTAATGACGCCTTCACGCATGAACATCTTCTGTTTTCACAGCCTTTCGTACACTTGCAGTTAACGAATTCTAGGATTGAGTCTGGGGCTGCAGGTATCGTCATCCAATCAACTGCAACGTTCCCTTCGCCATCTAGTTTCCAGCCGTGATTGTAAATTGAGGGCAGGTGTAACATTGGCTGCATTGCATGTCGCCGGATGTAGCATTGAAAGTTTGCTCGGAGGGCGTGCTGGTCGAGTGAATCTTGGTTTGGTGGCAATAATTCTTCCTCGTATTTTCCTCTTTTAAATAACTGATAACGCACATAATTGACATCAGAGCATTCTTCAAAACCGTACAAGTAGCTTAGCATACGTAGCTTGACAGGTCATTTTTCAGTTTTCATTTTTCGGAGCAGGGAAATGGTCGAAGAGAATACGTCAGTACATCTTCCATTTGCAGATCACGACTTTTGGCAATTAACAACATTTTCGTGAAAAGAATTTTTGAATTCTTCAACGCTACAAGTTCTCCTTTCTTGTTCTTATCCACCACTTTTTTACTTAGGGAAGAAAATGTTTGCAACTTTGTTTTCTTGATCGTAAATCAATATTGGGTTCGTCTCCGTGAGATACAATGGTCCTGGCAGTTTGCAGATTAAGCAAATATCGGGTAAAACATTTGAAGAGCGCGGACAAGGATGAGCCATTAATTTCTCTATAGTTTGGCGCGTTGTTCGGGCGACTTTTTCAGGCTTTCGACTTTTTTCTGTTTGTTCGATCCTTTCCATGGGCTCGGCTGAACGTTTTCTACCAGCATTGGCAAGAGTAGTCTTGGCTCTATCAAGTTTATTGATATCAGTGAATGTCCGATAACAGCCCATATGGTAGCCACAGGTTTCTTTAACGCTAGTTATACGTCCGAGTCATCATGAATAAAGTCGAGCGATTTTTGTGCGACTGCCGTAAATGCTTGATAAGATGAAGGCAGATTTAACCACTGTTTTCTAATATCAATTTTTTTTGCCAAAGTTCCCACTGTTAATTTTTTTATTTCTCCCTCTTTACCATCAAAGTGAATTATAGAAGTTGATTCACTATCAGACCTTGGAAGTCGCCATCTTTTAAGAATTTAATGAATTCAGAACATTATATATGCAAACATTGGTTAGAATGACAATTCACCGAAAATCCAAGAGACTGGGGCGGAATAATCGCTATTCTGAGCGATGGTAAATTACACGAAGCATAATTCAAAATGGCGCGATATTATTTAAAGCGTGTTGAAGGAGCGATTGTTAAAATGGATTTTGTGAAAATACTGCAGGTCAGAGGAGCGGGAACTTTTCGGATTCAGACTCAGGGTGTTTTAAAAAGGTAAGCCATATGAAATATTTTGAGTTCCACGCCATGCTAAATGAAAGTGAACGAAAACAGGCCACAGCAAACGGCCTAGTGGTAACATCGTCGGCCTGCACGCGAACGAGATCGAGTTCGAAACCTGGGAGGTGACATGCAATTTTTTTCATCTCAATATATTTTACGAAATATCATCCTTAAATTTTTCTTTGTTTTTTGTTGCATTTTTCTTTAAAAAAATAGAGTTTTTGTTTTTTATTTCAAATATTCTACCAGAATTAAAACTATATTTTCATTCCGACAGGAGTAGCTATTTCCAGGCCTCCAATAAAAAAAGAGCGCAAGGGGGGTTGCTGTAAAAGCAGGCGAGGGGTTATTGCATTTATGTATTTCTAGTTTAATTTGATCAATAGAGAGATTAAGATTTACGTGCATGAGATAACTGTTTGACGTTCGCGTGAAATAATAATTAATAATTTCCTGTACCAATTGTATTAAAACATCATATTTTTTTATTTCTAGTCTACTTCAGTATTGTTTTGTGAGTATTCATTCTTCATTCAAAACATTACAAGGATGGCTGAAACCAGTGCAATTGCCTCGTTCTTTTCTAAAACTCTTTCAATAACCTAATATTTTATTGCCAAATTTCTTCCTGACATTCTGAAAAAAGTATTTTAATTTGCCATTGTTATGGATTTTGTCTGAAAACATCGTTTTCCTTTGCATGGACGGCTTATTAATTTTGGCCATTTGTGTACATACATGCGAATTAGATAACGTTTTCGGAGGAGCAGGTCAAGACCCGGTTTTATTAGTTGGTAACTGATGCTCAACGCACCCTGAAATGATCGACCTGGAGGCACTGAGAAGGAAAACTGTTGTATATAGTAGGATAGAAATGGCCACCTTTATCTGCATCAGGGCAAGCCTATAGCCAATACTGGTTCGAAGACCACTGGAAAATGGCAGAAAAGCGAAATGATAACTGGGATTTTCATCTTTAAATTATGTGAAAAATACGGATATGGCATGAGAACTTAAGATCCACGCTGAACCGCAAACAGCGAGCTCCAGTTTGCTGTTAGATCGAAGTTGCGACAATCAATTGTACATTTTGATTGAAACCTGTGATTCATGCAAAGTTTTAGTTTACGTTATTGTAACTATATACCGCAGGAAAAAAAGACCAAAACTAATAAATAGCTACATATATCGGGAGAAAAAGTGTTGATACACTTGGTGGTTTTTCTCAATAATTTCAACATTCACGAACAGACTTATGAAAAAAATAGAAGTTTGATGCACACAATCCTCCCTCTCCCCCATGCGTCAATGTTGAGTAAGCGGGATTACCATGTAGTGAAAACGTGAAATTTATAATTTTAATCAAAATTGAGGCGGGGGAGTGAGGGCTATTTCGAGATAAAATATAAACTTAAACATAAACATAAACTTTATTCAAGGTGTAAATTACCATTACAAACCTATAAAACTAAAATTACAAGACACCTTGAAAGGAAAATCGAGAGGTTAACCCTATCTGAACGATTCCCTATAACATAAAACAAACAATACGAAATTTTCTAAAAAATTAAACAATATTCATTAATAGCTTTAGTCTAATCCTAAACAAAGTTAAGTTTCCTGCTTCTACGATTGTTTAAGGTAAGTTGTTCCACTCTTGTATAATTCTTACAAAAAAAGAATATTTATAGCAGTTGCATTTTGCGAGCTTAACATATAACTTATAATTATGATTAGCTCTGGTACGCTTTGTAGCCAGATCAAATAAGCGTCAAAGTCAAGTTTATTAATCTGAAAAACTATCTTGTAGCATTCGATTAGTGATAAGTAAAGTCTCCGTTTATCTAAAGTGGACCATCCTAAAGTCTTGCATCGTTCTTCGTAGCACATTTCTCCCTTTTTCTGCCCGAGGGCAAGCCTTGAGGCTCTTCGTTGGACTTTCTCATCCGAGCTTGAATATCCTTGACCAAGTGAGGGGTCCAAACTGGTACCGCGTACTCTAGTATGGGCCTTACGAGTATTTTATATAACATTGTAATCTAAAATTTGTAACGTTTGAGTTGCTTCCAATTGTACCTTGTTGCTACACAAGAAAACAAATAGATTTTCTATTTTAACTGGGGCAGTTATATCAGTTGATTCCGCCATGTTGGATTTTCTTGTTATATGCTTCAAACCATGAAGGAAAAAAATTCGCTTCTTGCTCATAAAATTCATAGTAAATCAAAGACAAATACTAAAATTGCATACCAAAAGCATTCATACGTGAGTTAATGCAAACTCCAAATGGAGAATTGTAGGCGTAAATGCATGACTTACGTGCAAACCGACTTTTTGCCGTCGAAAACGTGTATCTATAAGACCGCAAATGCGTGTAGCCTCAAACGTCAGGCAGCGGTTACCGACGTTAGCGGCCAAAGAAACAAACGTCAATCTAAATGTCTCTAATGATTTTTGTAATACGGCACAATAATTGTCAGTTCGCGCGACGTTTGTTAAAACATGATTAAAATCCGAGGAAAATTCAATATTCTATGCGAAAGAGATACTTCATGGCAAAAAAATCTGAGCTGAATTTCATGCTACAAAATGTGTAATTATAATTTATTAAATTTTGTATATAAAATTCTATATATTACTAGCTCTAAGGCCCATTTTTCAAATCTTGCATATAAAGAGTGTTTGCTCACCAATCTACTTTGAGACCCCAGCTCACAGTGATCAACTGAAAAGAGTGTTTGCCCTGATCATGAATTATTGTCAGGGCCCAGCTCCCATTGACCTATATGCATCCCACTGGAGCAGTTGTACCACATTTCCATAACTCGAAGGGATTGTATTTATATTATGATATCTGAGCGTGGGACATTAATTTTGTTTTTCACTATCGCATTTTAACCGCCTTTTTTGTCTGCTTTATATAGCCACTTTGTATTTGTTTCTTCCGTTGTGCATTTTTCTTTATTTCCTATACGCTGGCCTTTTCTCCCGCTTTATATACGCCTTTTTATCCCGCCTTTGACAAGTAAGATCGTCTGGCGTTACTTAGCCAGAGTAAAATTTAAAATTTGCCAAAAGGCAACTGTGGCCAGTAAAGGGTTAAAGGAGATAGTTTTTAACCCTTTATTGGCCAGGTTTCCGGGAGCTCTCCCTTGACGAGTAAAATCAGGGCCGCCGAGAGAAATTTTGGGCCCCAACCATAGCGGACCCATGGTAGTGAATTGAAAAGACTATAGAGGGCCCCATGACGATAATGACAAAGTCATAAAAGGACCAATGACTGACAAATCGATTAGGAACCCAATTCAATGCAATGTAATGATCAATACTAAAACTTCAGTTGTTGATTATTATAGAACTGAATTTATCGTTCGACAGTTCAGATGTTTTCTTCTGCTTCGTTTTGTTAACAATGGGCCCCTTTCGACCCCCCTTCTCATCAGGCCTGAGTAAAATCGTCTAGTCTGCACACATCTTTACACTTCGAACGGTTTTCTCCTTTTCACTTTCAAATTTTACCTTTGAGTTTCCATTTCTATTTTTCATGCAATGTTGTCTTTCAGCAAGTTGTTATTCGAATTGTGGAAACGCTTCCTCCTCTTTCATCACCAATATTTTAATAAAAAAACTTGCATTTGAACAAAAGTAAAGAAGAATCAACAGAAGAATATTGTAAACAAAGTCGTTGTAACCAATTAAAGTTAATACAACTATTTATATACATAACTATATATAAACAAGATCGAAAACATGTGGATGCAGAATTTAAATTCGATTTACTTTCGAAATTCAAATAAGAGGTACTTTCGGAATTCAAATTAGGTGCATTATCAACTATAGCATATACAATTCACTACCATACCATACCATACATCGTTAGACTAATTCTATACTAAGCTATTGTGCACAAGAAAATATTTATCATAAAATGTCACATTTGTGGATGAAGTATACTTTAGTCACTCAAGTATAAACTATTTATAATACGTATACGTCCAAGCTCATCTCAGTATTGCATGTACTTAATACCGCATGCTCATTAACATGTATCTATGCTTGGTATTTCCCGTTACCCACGGCCGAATTCCAAAATGACTGCCGAATCCAAATAAATCTTGTCTACACCAACATCGTGCACTTCGTTGCCAACCCATGACCGCATTCCTTCGTTGTTACGTAGCAATTTAGTATCGTCTGGCTTCCTATAAATTTCAACGAAGGGGATACCGACGCGCCACTGACTAAGATCTCTTATTGTTGTACCTTGAAAGGCACGGTGCATGGAAGACATCAATGGGCTTTCGTTATGTGTAAAAGGCATTGCCGAATTCGATGGTATGAATTCATAAATTTCGTGAGTTTCTTCGTAGTCCATATCTTCAAAATTGACACCGACCGTGGTCGTCTGATACCTCGATAGGACACTCTTTAGCATGCATTTCCACTGATTCGCATTAAGGTAGTCGAACAATTCTTTGTCTTCACCTTTGAGCAATTGTGGTTGGAGTCCGGATACGGTGTACTTGTGTTTTAAAAGAAAGCCGACGCGAGACGGTGATTTTTTACCTTGGCGAATATTTCGGAGTGCGCGATCAACGTTAGCGAGAGATCGTGTGGGACATCTTGCGCTTGGTTCGAAATGTTCGTTCGCGTCGAGAAGCTTCTCTCGTGAAACATCACGATTCCACTCAAAATAACAGTTCTTAAGCCTGCTTAACGTAATGTTGTAGGTGACTGTGACTCGATGGCCTTCGAGAACAGGTTTAACTTCGTGAATGCAGTCGCTATAAAATGCAGCCCAATGAACTCTTTTCGTGTCACCAGCGTGTTCTGAAAAGTCGAAGATGTGCTGCAAACCGTCGTGGTAGACGACCAACTCACCACCTTTGTGAGGCGAAGGAAGACAAATGACAAGAGTTCCTATCATGCTGTCACTTGATGGGCTGTCGACATGTGATTTGAAAAAACCACCCTTTCCGTAAATATTCAGTTTATTCCGATCCGTTTTGAATTCTCTCCCTGGAGTTAGTTCTTCTCCAACGTGCTTATAGATTGATGCAGCCCCAGGAACGCCCTCGATCTCCCTGTTATATTTCGGATTTGGTTCGCTGAGAACCTTAAATCTACCAGTCTTGATTTCATAGGCAGAACGAACTTCAGTATCGAGCACTGTTTTCATTTCCTTCAAGTCTCCAAACGGTGCGGGAGTGCAGTATTCCAACAGCTCCTCGGCAGGAACATTTCCCAATGAAAATTCTTTCCAACTTTCTTTGTCGTCATCCGAGTCTTTTGGTCTTACTTTTAGGACAAAAGTGTCCATATCAGATGTCTGAAAACTTCCTCCACAACAAAACAAAGAATTGGAGAAGGCATGCTCAAGGCCGTCGATCAGTGGTTCATAATTTTTCACCTCTTCCCTGAAACGATACGACTGGTTTGCATGATGACTATTGACGACATAGCCCAACGCACGATGAGACAGGGAGTTCTCTACGGCTTGGTTGTAAACGTGCGGTCTCTCGTTGCTTCGCTCTTTAAACTTCTCTTTCGCGAAAGCTTGAGCCATTTTTGAAACAACGGTTTTCAGGAAGGTCTAGTATGTGGCCTCTGTTTGGTAGCCCTCGTAAAAATTATATGATCAAAAGAAAATCAGCTGTATATGCCATATATAGTATGCATTGCCATATTTGGTATTTATGTAGCAATTACTACTTGGAATTGTCTACAATTTCAAGGAAGCACGGAAGTAATCTCGGAAGTAATCCAAACTCTTTGATATTAAACAATAGTTATTATACAGATTTTATAACGACTGCACTGTATCTTGCCAAGGTCAAACACTCAAACCATACACAATCAACACTCAACGGACTATGGCGCATAAAAATTAAGGTCAAAATCCAATCTTAAGATCAATGAATCAAAGAAACACAAACACTGTAATTTAGTCTATCGATTAAAACTCTGATTCCAATCATATATACTCCGAATTTAACAAAACTCCAAATTTAACCCAAAATATAAATTCAACAAACTCGGGATTCTATATTCAACGAAAATCTGAATACAATAACAAAACGCTTGAATACAACAAGTCACACTGCATAAATTGAGCATCGCATTATATAATAGAGGGCCGGCCAAGGCTTCAAAATATTACTTTTGATGGCATTTTTTGTTACAAGCAGGCAACCATACTAAATAAATCATATTGGATAGAGGGGGAGGGGGAGGGGGAGGGGGAGGGGGTAGGGGGAGGGGGGAGTGGGAGGGTTTAGGGGGAGGGTATAGGGGGAAGGTTTAGGGGGAGGGTTTAGGGGGAGCTTGGCCGCGTATTCGATTTTGGTTCTTCGGATCACTTCCAAAACGCGTTAACCGAGGAAGGCCTAGAGACTAGGCCTGGTTAGATCGCATATAAGAACCTGTGATTAAGAACCTGTAGCCTGTAGGCTAAATTTTTGCTACAGGAAAAACTAGAAAAAGTAATAAAAACTGTTTTATATGACAACCAAACTGTGCAGAATCTTTTGTAATTTCAGTATAAAAATTTGATATATACTGTACACAAATAATTGCCTCGCTCTACACGAATTATAGATTTAATATAGTTTCAGTGAGTAGACTTTATACTCTTATCAACAACCGTTACAGTATCAACCAGTGTAGAGTACTGTACAGGTGTTTTAGTACCGTTAATGGAATATGAAGTAGCCTATAAAATTCTTAGTAGACACAAAAAATATAAGAACCATTTTAGCCAAACTAGTTGGAAAAACCTAAGTTCTTATACTGCGTGTTTTTACTGTACTAGTATTATTGAAGCTAGTGATGTTCCACAGGATTATTTTTAACAACGAAGTCTGGTTTTGTAGCATCTCCTGAGCACTATATAGAGTGATTCGGGCGATCGGCGCAACAAGTTACAAGTGCAAAAACTATCGTCAAAAATTATCCGCAAATGACAGCTTACACTTAAGCCTGGTTCAGTTCCATATAGTTGTAATTGTTGTAATTCAATCGGGGAATTGTCGCCGATCAAGTCTTACAACAATTACAACGTAAAGGAAACGCTTGTTGTATAAATTCAATCGGCGACAGTCGGCGACTGTTGTAGAAGTTGAATCAGGTTCAATTTCTACTTAACAGTAGACAACGGGGCCCAAGTTTTCTCAAGTTTTCTATGAGCGAATAGTCAACATGGCGAAGCCGAGTTGACTATCGCTCATAGAAAACGAGGGCGAGTTGTCTAATTGTTTTAGTATAAATTTACCAACAAAAGTTAAATAAATTCTCGACCATAACGTATTCTTTGAGACTCTGATCAAATGGCCTCTTCTTGGAAATAGGAGTAAATATCATGCAAAATAACATCAAATCTGAATAGCTGACTTAAAAGCGATCTTAATGATGTATTATGGTCGTATGTTCTTGTATAATTCTGTTTTAATTTGTAAATTTCCAAAATAAGTGATGATCGCGCGCGGGCGCACCATGGGGGTCGCTCAATGGAAAATCCTAAAAAATCAATATAATATTCGCGTTTTATTATATTGCTTTAATTTTTTCAATTTGAATTTGTGAAATGGTGCTTTTCATTTAACTTCCCCAAAGTTTGGTGCTAAAGTCATTTATTGTTTAAATATTTAACATTTTGTTATAGATTATAATAATATTTTTAATAATAATTAGCATAATGTAGCATAGTTTGCAAAATGGGTTGTCTGACAAGACCCGAAAACCCAAAATTTGAATAGTAGAGGTAAAAACGATTCAAATGATATATTGTGGTATTATTTTTGTGTTATGCCATGCTAATTCACAAATTTGCTGAGACCACCTGCTGTGAGTGGTTTTCGAGCCGGACAAGAGAAGGCTTTTCATTGGCTTTATCACCAGAGGTCTTTTTCAGTGGATAGTAACTCCTGCGATAGCCGATGAAATTTAAGGATTTGTGATAGAAACGTGTAAATTTATACTAAAACAATTTGTATTTACAACAGTCGCCAATGCGACAAACGTCAGTACAGTCGTGGAAATAGAAGCGTCCCGAAAAAAATTGAGCACTTCATTTCCTAACTTTTACCAATTCATTTGATAAGTTCCTCGAAAAACTGCTAACTTCCTCGAAATGTTGTCAACTTCCTGGTACTAGCTTGGTAATTGACCAATCATGTTCTGCTTAGTAATTAAGTAATCAATAGGATGAAAGCAGGAAGTGTAAAGTAGTTTGAATTGGCAATTTGTCAACAAACTTCATCAACTATTTGAAGAACTCATCAAATGAATTGGTAGAACTTGCAAAATTGATTGTTCAACTTTTTTCAGAACGCTTCTATTGTCACGAGAGTAATGGAAATATACAGTACCACAAGGAAAGGTAATCGGACCAATACTTTTCCTGGAAATGATAAACGATCTTTTAGTGGATTGGGCTGATGGAAATATGTCGATGACAGTACTGTAACAGAAAGTATTGCTCCAGATTGTGATACTAAGTTGCAAGATCGGGTGGATTCTATTCATAACTGGACTATAAATAATAAAATGAAGCTTAACCCCAACCTCGTCCCCAGGGCCATTTGTGGGGGCTGGGCCAAGATGGCGGCCAAGAACAAATGGCCCTGGCGCAGGCTGAGCTATCACCACATTTGATTGGTCGAGATAACTTTGGATGTTTTAGGTATTCTGATTGGTGGAAACAAGGTGGGCGGCAGACTAACTCGCGGGCATTTGTTTTTTGCTGAAATTATATTCAGAATTGCCGGCTGTTAAAAAACAACTTCGAAATGAATGAAAATGTGAGGAAAGCTGGCGAAACACCCATGAAAACGTCGGAAGAATATGTAATGATGGGTCGTGTCGTCTCTATGCTATGGCTGCCATACAACGAAGTCCATGGGACGGCAATTCAGTGTGTTTCTAAATCGGGCGAATGAAAGACTTGGTGAACAAAGTCAAAAAGTATTTTGGCTGCGAAAGGAAAGTACACCACAGGGCAGAATTTTCATGTTTGGCCATTATGAAGCAGGCTTTTTTCAAACAAGAGTTCTCGACGAAATGAAGCCTAAATGTTTTTCAAAACGCTGAATTGAATCCACTGAAAACTTATGAAAACAAGGCGGCCCGGTCAGACAATGGCAATCCAGTTTCTTGCGAATTTGGCACAACGGTGAGGGCAAAATGATAAATAATAAGGATTTACAGATATTTATTAAAAGTGTATTTATTTTAATAATTCGACAATGTATTTGGAAATGAATGTTATGATTGTTTTCAGTTTGGGTCAATCAAGCTGAACTAAATATTCAGAACTGAAATAATTGAGCCTGACTAGGTGCGATAAACTTTGTGAAGCCTGGGCCGAGTAAAAAATGAGTCAAAATATGACTCATTTTTTGCAGCCTGTGCCAGGGCCATTTGTTCCCGCCATTTTGTTTTTGGCCGCCATCTTGGCCCATCCCCCACAAATGACCCTGGGGACGAGGTTGGCTTAACGCCAAAAAATGTAAAGAACTAGTAATGTGTGCTAGCTGGAATTGACTTCGCAAAAGAGAAACGAGTCTTTTCGCCATTAACTGTACTATATGACGTCGCTGTCGAACGAGTGAAATCTGCTCGTATCCTGGGGCTTACTGTCCAGGGGCTAGTTGTTCAAAAGGCGATTGGCTTAATCCTGGTTTAGTGTAAGTTTGTGGACCAAATTATGAAGATAGTGCCAAAGGAATTTATTGGGTTATTTTACAAACAGCATGAAAGCGCACTTAGCTTCTGCCCTGGGAAGTTTGAACTAAAGTAGCCACTAAAGACTAAAGTCTATAATAAAACAGTGGATTAGATTCTAATCCATGGTTAGTGCTAATCGGCTTTTGGACAACCGAGCCCAGATTCATAACATGTGCTGGAATGAGCATGTGAATCAAATTGTTAAAAAAAAGAAGGAAAACGGCTTTATGTGCTAAGGCTATTAAAACGATCAAGTGCAGCTTAAAGACTCTTATCACCTTGTATACTATACAATCATAAGGCCTGTTCTTGAATATGCATGTCAAGTATGGCATTTCAACATTCCTTAAGTGAAGTGAGGGGACCCCGATTATAATACGAGCCACACACCACGATTGTTTTTATCTTATTTATTAAACTGTAACACAACTCTCTCTTCTCAACTACACAACTCGACAGTAGACAACACACACCATCCCGCGAAGTTGCCTCCTTCGTCAGTCTCTTCTCACCCCAGACCCCCATCTCATATCACTGTACAATTATCTAACCTTACACTCCTCTCCATCAGAATAACAAAAGTACTACGTGAATCTGTTTAAGTTCTACTCAGAGCCGCTCTCTGAGAGATTTCGTGTCTCATGTAAAGTTGATGACCCCCAGCCTCATAGGTAAGGCGAAGTGGTGGCCTGCGTGCTCGCCGTGGGTGCCTGTTCACTCGTTGTGGTGTCACTTTTCTTTGCTCTTGGTCATAATTCAGTTGCCAACCATCATCAACAACCGCACCATCGTCTGCTGGTTCTTGTATAATACTGGTGGTGCATCCTCGTCACTGTCCGTTTCATGCTCTACGTTTCCTGGTGATTGTAGATGTGGAGGGCGTGGAACGTGCCCCTTGAGTGTCCTGTGATTAATCATCAGCTCCCGTTGTCCTCTGCCTTCCAACTGTACTTATAGGTTGTTTTCCTTGCTTTCACGACATATGCAACGATCACCAATGAGTTTTCTAGCCAGACCCCGCCTTCTGTTTTCCTATTTCTTCCACACCTTCTCCCCTTCTTGAAATGGAGTGAATCGCATGTTATGACCCCTTTTTGCCTGGCTGCCTGTTGAAGATGCTTCAGATTATCTAGATGACCAATCCACTCCGTTACGTTCTCTTGTGCTCCAGTTACTGTGCCTGTTTGGATAATGTCCCCTGGAATTCTGGACTCAAAACCAAACGCCACGTAGAACAGTGTTTCTTTCGTTGTTTTATTTTTCACTGTTCTTATCTGAGGCCTATATGTCCATGGCTAGGCGTTCTTCCAGCGTCCTGTTTGTTTATTCAGCCGGTGAACTTCTTTTCCTCTTGATGTCCAGCCGTTTGCATAGTTCACGCATTAGGTTTGCTTCAAAATTCCGGCTTTATCAACGTGTAGACTCTCGGGAACACCATATCCGCACACAATCTCCCAGTAAACAACCTCTCCTGATTGATCTAGGGCCGCAAATGCCTCTGGCCACTTACTAAACGGATCCGTGAGTGCGAAGATGTACTTATTACCTCTTGGAGTTTTGGGAAGTGGCCCTGCAAAGTCCATGTGCCACAACTGAAATGGTCTGTCTGGTACTGGTAGTTCCCCTACTGGCTGGCGATCAGGAACTGTTGGACACTTTCTTCGTAGGCAAGTCTCACATTAGCTGCACCAGTCTCTTACATCTCTCTGCCAGTTGAACCAAAAGTAGCGCGATTTGATAGCAGCCTAGCTTTGTTTTCTCAGGTCCAAAATGTCCGGCATCATCGTGTAGGACTTTGAGAACTCACTCTGCCACACTCCTTGGAAGAACAACCCTCCGATTCTCCATGTCACCATGTCGTGTGAGTAAGACCAGGAGACCATTGTTAATCCTAAGTTTGTCACCCTCCGTACGCAAGAAACTGTTCACGTGATTTTTCATATCTCTGGGTTTAACTTTGTTTGCACCCATCGATTGTCCGGACATCCTCGTCTAACTGTTGAAAGTCAACTACTTCAGATTCTGTCCACAATACTTCTAACGCTATAGCACCAACAGGAACTCAAGATAATGCGTCAGCTACCATCATCTCGCCATCTCGCCTAGTGGCTCCTTCAGCTGCATGAGGTATGTCAACGGTTTGTGGTCAGTAATCACTTTGAAGTGGAAGCCTTCCAGATACATCGCAAACTTATCCAGCGCCCACACGACCCCCAGGCATTCCTTTTCAGTGGCCGAGTAGTTATTCTCAGTAGTGGTTAAAACTCGCGATGCATACTCAATGACGTGATGCCCCTGGCACTGTATAGCACCCAGGCCAATATCACTAGCATCGGTTTCTACGACAAAAGGTTGAGAGAAATTTGGGTACGCAAATATCGGGGATGACGATAAATGTTCTTGCAGCGTTCTAAAGGCTTGTTCGCAATCAGGAATCCAACTGAACGCCACGTCCTTCTGGGTAATAGCATGCAATGGTGCTGCGATGTTTTCAAACTTGTCGATGAAGCGACGGTAATACGATGCAATGCCTAGGAACCGACGAACCTCAGCAACCGATTGCGGCTGTGGATAATTCTGGATTGCTCTCACCTTCTCTGGGTCAGTTGTAACACCTTTGCTTCCAAACATATGACCGAGATATTTCACTTGTTGACGACCAAAACCAAGGCACACTTGTCCAAATGAAGCTTCAATCCTGCGGCGTGGAGCTTGTTGAAGGCCAATTCCAGATGTTCAAGATGCTCTTGCCGTGCCAATGTATCACGTTTTACAACTGACTTGTCTTACCTGGACTGATATGCGCTGTTGTTGCTAGTGTGTGACAGGTGTCCCACAACAACAGCATCATCAACAGCAGTCGAGAAAGTTCCCACACATGTCCCCTTCTGTACTTTACATATACTCTTGTACTCGGATTTATCATATGCATCAGAACACGTCCATTGTCCCGCACCGTATCGAGAACTCGACCACATCCCAATCCTGGTCTCTCAGATCTGTCGTCAAGGGCAGCATCAACCATTACTAGTGTACCCGGATCCAAAGGAACTGTCAAAAACAAACCCTCGAAAACAAACATAGTGCGGCCTGGAATTTTCACGTTTCTTGTTGCAAAAATCCTTCCCACCGTTGGTGATGTGCGCTTGCATGCAGGTCTTGGTCTTGCTCTTGTCTTGCTTGCATGCAGATCTTGCCTTGTTTGTTGCATTACGCAGACGGTTTTCATATCAAAACCATCAACTGTGTGTGGCGTATATTGTGCTGGAACTCTCACCCCTTTATTTTGTCGTGCTATGTTCTCCGATAACACGCTTATTTGTGCTCCAGTATCCAACAACCGGATACATTTCTGACTACCTACTTCTCCTTCAATTTCGATCCGAGATTGCGGTCCCTGAGTACTCGTTGCTGACACAAGAGGTGAATCTACCAAATTAAACTTTGAACTAACGTTTCCATGTCTGGCCAGCAAGGCCGCTTTATCCTACGGGCAAAAGGGGCGGCTGCCCCAGCCCCGGCCCCATGGGAGAAATTTATTAATTGCGAAACGACTCAAGGGATATTTGAATTTTGAGTTTTTAGTGTCTGTACAATGTACATACTGAACATATTGTGACGACAAAAAAGTCTATTTCGATATATGCGCTGTACAAACCTTCCTTGAAAACCCATCCTCTCAGGAGGGAGTTGTCGTTGTGGACAATCCCTAGCATAATGACATCCCCGGCGTGCTGTTTCCCCCGGTGAATATCGCACCAATTCCAGTGGAATTTTCCTCTCTTTCGATATGGGCTGCTCTCGTGATAACATCATCAAGCGAAGCGTCATCAAACAAGGCCCATGCCAGTTTACTACGAATTGCCGGTTTGAGTGCTTGCCGTAAATTATCAGCAACCAAGGCCGCACGTGCATTTGGTGACGCAACTTCGGGGTAGGCTTTGGTGACCAAATGTTGGATTTCAAATTTCAATTGACAGGCCGTTTCGTTTGCTTGTTGCCTCCAGTCGGCGAGTTCTTGTTGGAATTGAGCGGCGGTTTTAGCTGCTCCAGGGGCGGATCCAGACGAAAATCTGACGGTTGCAAATATGGGTCGACACCAAATTAAGGGGGGCCGGTGGCACGACCCCCGGAAAATTTTTGAAATTTGACACATGCATGTTAATGCCATTTCCTGCATTCTGAGCGGATGTTTTAAACAAATTCTGCAGTACGCGGGGATCAAATAATAAACCAACAAGACGCAAATATGATATTACACGTGTAAAATTGTCTTATAACATTGAGGTGAGATTTCCATATTACATATATTGTCTGCACGAGCCCACAAAATTGAAAGACTGCGTTGGCGATAGCAACGATCATATAATTGTAATGATCGCCGATTTTCCATCTCGACGATCGCTCTCATTGTGATACAAATTGCCGTGATCGCTTAGTTGATTTTATTTTAGATCAAGCAAGTAAGGCAGTATGCATAGCAATTCTACAGGAAAAAAGCTCTATTAAACATTTAAACTGTTTGCAAAACTTAACGTAACGATATAAATAGAATGTGATTTATCAATTTACCTTCTTCCATCACTGTACTCATTGTACTTATCCCATCATACCGCCGGGTAATCTTCTATTCCAGTGAACAAGGAAAACATTTTTAGTATCAACTGCAGAGTAGAATTAAAGTTTAATATGTTTACCATTCCATGAAGAAAACGTCACACGAGCAGATCAATGCCACTACGTCAAGAATTACTAGTCAGGACAGAGCGGAAACATGCAGTCTTGATAGCAGCATTGACAGATAATGTGGATCTGCTTAATCTCGACCACACTATGTCTGGTAGCCCAGCGAGATAACGTTACTGTTGAAACTCTACGCGAAGCACAACACAACGATCCCAGTATTGGAAGGGTCCTCACCTTCAAGACTGCAGGAGAGAAACCCTCGATAAAACAGCAGCGGGGCGAAACCCATGCGACACGTGCATTATTGAGAGAATTGCAAAAGTTAGAAGTTGGGGAGGATGGACTGCGTAGAAGATGAAGAGAGCCAAATCTTCAGTTGGTTTTACCAAAGAAGTTCCATCACACAGTCTAGGAGCAGAAAGGGTAGTACAGCTGGCTCGAGAACGCTTCTTTTGGCCGCACATGCAACGGGACATTACGCATTTCGTGACAAAAGAGTGCTATTGCCTAAAGGACCGTTGCCCTAATATTACCACACGAGCACCTCTTTTGGCACGTCTTCTCCATTTGAACTCATCTCAATAGACTTTGTACATCTGGAGAGGAGTGCTGGCGGGTATGAATATATGTTAGTGATAGTGGATCATTTTACTAGGTTCGCTCAGGCTTACCTCACTCGTAACAAGTCTGAAAAAACTGCTGCGTCGAAAATCTTTGATGATTTCATCCTTCGCTTCGGAATTCCTTCACGAATACATCATGACCGAGGTCGCGAGTTTGAAAACAAACTTGTTCATGAACTCGAAAGATTGTGTGGAATGACAAGATCACGAACTACTCCATACCACCCGGAAGGAAGTGGTCAGGTTGAAAGATTTAATCAGACCATTCTGGCGATGCTAGAAGACCAGATGGCATGAACGTGTTAATTAGGTAGTTCACGCTTATAATTCCACAAAGAACGATGCGACCGGTTACTCTCCGTTCTACCTCCTCCAGTGGATGAGATATTTGGCACATATCTCGAGTGTACACTGGTAAGTCACCACGACTACGTCAATAATGCAAGAAGCCCATTCACTTGCGAAACAGCATTCTGCAAAATCCAAAGCACGTAGTAAAGTGTATCGTGGTACACAGGTGGCAAGTATTGAATTACAGCCTGGAGACAGAGTGCTAGTTAGAAATCTAAGTGAACGTGGGAGACCGGAGAAACTAAGGTAGCACTGGGACAGCCATTTGTATGTGGTGGTAAACCGTAAAGGGACAAGCCCTGTTTACGAGGTCAAACCAGAAAGTCAACTTCATGGTAGACATCGAATCATGCATCGGAACCAGGTTCTACCGTGTGCTTCCTTACCAACTACCAGACCGCAAGCAAAGGACCTAAGAAGTCAACGTAAACAACTTGGAAATACAAGACATGCAGTGTAAACCACAAAGTGATTTTGACAACAATTGCCAAAGTGAAGACGATGATGATTTCCATGTGAAATGGGAGGTGGTGCAACCCTCAAGGAACCAAACAGAAGGCAATCGACAACTAGAAGTCGAAGATCCGATCGCTGCAGAGCATATTGAACCACCAGAAGAAAGAATGGATCCAACAGGAGAACATATGAAAGACCCTACGACAGAATTACCTCTGGTGGAACCATTGAAAGGGGGGAATATCATACCTCCAAGTGTCGCGATTGAACAACAAGTCCCGCAGGAGATAATGGAGAATATACAGAATGGTCCCAACCCGGAAATTGAGATTAACCAGGGACGTCCACAGAGGGCCAGCCATCCACCATAGACGTTCCAGTACACAGCCCTCGGCGGAGACCCTAACTATATACACGTCCACAATACAAACGATTCCAGTTTCCGTCAACCAAGTATCGGGACCTTGGCCACCACCAGCCCAGCTACAACCGATACCAGTCCCACCGCCCCAGCTGCAATCAAGATCAGTCTGAATATCGTATCGGCGTGCTATCATTGTGGGAATGTCATTCAACAGCCATACGGGAACCAGTTTCTTCTGGCTCACATGGGCAGTCGACACTATTGGAGTGGTCCAAATAGAGTTGCCACACTACAGTGGCCAGTCTATTATTTATAAACCGCTTTGTACTTTTGTTTCTTTTGTTTTTGAGCTGCATGATAGTTGATACTAGTTAACTGTAAACGGAGTTGAACGCTCAATATTGCCAAGTAGGACAAACATTTTAGTCATTATTTGTTACTGTCGTGGAAGACCTCTTTATTGGTGGGGAGTGTGCCAGCAGGGCACTGCGCCTTGCTCTCTCCCCTGTAAACTAGAATGACGTAGGTCACGTGGAGAAGTTTTAGAGACGAGCAAGGAAAAAGGACAAGGGATGATTATTGATGATTGTAAGCTTCGAAATGGAGTAAACATTTTGTTTTATGAAGTCGCCAGCTCTATAGTAAGAAGAACACGAGAAAATCGTGAAGAAGCGAGGGGTATAGCCGAGTTCTCCTTAGATCGTCTTTATCAACGTTTTCCAAGTGTCGTTATGACTCGATGAAAATGCCGAGCAAAATGCAGTTTTAAAAACCTGTGTCAACAGTCCCGTTCTTAGGTATCGGTCAGCGACCTTTACAATTAGGCGAAGGACCTACATGCAAATGCAGCCATTTTGAAAACATTTTTGGTCACACTTTTCCCAACTCAAAAGGGTAATGGGAACATGCAGTCCAATTATAGGGCTAAAAAGCAAAGATGGCGGATCACGCGCAAAACGGACTTGACGGCACTTTAACGATCGAGGAAGCGAAGCATAACGACATGTTTGTTTTGTCGTAACAAAAGAAATGCGTTGCAATTGATGCTTCGACTCCGCAACGGTTAAGACACTGCCGTCGTGAGTCGTAACCAAGTGAAAACTGATTACGGGGAGAACCAGCAGAGAAAGAGTTAAAATACAAGGATCAATGATAACATTTTTTCAAGTACTGCATGGAGCAGATATCGTAATATTATTAACACTATCTAGAGATCTAAGGGGAGCACGGGTGGCGTGTGCTATTAGCGCGCTGCCTCTCACCAAAAAGTTAAGCCCGGTTAGACGGGGTTAGTACTTGGGTGGGTGACCGCTTGGGAATAATCCCGTTGTCGGGCTTGGACTCGTGTGAGTAGAGTTGTAGTTGATCTCTCCTGTGCTTCGAGGGTTTTTCACCGGGTTCTCCGGTTTTCTTCCCTCCATAAAATCAACCTAACATCTTAGCTGCGATCCGTGGTCTGAACTGTGTCGTTGGCGGCTGCTTGGAGCGCCTTTGATATGCCTCGACACAGCCACGTTGATCTGCGACCTTCGCAATTCAGCCGCTGGCTGTAAGTAAGGATGATTAGCCACCCAGTCCTTTATCCTTTAACACTACTTGGTATTCTTGGGTTCGCGCGGTTGGAGAGTGGAACTGCTCGCGATCAGTATATTCAAAACTAGTGGATGTATGTATTGCAATTAAACTTTTACGGGTTGATACGTACACTGTAGTATGCAGTGGCTATAGTTCCGATACTGGATTTTTAGGTTCTCTGACTGTAGATCCGACATTGACATGACGCGTGCGCAATACCGTTTGGTTTAGACTTAGTGCTCGTCACAACCAAGGTACGTTACACTGGGTGCCAGAGATTCTTCCACGCTCGTAGCACAAGGTCCGACATTACTTAGTCTTTTGAGTTTTGACCAAAAGGTTTGTAAGAAAACTAAACTGGCGTGGAAAATTTACTCATACTGATGTTTGTCGTGTTTCTCGTCTGAAAGATGCATCGTCGTTGACACTCTCCACTTTCAGTCTTTCAAATGATTTCGAAGTTTAATAGATAGTTTTGATATCTGATAAGCTATAATCTACATACACCTATTGTAAACACGCTTAGATGCACTTCCAGTCTGACTGAAAGCAGAAAAGGAAAACTACAGATTGAGTGACTTGAATTCAATCACGGCCCGTAAGTTCGTCGGTTCGGTTTAAACCGCATAATTTTTAATCTTTCTGCTTCTATTCTTGATCACTGTCAGTCTTCCCAAGTGTCTATAATACAATATCTCGATGATCTAAGACTAAAGATGCCGGACTTTGTGGTGATTTAGTTGTTCAAAAATCTGATGAGTATAAAGTTCAAAATAAACGGTATTGCGCACGCGTTATGTCAATGTCAGATATATAGCCATCAAACCTAAAGATTCGGTGTCGAAACTATAAGTATGCTAAAAAAAATCAACATGATACACTTTTGTTGACATAGCAACAAATTCTAACGTCATTATGACATCATCATCATCTTTCGGAGATTAATTGTATATTGTCGGGTAAATTCAAATGTTAGACTAATATACGTTGTGTACTTACTTTACATAGTATAATTCTGCTGGTATGGACTCTTTGAGTGAAAGAAATCGTCAACGGTCTGGAAGGTTAGTATTATGTGTATATTACAAGTATTAAACTACATTAATTGTTCAAACTACATTGTAACTTTCCAATGACAACCTGCCCTCCTACCACGATTACCAATATATATTATAATCAGCAAGTGTCCGTATATGGCCTTCAAATACTAATACCACCCTCTGGGGCTGTGATTAGGGTAAGGATTAGAAGCAAGATTAAGGTTAAGATTAGGGTGGGGTTGATTAATTAGGCTTAGGAATTGAGCTGGAGCTTGGGAATGGGATAGAATTAACAATAATTGTCATATGTAGGGCATTTTGCAATGACAATTGTTGGTAATTCTACGCGAGAGAATATATTGCCAATTAAGAGACAGTTGCAAGTTTCCTTTTCAATTCACCCTGACTTCCTGTTTTCAACAATGCTATTCCTTTTAGACAAAACAGGAAGTTAGACGAGTATTTAAGAAGATTGAAAATATTTAAATAAAAATAGGTACGCAATGCGTACATGTGACAAGTGGGTAAGCGAAAAGCTGTTAAGGAAAGATTGACAAAAGTATGTTGGTGTAGAATATAATTGAAACTGCAATACACTGACTTTGTTCAATATAATACGAAACCCGTGATGCGTACCTACAGCGTACTCCGTATCGCGCAATAAAATCGGAAGCTTTCCGAGAAATATCGTGATTTTCCGTGGTACCCTTTCTCGCTATCAGTCTCCTTCACGCTCAAATTCATGATCACGTGCTGTCACAAACAATCCCACAATTTTTCAACTGCAAAATACCGACTGACTTTAGTCAATCGACACAAAAATGTTCCCAGAAAAGTTACAACGTCAAAAAAGACGTTTCGTGA
This sequence comes from Corallium rubrum, assembly GCA_964035015.1. NCBI lineage: Eukaryota > Metazoa > Cnidaria > Anthozoa > Scleralcyonacea > Coralliidae > Corallium > Corallium rubrum. The sequence continues at coordinate 91,974,647 of OZ035997.1, forward strand.
CGACATACAATACATCACTGACGAATCGCAGCATATACAGTAAAAGACTCATTTTATAAATACTTAGCTGGTACTCATAGAATAAGAGTTTCTTTGTGTTGTATAATTCCTAAAACAAAGCTAATCTACAACCTAAGAACACCTTTTTCTCAGCAGCGAACAAGACGATCAATCATTTCAAAGATCAGCTTATCAATGTTGCATCTGTTCTGAGCATGTTGATGTAAGTTTTTAACTATTTGCCACATATGCTAGGCTGAGCATTCAAAATGTTGTTTCATGTGTATTTTAAACGTTCAGGCTCGAAATATATAACTGCGCATGCAATGTATTTTTGCTGCTTTTATTATTTATATATTTATGTTTGTTTCTTTATTAATTTTGACCCAAAGGTTGAAACATATATGTTCACTTCTACTATATATTCTACTTATTCCATGTATGTATTTTAATAGACAGACGACTATCTGACTCTCCCATGTAATCATACAGCTCATGAGAAATGTCTGGTTCGTAGAGGCGGTAGACTGTAAGTGTGTTATACACTTTAAAAATTGTAATTCTGTCCCTAAGATCTAAGCCTGGTCTTCTTTATAATCGCTACGATCGCCACGATCGCTCAAAATTTAAAATGAACTCGGTGATCGCAGCGATCATATGAAACCATGCACTGACGCAACGATCGCTGCGATCGCGGTCTCGGCGATCGATGCGTTTTGTATGGAAAGGGTGATTTTGCAATCTCAGCGATCTTGGCGATCAGTATGCATCCCAGCGGACCATTAAAACAATGATCGTGATCAACCATGACCGCCTTAGCGATCATATGGAAACAGCGACATGATTGTACATGTTGATGGTTGCGATCACCGAGTTAATATATATATATATGTATAAATTTTTTTTATAATTTTTTTTAAATATTTTTTTTAAACAGGACAAGGTGTCCAATATGCTCAGACTAGCATTAGCACAACACGCTGAGGGATCATGAACCTAGCAACAATTACTACACAGTTTATGTTGATGAATCTTGATGAATTTAGCAAAACTTTTGCATTGCTGCATGTAACAGATTTGTTTCAAGCAGGGACGTGGCGAAGGCATCACGATTGGGCATTTGGAGCGTGTCATGTGACAGTGATCAACTTTTTAAAAGTTTTTTGCCAACTTAGTGGCACCATAATATGCCAGTTTTGTGCCACACTTTACTTAAGAAATAACGTAAGGTTTGACATGAAGTTTACTGTACAGTACTTCTGTATAGTACGGCCCTGTTTTTACATATTAATGAAAGATAAAAATACAAAAAAAATTACCAGAATCGAATATGCAAGAATTATTAGATAAATAAATATCAGAGAAAAGAATTCAGAAAAGGGCTTTGTTTTTAAAATCATGTCATAACCATCCGAGAAAATAACAAATTAGACAAGAAAATTAAGCGAGTCCATGAACTCTTTGTTTAAGTACCTCATATCGGAGCCCAACCTCGTTCCCAGGGCCTGGGAACGAGGTTGACAGAAGCCATCTATAATTTGATTTAAAGAAAATCTGAGGTAAGATCAACTGTAAACTAAAAAAAGAATTAACTTTTATTTTTCTATAGAGTATTTTCTCCTTTTTTGACCAATTGATTATTTTTATTTCATACAAAATATTTATCATTTTGACAAGTTATCTAATTATTGGAGGGGGTCACCCCCCACCCCCCCCCCCACCCCCCACCCCCCCCCCCCCCCACACACACACACACACACGCTCGCCACGTCCCTGTTCAAGCCTGCAGCTAATAACTCATCTTGTAACAATTAGTCTGCATGTAAGACTAACATGTTCAAACTAAGACAGTACTAGTGTTCCAATCAGCTGCATGTGACATCAGAATTAGAAACTTTGCTGTGTTTGTAATATTAGATGAGATTTTTGTAAGGCTAATTTACTTTTTTTATTGAAGCTTTTATAGTAAAATTCAAGACAGCCTTTGTATGTAGTTCCTATAAAATAATCAGATTTCCAAACAGAACTGTTTTTTGAAGTGTTTTGGGAAGTGTTACTAAATAGTTAAATAGGTAAATAGTTGACCAATTCACCAGTTTCACTCTAGAAACCACGTGTAGTATCACGTGGTCAAATATGTAAACAAAGTCGAAAGTTCGTACTACCGTACGAACAGGCACAGGCTATTAAAGCAAATCCAATATGGTTGTCACGAAAAGATGTTCTTGGGGAACGTACAGAAATGATCAGCGCGGTATCCTCATCTAATAGAGTCAAATGAAAACAATGATCCTGTGACATTTTATCATTTCCCTGGCCCTAAGAGATCGGTGGAGAGACGAAAGAAGTGGATAATAAATTACGAAGGACAGCTACGTCTGTACTCTGTAGTTTACACTTCGTCGGCGGCAATGGACCAACTACAAGAAAACCAGATCCTATATCTGCTGTGGCAAGCAATGAAAAGGTATTGGGCGTATTGCATATTGACGTCGTATGTCCGTTTCATAAATTATTCAAAGAAAACGACGCAGTCCTGTGAAAAGGCTTGGGAAAATAAGCAGAGATCAGAAGAAGAGTTGCAACTGGCTGCGACGATATGGATTCATCGAAGTCAGCTGTTGTCAGCGAGATCGAGATGCGATTGTCAAAATGGACCTGGTATCTTAATACCACTGTGAAGTATGCACTGATAGTCTTTATAGTTTATTTATGTACTGAATTCATGCGTTCACGTTAAAGATTTTTACTACATGCAAGAAGCTTGCAACGACTATTAAAACTAGCGGTACACATGTTTGCGCTTTATTTGTTTTACAGTTCTATAAACTGCTCGCAACAATTAATAAATTAATAAAGGCAGCCAATTTCATTTTTATATTTAGACTGATATAGAACTTATGGACCTTTCTCCCTATCCTGACAAAATCCTAAAGTGCACCAAACGACTGCGGAGACATAATATGCGTAAAACACATAGCTAATATAAATCAGCAAATACCTTTAACCGCAAGCAGATCCTTATATTAAAACCTTTGTCCACCATATTAACAACATCCTCTTCTAGCAAGTCAAGAAATCCACTTTGACTGACAATGGCCTTATCACTTATTGATCCAGTGAACAATTTGGAAACAAATTTGAAATGACATATGGGAGAAAGAGAGACTAGAAGCTTGAAGCCGGAGGTATTTGCTGATTTATATTGGCTATGTGTTTTACATTGACTGGATGGACGCAAGGGCTTTTCAATAAAAAAGTCGGTGCAGTCTGTTATTGCTCTGAGATTGCTGATGGGTCTCAAAATTTTTGGTCTTGGTAATCCTTCCATTTCAGATAAGGTGGCAAAACGAGTTAGGAACACCAACTCTTTAGCTAAAAACAATACCCAGCTAGCGCTGGTGATAATTCTGCTGCAAGAAGATGCGGAAATGCCAACTATTACCCAGCAACAGCAATGTTGTTATTAATATGTTCATTAATTAGATCTATGGAATTCTAGTCAATTCTAAAAATCAATATTAAATGTACCAAAGCGCAATCTCAGAGCAATAACAGACTGCACCGACTTTTTTATTGAAAAGCCCTTGCGTCCATCCAGTCAATGTAAAACACATAGCCAATATAAATTAGCAAATACCTCCGGCTTCAAGCTTCTAGTCTCTCTTTCTCCCATATGTCATTTCAAATTTGTTTCCAAATTGTTCACTGGATCAATAAGTGATAAGGCCATTGTCAGTCAAAGTGGATTTCTTGACTTGCTAGAAGAGGATGTTGTTAATATGGTGGACAAAGATTTTAATATAAGGATCTGCTTGCGGTTAAAGGTATTTGCTGATTTATATTAGCTATGTGTTTTACGCATATTATGTCTCCGCAGTCGTTTGGTGCACTTTAGGATTTTGTCAGGATAGGGAGAAAGGTCCATAAGTTCTACATCAGTCTAAATATAAAAATGAAATTGGCTGCCTTTATTAATTTATTAATTGTTGCGAGCAGTTTATAGAACTGTAAAACAAATAAAGCGCAAACATGTGGACCGCTAGTTTTAATAGTTGTGCCAGCTTCTTGCATGTAGTAAAAATCTTTAACGTGAACGCATGAATTCAGTACATAAATAAACTATAAATACTATCAGTGCATACTTCACAGTGGTATTAAGATACCAGGTCCATTTTAACAATCTCATCTCGATCTCGCTGACAACAGCTGACTTCGATGAATCCATATCGTCGCAGCTAGTTGCAACTCTTCTTCTGATCTCTGCTTATTTTCCCAAGCCTTTTCACAGGACTGCGTCGTTTTCTTTGAATAATTTATGAAACGGACATACGACGTCAATATGCAATACGCCCAATACCTTTTCATTGCTTGCCACAGCAGATATAGGATCTGGTTTTCTTGTAGTTGGTCCATTGCCGCCGACGAAGTGTAAACTACAGAGTACAGACGTAGCTGTCCTTCGTAATTTATTATCCACTTCTTTCGTCTCTCCGCCGATCTCTTAGGGCCAGGGAAACGATAAAATGTCACAGGATCATTGTTTTCATTTGACTCTAATAGATTAGGATACCGCGCTGATCATTTCTGCACGTTCCCCAAGAACATCTTTTCGTGACAACCATATTGGATTTGCTTTAATTAATAGCCTGTGCCTGTTCGTACGGTAGTACGAACTTTCGACTTTGTTTACATATTTGACCACGTGATACTACACGTGGTTTCTAGAGTGAAACTGGTGAATTGCCACAATTTCTACTATTAAGGAGTTTCATCCGGATTGAACTCATTCCTGTTCTGTTCATTCTTCATTGAAATTTAGTTCTGGAATCATGGAAAGGCTGTGCGAGATACCATTCCGGAATGAAAGATGTGACCGGGAGGACTAGAATGAACAACGCATGCGTGTTTTCTAACATTTAAGTAGATTTCAGATGGGAATCCCTGTAAATGCGTGTGTTCTGATTAGTTTTAAGAAACAATGAAAATAATTCAAACAATTTCAACAAAATACGAATTTCACAGTGTACACTGTCTTTGCCATAAACTCGTGGGTTTGATACAATTTTGACAAACCAAATAACAGCACTACGCCACATTTGAATACAAAAATATAATGTATTATCGTGATCACCTAACTAGTACTCATAACGCGATCGTCTCTCAAAAAAAACCAACCCAGCCTTCAATCAATCCTATATTCTAGTTTAGTTTCGCCAGCTGCAGGTCTTCCATGAGTTCATTTAAAGGTATAGGTGGCCAAAGCAACACTTTTCCCCCAGACTGCGCTGATGTTACTCCTTTTGGATTGTAGAAAGTCAAAGGGGTAGAAGTTAATAAATAATGAGTTTGCCAAATCCGTTTGGCGATATACCGCTATAATAGGGACCTCACGAAGTCAACAGCAACTTCAACAACGACGTCATCTAAACAAAAGAATTCTAGTTGTGGAACAAAGAGAATGAATAGTTTTTAGTCCCTAGAGTAATCTCAACAGCATCCTCGTTCTTTTTACAACGCCACTTAAAGCATGAGACGTGAAGTCTTCAAGGCGACGTCAACGGCCAAAAGATGAGAACTGTTGTTTAAGATTGACCTCAATACAGACACTACAATCTTTTTAGCAGTACTGCGGCGTTTTGAAAGTCATTAAAATAGCTTCAAATATCAAATGTAATATTCAGTTAGCCGTGACTTTTTTTAATTATAAAGTTTGTGTTGCTTTTTAACCGCCGGCTTCGTCCTAGCATCGTAAGGTTCCTTTATAATGTCTTCTTTGCGACGATGGCTGTTATGGTATCGTTCTGTTATCTCTTTAATACTAAACTAGAACTATTCTGACGCATATAGCTTCGTATACCTCACAGTTAATGTTAGATACGAGATTTATATATATATATATATACACCAGATTTTTTCGGAAAGGATAGAAAATGACAAGCAGATGACCATGGGTCTGGGTACGAGAGTTTGGAATGTTTCGAAAGCGCCTGTTACGACACTGCGTCGGGAACACTGACCTATATATATAACTGGACTGCGGGTGCTGGCCAAAAATGTGCCCCCCATTTTCACTTTCAAAATGGCGGGATTTATGGGTCCTTCTGCTAATGGTAGCGACCACTGACATGTATTTATCGTAGGAAAAAATAATATTTATGTAAATACGAAGCGATTTTCTTACTTTATTAACTAGAAATAAATGAATGCAACAACCCCTGCTTTTATTAAATGGTTTTTTGAAACACCCCCCACCCACCCACCCTGATTTAAAATAAGCACTCCTGATATATAACCAATTATATAAAAACAAACAGATTTTAAAACAAATGATAATCCTCGAGATAATTATAGAATTTATGGATAGGATGACTAACTGATTTAATGAAAGTTGAACATATCAATGCAAAACTTAGACCTGGTTGTAAAAAATATATTATTTTTATAGCACTTGAATGGCTTATGGCTTCCTTATGTGGCTATGTATACATGTTTTACAAAGGCAGAATTAAAAGTTAACAGCTGAAAATTACATTTATAATAGAGTCTGAGATAAAACAATTCAGTAGAATCGGATCCCAGAAAGAAGCATTAAACAAACCACGTTTCAGTCGAAAATTTGGAAATACAGCCAAAAAAATCGCGAAAGTCCATGCAAAGTCGACAATGAATAACATCAACATAAGCTTATAAAGGAAGTGTTTTAAGTTAGCTTTAGTTAAGCTGACTTATAGTTTGGACGAGCAAAGGGAAAGCACGAAAACGTGAAGCTGTATATTGTTTAGGTTATTAAGACAACACAGAAACCTACCGTTTATAACTTTAAAATGATTTGACCACTGAGTGACCACAACCACTGCAATTCAGATCGAGTTTTGTTTACCATACGGCGTTTGGTTTCTTCAGGTTCTCTGGCTTCGCTTCAAGATATATTAAACCGACTGTTTGTATCCTTTTCTTCGCTGTTCTCTTTTATTATTTAAGTAGAACAGGCTCCATTTCATTAAACGAAAGCAAAATACTGACAGATTTATTAGTTTTCTTCGTCGCTAGTCACCAGTGTCCAACGATTCTTACCGCGTGACACCGTACCAAACATATATATATATATATATATATATATATATATATATATATATATATATATATATAAATAAATAAATAAACTATTTCACAGATTTCGTCTCCCTCGCTTTTTCTACACGCGTGTAAAAAGGACTCCACGCGTGTAAAAAGGACTCCACGCGTGTCGAGATATGCGAGGGTTTTCCCAGAGGCGAATAAAACCGTCTGGCGTTAGCCAGAATAAAATACTAAACGGCCGTTCGGACAGGAAAGAGTTTAGAGACATAGTTAAAAATTGTTCCTGTGAAGGCTTCCACAAGAGGTGAATAAAATCGTCTGGCGTTAGCCAGAACAAAATACTAAAGAAAAGACCGCAATAAACACTCAAGAGGCCTGCTGGATTGTTTGTGTGACCAAATAGGAATACGCCCCCCATGTAAACAGCCCCAAATAAGAAGAACTCGGTACGCCTCGCTTCTTTACGATTTTCTCGTGATCTTCAGCGGTTCTTTATAGAGCTGGCGACTTCATAAAACGAAATGTTTGTAGATTTCCATGACCATGTATTGACAGTCTTATTTATTCAAGGGAGCACGTTAGAATGTGATAGTCTTGTATAAAATAAAATAAACTTTACTTACCTAAGTTGTTGACGTTTTGTGCGAGTCGCCGACTTCGATAAAACCGCTGACGATATGAGCCCCCGACGAGCGAGCCGAATACTCTCCGAAGATACGCGAGGGCGGAGCGGGAAGGGAAAAGAGAAGGGGAGTGCAACTACCAAGCACGTGATGGCTTTCAGCCAATAAAATGGTTCATTTAGAAATAGCTTTTCTCCGTATGCTCGTAGCAACCTTTCTCGTAGCAGTAGATACTTATAGATACTAGATCGAGCCAAATACACTAAAATTATCATATTCTACGACTCGTTAAGTAACTACTAACTACCCTATTAAAGTTCTTGTAAGAATTTTATTAAAAATAATGAATAGTTTTAACACAAAATGATCAGTACTCGTACTGGTCGATCGTTCCAGACACTAGTCTCCTCTTCTTCTCGCACGAACTCACCGGCGAAGGAAATAAATGAAACAAAAACTTCCCAAAATTTGAACGATTCAGTTGGTTGACCTTGCAATCTAACTCCTTTTGTATATGTTGTGAGCTTCTTCGGTATTGAGATCATACTCCTGGAGCGTCGACAAACAAACCCGCGATGGCGCGATTCTGACAACAAAAATTCAAAATGACTTATAACTTATTCATGAAAGCCAACGGTTTTCTCATCAGAGTCCAAATTGATAAATCATTCAACGAAAACAATTACTTACGTCCTGCTGTGAATATCACGAAGATCTGTTGTCTCGGTATTCGTATAATTGTTGTAAATAGCAACTCTTTGTGCATAGCAACACTCTATGTGCATAGCAACGTGCTACGAGCATTGTCGAAAGAAATCTCGTAGTTGCACTCCCCTTCTCTTTTCCCTTCCCGCTCCGCCCTCGCGTATCTTCGGAGAGTATTCGGCTCGCTCGTCGGGGGCTCATATCGTCAGCGGTTTTATCGAACTCGGCGACTCGCACAAAACGTCAACAACTTAGGCAAGTAAAGTTTATTTTATTTTATACAAGACTATCACATTCTAACGTGCTCCCTTGGCTACAACATACGTACAGTTTATCCGACCAAATAGCAATTAGTTTTCTTAAAAAAAGCGAAATACCGAACATGTCCAACACGAACTAGAGATCTTAGGTATCCATAAATGCCGCCATTTTGAAAGTGAAAATGGGGAATAGGTGCGCGCAGTCCAGTTATATATATATATATATAGGTCAGTGGTCGGGAATCAAACGCAGATTTTCAGGGTTTCCAAGAGCCTATACGAGAACGATTTCCGACGGATTTCAAACCTGGAACTCAATAATTCCCATGCAGGCCCGCACAGAGACTAAAGGGGGCCCTGGGCAAAATAAAGAATTGGGGGCCCCCTTGCAAAAATTTCGCATGTCATTTTACGGATAAATCGGATATAAGGATACTTCAAGTGAAAATGTTTCAGTTTTACATGTGAAATGACAACGCAAATTTTCGTAAGTACGTAAAAGATGTACATTTAAAATAAAACCTTTAAGGACAAAATACAGTAAATAATCACTAACATAGAGAAGCAGAAAATATTGTTTGATAACTTTCATAATTTCAATAACACACATACTTTGGCGGATATTGCGCTTGACGAGTTGACGGTAACACAGAATAGTAAGACAACCAGAAGTCCAACTCGCGTCGGAACCTTTGAGTTAATGTCCTCGCGCATGTCGCCTCGCGCATCTTGATTCTATCTAAGGCAAGTTCCCCCGGCAGTTTGGACCTTCAAAAGAAACTTAAAACTGCTGGGGGAACTTGCCAGGATTGCGTAGGATGGTGTAGAACATTGCGTAGGATCGCGTCGGACGGTGTAAAATATCGTGCATGAGCATTGAAGAAATGCGGACAAGCTTTCACTCGAGTCGGACTTCTGGTTGTCTTATTCTGTGACGGTAATGCTTTATCGTTTTCAACACCAAAGAGCCTGGGCCGAGGGAAGACTATAGTCTACGTTCGATTAAATTAAGCAAATTGTGAACCTTATTTGGTCTTCATCTGTGATATAAAGAAAAACCATATTTGTTCTGACGTTGTCGGGAGGCCCTCGCCCTACTACAGCCGCTTGGCTACCCCGTCTATCGATTCTCTACAATGTAAACTAGCAATATAATTAGGGGGCCCCTCTCGAGCTGGGGGCCCGGGGCAAATTGCCCCAGTTGCCCCCCCCCCCCCCCCCCCCTCTGGGTGGGCCTGTTCCCATGGAAATACGGATTGACTTCGTATTTCAATCAGGATTGAAACCCAAATTATACCGAACCGCATTTTTGTAAACATACAGCCCAATAGAAATAGAAAATTACCATCTTACGCAAACACGAGAGTAAGTTGAAAGAATTTGAAAGTTTATGTTAAGCGCCGTGGGTGAAGCTAGATTTGTATAAGTACTTTCAATTCATCTGAATTGGCAGTGTTTGTGGTCACTCAGTGGTCTCAAATATCATGTGAGCAGAGTAAAAGTTGACGATAGGAGACTTCTATTCTATACTGACTTTCATACATACAGTTTAATACGACAGAGACCTACTTCATCTGCTGGAAAAACCTCAGAATATCAACTGAGGCTAGCTTCTTCAGGATTATTAATGGTGTAAAAACATGGAACACCCTTTCACACAGTGTCGTACATGCAATATAATCATTCGAACTATCTAAAAGGACTTTGACTACCATGCATGCATGTTATTTTAAAACATTACTCACTTGATTTGTTAATCAGATCTTAGTATTTAGATAATATTATAGGGCTCTTTTCAACCAGCTTATGTTGAATAGGACAGCCCTGTATAAAAATTATTAAAATTCAAATTCAGTTAATTAAAAAGTTACAAATCTTTGAATCAATAGTAACATACAATGTAGGATATTTTACGATAATTTACTTTTGAAAAGTATATGATACCAGTTAACAGTAACAATTTTCCATATAAGTTTCCAGAAGCAACACGCGACTGCATTATAATTTATGATTAACCCTTTATCGCCCAGTAGCCACTCCATTGACGAGTAAAATCGTCTGGCGTTAGCCAGAGTAAAATAATGTACTAAAGACATGGTTGGGCGATAAAGGGTTAAACTCGAACATGACATTTACAGTTTTTGGACAAGAGTTCCAAATGGCATGAAAGGTTAGCGATGACAAGGATTTTCATTTTTCTCTAAAAATATGAATATTATTTAATTATTAAAAATCTGGAAGACAACCCTCAGTATGCAGTATATAGTTTTCTTAACAAATACAAATCATTAGTGTAAAACCATGAATTGAGTCTAAGTCTGTTGTTGCCACAGTAACAGACGAAAAACTTCACTGTCTATTAGCAGTATCTGTTCTAAACATTATCTATAAATCTAGTTTTATCATTTTACAAAAACGATATGCACGCACGCCTGTGTGGTGACATTTTTCTACTCCTCAAGAAACTGGCAAAAGGAAAATACGAGTTTGAGAGTCCAAAACACATGCATAAACACTTCGGAAAAAACATAAAACTAAATGTTATGCCTAGTTAAACAGTCCGACAATCAAAAACTGTTATCAAATAAATCGCAACAGTTGTTGCTATGGCAACAATGACGTTTCAAAATGGCTGCAAATTACCCTTCAAACCAATTTAATTTTTTAAAATCGGCATATTGATTACTCATACTTAAAGAAAAGTTTAATGAAAAAAAAAAATTGGGGGTCACCATAGTTTTTTTCGAATTAAATTAGTTTGAAGGGTAATTGGCAGCCATTTTGAAACGTCATTGTTCCCATAGCAACAACTGTTGCTATTTATTTGGGGACTGGTTTTGATTGTCAGACTTTTTAACTATGCATAACATTTACTTTTATTCTTTTTCGGAATTATTTATGCACGTGTTTTGGACTCTCAAACTTGTATTTTCCATTTTTCAAGAAACTGTATGGAGCCACCTTAAAGAGCATAAACTTCTCAAAGTTTGTCTTTCCGACAAACCATTGCACCACGGGTAATCAGGACTAAATTGAAAAGAAATACTTGACCCGTGCAGTTGGTAATTTGAAGGTCTATTGATGCTTGCGCTATATATGTTGTCCAAACTGCGTGAGTCTAGAGCGAGGGTCTTGTGACGTAAATTAAGTAATCGGTTTTAACGCACATTATCCCCGAGCCCGGGTGCTAATCTCGAGTCCACTTTACACGCGTGTAGAAAAAGCGAGGGAGACGAAATCTGTGAAATAGTTTATTTATTTATTTATTTATTTATTTATTTATTTATTTATTTATTTATTTATTTATTTATTTATTTATTTATTTATTTATTTATTTATGTATGTATATATATATATATATATATATATATATATATATATATATATATGTTTGGTACGGTGTCACGCGGTAAGAATAGTTGGACACTGGTGACTAGCGACGAAGAAAACTATAAACTCTCAAACAAATAGTATTTTGCTTTCGTTTATTTAAACGAAACGAAATGCAGCACGAAGAAAAGAAGGATACAAACAACCCGTTTAATATATCTTGAAGAGAAACCAGAGAACTTGAAGAAACCAAACGTCGTATGGTAAACAAAAACTCAATCTGAATTGCAGCAATTGTGGTCACTCCGTAAGCCCGTGGTCAAGTCATGTTAACGGCTATAGCCTGCGTAGCTGACGGTATTAGGGAGTTCGGGATGTTGTTTTTAAGTTTTCCCTTAACCTAAACAATATACAGCCTCACGTTTTCGTGCTTTCCCTTTGCTCGTCCAAAGCATAAATCACCTTAACTAAAGCTAACTTAAAACACTACCTTAGACTTTATGTGGACGTGATGTTTTTCATTGGCATTGCATGCACCTTTTCTCATTGAATACTCATGCTTTGGCGATTTTTTTGGCTGTATTTCCAAATTTTCGACTGAAACGTTGTCTGTTTAATCCCCGAGCCCGAGCGAGGGTGCTAATCTCGACACGCGTGGAGTCCACTTGCATGCGAAATTACATATATATATATATATATATATATATATATATATATATATATATATATATAATATATTATATCTCAACTGTAAATTGTCCAGTCAGAGAGCTTGATTTGTACCACGTGAGCAGTTCATTTATCGTAGAATTGCCCGCCACAGCGGGGTATAACCTCGAATGCCCCGCTGTGGCGGGATATTCGAGTTCGTGTACCACGCGTGAATGTCAGGCACGATTCACAAAGCAGTCAACAATGGCGGAGTTTGGCGAGACAAGAAAACGTTTCGCCCGAACATTCAGACGTTGACAAGAAGATTGTTTGGTTGCAAGAAAATACGGATTCAGGGAATACAAAGAAAGCAACAAACAATGCATCCAGAAGCCTTGAGACGACCGAACAGAATGGAAACAGACAATGAAAAGCGGACAAAAGTTAAGCTAACCGAACTTTATTAACATTATTTATATAATAAGCTTTTTTTTGGAAGGTGATATGTTTCGATATAATATATCATTTATAGACCTTTCGCTCCGGAAATTCGATGAAATATTACCCCTCAGGATGATATATCATACCTCGGGGTAATATTTCATCGAATTCCCCTCGCTCCAGGTCTATAAATGATAAATCAAATCGCCAACTTTCGCGGCTCAAGCGAAACAAAATCTTTGTCAGAAAAATTGGTTTACAAATGACCGAAAAAGGAAAGCTAAGAAGAGATGTTGCAGTGGGATGAACCAAACAAATATTAAACACGACTAGAAACCATTGAAAAAGCATGAAAAATTGCAATAAAGATCGGAAAAGATGCCGCCAAATGCGACTGAAAAAACCCAAAAAGATGTTCCTTCGTGTGAATAACTGTGTGATGACTCATAAAATGGAATCTGCACTACTTTGAATAATAATCTTAATGGCGCGTATCGGGGCTCAACTCACCGAATGACAGCAAGTTTTCGAAGAATAAAAAGGCACTGCGTCGCGTGTTGAATGAGGGCAAGGACACGGCTCATCTGGTTCCAAAGTGGCAAGATATAGAAGTCCTAGAAGCAGTCGATGCTGCTCTTTCTCCACTTGCTCAGTTTACAGATATAATGTGCGCAAGCAAGTACGTTACCATTTCCGCTCTGAAGCCCATCCTGTATCGACTGAAAGAAGAAGAGCTTGCAGTTGGTGAAAAAGACCTTCCACTTCCTGCCAGTATAAAGATGAACATCATGAAATGCCTTGAAGACAAATATGCGAGTGAAGACAAGCAACAGCTGATGAATGTCACTTGCTTTCTTGATCCCAGATACAAGGTATTTGCAAATTTATCGATTACCAGGCAGAGTAAAAAAATACGAAATAACGTTTTAATGCTTATACAATAATACCCGAACAAATGCAAAAATAGGTACGCACTGCGTACATGCGGATACTGGTATTTTTTGGTCAACAAATAATGATTGAACAACGTATATTGTTCACTAAAACATACTGAAAATGCTAGATAACCTTGTGACATATCAGCGTATGCTCTCACGTATCATCTAGAATCGACAATAATTAATTTTTAAATGCCCTTAATAACTTGACAATGATGCTTAATTCTAGCCCTTACTGAAACTCCAACCCAATCTCTAACCCTAATCTTAACTCTAATCTTAAAATGACAATTTTAGATAAATTGGGAAAAACAGGAAACGCGGTCGCTAATCGCATTGTTAAAAGAATGTGATAATATATCGTTTTCGTTCTAATCTTCACTATGTTAGATTCTGGTAACACATTTGTCTCAACAATGATCAACGCGATTTTTGAATAAGTATTTTATACGCCTACATGTAACTCAAGCAGTACCAAGTACAGTTTATTTCTGCGTATATGCAGACATATAGCTAAGACATCTTGGCCGAGGGCCTAAGGCGGAAAGCTAATAGACATACTTCAGAAGTCTTATTCGTATGTCGAAAGGGTTTACGAGCGTGTACCAGAACAACCACTGGGAGATTGGAACTCTAGTTTCGCTTCAGGTCATGGATAATTGCACGCAATCACAAGACGCCCAGAAAATATCCACGACGAGTTGATAGCTGACAGTGGTCTACTGCATGGTCTGTCGATATACAGTAAAGTTTAAACGTTTCTAAATCATATACCTATATACCAGATAGTATGTATTTCAGCTTTTAGGTTATGGTATATGTATTCACTGTTATTTTACACTAAAGCAAGCGCGTGGTCAATGCTCGTTTACATGCAATACTTTTTCGTGTTCAGTAATTCAGCATCGCGTAATAAAACCATACATGCAAATTGCAAAGTGTTTATTATAATTATTTCGTAACGCGCTTCAACTTTCTCGCTCAAACGACAAGCTTTCCATGGACGAAGAGACATTGTTTGGCTTAGAATCAGGATCTTTCTGAAATATGAATAGCCTTAATTTTTAATAACTAATGTTTCAAGTGTACTGTTGACATGTACACACACACACACAGACACACACACACACACGCACACACACACACACACACACACACACACACACACACACACACACACAACCGGGCTCATGACATAGTGGCTATGGTTTAGCAACCAGTATCCGCAAAAACTAAGTTCTAAACTTTGTACAGTGTTCTCTGTTTGATATACCAATAGCTGAAATTTTCTTTTTGTCTCTTTTCGTGCTACGAAAAGATACAAAGTTTCCCTCATCTAGCTCTCCGGTGACTTTTGGAGCCGGATGAGCAATCCAGTTATATAGAGATCAGTGATTTAACCATATCACAAGAGGTGAAGTTCTCGATAACCTATTATTTCTTAAGTTATTAACAGAATCTGCTAAACTACAAACTTTATCATTACTGTTAGATGAGTCATGGGCGGAAAGTAGAAAACTTAATTACCTCTCACCCAAGTGGACCAGTCACTTTTGTTCATGGGTAAGGAGTACTTTCCCTTTAATTTAAAATCCCAGCCTTACAAGTAATAAATACAGAAAATATTCAAATTAAACTATCAATTTTTTATGTTCAACATTTTTAAATGTAACTGGAACCAAAACCCTAAAAGTTAAAAAGGTCGAGGGACTGATGCAACCTTTGAAGTATGTGGACCCCATTTAAACTTGTATCACATTGTTTGTTTAAAAGATTAACTTTAATTTGTGTTTAAAATAAAAGATACTTACTCATGTACAAATGATATAAAAAGAAATGCTTTAGAAAATACTAGAATAACAAGTGTAAATAATACTATTAACTTCACAATTGCAATAAATCATTTCTCTATTCCCATGAAATTTTCTGCTGCATTAAATCTTTTCTATGTTTTATTTTCTATTTTACATTCTTTCTTGAACTTTTCATTGACTTTCTCTTCAAACAAGTTTC
Source organism: Corallium rubrum (assembly GCA_964035015.1). NCBI lineage: Eukaryota > Metazoa > Cnidaria > Anthozoa > Scleralcyonacea > Coralliidae > Corallium > Corallium rubrum. Next base: position 91,990,691 of record OZ035997.1, read on the forward strand.
TAGTCTTCTTTCCTCTCAATTTCTCCAAATTCTCTTAATTCACCCTCGTGTAGTTGCATCAGGTTATATACAAATGGGCGGCCATTTTCAATTCATCTTAATTAAATGAAGTGTATTGTGCTGTACAGTAGAAAATATAGGACTAAATTAAGGCAAGTAAAATACAACGTGGAAGAAAAAGCCTAACGAAATAACATTTTAAAATTAGCCACATGGCTGGGAAAAGTTACGTTTTCCCGCTTTCTTCTATTTCTTATAGAAAACTAGACAACTGATAACGATGTATATACCAATTAAAAATTTTAAGGTCTTTGAATCAATATAGTATGCAATGTAGGATATTCTACAATAATTTTGATACCTTGCATGAACAGTACGAGATATATATTAGTTATTTTAATGATATCAGTTAACAATAATAATTCTCCACATAAGCTTTCAAAATCAATACTGATTAATGATCGCATAATTAAAACTATGGTTAACTCATGACCGTTACAGTTTTTGGACAAGAAGTTCGAGGGATGGCTTTGGTTTGTAGGTGCCGGCCAGTGCACATTCAAATGATCGACCTGGTATCATTGAAAACGAAAAATGCTGCAATAAAATAGAAAGGACAACCTTTATCTCCATCAGAGCAAACCTGTAACCAATACACATTCGAGGTCCAGCAGCAAATGGTATAAAAGCGTAGCGATGATGGGGATTGTCATCTTTATCTAAAAAATATGAATATTATTAAAAAGCTGCAAAACTAGTAACTTCAGTTGTATATGCTGTAGAGTTTTATTAACAAATACAAATCATTAGTGGAAAATTGACATTTAATAAGGCGTCCAAGCTAAATGTTCAGAATAACGGCACTTCAAATATATGTGATCGTGTATTGAGCAAAATACTAAATCTATTTGTTTAAATTGTTTTAAATTGACGGGAGTGGTCAATGATTGACATGCACTCAGTGTTTTAAGCAACTATCTTAGCAACACGGACAATATAATGAGATATCATATTTGACAGATCGTGCATCGCGTTTTATGGCTGGAGTATATAATGAATGTTTATAATATGATCAAGTCCGTTTTCTTTGATGTACCGCGGTTTATGTACTATTTACAAAATACGGCCGAGTGTCTTTATTTCGATACAGAACGGACACGAATTTTGTAAATGGCTTTTAAAACGTTTAATAAAACGTCTGTAAACGTGATACAGGACTGATGATTTATTAATGAGTTCTGTATCATGGTATATACAAACACTGATTAAACCTTAATTTCTTTTGAATTTTCCTCATGAATTATTAATGAGTTTTAGAAATACTGGTTATAAAACGTCCCAACCTTATATGAACTTAACCTCGAAATAACAATAGAACCTCGTCACAAGCTCTTTTCCTATGAATTCTTTAGCAAACCTCGGCCTCGGGATTATATATCGCTAATAAGTGGGGCGAGGGTGCTTAACCTACACACAATTTTCACAAATCATGCAGGTCGTTAATGGCGCCAGGTTAACTAGGGACGGGGGGGATAGCATGTTGGAGTACTAACCTGGTGCGAGAAACCGATTTGGATTAAAAGTTTCCGGATCTTTCCAATATTTAGGATTCCGATGAAGAATATATGGAGAAAGTACGGCCATAGAACCTGCTGGTACTTTGTATCCTAAGATATCATCTTCCTGAGCCAGAATTCTAACGAATAGCGCTGCTGGTGGACGTAAGCGCATTGACTCGTTGATCACAGCTGCAAGGTATTCCATGGAATCAAATGTATCCCATTCGGGGTCATTATCTTTCAGTGCTTCTTCAATCTCACGACGAACTTTCTCTTGTATCTCTGGATACAGAGCAAGGAAGTACAAAGTCCAAGACAAAGTCACACTACTTGTCTCGTGCCCAGCTAACATGAATATCCACACCTGAGAATGCAGTTCTTCTTCGCTCATGTGCTTTCCACTATCTTCGTCGAAAGCTTCCATAAGAAGATCCAGTAAATCCTTTTTTTTAACGGGGTGGGATTCTTCACTTCTTCGTTTCTCGCGTTTTTGATGTATAATCTATAAACCGCTGCATAATTAGAAAACAGACAAAAAAATTCACATAAATTAGACAAAAATTTATTCCCTACCTCTAAGATGACATTACTGACGATATTCAGAGCATCGTCTTCAATTTTCTTGGTTTTTGTTGGAATATGTTTGAGGATTGGAAAAGTTCTCCACACATTTCCTTTTAAGTTAAAGCCTTTCAAAATCGTAGTAAATGCGGTAGATACAACGCTATGGCCCTTGGTAACTGAATTAAACTGGTAACTAAAAACACACTCTCCAATAGCATCCAAGGTTAAATGAAACATATCATTCTGCACAGGCAAACTGGTTCCTTCGTGGCCATTGTTGTTGTTGCTGTTGATAATGTTGATCCAAACCTGAGACAAACAAACAATAAACAACAAACGGTATAACTGGTTGAATGTTCACATGCAGTAAATAATATGCTGGTTATTTTAATCATCAAAACGCAACATTCTCCATTAATTATATTTATTACTAGCTTGGTTTATTTATGAAATCCTTAAATTCGAAGCCATTTATTTTCTGACTATCGCGCTACAGAATAAAGCGGTAACTAAATTACATCACACTATTAAATTAGTCACACCATTGAGTCACACCATCATTTATTCACCCAGCTCTTTAACAAATCTCTAAGCTGTGGAGTTCTACCTGATGATTGGAAGCTAGTGATCATTGTGCCTGTATACAAGAAAGGAGAAAAAGATCTTGTTGAAAACTACCGCCCCATCTCTCTTCTCAGTAATATCTAAAGTCCCTGAACGCTGTGTCCTTTAAGTTAGTAATATACGAAATCACTTGTTAGTATTAATCAACGCCAACACCAAACACCGTTTTATTCCAGGGATAAAATATTCAAAATATTAAATCTTGCACATTCCAGCGGTTCCCTGCTGGACGTTGGCAAACAGACCGATATAATTTGCATGGAAATATACAATAGTAAGATTTGGTATACTGCCGAAACAGAGTAGGTAAAGTCAAATGTTTCGAGCGGCCCTTCGTCAGAGAGAAACGTTACGCTCATATACGTTATCTGTTTCGGCAGTATATCAAACCTTACTATACGTCGACTGTTGTTTCAACACTGCCTACGCAGCACACTACTTTTAATTTACATGGATATGTCTAAGGCCTTTGATAAGGTCAAACATCAAGCTCGGCATGATCTTTACATATACAACTGCTTCAAATGGCATCTCTGGAAACCCACTTGGTTGGTTCCGTTCCTACTTGATGAACCGTAACGCGTCATTGTCTTAGGAGCTACTTCTTCCGAAAAGCCTGTACTGCCAGGTGTCCCACAAGGTTCTATATTAGGCTCTATATACTCTTTCTTCTGTATGTGAATGACCTTGCAATAAAATATTCAAAAGTAGCCTTTTTCAGCGGACGACATAAAAACATTTAATTAAGTGCGTCGATTCTACCACGAATACTGCCTTGATACAAAGAGACCTAGCTTAGTAGTCTAGAGAACTGGTCTGCTACATCAGAGCTTGTTTTTAATCAAGACAAGTGCAAGTGCCATGGAATTACCAGAAAAATGAACACCGCTGAATACCCTTATGAGATCAAGAGAAAGACCCTAGCAGTTACATTGGAAGAGAAGGACCTTGGCATATGGACTACTAGTACCGCTAACATGGTCAAAACACACTCTCGATTGTTGCGCAACGGCCAACAAGATACTTGGTTTTCTACGCAGGTCTGCTTCAGAGATCATCCGAACATTGTATTTAGCAGTTGTGCGACCTGCAATGGGCTATGCCACTCAAGTTTGATCTCCACAGTCCATCGAGCTAGCTTATCAAACGAACAGAACGCATCCAACGCCGAGCATCAAAATTTATCTTGAAGCTGCCATTTATATGTGTCATATCTATAGAACTACTGGCACTTTCCTACTGGCATAAGTATCTTGATCTATTCTTCTCTGATGCCATAAATGGCGCTGTATCTATATCGAGCGATATTCTACCTATACGTTTAATTTATTCCTTTAAGTTGGCTCCATACAGTTTCTTGAAGAGTAGAAAACAGTCACGTTCTAGATCTAAAATCTCATTGTTAAAAAATTGAACTAACTGACTTGTACAGAACAGCATTTTGAGAATCAAAAATTGTAACAAAAAAGTGTGTAACTGTGGTTGCTATGACAACAATGACGTTTCAAAAGCGACATTACTATACTGAACAATAATTATGTCTGTGAACACACTGAACACATCCAAGAAAGAACACTTGACTGCAAAGAACTTGATCAGACATCATGCAGATTCAAGAAAGCGACGCATCGTCAGCCGCGCAAGGCCTGATGGGATGATATAATGATTGCCATTTCGAAACATAGACAAAAAAATAGGTACGTGCTGTGTACATGCGGATATTGGTATTTGGCTTACATATGACTGAACAATATAAATTGCACACGCAAGCACGTACACTAGTGTACTAAAGATGGCAAGGACTGCAAGAAGCTGAATAATTTGAGCTAATTAGTGCTTTAGGGGGGGGGGGGGCAAATTGAGCAAATAGGATAGACTGAAAGTTCAGCCTGGATTTACTAAACTAGTTGAAAATTATTTGTAAATTATTGTACATTATTGATTTTATATGGAAATAAACTTTTTAATAGTCAATTGTTTATATACTGCTCATATTTTCATACAATACAGTTTGAACACAGCCAAACACAAAAGCTTCGTTTTGAGTCAGATATGTATCCTCACAGACTAGTGAACTACGTCTAAGTCTAAGTCTAGCTAAGTACTAACTAAGTCTAACTGACAAATAGTCTGATTAGATTATTGACTAGAGACTGACAAACACGCTGAGTGTGTGAGAAGTGAGTGAACTCGCAACTATATATTTTGTACACGTACATCTAGAAACAACAGAAGAGTAAATAATTTTAACTATTTAAGACACCTTCGTGTGTTAAATCTTCATTCAACGTACCATAACGTAAATATTTAAAAGCTATATTCATGCATGTATAAGTTTTCTTTCCTTGGAAATCTCATCCTCATCGACGTTGAAAAGTTCTTTAAAATCGTCAAAACATCCACTCACTCGACTCCAAAGTGCTTGTTTTGTATATATGACATTCACTGAAGCGCAATTCAGCTTACCTTCGTGAGCATTCGTATAACGTTCGTACATACGAATAAGGCACAAGAAATGCGTTTATGGTTTTAAACACAGTCAATCCAATTGTACATCCCAGCTCATGACATTGCGGATATGGTTTACAACCAGTATCCGCAAAAACGGAGTCAAAAGCTAGACTCGGTCTACCACAGTAGCCCGAGTAATAACTAAACAAATACGCCTGGGCCCTATGCCAAGCCTGAATCGAAGGCTGAATGTGGTGCATACTGCAGGTGAACATATAATTATATAGTAAAATTACTGACCTGAACTAGTAATTTTGTTTTACTTTCGAATACATCCACCATGCTTTTCAAATTACTAACTTTAAATGCAGGGTTGATCATTTTTCTCTGCCGTGAATGTTCTTTTCCATTTACACGAAACAAACCTTTGTTGCCCAAACGAAGGAGAGAATTTGGTGATGTTGGTCTTTCATACTTGAAAGAATTTGTCACCAAAATTTGTTTGACAGCATCAGCATCAGTTATTAGAACATTGCATAAACCTACCAAAATATATAATTACAGAGTCAATCAAATCAATCAATTAATCAATCAAATCAATCAATTAATCAATCAATCAATATTGATTGATTGATTGACTCATTAACAAAAGTTGTTATTTAGCATTAGCAGAAAAATCAGGTAAGATGAATTTAATTTTCATATTAAGGCGTGTGTTGGCCATCTTGGCCTTGATCTTGGTACAGATGCCGAAATGCAGGTAATTTCAAAACCTGTTCACAGACAAGCAGGATATTCGAGTTTCAAATACACCGGTGAGTGAGGTATTTGACTTTGGAATATTACTCCGTGATATTATTACTCCGGTCGTGGGAAGTTCGACGTTCGGTAGGGTTATTCGTCTAAAAATACCGATGGGGGTTCAGATAGGGATGAGCCGATCAATAAACATCAAATTTACCGATGCGATAAATTCCGATACGATTTACGATCTGATCGGTCGATTTATCGGCTGTTACCGATATTTGTCAAAAGGAATTCTTGACACTTAAATTTGCGGCGAAACACTAGCACAATATAACATTGTATATTATTTGGCAAAGATAATGTGATCAGTAACCATCAATCATCTGCAAGACGAAGTTTCAGTTAAAATATAAAAAAATTTATACGATTGACGGAAGTTGGAAACAAAAAATGCTTCACCAAACAAGAAAGAACGTGTTAAACTTGACGCACCTTGTCAAATTAATTAAATTTGACAGTTTCTTTGTGGAATCACTACAACTTAGAAACTCTGGCAAACAGACTTGCTAGCGAGCCAACAACAGCAGAATAACAGTGTTAAACATCCAGAAACTGTATCTATACTTTGTTGATTTTAAACAGTACGTTTACTTTGAGTGGAGCTTGCCAGTTTTTTTTTGAAAAATGATGCGCGCACAACAGCCTGAAACTCGTCAATTGCTCAATCGAAAAGAAATTAAATGCTAGTGTTTTCAATGCCCTAATGCCCTAACTGTCACCATCGCATCCAAGATACATGTTGTTTAAATAATCTTAACCAGACTGAATTTCAGTTAGTGCACTGTGCGGAGATTTGCAATGAATCGTAGGTTAATTAATAATAAATTACTTATCCTTCAGTTGTTTACGAGTATCTCTTGTGTTAAACAAATGTCTATTGATGTTAAAGACAGTCATGATAAAAGTATAGAAGGCAGTCACCTCGAAACTCATATTGTACGCTATGTTTTCCTTGTTTCGAAATATAAACAACCAGCATTAATATTTGTAACTAGAGGGCCTCAGAGACTCCATATACCACCACCAGCGTATTATTAAGAGATGTTTAAAAACAAAACGAGCCATCCCGCTAACCAAGCTAGCTCACAAGACCAAACAGTGAACACATGGATGTATGAATAAAATGCTTGATTGCACTTGTACCAAAATTATGCAAAAATGTTTGCATAAAATAAAGATAAAGATAATGACCGCAATCATTCAGCATTTCTTCTACACGGAGAATCGTGCAGTCCGATTTTTATTAATTTCTCATCCAAATTTTGACGAAATTCCACCGAAATTTAACGGATTGGTTGTTGGTCTATGGCCAACCTTTCTGAGATATCCTGGTGACAGACAGACAGACAGACAGACAGACAGACAGACAGACAGACAGACAGACAGACAGACAGACAGACAGACAGACAGACAGACAGACAGACAGACAGACACAGACACAGACACAGACACAGACACAGACACAGACACAGACACAGACACAGACACAGACACAGACACAGACACAGACACAGACACAGACACAGACACAGACACAGACACAGACACAGACACAGACACAGACACAGACACAGACACAGACACAGACACAGACACAGACACAGACACAGACACAGACACAGACACAGACACAGAAAGACAGAAAGGGGTAAAAACGTAACCTCCTGGCAGAGGTAATAAACTCAAATGTCTGTGAAAACCATAAACATTACTTTATTTTGAAATTCTTATGAAGTGCAACTTGCTAAACTGCTTTACAAACACAATATCTTGATAAACATAGCACTTTCATTTTCAAACTGACTGGTTTGAGGTTATGATATCATGGACATGATCATTCTTTCATGTATAAACCTGGCTGCATGACGGTTTAGGTTCTTGGTAAGGCTGGAAAAGAAAAGGCCTAGCCAAATTCACAAACAGATCCTGCCCAGTATCGTTCTGGCCCTTCGAGTGTTCCTGGGATCTAGCGTACATCTATCATAAACAACACTGAGCAACATGAGCAACCGTATATTATATGTAAAAAGCAAAAGGATATGTCTGTGAAGGTTTTACCAAAGATCTTGGTGATTGAAAGAAGGAAATTAAGGAATATATTCCAATTGGAGCTCCGAGCTCGAAACAAAAATTTAACTGACTGTGGCTACTGAAGCCTGGTTTGCATGAGATTGTCCCAATTGCCCCAATATCGTCCCGATCACCTGAATCCATCCATCAGATTGGGTGATTCGAAATATCTCTAATCTGATTGGAGAAATTAGTTCGGGGCAATCGAGACGATCGTATGGTTATTTTATGCAGATGGAAATAGTAAATGTCAGGAGACATTTAGGAAATCTTAAAATCACAATTTTTCCTCAATAAACAACTGAGCTGTAAAGTGAAAGTGTTTACGAAGTTTGCTAGGCCTTCCACAGCGGGTCCGTTCGGATCATTTTCAAAACGCGTTAACCGAGAAAGGCCAGGAGACTGGGCCACTGACCTATATAATTATATAACTGGACTGCGGGTGCTGGCCAAAAATGTGTCCCCATTTTCACTTTCAAAATGGCGGCATTTATGGGTCCTTCTGCTAATGGTAGCAACCACTGACATGTACTATCGCAGGAAAAAAATAATCTTTATGTACATACAAAGCGATTTTCTTACTTTATTAATAACTCGTTCCTGTGCGAGGGCTCCCCCAGAGTTGAATAAAATCGTCTGGCGTTAGCCAGAACAAAATACTAAAGAGTAAAGACCAATATATAAATTGGGACAGGAAAGAGTTAATGCATGTACGGTTGGTCACTGTTAATTTCTTGTGGAACGACTCATTGGAATATCAGTAGAACATGATCTCGAATTTGTGTAAACAAATTATTTCGGTGGTTTTTCCATGTATATTATTTATGTTTGTTGCTGAGCGGCCCGGGACGTTTTCATGAGAAGAGTCTTATTGTAGTTCTGAACTATAATAATAATATTCCTAGACAATTACTGTTGTAGCTTTCTAGCAGTCTGAATTAAAGACGTGCCGGCCGGCGGTACCGCACGAACACTTGGCAATAAAATAAACAAAACTGTCAATACACATGGTCACGGAAATCTACAAACATTTCGTTTTATGAAGTCGCCAGCTCTATAAAGAATCGCTGAAGATCACGAGAAAATCGTAAAGAAGCGAGGCGTATCGAGTGTCTTCATCAACCTTTTCCAATTCCAAGTGTTAATAATAGCAGACGAGAAACACATCAGTTGTCAGGTGTTTTAAAATCTGGTAAATGGCGAGTTTTCCATCTTTAATTCGTCCGACTATTTTCCCGTCGTTAAAACAAGAAAGCCGGCGACAAATCATATCAGACTGGGACAGTGGAAGACCGTGAAAACCATAGAGATCGTATAAATACTAGAGGGGGCATTGGCGGGAAAATTTGGTAACCACATGCCAAACGCTTTGCGCATGCGCAACATGCACGAGCTCGTCCCAGGCTCGTCCTCAGAAAAAGAGCGGGAAAACACTGAAATATTTGGACTTGTCCAAGAGTCCGACACAAAAGTTAAAATTATAAGCATACTACCAAAAAGATAAAGTAGGTAGTTTGTGCATGGCTTCTTTGTCAATATGGTAACACATTCTGAATTTACCCCTTCCTAATTTTCTTTACCCTTTTTTTAAAACACAAATGAATAGTCGAGTCTTACTTAGTCTTCACTGTCTGGTTGTCGCCACGGCTAGTTCCCACTTCTCTTGCAATGTTTATCCTAGCGAATTCACGCATGCGAAAACGTTTGGCAGCGGTGTTTCCATTGGTTGGCAAATGTACTAGACCCAGTCCTTTGCCAACCAACGCGCCTAATGTTTGCCTCCAAAAAAATCCAAGATGGCGGCGTTCAATTGGTTACCTGCGGTTGACTGAAATTAAGATAGGATGCCCCCTCTAGTATTTATATGATCTCTATGGTCAAAACCCGTCAGTCAGAAAACTTTCATCTTCTATAAAGATGAAGACTCGATCGAGCTATAAATAACATTATTCGACTGAATGCCGAGCAAAATACAGGCAGTTTTAAAAACACGTGTCATCAGTCCTGTTCTTAGGTATCGGTAAGCGAGCTTCACCATTAGCAAAAGGATCCATAAATGATGCCATTTTGAAAACGATTTGGGGGACACTTTTCCTAACTCAAAGGTAATAGGAGCACGCAGTCCAGTTATATCAGTAAACATTGCAAGAGAAGTGGGAACTAGCCGTGGCGACAACAACCAGACAGGGAAGACTAAGTAAGATTCGACTATTCATTTGTGTTTTAAAAAAAAGGTAAAGAAAATTACGAAGGGGTAAATTCAGAATATGTTACAATACTGACAAAGAAGTCATGCACAATTATCTTTTTAATAGTATGCTTATAATTTTAACTTTTGTGTCGGACTCTTGGACAAGTCGAAATACTTCAGTGTTTTCCCGCTCTTTTTCTGAGGACGAGCCTGGAAAGAGCTCGGACGTCGCGCATGCGCAAAATGTTTGGCAGCGGTGTTATATACCTATAGGTCAGTGGACAACAGGTAGGAAAATTGTCTTAACTGACCAAAAATCGCGGGCGCATTTGCTCTGTTTCTTTATTTTTGTTCGAAATGAGGTTCGTTCAGGTTTGAACGTTTTGTTAACTAAAATATTTGGTAAGCTGAAGAAGAGAAACCTCGGCGATTTAAAACTGGTTGTGATGACTTTCATGTGAGCTATATATTCCTATGATCGGAGTTATGGAAACCTTGGATTATTCGAGGAGAATATGCAACAAACAGGGTTTTTCGTTTCGATGTCCATTTTGTTTGTGTCGACAAACTGTTTAAACAGCAAAATACTACTAAAAGGTGAGTTGAAGTATCTAGATCATATGTTTATCTTTAAAAATACTGTGTGAATTGTTAATATTGAAGCCCACTTGACGGTGTAAATTTATCGCCTAGTTGCTTAATATCCTAAACACACTTAAAATCAGTGCTTTTGAACGAGCCATAGTTAAAAATTTAGCCCTTTGCCACCCAAATTTTATTCTCTTAAACTATCCATAGTTCTTTGCTCCATCCACTGAAATAAATGACAACGTCCGGAAAAATCGAAAACGAACTGAATCTTGTGCCCTTTCGCCTGTCCATAGGAAATTGCGATAACAGTCGGCTTAGGAAATGTGCTTGAACTACCGTATATTGTTTGTTAATCGTCTAAATGAAACTTTACAACTGCTTACAGGTTCTTGCAGTATGACTAAAACCAGTCTGTTTAAGAATCAACTGCATTTCCGAAGCCTACGCGAACTCTAAAGTTTGCTCATTTTCGGTACACAATTTTGACAGCTATAAAAAGCGACGAAAGCCAATAAATTAAAATTTTCCCCTATGCCACCAATTTTTTTGTCTTTCAAAGTATGCTTTTGATTCTAATTGTTAACATTGTACCAGTTTCTGAGCTTCAAAAAATCGTAAACACTTGAATTTCACGCTTTGAATTTGAGTCACTTGAAGCCGCCATTTTGGATTTGGAAACAGAATAACTGCTACCAAAAATGATATTGCATTGTTATCATGCAAATCTTTGTGTTCTTTTTCTCTTTTTAGATACTATATTAGCTATATTAATGGCTAAAGAAAAAGTTAAAAGAGTGAAGTGTTTAATATGCTGTATATATTTATATACATGCTTATTTTGAAATTGCTAGATTTAAATAAGTGTGTTCAAGCAAAGGTTGACCAACAACGTTGAGTGAAGATACTGAAAGGATTCAACTCTATTTAATTTACATATATTCTGCTACATGTACCTATGTTTAAATGTTTATATATAGTCTTATTGCTTATTAATGTTAAAAAAAGTTGGAATGTTACTCATGTGTTGTAGTAGACTCTGTTGTAATTTAAATTGGCAGTGATATGAAGATGTGACAATAACTCCTTATTTTTGCTGTGAATTGTTCTTTTCATTTTCTACTGGGTTTATTTATTATGGGTTTTTCTCTTTTTTATTGTATGGTAGAACATAGCATGTTTCTTATTCAGTATTTCGTTTTTAATAAAATATCTAAAAAGAAGTAGAATTACCAAAAAACTCTTCGGATTATTTACAGCTTAAAAGCCGCCATATTGCCGTCCCAGTCCCCCGCAAGCTTGTTTATATCACGGTTTTCGCGCATGCTCAGACAATTTTCCCACCTGTTTCAGTGGACTAGGCCAACCTCGTCCCCAGGGCCATTTGTGGGGGCCCTCATTGCATCATGGACAGGTCACACTTTTGAGAGGGCCGCCAGATCCTGTAAACAAAATGGTGACCGATCTTATTATGCACAGCGAAACTAGGCCCTAGAGGCGATAGTTTTGAGAGGGCCTGCAAATATTTTCCGGCCGCTGTTCGACAAACGTACGTTCAAGTTCTTTTAACACTGTGACCCAGCAGGAAATTCGGTCTAAACTTTCTTACAGATCATGACAATGAAGAAACCAATATGTTGTAGAATTACCGACATTCCGCCAATAACATTTTTAGCGACAAAAAGCAATTGAAGGAAAAAATATATGCCGAACAAAAGAAAATTCGACGGTCAGGAAAGTACAGGTTTTTCTTATTGTTTTTTGGTTTAACTAGCTATCGAAGACTGTCAACTGACCAAGAGTTAATGAGATTTAATTTTGTTAAATTGTAGGCTATAGTGTAGCGTAATTCAAGTTTCAGTTGTTGTGGAAACCGAAAAAGTATAAACCAAGAGTCTCTGGGTAGACTAAAGTCCACTTTCGTTGAATATTCTGGCCGAAAGTTGACAAAGTTCAACCATAATTGCTTTTTTCAACAATTCCTTCATTTTTAAGCTAGGATTCGTATGTCACAAGTCTTCAATGGCCTTCAAAATCTTCGGAAATAGCCATGGCTATTGACAATGGTAGTTAATTATGCAAATTTATTCCGTGCCAAGTTTTGCCAAATTTGTTACAGGATCTTAAGCTTGCAGGCCCTAAATTCGGCGTGCGTGACCTGTCCGTGATGCAACGAGGGCCTGCGGAGGAGGCAGGGCCTGGGCCACTGATCTCTATATACAACTGGATGGGCCATTGGGCCGGATTTTGCGTGCCAGTTGTATGATGACGTGACCACTACCCAAGATGGCTGCCACTGAAGTTCATAGCTTTCGTAGATTGAAAACAGACAAAAAGAGTTATTTTAAGAAAATTGAAACGAATGTAATGACACAAGAAGTACTTAACTTATCCAGACCGGGCTTTTTTTTGTCTTCTGGGACTGGAGGGGGGGGGGGGGGGGGCGGAAAGCGCCCGCGGTCAATATCTCCTGAACCATTTGGTGTATTCCGACGAAACTTTTACAGGTGGATGGTATGCCTTGTTCAAGTATGTGTTACACTTATGTTGTCATGGCGACAAATTATGACGTCATTAATTGCAAAAACCCAGGATTTTTAGAATTTCCAAAAAATTTTTTCTTATTGTTTTGTTAACATAAAAAGGTAGTACATCAAAAAAATAGTTTCTCTTTATTAAACAGTGCTTACTTTTATTGTAACTATTATAAAAGCAAACATAATAAAAATTGTCTGAAATTTAGTGTTGGTAGGTGTTCACGACTCCTCTGTAACTTTTTTTTGGCGTAATATTTTTTCACCAAATTTTCCACACATAAAGCCCATACATATTTAGGAAAAGTCATAAAATTTCAGAACCATACCTGTACTGGTTTAGGAGATATTAACTTTTAAATTCAGCGCGGGCACTTTCCGCCCCCCCCCCCCCCCCCCCAGTCTGGATAGGGTTAATAAGGTTCAAGACGCTAATTTCTTGTATTTGTTTCTGTTACTGAGCTATAAAACCTTTAAATTTTGTTGTTTTTCGTCAGTGCCGACAACGAAGAAACTTCACGATAATATAAACTGAAAAACAGACTATAAAATCTACGAAGAATTCAATTCCAGGTCTTAAATTGTATCTTTTATAGTAATCTTAATGCCTTAACAATATTTCGTGTTGTGTACTTGCCATCTTTGGACGGTATTTGTTGGGGTTTTTTCCGACTCCCCCGGCACAGCACACATAATATTCCTCCCCTGGTTAATCTGACCGTACTGACGTCAAGATTACTTATGCCGTAGTCAACTTTAGGATTGGGAAGAAGTTCTAAGGCCGCAATGCGTCATATGTTCCACTACGTAAGATGGCGGCGACTGCCACGAAATGCTTGACTGCTGATCATAGGGAATGGCCTATCCAGTTGTATATAGAGATCAGTGGTCTGGGCCCACTGACTTCTATATAACTGGACTGCGGGTCCACGATACTTTTGTACTAGAAATACATCAATGCAACAACCCCTCGCCCGTTTTTATTAAATGCTTTTTTGAAACACTCCTCACTCACGCACCCACCCTGATTAAAATAAGCACTGATGTACAGCCAATATAAAAACGTAACAAACAGCATAGGCGGCGGAACCGGGGGGGGGCTAGGGGGGCTAAAGCCCACCAACTTTGCAAAAGTAGAAAAAAAGGGGGGCTGAGCCCCCCTGCCTTCGGTGCCGAAGGTGACGATGATTATACGTTGAATATTTATACATCTTCGATGTATGGCATTTTGAAAATCACTGCAGGTTGACAATCGTATATATACGTAGGAAAAATCGTCTCGTGTGATAGTTCAATACTCGTTTCATGAAGTACTTGTAAACATTAGCAGTGGATGACTGCTGACCATAAGTATTATTGTTTAAACCTTTCTGATTTCAAGTGGAATTCGGTTTCCTGACAATATTTTGTGATTAAGTGTCTTAATAGACAATGCAATATAGTAAAATGTCAGTTTTTGACGACGACTGACGAATGTAATAGTAGGATGATTAAAAAATGTTTCATGTAATTTTTCTCAAAGTTTGAACAATGAACTGCTATTTTTTGTCTGAACCAAGAATTAGAGAAGAAAGGCCAAAAAAATGACGAATGATGAAAAAATTGTCGTGGGCGATAAAGGTTTTACAATGTTTACGATTCTGTAAAATCTTCCCCCAAAACGCAGGAAATGCCATTTCAGAGACTCGAGATTTCAATATTTTCCGGGGGGGCATGCCCCCGGACCCCCCTACACGTTTCTCGCGCCTTCGGCGCTCGCTCTTCAGCCCCCCCTACCAAACCTATCTTCCGCCGCCTATGACAAACAGATATAAAAACAAATGACAATCCTCAAGATAATTCTATAATTTATGGATAAGATAACTAAACAGATTTAACATATCAAAGCAAAACTTAGATTTCATTATTAAATTCTGGTTGTACAAAATATGTTTTTAGGAGGTTATTTCAAAAGGGATTATTTTAACAAGCTTTAAATGGCTTCCCTACACACACATACATGCATGTTTTGCAAAGGCAGAATTAAAAGTGAACAGCTCAAAAATTACATTTATAATAGAGTCCGAGATAAAAACAGTTCGGTAGAATCGGATTCTAGAAAGAAGTATTAAACAGACAACGTTTCAGTCGAAAATTTGGAAATACAGGCAAAAAAATAGCCGAAGTCCATGAGTATTTAATAATAACAAGGTGCATGCAATGCCAATGAAAAACATCACGTAAACATTTAAGCTTTATATAAAGGTAGTATTTTACTTTTAAGTTTGCTTTAGTTAAGCTGATTTATGGTTT
The DNA here is from genome assembly GCA_964035015.1 of Corallium rubrum. NCBI lineage: Eukaryota > Metazoa > Cnidaria > Anthozoa > Scleralcyonacea > Coralliidae > Corallium > Corallium rubrum. The sequence goes on from OZ035997.1 coordinate 92,006,371, forward strand.
GGAGCAAAGGGAAAGCACGAAAACGTGAGGCCGTATATCGTTTAGGTTAATAAGCGAAAACATGAAAACAACAAGAATCCTACCGTTAACTTTAAAATGACTTGACATTTTGACCACGGATTTATTTACTACAAACACTGCAATTCAGATCGAGTTTTTGTTTACCATAAGGCGTTTGGTTTCTTCAAGTTCGCTAGTTTCTCTTCAAGATATATTAAACTGGTTGCTTGTATCCTTCTTTTCTTTGTGCTCCATTTCGTTTCGTTTCAAGCAAAATACCATTTGCTTGAGAGTTTATAGTTTTCTTCATCGCTAGTCACCAGTGCCCAATAATTCTTACCGCGTGACACTATATAATTCACACCGCGTGACTATATATATATATATATATATATATATATATATATATATATATATATATATATATATATACATATATATATATATATATATATATATATATATATATATATATATATATATATATATATATATATATATATATATATATATATATATATATATATATATATTAATATAAACTACTTCCCAGATTTCGTCTCCCTCGCTTTTTCTACACGCAAAAAAAAAATGGACTCCACGCGTGTCGAGATTAGCACCCTCACCGGGTTCGGGGATTACATGAAGTGTCCCCAATTGAACGGCGCCATCTTTGATTTTCTGGTTTGCTGGTTGGTTAATTCTAGACCTAACAAGATGGTGTCCTGTCAGGGTCATCTGTGATTGGTCAATTTCGCGGATCAGACCTACCAAGATGGCGCTTCATGATGGCGTGTAATCGGGCCATTTTTTCGTGGGTTTTTTTTGTAGGCTATAGCGTAGCGTAACTCGAGTTTCAGTTGTTGTGGAAACCGAAAAAGTATAAACCCAAGAGTCTCTGGGTAGACTAAAGTGCATTTTCGTTGAATCGTTGATTATTCCAGCCGAAAGTTGACAAAGGGAATCAAATCGGGGACAATCGAAGCTCAGAAGTTTTTCGGCGTACGAGCTGTCATTTTGAACGATATGGAAACAAGTATTCTTTAATCCCCGATCACGAATTCGAAGACAGTCGAGGAGCAACACTATATATTTTCGAAGAAAGGCAATATTGCTGATACCAAATGGCAAGTATTTTTAACATGACTTGTAGTAAACTTGCAAGTGTGATCTACCACTGACAGTTTTTGTCGACAAAAGGTTTTCAACTTGTTGGGCGATTTTCATCGAGTCAGGCGACTCAGGACACGTGACCGTGGTCTTCGGAAGACAAACAATTCTCTTTGGATCATACTCGGGGTCCCCCCCCCCCCCGATTTTTTAGCATCATTTTACATTTTTAATGCAATCAAGTTTATTAGCAGTACAGTGCACATGTGTACTCATTGACTGCTTGCTGTATAAAGTTGTATTTAAATAGCCATGATCTGCCCCACGTTATCTTTTTAATATCAGGGGATTGACCTTTCATCTCATTCACTTATTTAATATGTTAGCTTCGCTGAATCGTAGTTAATAGAAAATATACATGGTTTGGAAGCTCAACAAAAGCCATTGTTGTATGTTTTTGTTCAGGTTTATGGAAATTTATGCACTTTCACGGTTACTAGCTAAATATATTGTGTTTTCTGTACATATAAGGCCAAGTAAAAAAAAACCTTATGTTTCTCATCCGGATTTCCAGCAAAAAGCAGGGTGCAATGAAATATTAATAACAAAATGCTTTAGTTTACTGTAGTTTATTTCACAAATTAATTTGAAGAAATGACTGACTTCATTATAAATTATTATAAAATAAGGTGTTACGCACGCTCTGATTGGTTGGGTTCCGTGCATTTATAAGAGAACATAGATATCATGAGTGACGTAAAGTGGTGTAGAATGGCGTCAGCTGGCTGGAAAAGCCCACCAAATTCTAAAATTACCTCACTTTTAGTTTGATTTTTCTTCTTCTTATTTTATAAAACAAATAAAACATACCGCTCCTGTGCATATGTACTCTTATAAAGGTACGTTTGATGTGATTTGAACATGAAAGAAGTGTAAAGGCACTCAGCTATTGCCTCATGGAGCAGATACATGTACGCATAGTGTACCTTTTGTTATGTACAGGATCTTGCAGGCCCTAAATTCAGCGTGTGTGACCTGTCCATGATGCAACAAGGGCCTGCAGAGGAGGCGGGGGCTGGGCCAAGATGGCAGCCAAATGGCCCTGGCACCAGCTGAGCTAATTCACCACATCTGATTGGTCGAGATAACATTGAATGTTTTAGGTATTCTGATTGGTGGAAACAAAGTGGGCAGCAGGCTAACTCATGGGTATTTGTTTATAGGGCTCAAATGATATTTAATAAGTGATACCAGAATTGCCGGCTGTTAAAAACAGTGAATGAAAATGTGAGGAAAGCTGGTGAAACACCCATAAAAACGTTGGAAACCTCCTGCCATACAACGAAGTCCATGGGATGGCAATTTAGAGTGTTTTCTTAATCGGTGAATGAAAGACTTGGTGAACAAAGTCAAAAAGTATTTTGGTTGCAAAAGTACACCACAGGACAGAATTTATGTGTTTGGCCATTGAGAAGCAGGCTTTCTTCAAACAAGAATTCTCGACTAAACGAAGCCTAATGTTTTTCAAAATGCCGAATTGAATCCACCAAAAACTCACAAAAACAAGGTGGCCCAGCCAGACAATGGCAATGCAGTTTCTTGCGAATTTGGTACAATGGTGAAGCAAATGATAAATAATAAGCATTTACAGATATTTATTAAAAGTCTATTTATTTTAATAATTCGACAATGTATTTGGAAATTATGAAATCAATGCTTTGATTGTTTTCAGTTTGGATCAGTCAAGCTGAACTAAATATTCAGAAAAACTAGCCTGAGTAGGTGTGATGAACTTAGTGAAGCCTGGGTCCAAGTCAAAAATGAGTCAAAATATGGTGCATTTTTTGGTAATAAGTTCATGACCACTATACATCAATTAGCATTATTACAAAACGCTATCCCAACACCGCCCCTAACCCTAATGCTAACTGGTGTATAGTGGTCATGAACTTATCACCCATTTTTTGCAGCCTAGCCATTTTGTTTTTGGCCGCCATCTTGGCCCAGCCCCCAGGGCTAGCTTTCATGCCGTTTACAATTTGCATTGTGTAATTTCCATAACAGAATGTGTTTATACCTAAATATTTTAGATACATACAGTAAAATTTCCACTGTTTTACTAAATTTCATATGCATGTTAACCTTTTCATGAAATTTGCGACTATGCTAATATTAAATTTGTGACAGAAAATATTTCGGAGACCTTCGGACTTTATAATTATTCGATTATTGAAGTACGATGGATTAAGTACTTAATACTAGGGAATAATCAAACCAGAGTAGTCAAACTAATAAGGGTACCCGGCCAGTAAAAGTATAAAACTCGCCCTGGTGAGAACGAGAACTCAGCACTGGCAACTGGGATTTTGGCAAAGCTAGCGGGATAAACATTTCCCCATATATAAACACTTTTCTCCGGGTTATAACTCGGCATCATCAGTGCTCGGCATAGCGCCGCCATATACTACTCAAATCAGTAGAGCGAGACATGGATGATTTTTTTTATCGCTTCCAAAGTGTCAGTTTTATTAACCGCAGATCATATTTCAAAGCAATCACGAGGTGTATTCTCATGTACCACGTGATAAACATCCAATCGTTAACTCGTAACTTATCACGTGGTACATAAGAATACACCTCGTGATTGCTTTGAAATTGATCTGTGGCTAAAGTGCCTATCTCAGGGTTGGGGACTTTGAATATTTGTAATCTTTAGATTGTTCTGAGAAAAATTGTAATATATCTCGTCAGACGAAAATTTCATCTTCATGGGCTTTTTCACTGTTAAAGGTTCCGGAAGTGATGTCAAAGCAGGGACTTAGAAATAGGGTTTAATATACACATATTCCTGCTTTGACGTCAAAATGACATCACCTCCGGAACCTTTAACAGCGAAAAAGCCCATGAAGATGAAATTTTCGTCTGACGAGATATATTACAATTTTTCTCAAAACAATCTAAAGATTACAAATATTCAAAGTCCCCAACCCTGAGATAGGCACTTTAATGAAACTGTCGCTTCGGAAGCGATGAAAACATCGTCTATGTCTCGCTCTACTGATTTGAGTAGTACAGGGGTGGATACAGGGGGGGGGGGTGACTGGGTGACTAGTCACCCCCCTTCCCTGCCCCAACCAATACAAGATTATACAGCGATACACTAGCAGCTATTTATATACAAATCACAACAGTTACTCGTGTGTAAAACGTGCATAAATTATATTGTATAACAATGCTTATTGATACAGGCTGTAGCTATGGCCTCTCCTTTGCAATCAGATAATTTGGACATCATGATACGTACGCTAATATCTTGTAAATTTGAAACCCCAATTTTAAAACAGTAAGAATCACGATTATATGGGTGTAGTGTACACAATCTCAATCTGAAATATGAATATACATAGTAATTTTGGAACATAAACGTATAAAACATATCCCCATGAGTCCACGACAATGACAACATATGGTGTATTCATATATTTGGGTATTTTGTTTGGTAATTTATATCCTTCAAAACTCTTTCAAATCCCCCTCAAAATGCAGGAAATGCTATTTCAGAGACTCTAAAATTCAAATTTTTTCCAGGGGAGCATGCCCCGGACCCCCCTGGAAGTTGGTCGCATCTTCGGCACCACCCTTCCCCCACGTAGTAGGTATTGCTTGTTTTGCCCGCCCCCCCCCCCCCCCCCGCGCGCCCTTGTTAAATATTCTGAAAGAAACGACTGAGCACCTTATAGTCACCCCCCTTGCAAAAATCCTGTATCCGCCACTAGTAGGAGGATTTACTTTTGTTGATGGCTTGATGCTAATCAGCTCAAATATTACAACCTGCCGGTTTGCCGGGGTAAACTCGGCTGCCCAGGTTTTAACTGGAACTTGTCAGGACGAGCAAATGAATAATTGCAACAATATTTTAGGAAGTACACTTCTCTTGCCACTAGAGTGAAATATTAACAAACCGCACCACTTACCAAATATCCCTCGTGGTCTGTACTCTACTATCGGTCCATATGTTCTAGCCCATTTTGCGAGGGTTTGCATACCATCTTTACTGTTTTTGAGTTCCAGTAAGTTGCCAATTATGGGGTTTCCTTTCGGGCCTGGAATTCCAGAATATTTACGGAACAATAACATGGAAAGAATTTTCCATGTCAGAATAACAAATGCGATGATCAAAAGTATGTTCTGTATTGAGAACATGGTGTGACTAGTAAAATCCCAGTAAGTTGCCATTCACAGCTGAAGACTTCAAAGACTGCAATAACTGCATGTCCTGTATACGTGTATCTACTAGTAAGTTGTGTCCGGGCTTGCTAAATCACGACCAAATCAAATCGATTTACATGTCAGGCTCAGATTTCAGTGTTGACGGCCATCCGCGGGGTTGATCCCCCCCCCCCCCCCCCGAATCCAAGGGCAACCCACGGGTGTGGCAAGGGGGAATTAGCAAAGGAGGTTGGAAAGCTGCCGCAAAGTATCATGAAGCATCATGGTCCTAATTAACGCTAAAATTGATAAATTATCCAGCATATTCTCTCACTTAGAAGTCATGATTATCGTTAATTGTGAAATGTCGTAGAATTAACATGCAATAAATAATAATCCTCAATTTTAAAAAATAATTCCCTACCCCCAAACCCCAAACCTGACCCCCACCTCTAAACCTGACCCTAAACCTAAACAACCCCCCCCCCCTGGCAACCCTAAACCTAACCACGACCCCCCAGTGGACCTAAACCTAACCAAAACCCTCCGGGAACAAAAGACCCCGACCACAATTTTTATTATACACTTTTTAGTTTAACATCCCGCATGTGGAATGATTATTAGACACTTTGACAATTAAGGATAATCATGAGGACATGTCGAATTATCGATTCATTTGTATCTGACCGCCGACGAGGAATGAACGCTGCCCTCTGCCCGGGAAATGTCGGCCTCGCGAACCCAGGTGTGACTTTTTAATTAACTTTATATTGTTATCTATCTGTATATATAAATAATATTTAGTTAAGTAAACAAGTAATTTACTTTAGAAAACGACTCTTTGGAGATAGAATTCTTTGACCACGAGCTTATTAAAACTTCAGTGAACAGATACTACGGGTAAAAGTCCGTGGCAAAAAGTACTGCACTCGCAAAGCTGGGTTTTGCATTTCTCGATTTTGCCGACACATTTGTTTATAGAAAAAGATTGCTAACAACTTCGGAACTACGCATTGTTGAAATACATCGGGTACGTATGTTGTTAGAAATTTTATAAGCTTTCATTTGGTATATGATTCAAATTTTAGTGTTACCTGTAACTTTTTAAAATGTTCAAAATGTTCTCACCATTGTTCGTAAAATAAGAATTATATAATGGAAATGGACTCCTCACAAGTAGTATAGAATTTTGGATTTTGTTTTTAAGTACTAAACGCACAACCCTGAACTGCATATTTGAAACAGAGGATACTGTCAAGTGCTATTCATGTCAGAACTTTTAATTTTCTTGCTGGGAAGTATTTTAAAATATGAAACAAACATCATTATTTTAATTGGTCTGGACCGTCTGAAATTTATGTATTTCTTAAGTTTGTTTTACCTTTTGCTGTTTACTTTTGGTGTTTGCAGTTCAGAAAGACTTCTGGTATGAACCTCAGGTATTTCTTAAACAGAAGCTAATTCAAATATGAAAGGAGTGGAAAAGTTTGCAGATTTCTAGTTGCAGTAGAAAAACGTTTTTGGTGCAAATTTGTAGTCATACGGATTCATATCTTTTGAACATATGAAAAGATAAAACTTTTGTGGTCAATGGTGAGAACATTTTGAACATTTTAAAAAGTTACAGGTAAAACTGAAGTTTGAACTATACACGGAATGAAAGGTTATAAAATTTCTAACAACATACGTACTCGATGTATTTCAACAATGCGCAGTTCCGAAATTTTTAGTCATCTTTCTCTGTAAACAAGTGTGTCGGCATCATCGAGAAATGTAAAGCCCCAATCAAACCACAGGGAGTATAGAGATCATATAAATACCAGAAGGGCCATCCTATCTTAATTTCAGCCAACCACGGGTAACCAATTGAACGCCGCCATCTTGGATTTTTTTGGAGGCAAACATCAGCCGCGTTGGTTGGCAAAGGACTGGGTCTAGTACATTTGACAACCAATTGACTGAAATATCATAGGTAATGGCGGCCCCCATGTGGTTACCAATTTTTCCCGCCAATGCCCCCTCTAGTATTTATATGATCTCTATGACAGGGAGCCCATCTTGGCAGCGCGTGGGCCCCTCTTTGGCAGACTCGAAAGACGCGCAGGGGAGTGTGGCAGGGGATTTAAAAAAACAATAAACGGTTACCGGAAGCGGGAAAAAAGGCGGAAAAAAGGAAAAAAATGGGGGGAAAGGGGGGGAGGGAGAGGAAAAAATATAAGGGATGAAACACGGTAAACAGCTACTTGCGGAACAGCAAAATCACGGCTAAGAGGTGAGGTTTTGCCTCATTTTGATTATATTTTGATAAATGAATCATTATCACAACTACTTCGCTCAATTGTCTTACAAATTTAATACCTATAGGCGCTTAAAACGATGTTCAAAACAAGGAAGAATTCGTGTTTCATCCCTTTATTATTTTTCTAAACACACCACGATCGAGTGTGCCACAGGAGCCCATCTTGGCAGAACGTTGGCGCCTGTGATCAAACGAGAACGAATTGTCATCGCAAATTGGCAGTCACAAATTTCTGTGGCGGTCGTTCGAACACCCAAATTAACAAAATAAAGGTTTCATGAGTGTTTGAAACAAGTTTTAACTTTGTCACAGTACGTACATAATATTTTCGGAAAATTACTCCGAGGGGCTGGCTGAGGTCGCGTGACTGCCAACTTGCGTTCTCGTTTGCTTAGGGCTTAAAACTCAGCTTTGTGAGTACAGGACTTTTTTGCCATGGTCTTTTACCCGTAGTATCCGCGTACTGAAGTTTTAATAACATCGTGGTTAAATAATTTCACTCTCCAACGAAACGTTTTCTAAAGTAAATTACTTATTACTTAACTAAATATTATTTATGTGTATAGATAGGAATATAAAGTTAATTAAAAGGTCACAAGAAGGTCAAGAGTAATTGAATACAAAATTGTAGAAATGGGACTTCGAGCTCAATTAAACTTGCGTGCATTTGAAGCTACGGCATGTTGACCACAACGTACTCCAGTCGTTGTCACCCAATTTAATATCGTACGATTCACTAAAATATCTTTCTATTTCTTCACGTTGTGGGAGGCTGCTTCTGACTGTTTCCAGTGTCCTTTCACAAGCCGTTTTACAAACTATACACCTTTTTCAGGGGAAATAAGGGTTGTGGGGGAAAAAATTTACTGTGTGTCAGATAATACACTGTACTGTAGTAATGTATCTCGGTTCTGAATCACTCGAGTATGCTTTTTTATGCATTTTTTATAGACAAAATTGTGTTTTCTTTGCAAATGATAAGAGGAAAACTTTCCTGTATTGTACAATTTTCCTCTGGGGGTGGGTATTTGTTGCATTATTTGGCCCCAGTATAGGGGTTTTAACATCCATTTGCGAAGGTTGCTTTGACAAATGCCCCTGGGCGATCCCCGGGATGGCCGCTGATCCCCGCATTAGGGGAATAAACACTGTCGCGTGACACCAAAGTAAGCTGAAAACAATATGTATATTATTACAATGTCAGAAAGAAAATTAAAGCTGTTATCGTTTACCTGGCCGTTTACTATATTTATGTTTTCAAACTAAGGGGTTATTTAATAGCCCAAAGTCATGTATTTTTAAGGGAGGGGGAGGGGAAATAGCATGTCACAGGGGGAAGGGGGTCAAAATTCCGTTAAAAGGCAGTCAAAACTCCTAACCCAAAATGGCTAAATCAGGGGTCTCAAACTTAAATTACCTGCGGTCCACCAGGGGTGTTGTCTTCTTGTTCGGACTGAGCCACAAGAAAAAAAATAAATTCTGATCACCGGTATATCGAAATGTGTCTTCATGTTTGAAACTTAACGTTTGAGTAAAAGTTTATTCTATATACATTTTAGCCAAACGGATTTGAATCATCAGAAAGGTTGAGTCATGGATCAGATTAATAGCTGCCGCAAAACATAAAAGTCATACTACGTTGATACGGCGATCAGCGCATGAGTGAACAGTTTTGCGCCAGTTGCAATGGTACGAGGCAATTTATAGTTATAGTAAAATTTCTACATTTTATAATACAATGTATTGAATATACTCGCGGGCCGGATTGTCTCATATTTTCAAAATTGGAACACAAATCTTTTGTTTTAATACGTCATTAATATTTATTTATACAGCAACGCTGCTATTGGCCGATTGCTTCATTATACCAAAATACAATCTGTTCAGCAAGCCCACTGATCTCTATACCGGCGACCATGTTGGTTCACCCAAAAGAACGAAAACAACATCAACTAAATAAATTAATGTGCTTCTAGCCCTTCCAGACGTTTTGTAGCAACTGACTCATCAATCACCATTCATTCTATGTCACTATTCACAAATTATATATAGGTTACTCGTTAGGCTAAAGTAACTGTTAGAGCCTCATTCCTGTCAACCAATAGCACCCACATACAGCGATAAGTCAACCCAGTAAACACAACATCGAAACATTGTTGAAATGTGTTGTATTTTAACTAGTTTTTGACATTTCATGACCTTCAGTGTTCTTAAAAATCACCCCTCGGAATGCAGGAAATGGCATTTCCAAAACTCTAAATTTCAAAAATTTCCGGGGGGGATGCCCCGGACCCCCCTAGAAAAGCCCCTTTTTGTAAACGCCCCCCACGAGATTCTTAGAAAGACCCTTTTCAGCACTTCAGTCCCCCTAGACGAAAATAAAACTCTACGCCTATGCTATTATGTGGATTAATGAAGTACATTAGTTAATAATTAGAAACTGATTCCAGCCATGGAGTTCTTGGCGACCGCGACTCGTCCTCCCAACGCTTTAGCTAAAATTTGGATATAAATTTCACACGTAAATGACGTAATGTAAATTATCCAAATATATCACAAGATTTTAACGTTTGCTAGCAATGTTACTCTTTGACAATACCCGACTCCACAAAGGATACTCTAAAATTATTATGAAATAGACCACTTTCACAATGGCGAGTAATTTGAATATTCTTTTATGTGCATTTTAATGACCTCGTTTGTGTGTCTGCGATTCAAAAGAATCTTTGCTTCATAACGAGGTCAGAAAGACTCATTTAGTTGGACATAAAATAATATTTGAAGTCGTGGACACTATGAAAGTGGTCTATATCTGGTTACACCACTGATGAGTTACATCAATTTGATGTAGCAGACCCAATCATAATTGAACTTTGTTGTTGTGATTTGAAATCTATACTTCTTTCTCAGATTTAAGAGCTCAGCGAGGGTTCGACCAGCTATCGCTAAATTTAATTTATACCATGCAGATTTCAAATTGATTTTTTCACTGCATAATTTTAATACATGAACTTTAAAAAAAAGACAACAATAGAGCGTTTTCATCTTACGTCACGGCGGCCATATTGGTGTACCAAAACAATGAAATCGCGGCCATATTGGTGTACGGTATGGGAATTAGCTCTTTCTTATTCAATATTTCGTATTGTTTCACCACCCCAGTGGGCCACCGATCACGTGAGTGAAAACGCTCTATTCTTTGATGTACATGTTGTAGCCATGCATGCTGCATATCAACACAAAAAGTCAAAAGGAACAATCACTATCACACATTTGGAACAACGTCGTCGCTCGCTGATGGAGTAGTGGGCGGGTTAGTGCCAAATCAACCTCGTTCCCAGGGTCTTTTTGAAATTGTGCGGGCGGGAAAAGGTCCTGGGTGTAATAAATAGAGGATATTACACGGTGGTGCAAAGATATGGATTTTATCTTCGAGTGGTGAAAACAATATTTTACGAATGAGCGTAGCGAATGAGTAAAATATCGTTTTTACCACGAGAAGATAAAATTCATAACTTCAAAATTCATAACTTCAAAAGCCAGCGTGTGATTTTCTTTTTATTATATAGCTTCAATGCAAAAAGAGGTAAAATTCTTAATGACGTCATCGATATCTTCACAAGTGAGGATATGGAAAATACGACACTGCATATTTTCTAATAAAACACTCGCATCTATATAATAAATTATTATAACACGTTTGCCATGTGGTATCTTCGAATAAATTGACTGTGCTTCGTCGACTTCTGTTAGCGATTTTAAAAAGGCTCTGGGAACGAGGTTGAGTGCCAACTCAATTAAATTAGGCCACGTTAATTTCTCAAACATGTTTTATTTACACTAACATGATATAGCAAAACAGCACAATATCAATTTTTGAGATTAATACAAGAAAAATCAGTACAGTTATGTGAATTGGTTGTGCAGACAAGTTGATAAGATAAATCTGTGCTTTAGAAACATTTGATAAACGCAAAACGCAATCAACCTATTTTCTCACAACTGTAAACAGCGAAACTCCAAAAATTGTTAGGAAACTCCAAAAGTCCAGAAAAAGAAATGCACTAGTTGCGTGCAAGTAGTGTGAACATTAATTTTAAGTTTGATAAAAAGTGAAATAGAATAAGCTAATGGTTTCTATTGTCCATGCAACGCTATACACGTATCTATTTTTTATGCCGCACGACAGGTTCCTTGTAATCTATAGTTGCAATTGCGCATGCTGATTTCTTCAAGGGAATTTCCATTCACTCCTCTTTTCAAGCACGTTATTATTTAACATTTCCACATGCCTTTAAAACACTGAAAACAAAAAAAAACAACAAACAAATGCTACAGGTATATTCAAATAGTAATACAAGCGAGAATTTGTGGTAACACCACGTTCATTAGAAAAGATATAAGAACCACGATCAGGTTTAAATATATTTAAATAATACTAGACAAGACGTTCTCTGATCAAAAATTTTATTGTAACGAGCTTTCGGCTGTCAGTCTATAGCCTTCGATGGATGGGTTATATATATATATATATATATATATATATATATATATATATATATATATATATATATATATATATATATTATACAAACACACACACATATACATATACACACACACACCACACACACAAAAGCGGAAAACTAAAAAACAGTGTAAAGTGTCAAAGACGAAGAAGCGGAACACTGATAAAAGTGACTGATAAAAGTGACTAATAAAAGTGACTAAAACCAATTATAAATAGATAAAAAAATATATGTCAAAATAAACGCCTATAGGGGTATAAAAATATATGTGTTAAATTTGTATATTATTGTTTCTTAAATAAAATAGCATATTGTCCTGGAAGAGGTTTTGAATTATTGTCAGCTTCTTTTGTTAATCTGTGCATGCCATGATGTAATATTTAAAACACGAGCAGGAGTGTTTTATCAGTTTTAAAACCACGAGGGCGCAGCCCAAGTGTTTTAGATCTGATAAAACACGTTATGCGAGTGTTTTGAATGGCTTCAAAAACGATTCGTTATTGGATGTTATGCTCATTAGTATTCTCTATATAAAATTGTATGTTCATCAGTATTCTTTATATAAAATTCAAAAACTCATTAATAATTCATGAGGAAAACACAAAAGAAAATCATGACCGTATCGTATCTTTATATGTGATAAAGATTTCTCCTGATTTACAATAAATTTAGCTTTGATTTTCTCGGCTTAGACAAGGTTATTTTTCAAACTAACTCCGCCAATCAACTTACCAAGTGGTTCGTTTTTGAAGCCGTGTAATAAACTCGCAGTTCGTGTTTTATCAGATATAAAAACACTCGGCTTCGCCTCGTGTCTTTATATCTGATAAAACACTCCTGCTCGTTTATTATACAGTACTTGTATGTTCATTAGTATTCTTTCCGACGTCAAGAAGTTTTATCAGGTATAAAACCACGGACATGGTACTGATTTCCTTTGTGTTTTCCTCGTGTATTATTAATGAGTGTTTTGAATTATTATTTATTGCGGAGCTTCCGACCTGCATGTTAACTCAGGCCTTCATCAGAGCAAATACCAACATCAACAGGTCGAAAGCTCAGCAATAAATAATAAAAGTGGTGTTACCACAAATTCTCACTTGTATTACTACTTGTCACCATGCAAACTTTCAAAGAAGTATTTAAATTGACATGATTTCCTTATTGGTTAAGAAATGCCGGAAATACGCAAAATGCATCCTTTCATGCATGTATATGTCCAAGTAGCCAGACTTGCCGGATAACCTCGCAGACAGTGCCAAAACTCTCGGCAAGCGGGTTGAAAATTATTCCATATGAACTGTTCAATCCGTCTGCCGAATAACTATAGTTTATAGAACGTTTTAAATAGATTAGAACTAAATCTTAATTTTTAGGTTTGTATATTTAACAATTATTCGCCGAAGGCGAGGTGAATATTATATTTTGAATAAACGCTGTAGGTGATTATCGAGAATTAGTCCGAAGTAGCTCGACCAATCAGCGCACGCGATTTTCTATAATGACCTGCGTATTTATACTAAATAGTGTTATTGTAAACATAGTTAGTACAACTGTTTTAACATTGATTTAGTTTAAATTGTGGCATACATGAAAAAATAGCGTTAACGCTAAGTGTTCGACCACGTTAAAAAAAGTATTATTAGCCAACGAAGTCGGTTTTCTTTGATCTCCCGCGGGATATATATCACGAATATCCCGAAAATCGGTGCTATAACCTATATAGAGCACTCTTGCCGATTACTTATGTCAAATTAATATCCCAAGAGAAAACCTCCTATGTTGGCTACAACTAATAATAAAACAACTAACTGACCTTGGTAGGTTCAATAATCCTTACTTGTATTGCGAAGGGAACAATTTTCGACGGCATTCTACTACACAGTTATATGATTGTACTTTTAGTGGACTTTAAAACCCAAATATGTTATAAAAGTAATATTGGGCATTTCACTCGATTACATAGCATGTTAAGGATCCTTAACATGTTAAGGATCCTTAACATGCTATGTAATCGAGTGAAATGCCCAATATTACTTATAATATACCCAATTCTCTCCTGGCATTACCACCTTATTATATATACAGAACTCGCGATCAAGCTCTCGGCAACGGCCTCCGTGGCTCAGTGGTCAGAGCATTGCACTGGAATCGCAAGGTCGTGGGTTCAATTCCTGCCGGAAGGCCTGTGTAGTTGCATTTTTCGCAACTGGTCCCGGTTTGGTCTTAAAATGTATATATTCTACACTCGAATTATCCTTTACATGCTATGTTATAAAAGCATTGATTCGAGACAGACAAATGTTTTTGCGATCTCTGATGGCAAATGTCCGCTCATATGATGCATATACATAGATCAAATTATACGAAAAACATTATTTTCTTTCAAAAGATGTAGATTATGGTAATTACCTGTCAGTGCCTCCTGTGCAAAAAATTTTACATCAATATCGACATCACTGTTAAGTTTGTCAAGACAGGGTTTAACTTGAGCTTGAACCATACTGCAATAAGAATATAACAAATGTTAAGACATAAAGCTCTTCAATGGTAATGGAAACCCAAGCCGCGTGACTGAATTTGGGCTTAAAAAGTAAAACGTCAGCGATATCAAATAAATTGAATCCAGAAACCTGACACTTCTCTGATATTTAATGCAAATATTTTAGACTTTCCAGTTAAAAATTTCAAGGGCGTCGTCATCTTCATGACGTTTCCTTGCTCTGTAAGGGCGGCATATCTGTACCATACCACATCATGCCATGTACACCATACCATGCACATCATACTCCGCACACCATACACAACATACCAAAACCATATACATGCACCATACCAAAACCATACCATACCATATGCTTCAACATGCCATTCCATTCCATACCATACCATACCATACCATACCATACCATACCATACCATACCATACCATACCACTACACAACATTTTACCAACCCATATACTTTAAAACCGCACCATACTTTACCAAACCATATCTTGCCATGTCATGCCACACAATACCATACCACATCAAACCAAACCATACTATACACCATACTAAACTATATTTTACCAACCTGTACTTTAAAACCATTATATACCTTCCCATAGCATAGCATAGCACAGCACAGCACAGCACAGCACAGCACAGCACAGCACACCCTCGTTCCCAGGGCCTCATCGGTACACTGGAAAATCGGAGGCCCTGGTCAGATGAAAAACGGATGGATATAATTTAACGAAACAAACGAGAAACAACACTCAGCTATTTGAAGAAAAGTTGATTTATTATGACGTCCGAAAGGTTTGGTGTTTACTGTTCTTCCCCCTGGACAAATAGCACAATTTCGCTTACCGAAATGCTTGCTATTGAAAGGTAGGTTGTTTACGAACATAATTTGGCGTCGCCGACGAACGGGTCACCGAGTCACGCTATGTCTAAACCGTTCAATTTTGAGAGTTAAATGATGAAACTCATCGCAATTCCGACTCGCTTGAGGAATCCTACTTTGTTGGCTTATTCGTAGACTTTTTCGGTGTTATCTGAGCGATAATCTTCACTCTATTCAGAGCGTTGTTTAACAGTTGAAAATATATTTGACCACTTCCTATTTTAGACAAAAACCTTCGTCCAGCCAATCACACGATTCAATCGTTTTCATCTGACCAGGGCCTCGGATTTTTCAGTGTACCGAGGAGGCCCTGGGAATGAGGATGCAGCACAGCATATCTTTCAATGTTACGCCACAACAGAGACTGTAAACAGGTTATAAAATATCAAAACATCAAGGCAAAATTTACTAACCCTTGCTCAATTTTAGGACCAAGTTTCTGCAGAGTCTTAGCTACATTAAACCTAACATTTGCCACAGTGTCTTGTGCTAAACTTATAACTGTTGGTAACATCAATTTTGAAACATTTTCTGCCACAATTACTTCGGCTAAAACCTATAAGAAAGAAAAACCACAACAAAATACTTTAAAATGCTGAAACAGCAGAAGGTCGCTCACGGTTCCTGCAGTTAGTTACCATGCAGGTCTGTAAATTTAGACTTTCCAATAGATCGTTTGCAATCACATATAAACCTCGCGGAACATCTTGGTTGATTTCCATTAAATTCCCAATACCCTTGTCGGAACAAACATGGCGGTCAGCGGTATGCAAACAGTGTTTGTCAACCGAAAAACCAACCAAGATGGCACACGTGACGTCATGTGCAAACGATCGATACGAAAGACTTTTAATATGAAACAAATAATAAAATATATCAAAAGACAGACCCTGAGACCCGTAAAAGACGCGGGGACGGCCCCAAAAAGTTATTTGAGCATTCTGCCCTAACCGTTCGATAGTAAAATAGTACAAATACACACAATATACATGCAGAATGTACTTACATTAATTGAAAATAAGGTTGTTAGGCGATGAAGATAGTTAGGATCTCGGGCCATAGCAAGGATCTTTGGTATAACTTGCGTCTAAAACACAACACAGTTTGTCAGTTGTCTGTTCAAAGTTTTTGATACAGGGCCTTTCGTAACAAGACACACGTTAGCAAAACAGTACATTTCATGACAAGTTTATGACATCTTAGCATGGTTCTATATTGAATGGGTTGTAGTGGTAGAAAATTATAAAAGGAAACATTTTGTTATTATATGCCAATGTCACCAGACCACATCAAATATATCCGGGTAACTTACCCCGGACTCCTTTGTGTACGGCGGCGTCTACTCTGTACCGTATATTAGATGGCATTCGAATAGTTAGTTTAATGTTTAAACACCTCATTTGCACAATAACCACTAATTGTTTGTCACAATTGTTTTGTAAATTGCTTCATATACTTACAGCGGCCCATTCCTGACCAAACTGCTCGACAAGTCTCTTTAGATTTGTAGTGGCAGCTTCTCTAATAGCGTAAACTAAAATAAGAGAAAAATAATAGAGAAAAAGTCGTACAGTAAATCCAATGTTCTTATTTTTTCATTCGCTATGTCACTATACAATACACTGACTTTACAAACTTACCATGATCAACAAGCCACGCCATACACAAGGCATTTAGCTTTTCGTCGAAAAACTCAACACCCTAATAACGAAACAAGACTACAACAGTTAGAAAAAAACAGCTTCTTCAAGATACAGGTACACGTATAATGTACACCATAAAATCAAGTCATGTTTCTCTAATAAAGTATTATTGTATGAACTGCAGTATAGAGTTAGGCTTAAAATTTCGTGGTGTTTCGACTTCGAAACTTTTAATAAAAATTGAGCAAGAACGTCTGACAGTGTACCGTACAGAGCACCGTTATACCAAGCCAGCGCCAAATTTCAGAAAAAATATATTTGGAGGCAGGATAACAATATATGTAATTTTTTACAACAAGAGTTTAGCATCCATAATACATACATCAATGCATCGGTTGCGTTATTTCTATGTATCAAAGGCACTCTTAATTATTTAACACACATAAGAAACATTTTTTTACATACCAGTTGTCCTGCAAGCAAGGGCATATATTCTATAATTGCTAGCCTCACTCTCCATTTATTGTCTTCAGCAAGTTCAACAATAGCTGGTAAAAGAGACTGCGATAGCTGGCTAATACCAATGACTGCAACAGAAAACAATGCATAAAAAAAATTGTTAAACTGCATGGATATGCAAAAATAATGATCTCGCGCGATCAGAGGGAACTCAAACGAAATACGTGTAATCACAAAAAAATATATAAAATGAGAATTTAAGTGTGACAGAAGTATACAAAAAACTTCATGAAAAAGACGATTCGCACGACGGTGGTATATATAGCTGCAACGGCCAATATTTGAAAATTGATTGCACTTCGAAGAAAGGACAGACATAATGAATAGAAACTTGTAAACTAAAGTCTGGCATATTTATCTTTTCAGCCATGTGATACTGTACTAGTGTCTATTGACACTGACATCACATGACTGAAAATATAAAACTATTCAAAATTCAGTAAAGGTGAAGTAATACGAGCAACAAATTGCTGCAATTACATTGTTGTGTGGCAAGTTGAAAAGCGTTGTTGCATGTATTACCACCCACCTCAAACATTGTCACGCAATAATGATTTTGTTGCAAGTTGAAACAGCATGTTGCAGCAATATAAGTAGAACTGGAGTCTTTTTTCAACTTACAACAAAATCATTGTTGCGTGACAAAGTTTAAGGCGGGTGGTAATACGTGCAACAACGCTTTTCAACTTGCAACGCAACAAAGTTGCAAAGTTGAAGAAAAATGTTGCCCGTATTACCTCACTTAAATCACAAACGCATGATCCCTTGAGTATTACTATAAAAAATCGCCAAATTCTAAATGTTTTATTAAACCATAAATAGTGAAAAGTATGAATAGGAAACTATACTAATCACGTGGAGTGTAGACTTGGATCAAGTCAGTCTTTTCTAAGAGGGGGCGAGGGGAATAAAGGCGAGGAGGGTATAAGGGCGAGCGGTTCGCGGCTTCCTAGAGACAGACTTGATCGAAGTCTACGTGGAGTGCTTTGAGCCCTTAAGTTGGTTAAACTGTATTTTACTTAGTTTGAAAAAAAAAAATATGGTAGAAATATAGTTACAAATTTCAACTAGGTTGTCATGCTTACGCCATCAATTTTCCAGTCCTGTTCACTGACCTGTATATAACTGGACAGCGGGTGCTGCCCAAAAATGTATGACCATTTTCAGATTCAAAATGGCGGCATTTATAGGTCCTTCGGCTAATGGTAGCGACCACTGACTTGTACTTATCGCAACTTCGTTAATATTGTTTTCGATATTTATCTAGATGCCAGGCGATTTTTGTCACTTTACATGCATGGTTGGTCATTATTAATTGTGGAACCAAGACTGAAAAGGCGTACTGACTTATTTGTCTGACCAAATAGGAATATCAGTAGAACATGATTTCGAGTTTCTATGAACAAAATATCAGTTTACGTTTGTTTCTGAGCGGCCCGGAACATTTTCATGATAAGAAACTTATTGTAGCTCTGAACTACAACTTGCATAATTAATAGACAATTATTGCTGTAGGCTTGTAGCTCCGAATTGAAGACGTTCCGGGTGTACGTCACAAATAATCAGCAATAAAATAAATAATGTATGGAAGTTCTACAAACATTTTGTTTTATGAAGTCGCCAGCTCTATAAAGAAGGGCAAGCGATGAAGAACACGAGAAAGTCGTAAAGAAGCGAGGCGTAGCCGAGTTCTCTTAGAGTGTCGTTATGACTTGATAAAGTCATCATTTAGAAGACGAAAGGCTCCTGACTGACGGATTTTGACGGTTTTCCACTGTCCCAGTCTGGACCGTCTGGTAGTTTGTCGTCCGGCTTTCTTGTTTTAACGACGGGAAAATAGACGGACGATAGAAATCTCTTCGTTTACCGGACTATAAAACACCTATCGAGTAACGACGAGTTTCTTGTCTAAAATATGCAATTTTAAATACCTGTGTCAACAGTCCGTTCCTTAGGTATCGGTCAGCGACCGATAAAAGTAATAGGAGCACGTAACCCAGTTATGTACAGGTCAGTGGTCCTGTCGTTTTGCTATCCAAATGATTAAACTGCATGTAAATATTGAAAACTAAAAATACTTCAACGCTCACCTTGATTAACGCAGTCTAAGTTCGAAATAATATTCAATCGGACCTCAGGATACTGCAACATAAAAAAGAAATTATGTATGTGTTTCAATAGTATACTAGATTCAGATTTTTTTGGGACCTAAACCTGATAACTAGAGAAATAAGTGCACAAGAAAAGGTTGCTTTACTGCCGTGGCAATAGAAGTGTTCCTAAAAAGTTGTTGCAATTCAGTTCCTCAGCTTGATCCATTCATTTGATTAAGTTTGTTGGAAAATTCCTGTTTTAAATTTGGAGCAAAGTGAAAAGGTGGTACACTTCTGAGATTTTTAGCAACGCAATGCTGACATTTCGAACGGAGCCCTTCATCCGCACACCGCTATAATTTTACAATCTCGGATGTTTAGAATTTGATTGGTTTCTGACTTTTCAACATCCGATAGGAAATATAATTATTGGTCAAACACCAATCAAATTCAAAGCAAGAAATTGTTCAACAACATAATCAAATGAATACACTTTTTCGATAATTACGTCACGCTGCATGAAAACGAGGTTCCCAGGCCAAGTTTCACAATTTTGATTATAGTAATCCCGCCATATTTGTTTATGGCGTCCAAACTATATATGCATGGTAGAAATACATCGTGTACGTATGTTGTTACGAGAAAGTACGAACCTTGCGGCTTGGGCCG
Organism: Corallium rubrum; assembly: GCA_964035015.1. Lineage (NCBI taxonomy): Eukaryota > Metazoa > Cnidaria > Anthozoa > Scleralcyonacea > Coralliidae > Corallium > Corallium rubrum. The sequence goes on from OZ035997.1 coordinate 92,026,835, forward strand.
CAGCGGCTGCGGTTCGGTTAGGTTCGGTTACGGTTCAACCGCTGATCGACCGCCGATGGACCGCGGATGAACCGCCGATGACCCGCCGATGACCCGCCGATGACCTGCGGTCGATCAGCGGTTGACCCGAGGATGGACCGCCGATCGACCGCGGTTTTTGTTAGGTTACTTCTGAGCGGTACTGTAGTTTAAGTTTCTGCGTTGTATGCAACTTTTTAAAATGTCCAAAATGTTCGCACCATTGGTCGTCAAGTAATAAATATGATATGGCCTTCTCACAACTGTTGTAGAATTTCGAATACCGTTTTTAAAATATTTAATGTACAACTTTGAAATGTATATCAAACAGAAGATACTGTAAAATGCTATTTGTGGTAGAACTTTCAAGTTTCTAGGTTAAGGGGAAGTATTTTAAAAATTGGAAAACTTACTATTATCTTGGTCTGATGGATGAATTGTTAAGTTTGTTTTGTTTACAACTCAGATCAAGATAATAGTACGTTTCCCCATCAGTTTTAAAATACTTTCTCTTAACCTAGAAACTTGAAATTTGTACCGCAAATAGCATTTTACAGTATCTTCTGTTTGATATATGTTTAAAAGTTGTGTGTTATGTATTTTATAAACAATATCCGAAATTCTACAACAGTTGTGAAAAGTCCATTATTACTTGACGAGCGATGGTGCGAACATTTTGGACATTTTAAAAAGTTACACACAACACAGCAACTTAAACTATACATCAAATGAAAGCTTATGAAATGCCTAACAACATACGTACACGATGTATTTCTACCATATATAGTTTGGACGTTATTAGCCATCTTCTTCCATAAACAAATATGGCGGGATTACTATGATCATCAAAATTGTGAAACTTGGCCTGGGGGCCTCGTTTTCATGCAGCGTGACGTGATTGTCGAAAAGGTGTATTGGCGAGACAGAAAAAATGAATTTCAATTAAGGTGGCTCCATACAGTTTCCTAAACGTTGAAAATACTAATTTGATATCTACAGTACAACCTGCGCATAAATCTAAGAAGAACAAATTTAGATGGCATAGAATAACATTCTAACAATATTCATCGATCACCTACTCCAAGCGTGAAAGAACTTGTTAAATTTCCTCGCTAGCCCAAAGTTGAGAAATAAACGAGTTACAGAGAGTTTTTAAACAAACGTAACAGCTTTTCTCACCTCATCTTTTAGCATTGTCAGGAACAGTGGAAGTAAATGTTCAATTGTACTAAACAAAACCAAAGTGAGTTAATTACAGTATAATAAATATTGAAAAAAAAAAATACTGCTAATGTACGAACTTAAAGTTACAAGAAATGCTTAAACCTAATATGATTAAAATCTAATCGATCGATACACTACACAGGTGAATAGTTAAGAAATAGACTGCATTTTGTCATGCGTGTGTACTGTAATAACGCACAGATGACGTCACAGCGTGTAAAGAACAAAAAAGTACGCCACGAGACTGTCAATTTCTTTTCAATTTCTTTTGAATTGTTTTCAATTTCGTTTATTGTCTTAGCTTTTGTATATTTTCAATATATTTCAAAAAGCTGAAAATGACGTCAATAGCGGAAAATGACCCACTCTGCACTTATTAAAATGGTCTATATAAACGTTATTAAAATGGTCTATATAAACGTTATTTGGTACCTCAAAACCGGTACACTAACCTCTCATGTGTGCAATACAGTACATGCAACCCTGCACGTGTACAGTTATATAGAGCAAAATACTTACTTTTCCTTCCCAACAACAGGAGAAAGTCCCATAATAACGGAAGCTAATGCTGATTTTACATGCTGATTTGGGTCAACAACAAGATCCTTTAGAAAAACACAATAAAAACACGGTAATATAATTTAACAATACAGTTGATGTTCGCGGGCATAAATATGTTTTTGACCCGACTCAGACTCTTCATTAAAATTAGCTCTGAGAAGGGTAAAAAACATATTTATGCCCCAGAACATCAACTGTATTACTATTACTATTACTATTACTATTACTATTACTATTACTATTACTATTACTATTACTATTACTATTACTATTACTATTACTATTACTATTACTATCACTATTACTATTACTATTACTATTACTGTTCCCGTTCCTGTTCCTGTTCCTATTCCTATTACCGTTACTAATATAATAATTTTAGTATATAATAATTTTAGTATATTTCAATATACTATAAATAAAATCACAAAGCTCACCTTAACACAAGGAAGAATATGGGTCATTATTATCTGTTCCCGAATATCCTCACTTAAGTTATCCGAAAACTCTAAAATAATAGATAGGAAAAAGGCAGCAGAAGCAAACTTAGTTACTTTCAATTGATATTATTTAACTTATTGTACTGCTCTCGTTCTATTTCTGCTATGATCATACTAGCAACGTATTAACAAGAGTGTAGTGCAGTGGAGTGCCGCGTGGCGTGGTGTGGTGTGGTGTGGTGTGGTGTGGTGTGGTGTGGTGTGGTGTGGTGTGGTGTGGTATGGTTTGGTGTGGTGTAGTCAGAGGCGGATTAAGGGTACCTGAGGCCCCTGGCTGTATTTCTGATTGGGCCCCCAGGCCCCTTCTTGCACAGCACGTAGGGGCCTGGGGCATTCTTTTTTAATAAGACATCAGCGGCCCCGGGCCCCCTAGGATCCGTGAGGCCGCTGCCCCCTGGCTGTAGCCCAGTCAGCCCCCCCCCCCCCCCCCTCTAATCCGCCACTGGGTGTAGTGTAGTGTAGTGTAGTGTAGCGTAGCGTAGCGTAGTGTAGTGTAGTGTAGTGTAGTGTAGTGTAGTGTAGTGTAGTGTAGTGTAGTGTAGTGTAGTGTAGTGTAGTGTAGTGTAGTGTAGTGTAGTGTAGTGTAGTGTAGTGTAGTGTAGTGTAGTGTAGTGTAGTGTAGTGTAGTGTAGTGTAGTGTAGTGTAGTGTAGTGTAGTGTAGTGTAGTGTAGTGTAGTGTAGTGTAGTGTAGTGTAGTGTAGTGTAGTGTAGTGTAGTGTAGTGTAGTGTCAGATGTCAAGTTCGTCTCTCTTTATAGCTCTGTCTATTTATGCTTCGTTGGTTTTATTATTTGGTCCCCATCATGTAATTTTTGGATTGTTGGTTTGCTAAGTATTTCGTGAACATTCTGCGTCAAGTTCTGGATCGATTGATTGGTTTCCGTGACTTTATTTTTTGGATTATCTATTTGACCGTTTGGCCTGTGGCGTATCTCAGAGGGGTATCTGTAGTTCGTGATTTTGTACAAGTATTGTTTCTCCGTGTCACGATTATTTGGTGTGCCCTAATTTCACAGTTCGTTTGGTTTTGGTATTCCTATCCTGCTGCACAAGTTTTACTTCTGTTCGTGTAATCAATTTTGAATTATTTATCATTCCGTGTTTGACGGTTGGATTTGTTTTGTCTCACTTGATATCTCCTAACAACAGCTAAATTTGAATTTTCTCCGTCAATCCTGACTCCGCAGTTTGGTTATTCATATCAGTTTTGTTGTCATTGTCTCATTCTTTTATTGGTTCTATTTTGGTTGATGCCCATCTTCTATATTTTGAATTCTACACAAGTTTTATCGTGCCGTATATATAACCGTCAAATTTTTATCAAGATCAGATTTCGCTACATATATATATATATACCTCGAAATCTTCGCTTGGTTTTCATCGAATATTCGCCTTTTGTTATTTCTAAATCGCTTTCCATTTATACAATTACTGTTTAATTTGGACCTTTATAACCTGCCATCCAAGTTTAATTCATATCTGAACAGTAGGTTTTGAATTATTCATGAATTTTGTTTTTGACCGTTGGTCTTAGCCTGTCTGTTGTCTCGTCACCTAGCAACCGTGAATTTTTGAATTTAACAGCCTTTGGACGTCTCCTTTGGACCACGTTTTAAATTATATTGATTGCTTGGATCAGTTCTACCACTCGTTATATTCCCGGAGTTTCCAGTTTACTGGTTTTTGAATTATCGTCAACTTTGTTCGGTGCCGTGCCGTTAAGAATTATTCTCAGCTGGCTGGTTTATTTTCATCGATATTTTGTCCTTTTATGTTTCTACACCAACCTTTTATTGATATCAAGTCCATCGCTAGACTTTTCTCTACATTGTGATTATATTTTGAAAGGAACTGTGCTATTGGTTTGGTTTTTATCCGGTTTTTCAGTTCGTGGTGTATTGGGGATTTCCCTTTTTTGTTCGTTGTCAAGGTTTCGTTACTGACAATTGAACATTTAGCCGAAGCGGCGTTTCCCCCTATCCACATCAATGTCGTCCGATTCTGATCACTGTTCCAAACAATTTCGCTGCCTCAGTTGCAAGTTTTCGTCTTCCTCGCAAGCTGGTCTAAGTGTTCATCGTACCAAACGTCATTGGGTTAAAGATCGATCTGTTCAATCCGTGTCGGTTGTCCGTTCTTACCCAGAAGGAAAGAAATTTTATTGTTGCATTTGTGAAAACATTATTGTGAATTTCCCCAATTTCAAGCGTCATTTCCAGTCCGTTCATCCTACAACGCTTCTCGTCGCCACTGGCCATTGCTCTATTTGCAAACTTGATTTTCAAAACGCCCAAGCCGTCAGCGTCCACTGCCTGCGACAACATGGTATTTCTAAAAAAAAATCGTCCAAATTTCGCCATCCCAGTTCTAGTTCGTCGCCTATTAGATCAGAAATTAATTTGGTCTCTCAAGATCTACCTAATGTCTCTCAACAACCAGCCGAAGTCACCCTCTCCCAATCTCACTGTGACTCGTCTCCGCCACCTCCTCTTCGCCGCTCGACTAGACTTCATCCAACTAACTATGTCGAAGAAGGACCCTCAAGTCCGCCTAGTGATCCAGACTCGCCATCGCCGTCCACGCCTGCCTTCTCCAACGATGACAGTGCCTTCATTGTCCCTTCTCCATTATCTCCCCTTCCACCCATCTCCCAATTTTCCCAGCAACATCAAGCTTCTACTGAAACGTTGCCACCTGTTTCTCCCGATCTCATCCCATTGGCGCCAGTAACCCAGCTTATACCTCCTGCTTCACCTTTGACTGATCCTAACCCCACCATTATTGTTGACCCCCCTGTTATTCCTACGAATGGTTCGTCTCCCATTCACCTCCCTAGCAATTCAAATCCTGGTGTAGTCCACTTTCAGAACAGATGGTCTCCCGTCTTCTCAGCGGACTCCTCCTGGCAAGATTTCTCTTCTAAATGCTCTGACTTTGCGGACGATGTCCTCAAAACCAGTGTCTTAACCTCCAAAAAATCCAGACCCACTCCTCGTCGTCCTGACCGTCCAGCCGCCCGTGCTCCTTCCAACAACCGTCGTCACCTTGAATTCAATCCGATTCTCGCTCGTAGGATCCAAAGTCTCTACAGAATTTCTAAGAAGCGTGCTGCTCGACAGGTTCTTAACAACAACTCGCCTACCTTCACTGGCACAGCCGATGAAGCAAACGCATTCTTTACTAAAGTCTTCGACAATAAAGATTGCAATCCTGAACTCATCAAACAGAAGCTTGAAGAGTTTGTCCCAACTGGCCCCACTGATGACAGTCTTACAGCTAACCCTACTCCAGCAGAAATTACTAAGAAACTCCGTTCTCTATCCAACTCCGCCCCTGGTTCTGACAAAGTCGAATATCGCCACCTTAAAGCTGTTGATCCCAAAGGGGAAATCCTTTCACTCATCTTTGCCAGATGTTTATCCGAATGCGATGTGCCTGCCTCCTGGAAAACGTCTACCACAGTCCTCATCCACAAGAAAGGTTCATCCGATGACGTGTCCAACTTTCGTCCCATTGCCCTGATGAGTTGCATCTACAAACTCCTCATGAGTATTTTGGCCAATCGTTTGGTGTCTTACTCCATATCCAATGACCTCATGTCTCCTTCCCAGAAAAGTGCCCGTCCTTCCGAAGGCTGCTATGAACACACCTTCATTCTCCAATCTTTGGTCGCCGATGCTCAACGTCTCAATAGAAATCTTTGCATTTCCTGGTTGGACCTCCGCAATGCGTTCGGTAGTGTTCCCCATGGTGTCATCGCCACAACTCTATCTCACATTGGTATTCCTCAATCCATCATTGATCTTATTAGCAATGTGTACACCAATGCTTCCACTGAAGTCCGTACTCCAGCTGGAACCACTCCTCCTATCCCCATTTTGGCTGGCGTTAAACAAGGTTGCCCTCTATCTCCCATCCTCTTCAATCTATCCATCGAGCTAATCCTCCGTTCCGTCATTGCGAAAGCTGAATCTCTGCGATCTGGCCCAGCTAAACATCATGGTGCCCCAATCTCTGTTCTGGCGTACGCGGACGATCTGGTCATCATTTCTCGAAAGTCTGATGATCTCCAACATCTCCTCGATGCTGCCAGCTCCTCGGCTACTCTTCTTGGCCTTGAATTCCGTCCAGACAAATGTGCCTCGTTGACTCTCACCAAGTCGAATGCTGCTCCCATCGATTACCTCGTCCAAGGCAGAACCATTCCTGCTCTCCTCCAACACGAACATTATCGTTATCTTGGCATTCCTATTGGTGTTATCCGAGATGTCCCTGATCTTCACACTCTCGTTGATCACCTTTGCAACGACCTTGATAAGATCAACTCCTCCCTGCTAGCTCCATGGCAGAAGCTTGATGCTATACGAACCTTCATTCAACCTTGCCTTACATACGTTCTCCGTGCTGGCAACCCTCTCAAACGCTCTCTCGTCAATTATCGGAAGAAGTTGATTGAAGTAGTTCGCTCCGCATGCAACTTACCGCTCCGAGCCACATCCCACTTTATTTTCGCCTCCAGGAATGTTGGTGGTCTTGCTTTTCACGATCCACTCGCTGAAGTTGATGTTCAAGTCATCGTTCAAGCTTTGAAGATGCTATCCTCTTCTGACACCTTTGTTTCCCACATTGCCAAAGCCGAGTTACTCCAATCTGTCCGCTTTGCTGCTCAAGACAACCCTTCTCCTTCCCTCATCTACGAATTCCTTTCTGGCTCCACTTGTGGTAACTTTCATCCCAACAAGATTCGCTATCGCAAGCAATCCATTTGGACTCGGGCCCGATCATCTTGTCGTCGCCAGAAAGTGTCTTTCTCTGTTCCTGACAACGGCGCTCCATCTATCGCTTCCCTCAATAGGGGTCCCATCCTGGCAAAATCTTGCTGTAGTTTCCTTCACCACCTCGTGCAAAGTCAGGCTGCCGAGAAACTCACTTCTCTTCCTGACCAAGGCAAAGTTGCCAGAGCCCTTGTCGCTGACCGCTTTTACAATGGTTCCTCTTGGGCTTACACTGGCCTTAACATCGGCTTCAAAGATTGGAGATTTATCCATCGTGCGAGACTAAATGTTGTCCCAACCAACCAAAATAAATCCCGTTGGTCCAATATTTCCACCTCGTGCAGGAAATGTGGTTCAGAAGCCGAAACCCTGCCACACATAATCTGCCACTGTCGCCAACACATGACTGAGATCCGAGATCGTCACAACAGAATCGTCGACCGCCTCTCCAACGCCATCCGATCTGGTGAAGTTAGATTGGACCAACAAATTCCCGACATCCCTGACCGTTCCCGTCCTGATATTGTGATCATTGATGACAACCAAGTCTCAATAATTGACGTCACCTGCCCGTTTGAGAATGATAGCGACGCTCTCAAAACTGCGGAACAAGAAAAGATCGCCAAGTATGATCACCTGAAAGACCATTACATCGCCCAAGGCAAGAACTGTTCCGTCTTTGGTTTTGTAATCGGTTCTCTTGGTGCGTGGCATCCCGCTAACGAAGCCGTCCTTACCCGTCTTGGTATGACGCGCTCATACAAGTCGCTTTTCCGCAAGCTTTGTTGCAGTGATGCAATCCAAGGATCTGCTAGCATTTATTATAACCACATGTCCGTTGACGGTCACAATTAACTTTTGTCATATGTGAATAATGGATAAATTATTCACTTATTATACTATATATCTCGTTATTCATCTTTACTATGAACTTTCTCAAGAATAATGTCTTAACTTATTCTTCTGATCTTTTCTCGTTTATAACAACCTATGTATATAGATATCTTTGTTAGTAATATTAACTTGCCTAATTTGTACATATCATTTTCAAAAAGTAATAAATCATAAATAGTGTAGTGTAGTGTAGTGTAGTGTAGTGTAGTGTAGTGTAGTGTAGTGTAGTGTAGTGTAGTGAGTGTAGTGTAGTGTAGTGTAGTGTAGTGTAGTGTAGTGTAGTGTAGTGTAGTGTAGTGTAGTGTAGTGTAGTGTAGTGTAGTGTAGTGTAGTGTAGTGTAGTGTAGTGTAGTGTAGTGTAGTGTAGTGTAGTGTAGTGTAGTGTAGTGTAGTGTAGTGTAGTGTAGTGTAGTGTAGTGTAGTGTAGTGTAGTGTAGTGTAGTGTAGTGTAGTGTAGTGCAGTGTGTTCCGTTATGGCGTGGTGTGTTGGACGTGTTGTGGTGCATTTCGTCATCGACCCCTCCCCCAACAAAAAACAACAAAAAAAACATGCACTGTACCTTTTACTTTTCCTGAGGCAGCTGCTCTTACTTCAGCTTCATAATCCTTTAGAAGACTTTGAAATGCTGGTACCAAATCGTTTTTGGTTATTTCACTTCCAACTGCTTTTTGAAGCTAAAGATTTAAGATAAAAAACGAAAAACAATAAATTGAATTTTACACATTTGTAGACACTTCTCGCGAAGTTCACAAGAAATTTGTAAATGTTCCTTTCAAATTTCTCTAATTTGCTGCAAACATTTTCAAACTTCATGTACACTCTGTTTTGTGCGTTGCATTCAGTGCATTATTTTGTATAGGTAATAGCCTGGTTTCGAGTGCAATTTGGAAAAAACATGCAAGAGTGAGTTTTTCAAAGACTATCAAAATTGCACGAATCCGAAGGACGAGACGACGAATGCTATCTGGGTCTTTGAAAAACTCACGAATGCATGTTTATCCAAATTGCACGAAAAACCATGCTAGCTAGTACTTATTAATAATATACATGAAAAACTGTTCAAGCAACTGTACTTATAGTTTTCTTTTGGCAGTGTTCACTCCTTGTATATTTGGTTGTTGAAAAACGCTTTGCTTCTCCTACCAGTACTCGAAAAAGAATACTCAAAAGCACCAAGAATCTTCTAGTTTTCTTGCAAGTACTTTACTACATGTAGCTTAATAGCTAGAATAATTAGCTTCAAATTTGAATGAAATGTTTTCCTTTATTGCAAATTTTGGCCGCCATCTTTGTACATTTCGTGCAGGTAGAGTCTGGGTACGAGATTGGAAAATGTCATCCGTCAAAATCCGTTGTAGAACGTGATTGGCTCTTTACAATTTTTATTGTTTTTGATTGGTTCATTGGCTTGGCTTGCACTGTATTTCCTTTTTTCTGCACTGTATTTCCTTAAAACTGCACTGCTCTTAGCCAATAAAAAATGAGAATTTTTTACATGTATATTATTAGTAACCTAATTGTCTAATTTGATAATTATAGTAACCCACCCAAATGCAAAACAAACAAATGCTATATATTTAAACGGTATAAGACTAGAGTCAACTACTGTAAGACATAGTAATTAGGATCGCAATGTTCTTCAAAAAATAGAAAAACCTTACCTCAGTAAACTTGTCGGCTACCATGTATCTAACTCTCCAAGACTTGTCCTAATTACAAGAAAAACAAGGAACATGCGGTTAAAGGGGCAATTTTTCTTTCAACTTGTCTAACAGTCATGGAAAGAAAATTTTATGATTTTCTTAGACTGCCAAATTTAACTATAAAATGTTGTCTCGAGAAGGTTTTTTCTTTAGTTCAATACAGTTAACCGCTATCCCGAAACTGCGAATTCAAATCTTGCTGAGACAACACATTTTTGGCGGACGTCAGTATAGTCTAAGAAAATCGTGAAATTTTCTCCTTGTGTTTGTCTTAGGTAACAGTAATGACTCATGCATTATTAACTGCAAAAACAAGATAGGATAGAAAAGTTGCACTGTGGAACTAATTACATTTTGCAATTAGGATTTCAATGTAAGCGAATATAGAGCTGTATACTACAGGGAAACTAAAATGGAAACACGGGTGGCGAGTTACTAAAGCATGTTTATGTGATTATTACTGTAAACTCATTTTCAGTTCGTTATCCAGGCTTTCTCGAAATTTCAGTCTCATACAACGTACTGTACAAGTAGCACGTGTTTGATAATCTAGCAGTTACAGCTCAAAACCGCACGACGGCAAACTTTTCTTTCTCATTCAAGAGTGATATGAAAAGGAGCATAACAGGACGTGTACATAAAAACTTATAAGATAACCATTTTCTACAAGTAAACAAATCCCTTATAATACAATACCTGCGCTGCAGTTCTCAACATTGGCATTACAAGTGTCTCAACATCTTCAGGAGGTAAAATCGATGCAATATTTACACATGCTTCAACAGCTAACAACCTTACAGAGTCCTAAAAATCAATAAAAAATACTAAGCGTTTCAGACAATACCGTAAAGTATATGACGTAAAGTTACGTACAGATAATTGTAAGATTAATCGACATTATTGAAATAATCTGATCTTGGGATGTTTAGTGTGTTGAGATGCATGTATTTGCAAAGTTGTAAGGTAATGTTGTTCACTAATCCCAAATCCTACATGATTTTCTATGTGACATAATTTTACTCTAGTTTATTTCATTACAATTCTAAATAACTTGTGAACGAAGTGAGTTATGGAGAAACTGTAAAAGTAATTATTTATCACTTTCAGAAGATCCTTCAAGATTAAACAAATTTTGTTTCCATTTCATTTCCTCTTTAAACGGCAACATTTTCCACTTTAACTATACCGTAATCCAATGTAGTACAGTACAATAATTAACCTAAAAGTTGTACCATATACCTGTTCATCTGAGGAGAGGTTTGTAAATGTCGGTATGAGATCTGATTTTACAAATTCTAATTCCACAACTTTGGCAAACTCCTAGAAAAAGTCAAACAAGTGTTTTTCTTTAAAAAATTCTAATAGTTCAAGTTGCATAAAACATTTCTTGAGGATGTTTATGCATACAGTAGGTTAACAACGAAAACAACGAATTCAAAGCTTCAAAAAACTTCTTCAAGTAAATATTTTTAAATATTTAATAATGTGAGAGTCGTTTTAAGAAAAGCAACACAGCAACCCTTACCCCAAGTTTTGAAGCAGCAGCTCGTCGAACCATTGGTGTATCATCCGAGCACAATGTTCGGAAATGCCTGAAAAGTTCAATTTATTGCGCAGATTGGTATCGGCGATTACCGCTATTATGCCAATATTAGCTAATACATATATAGTTTTGTGCAAATCTGTCAAAACCATTGAACAGACGAATATATTATGGTCGAAAACTTTAAAATTAACGTTTCTTGGTAAATCCACACTAAAACAATTATTGTAACACTAAAACTCGAAAGAGTTTTCTATGAGCATGCAGTTAGTCAACGAGGCGAATAATATAACTGTTGTATGCAGATAGTCAACGAGGCGTGAATATATAACTGTTGTATGCAGATAGTCAACGAGGCGTGAATAATATAACTGTTGTATGCAGATAGTCAACGAGGCGTGAATATATAACTGTTGTATGCAGATAGTCAACGAGGCGTAAATAATATAACTGTAGTTGATTGAGGTGGTAGTTAAGTCATAAAACTTGGGTTGTTAAATAAAAAAACAACTCGGATTAAAAAATACTCACTGACGTAACTCCGCTTTAATATTGGCATTTACTCTTGGATAACAAGCAGGAAAGAGACCACACGCAGACGTTCTGGACGTAAACCAATCACCTAGAAAAGGTAGCATATATACCTGTAACAAAATTTACCTCACTACATGCATACATGCACATACTTTGACCAAACAAAAAAAAATAGAGTCCCGCGTATGTAAGAGGTTTTGTAACGTAATACACATGTGAATTAGTTTTTATGGAGAAATAATCTGAAGTTGTTTCGTATATACCCGTAATGTGCTTTTGGGTAATAACTGCATGTAGTATGAGGAATGAAAGGTTCCAACAAAAAAGTGAGATGCTCACGGTGTTAGTCATTAGTGACTGAGGCAGGCCTACATGTATACACCTATACACGCTGCTCAATAACAAGACAGTTTGTTATATAGCTAGAGTTTCACTGGATGCAACGATGATTGTCATTGGTTCGTTTGTGGTCACATGACCTTAGCTAAATTTCAATGTCTACCGAGCGGGCAATAATTGAGAACTTATTGCCTGCTCGGTCAATAAGTTTTCAATTGTTGCACTCTTCACGGCATCCTATAAACAAAAGCTTGTTTGGTACGAAAAAAAGAATATTTATAGGTCTTCAAAGCATGTGTGAAGATTAACTGGAGAAATGTATTGCTGTTCTTTTGTTCTGAGACTTATCTTTGTTTGGTTGAAGTGAAATTACGGAGCCAAGCGAAATGTTTTGGCAAGTCTTAGCGTTTGTCTGTTGTGTACTCTCCCTTGATAAACGTCGAAATTATACAGCAAAACTCAAGCTATATAACAAACACTTAATGTCTGCTCCCTCGGGAAACAGTTAGTTTTGTTTTCCCTCGAGTCTCGATGTTTCCCTCGACTTCGTCTCGGGAAATATCAAGACTCTCGGGAAAACAAAACTAACTGTTTCCCTCGGGAGCAGACATTAAGTGTATATTGTAATTGACGAACAACAATAACATATGTGAGAAAAACTGAACACCGTGGGGCGACTTGAAATATGAGTTATTGTTTATTTGTTTTCAAAGTTTCAGAAGAAACCTCGCAAATGTCGTCGAGAAAGATACAAATGGCATAAAATAACAGATAATTACACACGTACAACTAGTAATTTCCACTTGGACAAAGTGCAGTCTTGACAAAAAGTAGCATCGGTGCAGTACATGGTGTTAAAACCATAATTTTAGGCTTGGAGTTTAAGCACTGGATTAAGTGTTTGCATTAGCATTTTAAAGTAATGCAAATACTTACATGTACACCATAAATTTAATCCATACATGGACACTAATTAAATCTCTTACCTTGTGATAATCGTTTTACCAAAGGTACAAAATGGTTTTCAAGATCCTGGCTAGAATGTTCAGCAGCCACAGCACGCAAAGATTCAACTGCCTAAAAAAACAAATATAATTTACAGTAATTTAAAATATTTTCAAGCCCGGCATACACTGGAGAAAGTGTCCGAAACAAGTTACCGAAACACGATTTCAGAAACCAAGTTTCCCTGATTAGAGCACTGTTCTATTTTTTGAAACAAGTTTCGGAAACTTTTTCGAAAATATGGTTCGGAAAATTGTTTCAGTGTACGCCGGGTTTAAATGCAAAATAATTGTACAGAGTATGGTGACAACTACATCTGATAACAGTAGGTACCTTCCGTGAACTACTGAGGAAGTTGATAAAATATCGCAAATGATGGTTAGGTTAGTTACTGTCAATACTCGATTATAGCAAATGTCCGAAATGGGCCAAATCACTATCTTGAACATTTGTTGTTGGCAATTAAACGATGTATTAGGCGGCGTTCAGACTGAGTGCCAGTGCCCGGGAACGGGCACTAAATCATGGCCAGAAATTAGGGATAGTATGACTGCTAGCTATGCGCACAACTAACCAATTTTGCGAATTCAAGATGGCGGAAATACTAAGCTTTAACACTAAAAACATACAAATGCGATGCGCAACTGAAACATAATAGAATTTGCAAAGTGCACACGTCTACAGTACAAATCTATAAAATACCTCAATGAGTGGTCTTGTTTAAAACTCTTGATGTGTCACGATTTGCCATTATTCGGCCCGAGTAAGTCAATTTTACAATATTATCTCGCAACATAAACTCCTCTTAAGTACAGTAAAATCCCCATTGTTTGCTAAGTTCAGGCCAGTGTAGTGTTGTTCGAAATGTTCGACGACGAACTGCACACGTCCACGGCACATTTCTTGTACGATGTTCGATTAGAGACATCTTAGCTTGTATTCCCTCCGACAAATACATTTAAAATAGTCTGTTTTTTATGAAAACTGTAAGCTGATCCTGTTACCAATGCAAGCACGCCAGAGAAGACAAAGTGCGAAATCCTCCAAAATTACGAGCGTTTCAGTGCCTTCTTGTCAACCATTTTGAAAACATTTTTATGTACAGTCGCTGACTAACTTTATGAGGTACGAAGGGCTCCAAAATACAAAAAAAATCCCTCCAAATTCAAAATATTTTGGTGTACTTTTGTACTTGTCAAGTTATAAAATATTGTGTTCACTTCATTAAATGATTATACATTCAGGAAATCTTTGCCACATTGTTTAACTGATTTAAATTTACATTATTCTAAATTCTTTTGGTTTATCTTAGGTTGTAAAAGTTATTTTAAGATGTCTGATATTCCTATTCTGGGCGTAGAAATGGACTAATTTATGCGCCCGCGATGCATTGCGCTGACTGTCCCTCATTTCTGGTCATGGCACTGGCACAGAATAGTAATATAACCAAGTCCAACTCGAGTGAAAACTTGTCCGCATTTCCTTAATGCGCATGCAGGATATATTAACGCCATCCTACGCAATCCCACGCAATCCTGGCAAGTTCCCCCAGCAGTATTGACCTTCATCTACGCCATCCCACGCAATCCTGGCAAGTTCCCCCGGCAGTTTTAACCTTCTTTTGAAGCTCAAAACTGCCGGGGGAACTTGCCAGGATTGCGCGGGATGGCGTAGATGAAGGTCACTACTGCTGGGGGAACTTGCCAGGATTGCAAGGGGGAACTTGCCAGGATTGCAAGGGGGAACTTGCCAGGATGCGCGAGGACATAAACTTCAAAGGTTCCGACGCGAGTTGGACTTCTGGTTGTATTACTATTCTGTGTCACTGGCGTTCAGACACGTTCCCAAACCCTGGATGCTTTTGGTGCTTTTTGGCGCCAAAATATATTTTGTCAATTGTGTTTCCACTGTTTGTTCCTATTAAGAATGTATGTTGGCTCAGTTTATGTATGCTGTTTTGCTTAAAAGTGCTGGCCACCGTAAAAATTCTGCTCGGAATGGTGCTCGGACCCGGCACGGTGCCTGGGTACTACCTCTCGATGTAGTGCCCATGCCCGGTTTTTCGCTCGGGTACGATATTCAGACTAGGCACGGGGCACGGGCACTCAGTGTGAACGCCGCCTTATACGAACCTCAAAGAACACGTTATGGTAACAAATTAAAAGAACAAGTTAATGGACTTTTGTTAGTAGGTAATGTAAGAAAACTTACCTTATCTCTGACAACAGTTTCTTCAACAGTAGCTAGACTTTCCAATGGAGGCTAAAACAAAACGAGAAAGGACCTTTTTTTTCAATAGTTCAAATCTTCTTATTAATGGGAATAATTCACAGTATGTAAAACCCCCAGAAGAACCCATGTTCTCACATGCGGCTAAGGTGAAATTTTCAATCAGATAACTGCTGAGAGCAGAAATCGAACCCGGCTCACACCCCAACTGCAAACAATTGCCTAAACTCATCCCAACAGAACGAAAAAATCTTACACATACATAGTACATAAAGTAAATACAATCAATATGTACTTACCAGTAAACAGTGAACAAATTCTGGTCCACCAACAAGGGGTGTGAAGCTACCGAGCTGCCAAATTTAAAGACAAAGCAAACAAATCTAGTATATAATGCGTGCGATATGCAAATAAAAAAAAAGTCAGCCAAACTTTATATTTCTCCACTGTATATACAATACTGCCCTAGCTTATAATAAATCCATGTAATATACAGTAGCATCCTTGTTACTGGATCTACCCCTTCCCACCTGCCCCTCCCCCCCCCCCCCTCCCTCGCTCGCTATATTATGGTCACTATAATACATCTGGTTGTGAAAAATTTTGTTTGGACAAGGGTTGGGTATATAGGGAGGATTTGAAGCTTCTTGCCTACGAGATTTACCGTTGGAGAAAACACTTACTGTACTTTCCGATCTTGGATTCACGAGTTTAGCGCTAAGGCCCGTTTCAGACGGCGTATTTCTCATGAGCCGTATCTAATACAAATTGGTTCGACCATAGTTCGACCAAAGAACGACGTTTGATTCAGACGCCGTATTTATTGAGTCGAATATAATTAAATGCATATTCGTATTCAAACTGTGGGTAATATCATACATTAAACATTACTATATAATTTATGCATTAGATACGGCACATGAAAAACACGTCGTTTAAATCAAAGTTACCACAGTCGTATAATACGACAGCGACGGGCGTATTAGTAATTAGGTCAAACTTATTACAAATTGCGGCATTCAAACGGCATATTTTTCATGAACTTAATTTTAGTATTAGATACGGCTCATGAAAAATACGCCATCTGAAACAGGCCTAAGTGAGCATAATACGGCGGATATAATTGTTGATTGATTATTTTCACAAGAAACGACTAACGGAGCTTAGCCAACGACTAAGCAATAAGCAACAACCGCAGATGGTAAATATTTTACTGATTTCAAATTCCTATTTCTTCCCTAGCTGCTCAGGTTCTCTGTTACGTAGATGCTAATTCCTTGCATACAATTCGTTTTGATGTGCATAATGCTATACGTAAATCGTGGAAGTGTGGAGTGGAGAGAAATTAAGCGTTCAACAATTGTCGACATTTATCCAGACGGCAGAAGTTTTAAATCGGATAAATAATGGTGACAACTATAGCCAAGGAAAGTAATCTCATGCAGCGCTTTCATATTTTACGCTTATTTTTTGGTATGATGCAGGTCGTGGATAATTTTTCGTTTAATAATCAACGTTGTTCCAGTTCAAGTAACCACGCCAATAATAGGGCCATTTAAACGGGAGAAAATAAGTCGCGACTTAATTAACGGTACCGAAAAAGATGGCGGCGGTACATTTAACCACAATGCTTTGCGACCTCAAATCAGCTCAAATCACAACTAAACATTGTTTATTATGATAAGATGGATTAAATAAGCAAGAAGTTCATTCCTACTAAAGTTGATCGTTTTAAAACCCTATCTTCCGATATTTCTGCAAGAAACAATATTTACTGCATGCAAAGGATTGTGGTAAAATCTACACGTCGCCATCTTTTTCGGTACGGTCAATTAAGATGCGTCCTATTTAAGTCGCGCACACACTAGTATAAATGGACAATTTGTTCGTGAACAAAATAAGTCGCGACTAAAATAAGAACAGGGTTCAAAGCTAGTCCAAAATAAGTCGTGACTGATTAGAAATTGGCCGTTGTTTATACGAGTGCGTCCGCGACTTAGATAAGACGCGTCTGATTTAAGGCGGCTCATACAGTTTGTAGAAAAATGGAAAATACAAGTTTGAGAGTCCAAAACATGTGCATAAACAATTCGGAAAAAGAATAAAACTAAATGTTATGCCCTAATGTTACTGTTTACCTTACTTGCTTTTTCTTTGTAATATAGCTATATATTAATTATTAGCACATTACTTCGTAATTTTGTGACACATATCCCGTCTTTTATTTCTTTTTTATATTTTGTATTTTTATGTTTCTCAGGAACCTTATGAAAAACACTATTTGTGATGTTGGTTTTCCTGAATAAATATTATCATCAATCAATCAATCAATCAATCAATCAATCAATCAATCAATCAATCAATCAAAATACTGATAGCCCAGTCTCTTTGTTTATTTCAACTGTTATAAAAAATTTGTCTCCTCTTGGGCGAGTCGAATTTTTCTATCTCCATTCCACAACTTGGTGTGGGATTAGGTGCACAAACGCACAATCAATTTTTCTCACGGCAAGAAGAAAAGACCCTGGGTGACCCATTGTCAAACATTTTGACAGTACTGTACAAAAAAATACAAGGGGAAATTATATCTTATGTAATGCCTACAATGTATTGTAGGATTTAAATTAATTTGATCAAAATAACGTGCACTTAAATTTATTTTCTTCAAAAAGAACAGTTAAGATAAAATGATATGAAAAAGCACACTAAGTTTGTTAATTTGAAAACTATATTCACAAAATTTAACTGCAACGTAAACAAATACCTGTTCTGCCAAAGCAAGTAAAACTTCATCTTCGTCATAAATAGTATCTATAGTATATAAAAATAAAAATCTTTTATACGTGAGCAGGGGTACCCGCGTTTCCAGGGGGAAATCGACGAATTGTAGAGCCTGAGAATTCTGACAAATTTTAAACATAAATGTAATTCTGAGGATGAAGGTATAACAGAGATAAATTAAAGGTATATAACTCTTACATAGAAGTAGTTCACAATCGGTCACGCTACAGTATAGGACGAACCACATCATCACCGAAGTGAAAGTGAGACCCCATCCAGAATTTTTTAAAAACGCAATTTCTTTTTTACGGATTGGCCTTCCGTCTACATGTAAACGATGAAACGGAATCAAAATCGGTCGGAATCATCCAAAACGGCACTTTTCGAAGACGGTCTCTAAAGTGGGACGTTTTGAAAACGCCGTTTTCCTGTTCTCGCGTGGACGTGGATTTTTTAAAAAATGGACAAAATTTGCGTTTTCAAACGAAAACGGATACGCGTGGACAAGGCCTGACTTTCTCGGATAACATGAGAAAGCGCAAGTTTTACGACGCTTGATAACACATAAACATCGAAACAAAAGTGACTACGCGCTAGCCAAAGACTGTAAAAAATGTCTAACGTATACGTTACTCCCCGGGCGGCCAAGTCACCTGTGGACAAATTTCCAGGGTCCAACGGTTTGGTCAGCTAGAGTATTTTGGCAATCGCCAAAGTTTCATGCTCACGGTCTATTTTTGTTCGTAACGAAAGGTGATCATAATTAGAAATGTCAATCAATCAAACGTACACGCTCGTAAAAACTCAACGATTATCACTCTAAAACATACAGATGTACCGATCAGATACTTTTTGGATGGGATTTTGCGATACGATTTTGGCAACCAAACAGAATTCTGTTTGACGCGGTGTGACTCAAAAGTGCGAGTTTCGAATTTCATGTTTTCATTGCATCTACAACTTTTGTTTTCCAGCTCATGTGGTTCGTTTCGGATAAACGGACAAACGACCAATCGTGGTGAATATTGGTATAGCCTACACTGCAAATTCTTCAAAACCTGTTTCAAGGGAAAAAATACTAGTTTTAAGCAAATATTTCCTTAAATCAAGAAAAATTACCTCGCCCCTTCTACAAGATAATTATCTTGATAAAATTTCTTGATGAGATAAATGTTCTCAAAACAAGAAAGATTTTCTAGACTAGAATACTAGTTTTAAGGAAATATATCCTTGTTTTAAGACAATTATTTTCTTAAAAGAAGAAAAATTACATTTATCTTCTGATCCCTTCTACAAGATAATTATCTTGTTAAGATAATCGAATAAGAACATTTTTCTAGAATCAGATAATCTGTTTTCTTAAATCAAGATAGAAATCTTAAATTATTCTTAAAAACAGGATTATAATTTTGAAAAAAAAATCTTGGTCGTGAATAGAATACTTGAACTAATACCCTAACTTTAAAACATGTCATATATAATTGGAATGTTACATAATAGAAGTTACAGATTGGTAAAAAAGATACAGGTATAGACGTAGCACTAAATAGCTACATTATAGTATCCTGAATCTACTCTGCATGAGAGTTTGTTTTATTTTATTTACAATTACTCATTTTCCAATTTTAAAAATACTTTCTCTTAAACTAGAAACTTGAAAGTTCTACTGCAAATAGCATTTTACAGTATTTTCTGTTTGATATATGCTTCAAAGTTGTGCATTATGTATTTTAAAAACAATATCCGAAATTCTACAACAGCTATGAGAAGTCCATTATTACTTGACAGTGCATTTTTTGGACATTTAAACACAGAAACTTAAACTATACATCAAACGAATGCTTATGAAATGCCTAACAACATATGTACATGATGTATTTCTCATAGAGATCATATAAATACTAGAGGGGGAATCCTATCTTAGTTTCAGTCAACAGCGGGTAACCAATGGAACGCCACCATCTTGGATATTTTTGGAGGCAAACATTAGGTGCATTGGTTGGCAAAGGACTGGGTCTAGTACATTTGCCAACCAATTGACTGAAATATCATAGGTAATGGGAGCCCCCATGTAGTTGCCAAATTTTCCCACCAATGCCCCCTCTAGTACTTATACGATCTCTATGGTATTTCTACCACATGTACATAGTTTGGATGTTAATTATTAGCCATCTTCTTCCATGCATAAACAAATATGGTGGGATTACCATAATAATCAAAATCGTGAAACTTCACCCTGGGGCCTCATTTTCATGAAGCGTGACATAATTCTCGAAAAGGTCTATTCTAGCAGGGTTTTTGTTTATGATCACAATGACATGGCATTATAGATAAAATGTTTCCCATGTGGGCATTTAAGTGGAACAGTTGTTGTCCACTTGGGCTACAAATACTGCTCTATGAAAATGCATGCCAAAAAATTCCTTTACTCACACCAAAACTTATCTGCAACCAAACTCATCCCCAAAGGCCAAAACTACCTCTATCACATGGCCACAGCACGCATGTAATTTCAATAAAACTTGTGGTCAAACAACCTTTTTTCAGATTATTCAATGTCATTGCGGTTTTAAAATGAGACCAAAGAAATAGTAGCCAGGATGTTTCCTTCTTTTATTTAATATATGGTATTGGAATATGGCAACTCTTAAAAGATGTTATTTAAATGTTTAAAACAAGTGCTTCTTCTGTTTCAAACTGCTTCTGTTGCTGTAAAAACTTGCCAGGGTCTTGCAAGGTTTTGCCAAGATTGTATCAAGATCTTGGCAAGATATTAAACAAGAACCTGGCAAGATCTTGGAAAAATCTTGGCAAGATTCTCAACCTGGGGGCCCACAGGCATAGGTGTAGAGTTTTGTTTTTGCCAGGGAGGCTGTATGGGTATAGATGTAGAATTTTATTATGTTGGAGGAAACTTTACAGAATTCTGAAGGTTATAAAATGTCATATAAAATACAAATAAAGACAACACATTTCCTTGAATACACCAGTGTAACAGCCAATTTTTGGCATGACAACCATATACATGTACCGTAGCATAGTACCATGGTAGATACAGGTGATAAGAGGGTGCTACCTTTACAATGAAAATATATACATTGTGAGATACACATTTTAATAGTATTGTTATGTTAGCCTTGTCATTGACACACATTATGAACATTATGAAGCCCCCACCCATTCTCTACACCTATGTATGCAAGAAATTGCTGTTAGTATTACAGCTTGTTTGTTACATTTGTCATTGAATCTCAATGCACAGTACTGTACAATTGGACAAACTAATAAAGTGTTAAAGTTTACACAACAAATAATAGAAGTTACAGGACTTTGCTATTTTTTGCCATGCCTTAAAGATCCATGAACTAATGCTTTCATTTTTTTTAAGAAAATCACAGCATTTTCTTAAAAATTGCATGGCCACTACAATTTTTCACAAATATATATTGCGTATGTAGCTGACTGGGTAATTCTTGTAAATACAAACTCTCCAGTCGGTATACCTCACACACCTCACTCCATGATGATATCCAAAATAATTATGTCATCCCAGCACCCAAGAGAAGACAAGCAAAACAATCATATAGTAATATTTGTACAATTTGACAGGTATTCATTATTATATGATATTCCTTAGTTTAAAATATATATTAATTGTAGTTAAATATACATTAATATTCTACAGTATTAAACACATATATAAACAAAAGCTATATCTTTTGTTAAAATATATATTAATTGTAAAATTTAAATTCTGTTCAATTCAAGACTGCAGCCAGACTGTATATATAGTATTATTATTAAAGCTTTATAATACAATAAATGTTAAAGTTTATGCTATCATAAATGGAATTTGGTGCTGAAATTGTATAATACAATGGTCCTTGTCCAAGATAGTTGAAAGATAAACATGCAACATATTATGCTGGCCTATTAATATGGTATTACCTGACAGCCTGGTCCTGACACACAGACAGGAAAACAATCGAGAAAAGTAGGGAAACATGTCGCACTAAAATTATTATATGTCAATAAGGCGTACAATTGTACATCACGCAAAATATATGTTCATACCTGTAAGAAATGGGATCAGCTCGGTTCGTGTTCTCTCCACGCCAAGTGCCAAAGCTATTGTGGACAGTTTTCTGATAGAATTCAGTCGCAGCTGTGAAGAATCAAGTTTTCGAAAATCATCATTAGAGACATAAACGAGTCAAATATAAACGAATAAAAACCATTCCAAATGCTTTAATAAACATGTTGCATATGAAGAGAAACAGCAGGTTTAGTACCTGAACATCTTCGTTGCGTAGTTCGTCGATAAGTACTGCTATTGGATACAAAGAATCATCACCAGCATTGGAAGCCATTTTTCAAACAGTTTCCAGCAAGATTTCACCCGAACGACAAGTCCAGACTTCCTTTCGGGATTTTGCTTCCCAGAATTCTTCACTGCTCAGAATTCTTCAGGGATCTCTGTGGACTTCCGCGTAATGAGAGGAAACAGAGGGACAATATGGACGACAGAGAAGAATTAACACCGCTACTTGTGGCCCGTCGAGTTTATAAATTAGTTATATTTTAACTCGCCGGGCGAGTGTTGTTATGTGAAATTTGTTTAGTCAAAATTAAAGCTAATACAGTCGTTGGCATCTAAGCGTGTACACCACCCGTCAAAACATGTTTTATGCCAACGTCAAAGTTAAATGTTTACCTTGGGAACGTATACCAATACATTATTGTCACATGAATGTGCCCTTAGCCAATCACGTCTCGCCAATCCCACGGTGTTGATTTCAAAACGTTAACTTTGGCTTAAATTTAGAACATCTTTTGTCGGGCGGTGTACACGCTTAGATGCCAACGACTGTATTTTAAAAAGTTTAGCTTGAAACTTACAACAAAATATTGTTTGGGCTATATTATTTCTGCCCGTGCAAATAAGTGTGCGTGAAAGTCAGTAAAGCATAAGAGAAATTAAATATTGTAAACAAACTTAAGTTTACTTAAAAGTTAATTTTTCGCATAGTAAGACTGATATTTTGAAAGTGTGCTTACTGCTCGTGTAAACGAATCTACATGAAAAATTTTGAAAAGGCTACAAGTGTTGGCGAAATGTATCTAACAGATAATAAATTTTACGGAAATGTCTGGCAAATGTCTGATTGCATAATTAATTTGATTCTTTTCAGTAGCCAATGAGAGACAACTACCAAAATCTGCTGGCAGCATAATCGGGACCAGGCACGTAGCCAGGATTTTGAAAGGGGGGGAGCCGAAATCAAAATAAATTTTTAGGGGGGTCCGGGGGCATGCTCCCCCCGGAACTTTTGAAACTCGAGAGTCGCTGAAATGCCATTTCCTGGCTTTTGGAGGAAGATTTTACAGGCTCTAAAGGTTAAAAAACGTCATAAAATACTCAAAACGCGCAAACGTCACATAGATACTCAAAATGCATACACTCAGTAGATTGAATACACTGTTTACAGTTTATTTCCTGACACAATGGCATATTGCATCAGTTTTGTAGTTACATGTCTGTTGTTTTATATCAAAAGGGGGGGAGCCGCGGCTCCCACGGCTCCCCCCCCCCTGGCTACGTCCCTGATCGGGACGCTATTAGCGGTGTTAAATAGCAGACTCGTCCATTTTCTCAGGGCGCGATGTGAAGAATCTGTAGTAGCAGTTAATAGAAAATATACATGGTTTGGCAAACTTCAAAGTGGTTAACAATCAAGCTACGATTCATGTTGAAAGGTACATAAAGGTGCACAAATCCTTTGTTTTAGGTTTATTAATATTTAAACAGTACGGTTGAGTGATTGAACTCAAACGTTGCTATTGGATCATCCGATGATTGCTTCATTATACGGAAAACACAATATGAATTTCAAACGTGGCGCGCTGAGATGTGAAAGTGCAAAAATTTCCATAAGCCTGAACAAAAACATAAAACAATGACTTTTGTTGAGCTTCCAAACCATGTATATTTTCACATGGTCAAACTGGACGAATGCTTTGAAATTTCTTTTGATTAGAGTTAGTTAAAGTTAGTCTTGTGTTTAGGATCACGTTTTTGGTTAGGGCAAGGGTTTATTCAGGGAAATATTGTTGTTGATAATTTTGACGTAATGCAATAATTATGTCAGTTGTATAGCTACCGCTGATCATGTGTGACATTTTCTCCCCATATTGGTGACCTCTTTTCGTTGTGCACAGAGGAACACAGCGTAATTTATCTTTTATGACCATTTCGTTTCGACAAGTTTGCATTCGATCGTCGGTAGTATTAACTCCATAGTTTCATTAGTAAAGTAAAGCAGCAGTTTAGATTTCCCAAAGGTCCGAGTTCAAATCGCCTCAATTTTCCGAGTTAACTCACTAGCGATGCAGCTTGTGCAGTAGACGTAGAGGATAATTCACGCAACCTATCAGCCTCGATTTCATGCAACCAAAACGATCCTAGTACTCATGATCAGCTGGCAGGGTATTGTACAAGGTTTATGTATTTATGTATCTCATCGGTGTTTTGGGCATACCCTAGTATTCCCCCGTACATAAGCGCATGCGCCTATAAGCGAAAATTCAAGATTTTCTGATATTTTCTATCTGCGGCGACTTCCCCAGACGGATAGAACATCTAACGTCAAACCATGAACTTCTAATGACAGAATTCTCGATTTGAGATGTTTTTTTATAAAATATTTGACATTTGGCCCGAGCTTAACAGTACAGGCTAAATATACACCTGTAATTCACCTGAGCTTCTCAGATCTGAGAAGTAGATTTTGATTGTCCAAATCACAAGCCCTGTCTTATTCCAGATACAATTGGTTCTCTAGGAATTCTCGTGAGATGAAATAATCCAATCAAATAGTGTATTATGAATCATATGAGTATTCAAACACTCACAATCTACTTCTCAGGTATGAGAAGCTCAGCGGGGGGCAGACAAGATACCGTGCGAGTTTTCACAGACTGAATTACAGGTAAATATGTATATTCAGGCTAGAGCTGGAGTGGACACATGGCTAAACAGCGTCGAATAAACGGAATTAGTTATAACTAGGGAGATGGAACCATGCAGCTGCAACAAGCTAAAACCTGGGCAACAGCGACAGTTCTGATGTATGCTTGGCATGCCTATTTTTGAAGGTTATTATATAATCTGCAGGATAAATTATGTTTTGATTGTTTTTCTTGTTTTTTCTTACGGTGCGCCGCTTCTGGCAGTGAACGATATGCTAAAGTGGGACATATATACACTACTGGAAAGCGGACGACTGACTCAAAATCAGTGATCTGACTGGCCATTGACGGACCAAAGAGTAAGGTCAAACTGTGTAACTTGGAGATCTGTTTATAATACGTCAATTTTAGGCTCCTGCACCGCCGGGCCGCATGCAGGATGCTATTTTGATAGGAAAAGTATTCAACATTGATTTGATTTGATTTGATTTGATTTGAGTCGAATTATATTAAGTTAAATTAAATTCTGGTTCCAAATTAAAAATTTAATTTCATTTGAACAAAGTTTAATTTAATTCAACTTTTCTATATAATTATTAGGAGTTAAATTAATTATTTACTATCAAACTTAAATAATATAAAATCAGTTACACTTTTTAATGTGATATCGGTCTCCTGAGCTTTAAAAAATTATTTTTTGTACCAAAACATTTAGGTAAATTTTTGTATAAAGACCGATGCTGGGTTGTAGGAGACTACAAGTAATTTGAAAGATAATTTAGTTTGGTCAAAACTTAACTCAGTGGGCAAATATTTAACAATTATTGGCCGAGGTTGAGCAATTAAATAATATCGTGATTTGTCAGTGGCAAGCAGATTTACTGATCGAGGCTGAAGGCAGAGGCAAATAACTGAACTGCGGGACACTGACAAATCACAATATTTTGTGAAAACCGAGTTCAATAATTGTTTTATTATTCGATTTATTTTCTATTTGATACTGTTCACCTATAATTATGTCCACTTATTTCTCGGCAGCTTGGCTGAATGAGCGGACTTAACGTTTGCCGAAGTTGAGTGTAACACGCATAAGCAAAATATTTGCTGCAAATGAACAACATTTCCCACTATAACGCGAATGAGCAGACTGTTATTCGTAAGACCAATGATAGAAAAAGCGCAATTCAAACACAATAGTTTTTCCTACGCCTAGACTGAAGAGTTATATTTTTAGAGTTACAGTATTCCAAAAGATTTTGAATTCAATTTTTTTGAAATTGTGCATGCGGGCTGGAAAAGGCCCTGACATCGGCTGGTACCACAGCACCAAGAATTAGTGGGTGTAATAAATTAGCAATTTAGTTTAGCATGCAAAATTATTTGGAGTAATGCAGTTCCGTGAGAGAAGTTCATTGTAATGGCGGTCCTATTGGTCCCGTTACGTTGGCGGTTCCATTGAATCGAAGCTGTTTGATTCTAACTGACACAAAACTGTACATAATTATGTTTCCCAAAAAATGTTTAAGAAAAACATGATTAACAAATAAAAATGCCGAACCCATGCACCAGTCGATGGCGGTGCTTTCCCGCCCTCCCATTTCAAAAAGGCCCTGGGAACGAGGTTGTGTGTATCCCAATCTGACCGATAAGCTGCGTTCAATTGCCATTCATATATGAAAAAATGACGTCATTTCCATTTAATATAAGAAATGTTAATCGAAATAGTAAGGTTGGATATACTGCTGTGTTTCAGCGGGGCATGCCTACGCAGCACACTACTTTGATTTTACTGTTTGAACAAGCAATGTTATTTCGTCTTTGTATTGCAAAAAAAAAAAACATGCCAGCCTGTAACACATGTACACATGATAACCGGAGAAATCCTAATTCAGCACTGTAGCAGATTAATTAAAGATGCATGTGATTTATCATTTTATACATAATTTGAAGGGCTCAGTTTTAAATAATATACAAACTGTGAAGCACATTTAAGTTGAATTTTCACTAAAAAAATATTATCCCTCATTTTGTATGGGATGGTAGTTGAAAATTTAGACTTCTAACCCAATATCTTTATATATATAGTAATCAATATGATATATAGTTATATACTTTCCTCTGCCTACAATTCTTGGCTTATAATCTTGTAGCAGATTGAACTAGAGCGAGTTAATTTAATTTCGAAAGATTCAAAAAAAGTTTCGCACAATGTGAAACTTCCTTTTAGGTTCGGGCTGGAATAGAATGTTAATTTTTTTCAAATCACCCTCGTGTGTGCGTCTATCAGATAAATATTATTAATTAACAACAACATATGCTTGTGCACACGAGCATTACTGCAGTTTAATGCATATATAATCGTAATCAATTAAAGTGTTTTTATTTAAAAATGACATGTACGTTTATGAATATATTCAGTCTAGTACCAACATAACGTCGTTCTTCGGATACAAATGCAATGCAGTGAAAATACTATAAAAAAGGAATCACCTAAAACATACAATTGAAAAAAGTTAGAAAAGTACAAAATTTAAAAATAATATGATTAAATTAAAAATAAATTAAATTAATAATTACAATTAAATAGTATAACATCGGCATCACATTAATTGTTATCCTAACAATAAAATTTAATGTGCAATAGCGTCGGGGAAATAAAAAAATGTTTAACTTTAATAACTTTTATAAAATTAATTTGTAATATATACCGTAATACTGAAATAACACTCGTTTACGCTATATATAGATATATAACGGTTATTACCGCTTGTAAGTCAGTAATTTCAGCAGTTCGCACAAGAGAGTCAGACAGCGATTCCAGAGGACATTGATTTACTAAAATTGTTAATCATGACTAAACTAGTGCTGCACGTTAGCTTGTTTGTAGCAGTCACTTATGCAGTAACAAGTAAGTTGAAAAACTAATTTATGACGCGATGAAAGCTTTAGATCATGAAGAAGTGCAAATATTTTCTTTGCTAACCATAACACACACTTACATTGCTATTTTATATAGTCAAGCATATAGCTCGCATTTATATTTATACATAGCAAAAGATAAATTCCTTTTATAATCCAAGCGTCAACCAGTACGTATTATTTCCCTCACCTTCAAACTAGGCCTGTCAGCGTGACCGTGACCATTATTTCCTTTCCACAGAAACTTAATTTGCGCGTGGGTATTAAGGTTTCTGCAGAGCAGCGAGGACCGTGCATGACGTATAAGGGACCTTAAGCCGCAAGCTAGGACGACGACGGCAATTAAGTTACTGCATTTAAAAGAAAGCATGGATCAGGACATCGTATATTGAATGCTTTATGTACTTTGTAAGACCTTTAAAAAGCAACCATATAGCTTCGACAACATGACGCTACAACAGTTTAGTTGTTCGTTGGAATCATTTTCGCGCGCTATAATAAGAGTAATATATTGCTGTTATATATAACATGATGTTACACTTGTCAAAATGCAAATAACAAATTAAACAACTTTTGACCGATTCTTTTTTCGCCAACCAAAAATGTCTTCTATGACACTGAAACCTTTAAATTATCTTGCTGGCCTTGCACAAAAAATAACAGTTTGATTATGAAAGCTGTGAAAAAAATTGAATTCAGGTAATTCCTCAATCCTCAGTAATTCGTCCTGGAGTGAAAAAATGTTGAAACTCCCCTAAAATAAAATAAAAATTGGGGTCACTAAACTCGTTTAGAATATACAGCTACCAGTGCTTTTATTTATACAATGGCTTTAATTGGTATTATAACGTCTTTATAAGGTTAAGGTAATTCTTCAGTTTTGCACTGTGCATAATTCTGCAATACTAATTCACGATGTATTCAAGTGCTAGTGAAGAAAACACATAACAATCTCGCTAAGGAGGCTAAATTAGCTAACAATAACTTTGACAAGAAGCTAGATATAATTTTTGTTTTTTTAAAAAAGATTAACAATTTGTTGCGTAGTTTTGTGTATAGATGAAATGATAGGAAAATGCGTCATGTTGAATCTTTAACACCTTGTGTACCGCACGAAGACCCTCGGTGACTCCCACTTATTTTTCGAACATTAGCTTCTTCCACCAGCTCTACAGCATGCATATATGAAAGAAAACAGAAAAGAGTAACTTCCAGAATTTGAAATGTCGTTCGTTTTTCGTCCTCGCGACTTCCAAAACAGGAAAAAGTGTACACATTGTTGCATCGCAAAAATGTTTGTCAGTTGTTATTTTCTTCAAATGTTCGTTCATTATTTGTTACCATTTAATAGTTCATTATATAAACGCATCTAAAATAGACGCGTTCTAAACAATTTTGGAAAATTTCAAAGTATCGTTTTTAATTTTAACAATTTTAGTGTAATTCTGAAGAATTTTCTTATTTTGTTTAAAAAATCAGTTAATTATTGTAACGTTAAAAATATAATGACAATTTGAATAAAAAATAAGGTATTTTTGTAAAATATTTTAAAATTTATAATTTGCCCAACACTATATCTTTTTTAGGATGTAAATAGGCATTTTATGGTTTAAATTGCCACCAAATTTACCCAAGATGTGTCAACTGAAAATATGATTTTAAAAAAGGAAGCAAAAAGTAAAAAAAAAATTCAGTTACAGAGTTCATTTCTTTACAAAAAAATATTACAACTGAATCAATAAATAGGGAAGGCAAAATTTTGCTATCGCGATCTAAATCTATATTTTACAAAGTCTGGCAATGTAAATAAATAAATCAGGCTGCTCATACTGTACTGTTATAAACGTGTTTACAAAATCTTAAACACATAAATTAGATGGGGCAAGCAAACGTTTTGCCAAAAATGTAAAAAAAATGTTGTTTTTTTTTTGTAAAATGTTTGCAAAATCTCACAATATAAACACATCAAGAAACGAAAAAGGCAAACGTTTTTTTGCAAAACTTCGCAAAATTTCACAGTATAAACATGGCGAGAAATGTTGGACATAGAGAGGCGGAGCTAAAGCCCTATTAAACTAGTACCTATGTCGTGCGGTCGTCACAGTTCCGCGGTTCAGAAGAAAAGAGAACAACTAATTTATGCAATGTTGGATGAAATCTTCATTCGATGATGAGAAAATACTGAAGCTTTGACATTGAAAACCGCAGCAACGACAAATACAGGCCAGAAATGAAGAATATCATCGAAAAGACGGATCTTTATATTAGCCAAATTAGATCGAAACTTGTACGGAAATAGTATACCTCTATTTGATTTTCGATAACGTGAGCAGCAAGGTTGGTACAATTTGCGTATTCGCCATATTGGCTTATGTTAGACTTGTGCTCAAAATAGTATATCAAAAACCGCAAGTGATTTAATATCTGTGGCATATCGCTCATGATATTTATATCGCAGATGTGTTGCACTATACGATTCAGGTTGAAACATTCGAAATAATTTAAAAATTGACACTGCTACGACGATTGTTTCACTCATCCTCTATGTAAGTCCTATTAATCTTGCAGAACTTTTCTAGTCAAAATTTTTGTAAGTGGGCATGCATTACGCGCACGCGTGACCATTATTTCTCGCCATGACATCAATGAAACAGGGAAGGCAAAATTTTTGCCACTACTATGTAAATATGTTTGCAAATTAACTCTCACAATATAAATGAATTAAAAAAATAATGAAGGCAAGAATTTTTCCACAACGTATGCATCTTGTTCGCATAATGAAAATTTATGTTATTGCGTTGAATATCGCGATGAATTTCTGAAAGAGTCTAACTTGCAACTTACATTAGTAGCAAATGCATTTCAGTTATATTTTTCAGTACAAAACAAAAGTAGCACATCCTTTTATTAAATAACTTACAAAATTTCTAGTCACTAAAGTCATTAAAATTCAATATTTTTTACAGAAATCGTTTCTGGGTTTACGGCATGTGAAACAAAGATTGTTAAGAAAGGATGTTACCTTGATCCTGATGATAAAAATAGACCTCTGAACGATTTGTTGCTTAATCACCGCGACATAATTGATTGGGGAGCTGGTTGGAATAATTTCCTTCACAGCTTTACTTGCCAGTAAGTAACACATGGAATTTCCTTATTAAAATAGGTCATTAATTCTTTGAACGTTTTAATGGCGATAAAGTAATATAAATATGTTAATTTACTTAAATAATGACGTACTCGATCCAGAATAGTTCATGCAAAGACTGCTAATGAATCACGTTTCACTTATCATATGGTTATTTTTCGATATTTTATTTGTTTTTGCCTGATGGGGTTGGGGAGGGGGGGGGGGGGGTTGTTGTGTTAGAATCATCCACGTTCCCAGGGCCTTTTTGAAATTGGGAGGGCGGGAAAAGGCCCTGACATCGGCTGGTCACAGCACCCAGAAATACTGGGTGTAATAAATTAGAAATTTAGTTTAGTATGCAAAATCATTCTGAGTAATACTTGTACTCGCCGCTTGACATATTTAATCGACTTTATTATTTGCTTTAACTCACAAATGATTACTAAGAAAGAAAAAAGAATGATCTATCTAAATACATACATACATGTGAAATCAAATTAATACGAAAGAAAGTATATAACTAAAAAACTAAGGTACTTACAAGACAAATTGTATAAGGCTAAACCAACTCGACCACGGCAAATACATGAAAAAACCTGCTCTAAATCGCAAGCTATATATATATAAACCTAATAAATTTGCATATCTCAAAACAAAGAATAATATTATAAGAACAAAAAACAATACATAATTAAACTAAACAGCGCATCTACATTTCCGGCCCCTAAAATACGTTTACTGTATTTTACCAATTCGTTCTTAGAAATGGGATTGCGCAAATTCGCTTGCGTGAACGTAAACTCAAGTCGTCTGCTCTAGTAAGCATAGCTTAGTAATTGGTCTATCAAATGTTCCTGTCTTTGTCTTGACTCTTGCCCGTCTCACGAAACCTCTCTCATCGGGAAAAACGTCGATAATTCTGCCAATCAGCCATGTATTCCGCGGTAGACAATCATTCACAATCAATACGACATCATTTGTAGCAAAATTTCGTGTCGGGTACTTCCACTTGTGTCTTTCTTGCAAGGAAGGAATATATTCTTTTGTCCACCTTCTCCAGAACAAATTAACCATGTACTGAACCTGGCGCCATCTTTTCCGAGTGTAGTTATCATCGCGGTCAAAGAGCCCAGGTGGAAGAGTCGGATCTCGTTTGAGAAGGAGTAAATGATTTGGAGTTAGCGGCTCGTCATCATTGCAGTCGCTTGAAACCTTTGTTAAGGGACGACTATTGATTATAGCTTCCACTTCGGTCATAAGTGTCGCGAGACTTTCTTCATTTAAAATCTGTTCTTTGGTAAGAGCGTTCAGAATCTTTCTTACCGTTCGAATACAACGCTCCCAAGCGCCTCCGAAATGCGAAGCTGATGGAGGATTGAAGTGCCACTCAATTTCATTTTGTAGAAGGTAGTCGTGGACTTGAGCTTGGTTCCAACCAAGTATAGCTTCTCGTAACTCCCTTATTCCTCCCACAAAGTTGGTTCCATTGTCTGAGTACATCACTTTGACTTGTCCTCTACGTGCAATAAATCGTCTTAACGCCAGTATAAAGGAGTTCGAATCTAGCGTATGTGACACTTCTATATGTACTGCTCGTATCGCCAAGCATGTAAAAATTACGCCATAGCGCTTAACTGTGCTTCTCTTCACACGAACGAAAAAAGGACCGAAGTAGTCTACACCAGTAAACGTAAACGGCGGTTTTTCAGGTGTAATTCTGGCTTCTGGTAGGTCGCCCATCTTTTGTTGTCCAGCTGGTGATTGTCGACGTCTACAGTCGTAACAACTTGACAGGACTCCTCGAACTGTTGAATTCCCACGCACCACCCAGAAACGCTGCCGTAATAATGACAAAACGTGTTCACGTCCAGAATGTCCAGACTTGACATGAAGATGAAAGATAATCAGTTCGGATATATGTGAATTCTTTGGTATGATTACTTGATGTTTCGCCTCATCTGGCAGAAACGATCTGCGTAGGCGCCCTCCAACTCGAATTAGTCCATCAACCAGAAATGGATCCAATTTTAGCAGGTGGCTTGATCTCTTGACGTTACTACCACTTTCGAGCGCTAGAAGCTCTTCTGGAAAAGCTTTGCGTTGAACATAACATAGGATTTCCTTTTCAGATTCCAATATTTCATTAACTGTAAAAGGATCTGAAGCTTTCAACGTTGGACAGTAGCTACAGTTCTTGTTTCTGATGGCTGCTCGAGCATGAAAGTTACGCTGGCATCTGATACATCTAGCTATGAATCTTTTGAGACTCATCCAAGACGAGAATCTTTCGAATATGGCGTCTAGCTGTCGCCCATCATTCAAAGCTCTAAAGGTGACCAGGTTCGATTTGATCTTCTTCACTTCTGGGTCGTTCGCAAGAGGATCACTGTGCGAGGTAGGTCGTTGTGGCCATTCGCTCTCAGATTGCCAAAGGAACTCCGGCCCCGATAACCATCTCTCGTGACTAAGGAAACTATGGACGGGCAAGCCTCTCGACACGTCATCGGCAGGATTACTATCCGTGTCTACGTATTTCCATTGCTCAGAGCGTGAAGCATCACGGATATAAGATACACGATTACCAACATAGGTGTGGAACTTCTTTGACTCATCTTCGATGTAATGAATCACCGTCATGCTGTCGGTCCAGAACACTGATTCTGCTAGCAATTGGTCTAATTCATTCCTTAACAGCTTATCTGACTGCACTGACAATGCTGCTGCTGCAAGTTCCAGTTTTGGAATCGTCAACTGTTTTAGAGGGGCTAGCCGCGATTTTCCGAACACAAAGGAACAATGAACTTGGTTTTGAGCATTTACCATACGTAAATAAGAGACGGTACCATATGCGCTGTTCGAGGCATCTGAAAAATTGTGTATCTGACTTGACGCAATCTTTCCGTAGTTTGGAGGTTTGAAACAGCGACTTGATGAAAACTTTGCAAGCTCCATGAGCTCCCCGATCCAAATTTGCCAACGGGCTCTATCTTCTTGGGAAATTTCTTGGTCCCATTCCAGCTTTCTCCTTGTGAGATCTTGTAATAAGATCTTGGCTGTAAGAACAAAAGGAGCGACCATCCCAAGAGGGTCATATACAGAGCTAACCACTGATAGCAATCCTCGTCTAGTGAATGGACGATCCTTTAGAGAAACTTTAAACTCGAGGGTGTCTGATTCCACATTCCATGTTACGCCAAGGGCTCTTTCGATGGGGAGATTGTCATGGGCAAAATCGAAATCTTTGACTTCTTTAGCTCTCTCACTTTCTGGAATAGATTGGAGCACTTGCCGGCTATTCGACACCCATTTGGTCAATCTAAAACCACCGTCCTTCATAAGATTGCATAAATGGTGAATGAAATTAATTGCTACTTCAACAGAAGGCCACGACTTTAAACAGTCATCCACGTAAAAGTTCTTATGAACAATGGAGATAACTTCTTCGTCGAATCTCGTTCGATTGTTGTCGGCATTCTTTTTGAGAACGAAATTTGCAATGCTTGGCGACGAGACTGCGCCAAACAGATGAACGGTCATTTCATATTCTTCAGGTTCTTGATCCAACTTTCCATCAGTCCACCAAAGAAAACGTAAAAAATTACGATCGGATTCTGGAACGCCCACTTGATGGAACATTCCTTCTATATCAGCCATAGCAGCAATGGGTTCCTGACGAAAACGAACCAGTACACCAATGAGGCTATTTGTGAGATCCGGACCTTGAAACAGTACATCATTCAAAGAAACTCCTCGAAATCGGGCAGAACAATCAAAGACAACACGTATCTTGTCAGGTTTCTTCTTGTGGTAGATTCCATGATGTGGTATATACCACACACATCTTTCCGTTTTGTTTTTCTGATCTTCTGGAACCTTTCTTGCGTGCTCTTTAACCACCATATCCTTCATAAAGGTTGTGTAGTCCTCTTTAAACTTTGGATTATTTAACAACCTTTTCTTCAATTGGGCTGCTCTTCTTTCTGCTTGGATCCGGTTATTAGGTAGACAAATGGATTGGTCTTTAATGGGCAATGATACCTCATAATGTTTATCATCACACTGTTTAATTGTCTTCTCTGCGTTTTCCAAGAATTTGCGATCTTCTTCCGAAGGCCCCCTTGAATCACCATAGGCATCTTTAAGATCTGAGCAAGCTTGGCAGACAGTATCAGGATGGGCCTTTGACAAAAAAGCGCCTGTACAGCGAGCGATCTGTCTTCGCTCAACTGGACCATTGATTACCCATCCTAGCTCTACCTTTGTAGCGTAGGGTCCGCCATCTGTACGGATAGTTTCTTTGGGCCGCAAAGCTTCAGGAACGTCCACGCCAATTAGAAGGTCTACTCCGGAATCCAATTTTTCTAGGTGCAGGCGTTCTTGCAACTGTGGCCAACGGTCAACATCTTCTTGAGTCGGAATCTCTTCTTTGGAAACGGGTATATTGGGCCTTGACAACACTGCGGGAAGATGAATAGATTTATTATCGTCTATGTCTGAAACGTTTAGATTATCAACAATTACTGTATCAATTTCATTAGTGCTGCCCAGTGTAGTCAACTTGATTCGAGATTTTTCCCCTCTTGCTTGCAGGCGCTGTAAGAGGCTATCTGTACAAAAGGTTGAAGTCGAACCGCTATCAAGTAATGCGTAGGTTTCCACATATTCATCACTATTGGTAAGTCGTACTTTAACTGGAACAACAGGCAAGACCATCTTCGTTTTCTGGTTGGGGATCGAGTTTGTTCTACATCTCAGGCTTGTTGCTTGTGTCGCAGCGTCCTTTGTAAGTTTGGTTCTTGCAGAGGCTATGCTACCAGGAGGATGTAGTAAAGTTGCATGCTTCTTATTGCACTCACTGCACGGCTTTTTCTTAAAGCAATCCCTCGATTGATGACCTTTCTTCAGGCAGCCAAAACACAGTTTCTTTTCCATTACCATATCCCAGCGGTCTGAAAGAGACATGATCTTTAATTGTGGACAGCTTGTAATCTGGTGCTCTTCATGACATATCATACACGTACACTTCTTCGACTTGTCGTTGTCGTTGGAAAAGGTCTCGTTGTTGATGGTATCTTTCTCGATTCCCGTAAGAAAGGATGATCTTAACTTTGAATCTCTTCGTTGCTTGGGGTCTTGAGGAGCCTTTCCAAATATAGGATTGTTCAATGCTCTTGCATTTTTCTCCACGAAGCGTGCAATATCATCAATATACACATCTCTTTTGTCAACATTCATAATAAAGTCCGCTGTGTCGCGCCATTTACCTTGCAGGTTGTAGGGAAGTCGCTCAACTATTTTTCTCATACATTTGGGGTTTTCAATCTTCTTCAAATAGCCTATAGCTTCTAATGAGTTCTTGCAGCTCGAGAGTGTTATGGAGAAACTTTCGAGGGCATTTCCATCGTCTGCTTTTATAGGAGGACCATCTAGGACTTTTTCAACATATGCCATCGCAATCTTGTGGTTATCACCAAATCTCTGTTCCAAGAGATAGCGCGCCTGTGCATAGCCTTCATTTGGTCTCATATGTTGACAACTTCTGACTAGCTCTTTCACACGACCGGTGGTGTATTGCTCTAGATAGTACAAGCTACTCGAAGGGTCGGGTTCTTTAGACTCGATTAAAGTTTCAAATGCACGAATAAAGGTACGATACTCCAGTGGGTCCCCTCCAAAGATTGGCATCTGCCTTTCGGGTAGATTAGCTCTATTTTGTTGTCGAACAATCCCTTGCATAATCTTATTTTGCTGTTCCAGAATCCTACAAGTACGTTCGTTATCTACAGGTTCACTTGATGGTTGTAGAAATGAAGTTGTAGGTCGGTACACAGGCAACTCGGGCTTTAATTTGACTGGCGGCTGTACAGGGTCTCTGTAGGATGTTCCGTAGAGAAAACTGGTTTTGTTACCCTGGCCATACTCTGGCCAGGTGGATTTTATTTCAACGGATGACTGGGCAGGCTTACTGTAGTATTTCTTATGGACAAGGCTGCTTTTCCTACTCTCTTGATCCATATCGGCATAAGCTCTCTCTCTGGCCTTTGTTCTTGCAACTTCAGTCTCCAAATTCAATCTTTCTTTTCTGTACTTGAGTTCCAACTCTTCTTGTTCTAGCTGTTGCTTTGCTTTTAACGAATCTACATTGACACGGAGCTCCGCCAGTCTAGCTATTTCTTGTCGCCTTGCTTCAGACATAAGGCTGGAATTACTGCTTCTCGATGTTCGACTCCTTGTTGACATTCTGCTAGCGCTTACTTGCGACACACTATCTTCGGGTTTGACTTCACTTGCTGTACGATTTCTAGTTGACTTCATTCTCAAGCTTACTTGAGAAATATTACTTTCCGCTACACTCGATTGAACATCACAGTTCGGAATCTCATTAAGCCATTCTTTTATTCCTGGTCCGCTTCGATCAATATCGTTCTGAATTTCATTTAACCAAGTTTCTACTTCACTACAAAATATAGTAACCGTTTCTTGTACGTCTTGAAAGTAGGCTGCGGAGGCATCTTTCTCTTTACCATTGTCTTCTAACTGAACGTGATACGTGTCATGAGCTTGACTGAAATTCGAAAACAAATCCCTCAGCTTGGTCACTTCTACTCGAACGCTGAAAACATTAGCGAAATCGTTCATCAACCTGTCTATCTTCCTTCGCTTTAAAGTAAGAGACGCAAGAGCTCTACCACGTTCGATCTTTAAACGTTTCAAATGCTCTTTCCTGTTAATGTTGTTATCCTCAGACATGATTACGTCTACGATCCAAGTTAAAATTTGTCTTTAACTAATGTACTCGCCGCTTGACATATTTAATCGACTTTATTATTTGCTTTAACTCACAAATGATTACTAAGAAAGAAAAAAGAATGATCTATCTAAATACATACATACATGTGAAATCAAATTAATACGAAAGAAAGTATATAACTAAAAAACTAAGGTACTTACAAGACAAATTGTATAAGGCTAAACCAACTCGACCACGGCAAATACATGAAAAAAACCTGCTCTAAATCGCAAGCTATATATATATAAACCTAATAAATTTGCATATCTCAAAACAAAGAATAATATTATAAGAACAAAAAACAATACATAATTAAACTAAACAGCGCATCTACAATACTAGTCCCGTGAGAGACCAGTTCATTGTAATGACAGTCCCATTGATTCTGTTGGCGGTCCCGTTGAATGTTTCTCGAGAAATGTTTAAGAAAAGCAATCAACCAATGAAAATGCATAGTGAGTTAGTCCACCAGCCGATGCCAGGGCCTTTTCCCCGCCCTCTCCATTTCAAAAAGGCCCTCAGTGCTATTGCATATACATGAAATATAATTAAAATATTAATCAATGTTAAATAGTTGCAGTTGTTAAATATTTCTTTTTCATTTTTCGTAATTTCAGATGTGCAAAAATAGCAAAAGAAAAAGGTTATCGTTATATTGGTTTGCAGTTTTACGGAGAATGTTGGTCTGGAGAGCATTCAGAAAACTTGTTTAAAAAAGCTTCAGATAAGTGCTGGGGTTATAAGCCAAACTATGAAAACTGTGATGATAATGCAGAAACCGAGTGCATTGGAGAAGCAGAGCATAATTACATTTACGAACTTGTCTATAATCAAGGTAAAAAAGTGGTATTTTAATATCAAAATATTGTTTTATATCCGATGTTCGTTTAAACCTAAAACAATGTATTTCACCAACACGAAGATAAACTGATTCAC
This sequence comes from Corallium rubrum, assembly GCA_964035015.1. Classification (NCBI taxonomy): domain Eukaryota; kingdom Metazoa; phylum Cnidaria; class Anthozoa; order Scleralcyonacea; family Coralliidae; genus Corallium; species Corallium rubrum. Next base: position 92,065,686 of record OZ035997.1, read on the forward strand.
TAAAAACGTATTACTTCGCAAAGCCAACTTTTATACCAATTACAACTTATAAATCCTAATTATATAGTACAGGGTGCTGCGTAGGCAGTGTTTAATGATAATTTATTTATTTGTTTGTTTGCTTTTGTTTTTATTTATTTGTTTGTTTGTTTGTTTGTTCGTTCGTTCGTTCGTTCGTTCGTTCGTTCGTTCGTTCGTTCGTTCGTTCGTTCGTTCGTTCGTTCGTTCGTTCGTTCGTTCGTTCGTTCGTTCGTTCGTTCGTTCGTTCGTTCGTTCGTTCGTTCGTTCGTTCGTTCGTTCGTTCGTTCGTTCGTTCGTTCGTTCGTAAACAAACAAACAAACAAACAAACAAATCGATTCAGTGCCGTATTACATTTTTATTGATTATGTTCTGGGAAAACTTAGTAAACATTTTCACGCTCGTTTATTTTCATACTTTGCTAATTAAATTTGTCAGACTGTCACACATATAAATAGATTTTCAATGAAGGGGTGCATCTAATTTTTGCCTTAATGTTACAGTTCGACTTTTTTTGTTGTGAATTGATGTAACGTTGGAGACTTGGAGGTTTGAAACTTTATTTGAGCAAAATCATGCCGTCATGATAAAATTAAAATAATAATGACGTCACAAAATAATCGCAGCCCCTACGTTATTTCTTTTCTAAACGTAATTAATTCCTTTTTAGGGCTTACAAAAAAACCGCCTTAACTTATGACCTCGTCGTTAGCTCACTCGCTCTAATATTGTTTATACAAAACCCCTCCTTATCTACGAACGTCATAAATCCCATAGCGAAATTTTTGAAGAATATGACCATTTTGACAATGGTACATGATCTTGGATTGCATGCAGAAAAGTGACCCTTAACTTTTTTCCTTGGTGTCAATGATATTTTAGAATCAGAAAGTTTGAACATCTGTGACCGGTCACCTTGCCAAAATAACGGAGAATGCGTTCCTGAGGAAGATTCCTATGTCTGTGAATGCATACCTGGCTATACTGGACAGAATTGCCAAATAAGTAAGTCGGTTTGAGCTTATGGCTTGATATCCTAAATTTAAATAACTGTAAAACTTTGATTGACGACAGGGGTATAAATCATTTTTAACTCATTAAAGGAGAATTTCTTCTTTGTCATGCACGTATTATCGGTGAAAAGCGCTCAAAACAATTTTCGTTTTGGTTTCTCACTCAAAACCTCTCTACTTTAGTTATGACACACAATATTCAAAAATTTCTCCTCTTAATTAGTAAACTTTGTTTAAAATTTAACACTATTAAACATGAATAATATTCCTAATGATAATAATTTAAAGTGGTTCGATCTCTAATGAAATTATTGTTGGTAATGTTTTTGCATAATCCTAAAGATATTATGTACTTGGTAATTGTGCAAAGTTTTATTTCGAAATTTTCAAAACAAAGTTGTATTTTACGTCCGAATTTTGTATTTTGGAGCGCCGCCATTAAATTGGCCGTGTTTGAGAAAATTGAGTTGAGGAGAACACGTGACGTTATAGACTCAATAAAAACAAAAGATCATTGTTGTTGTCAACAAAAGGGTCATTACTGTTAGTAAGTCTATGACGTCATAAGCTTCCTCAATATATTCATTCTTCTCAAGCTCGGCCACTTTAATGGCGGCGCTCCAAAATACAAACTTCACACGTAAAATATATATATATGTTATTTACCGGCTGGGAGGTCCGTATAGAGAAATATTTCCCGAGGTCTCAAAAACTGCCCGAGGCCGCAAGCCGAGGGTCGTTTTTGAGACCGAGGGAAATATTTCTCTATACGGACCAACCAAAACGGTAAATAACATTTTTTTTTTTTTTATTAATCATACGATTTATAATGTACATAATTAGGTAAATTAACATAATTAAATTGCGTAATCGAGATGACATTCACGTGATATTTAAAAGTCCAAAGTTTATCGTTCGACAGTAAACAACTGCCGACATGCAGTCTGACCGGGAAGCTTGGTACGTCTTTTGTGATAAAAAAAACAGTCAAAACTTGAAGATCTAGTGTTTTTAAAGTTTAATTGATAAAGATTCTTCGTCGTTCTTCTTCGTCTCTTGCTCGTTTTTGGCTGTTCGCTTTGAAAATCGCTTTCAATACTCGGCTGACTGCATGGAAATTGAAAGTGGGTCGTTCGAGTTTGAAGACGAAAATGCTTGTAAGAAGCCATTTGAAACTTTTTTTAAAGACATGACACGATGAGGTTGGTATGTGGAAAATATTTGACTAAAGGGTAAAGACTTGTAGCGGTTTTGTTGAGTATCGTTGGAGAACAGAAGAATGACAGTTTAGTATCAAAAGGTTTCAGCTTTTCTGTCCGCTCGTGGTATGTTTTTTTTAATATATACTTCTATATAGTTTCATTTAGTGATTCAAAATACTGTGTTAGCAAGTTTATGTATATGTTTTGCCTATTGTTTTAAACTGTTTTCATACGTCGTTGAGCAATAATACTTAAAACTTTATAAATGTCGCTCGCTGAAATTTTGCTTTTTCACATCTCGCTTTCTTTTAAAATTCGCTGTTTTCACACGAAGTTGTCAAAGCCATTTGGATAATAAAACTCATTTGCATCGTATCTCCGTAGCTCTCTGTTGAATATATTTTTCTGTGGCAAGCGAAATAGTTATGAAAATCGATCAATTTTACGGCCTATAAAACACATTAAAAAATTATCTCGAGCGGTCCGTACGGGCTCATACGTACCGCTCGTTAACCAATCAGAAAGCAGGTTTGGTAGGATACGGACCGAAAAAAAATAACACCTTTTATTTTTTTATTAGTCGTGAGCTGGCGGAATCCTATGCCTTCCTGCAATTTGATTGGCTACGTGAGCGGGCAGTATTTCACGATATCTTGGACCGCGGTCCAAAAAGTTATTTTTTTACATTCTGTCATTTAAAATTGATCGAATTTCATAACTATTTCGCTTGCCACAGAAAAAATATATTCAGTTATCCAAATGGTTTTGACAACTTCATGTGTAAACAGCGAATTTTTAAAGAAACGCTGAAGGAAAAATGAGACAACATGAGCAAAATTTACGAGCGATATTTATAAACAAAACAGTTTAAAACGGTAGGAAAAACATACATCAACTTGTGAACACAGTATTTTGAATCACTGAATGAACTGACTATATAGAAGTATATATAAAAAAATCATACCACGAGAAGATAGAAAAGCTGAAACCTTTTGAAACTGAACTGTCTTTCTTCTGTTATCCAACCGCTATACTCAACAAAACCGCTACAAGTCTTTACCTTTTAGTCAAATACTTTCCACATGCCAACCTCATGGTGTTATGCCCTTGAAACTTAAAATTACAATGGCTTACTACAAACATTTTCGTCTTCAAACTCGAAGAACACACTTTCAATTTTCATGGAGTCAGCCAAGTATTGAAAGCGATTTTCCAAGCGAACAGTCAAAAACGAGCAAGCGAGGAAGAAGAACGACGAAGAATCTTTATCAACTAAACTTTAAAAATACTTGGACCGCTGCATTTTGACTTCCCTTCGTAACTAGATCTTCAAGTTTTGAATGTTTTTTTATCACAAAAAAGGTTCCAAGCTTCCCTGTCAGACTTCGAACGATAAACTTTGAACTTTTGAATATCACGTGAACGTCATCTCGATTACGCAAATTAATTCAATTATGTTAATTTATCTAATTATGTAACAAAAAAATAAATACGTTGTTTACCATTTTGGTCGGTCCGTATAGAAAAATATTTGCCCGAGGTCTTAAAAAGGCCCGAGGCCGCAGGCCGAGGGACATTTTTGAGACCAAGTCGGTAAATAACATATATTTCTTCAACGAATTTTGAAATGAAACTTTGAACGATTACCAACTACCATAAAATTTTTAGGATTATGCAAAAACATTGCCAACAATATTTTCTTTCTATCATTATTACCAATGCATATTTGCATTTTTTGTTGTGAATACCGTATGTGCATGTATATAAAAAAGTAGAGTGCTGCATATAAGCAGTGTTTTAGTACACAGTTTCAGAATTTGAACAACATCGGCTATATTTTATTCAGCAAAAACTCTTTAAAAACATTCGAATTTTTCGTGTATCGACGTAGCAGTCAAAAGTTTAATAAATTTCATGCCCATATATGAAGACATGATAGATATTAACAATGCAATAAAGGAGATAATATTGTATTTATAGAAAGGAGAAAACATCGTAAATATTAAAGGAGAAAAACTAAATAGATTTTTTTCGAATTAACAGATATAAATGAATGCGCTGATAATCCTTGTCTTAATGGAGAATGTACTGATGGCGTAAATTCTTATCAATGTGAATGTCAAATTGGATACGAGGGAGAAAACTGTGAAAAAGGTAAGGCCAAAAACGTAATAACTGTCCTTAAATAGAACAGCAGATCATAAATTTGATTTTCAAACAACATGGATAGGAAGGGAGAAAACTGTGAAAAAGGTAAAGCCGAAAACACAACTGTCCTGAAAAGAACAGCACATTATAAATTTGATTTTCAAACAACATTAACAACATTGCTCAAGCTGTCTCTTAGGTTGTAAATATTATGAGCTTTCCACCTAATTTCAGAGGTATTAGGGGCTCCGTGAGAATATTTTTATTCTCTATTTACAAAGATTGTGTGTGTTGCGTGTTGATATTGTTACATGTTAAACTTACGTATTGTGATAATCGGATTAGGTAGTAGGAACCTTAGGGTTATTCCTGTACTTGTCTTTAGGTGTGGTTATCACGAAACATATAAATTACGCATAAAGAAAAAATAAATAAATAGAACTTGTTCGAATTAACAGATATAAATGAATGTGCTGATAATCCTTGTCTTAATGGAGAATGTACTGATGGCGTAAATTCTTATCAATGTGAATGTCAAATTGGATACGAGGGAGAAAACTGTGAAAAAGGTAAGAACAGGACATCATAAAATTTGATTTTCAAACCACATTAATAACATTGCTCAAGCTGTCTCTTAGGTTGTAAATATTAGGCATTACATTTGTTACATTGCTTTTGTATACAGGTGATACCTGTTTGGCATTTATCTTATGGCTGGATACATTTTCTTCAAAATAATGTAAATTTATACAAATTAATAAGTTTAAAAGAGTATAACATAATCACAACTTAAGTAAATTTTACGATAGTTATTTGCTAAAAGTGGTAGGATTTTACAGGTTTTGCCGCATAATGTAAATGTTAATATTTCGCAAGCATAATTAATATTGTTTGCTCCAGTTCCTGACAAGATGGTTCTTTAAAAAATATAATCTGAGCTTTGCACCTAATTTCTGAAGTATTACGGGCTCTGCGAGAATATATTTATTTCCTATTTACAAAGTTTGCGTGTATAATTCCAATCCTAAAAAAATACAAGTTCAAAATAATTTGATAGAGATAAAAAAAATGAACAGACAGACAGACAAACAGACAAACGATCGATCGATCAGACAGACAGACAGACAGACAGACAGACAGACAGACAGACAGACAGACAGACAGACAGACAGACAGACAGACAGACAGACAGACAGACAGACAGACAGACAGACAGACAGACAGACAGACAGACAGACAGACAGACAGACAGACAGACATGCAGACAGGCAGGTAGGCAGGCAGGCAGGCAGGCAGACAAACAGACAAACAAACATACAAACAAACAAACAAACAAACAAACAAACAAACAAACAAACAAACAAACAAACAAACAAACAAACAAACAAACAAACAAACAAACAAACAAACAAACAAACAAACAAACAAACAAACAAACAAACAAACAAACAAACAAACAAACAAACAAACAAACAGACGAACGAACGAACGAACGAACGAACGAACGAACGAACGAACGAACGAACGAACGAACGAACGAACGAACGAACGAACGAACGAACGAACGAACGAACGAACGAACGAACGAACGAACGAACGAACGAACGAACGAACGAACGAACGAACGAACGAACGAACGAACGAACGAACGAACGAACGAACGAACGAACGAACGAACGAACGAACGAACGAACGAACGAACGAACGAACGAACGAACGAACGAACGAACGAACGAACGAACGAACGAACGAACGAACGAACGAACGAACGAACGAACGAACGAACGAACGAACGAACGAACGAACGAACGAACGAACGAACGAACGAACGAACGAACGAACGAACGAACGAACGAACGAGACGAACGAACGAACGAACGAACGAACGAACGAACGAACGAACGAACGAACGAACGAACGAACGAACGAACGAACGAACGAACGAACGAACGAACGAACGAACGAACGAACGAACGAACGAACGAACGAACGAACGAACGAACGAACGAACGAACGAACGAACGAACGAACGAACGAACGAACGAACGAACGAACGAACGAACGAACGAACGAACGAACGAACGAACGAACGAACGAACGAACGAACGAACGAACGAACGAACGAACGAACGAACGAACGAACGAACGAACGAACGAACGAACGAACGAACGAACGAACGAACGAACGAACGAACGAACGAACGAACGAACGAACGAACGAACGAACAAACAAACAAACAAAGGTAAAAACATAACCTCCTGGCGGAGTTATAAAGAAACTTATCTATATTGACATGCAGAGTAAAGTGGCAGCATGTGCTGTGGTTTCAAAAAATAGATTATTTCGAGAATTACATATTTGTAGCTATACCTTAATAATGTTATTGTGTTTAACCTCTCAGGACTCGCATTGAAATAGCAGTTTTATGTAACTGAAGGGACAATCTTGGTAAAATATGTTGTTATAAATTTCCCATAAATTTAAATAGATATCGATGACTGTGTTAAACATCGGTGCATGAACGGAGGACATTGCAAGGATGAAGTAAACTCATACAAATGTGTTTGTATGAAAGAATATGGTGGAAAAAGATGTGAAACAGGTTAGATAATTGTTTGCATCGTTACATTTTATTGGGCGACGTCTTGCAGATGACGTCAGAGTCACCATGTTGGGTGGCAACTTCAAAGTACCAATGTTTAGTGGTCCAAATAATGAATAGTAATCCTTTTGTTTATATGGATTTAATTGCCACCCTGCCAGGGCCTCTTTTAGCTATATAATTGGGGGTCCAAGGCCCCCCAGTCCCCCGTAGAGAACCTCACCCACCCACGAATTGATTTTGACCTCCCCCCCCCAGCAAAAGTCCCTTTTTGCCCCAGGAAAAAATGTGCATTGTTTAAGCAAGTCAGTTGAATAGTTTCAGTTGTTACAAAGTTATAGATAAATCTTCATATTAGTTAAATAGTTTTTATTTTGATACGATGTATGTGGTGACGAAAAATCTTTTTATATTTCCTCACAACATTTCCCATATCATATTTGAAAGTGAATATGCTGATGAGTTCTGACACAAAGCGAAAGAGTCAGAAATGTGTTGTATTTTAACTAGTTTTTATGACATTTTATGACCTTCAGTGTTCTTAAAAATCATCCCTCAGAATGCGGGAAATGGCATTTCCAGTTTATTAATGCGATTCTTATGCTATAATTAGTAAAATCAATAATGCTTGTAATCATTAATAACGTGTAAAATAACTTAAATTATATTCGTCACGAAGCACTATATCAGTTCTAATGTAGTATATTTCAGCATTGTTGCATGCTTTAATCGGTAGAAGCAACTTTGTTTTCAGTTAACTTGCTTCTACACGCAGTTAAAACTTGTACAAAAATAGCTTCAACCATTGAATCGTTCAAAAACTCAATTAATCAGCTAAGAATATACAATTTTCAAAACCAGAGGAAGTTTTCTGCAAAGAACAACAAACGGTACGTATAATGAAATTTAAAATCATTTGAATTTTAACGTCTATCACGCAAAACGACAGCGCCTAAATTCAATAGATTTTTTCATTGGAACAAAACAGCGGCTTCTGATGACTTTATTAGCTAGTCCGCAATGATTATTTTATTCACTTCACACATTAGCATCTTAAAAAAACCCCGTTTTTAATCAGTTATTTTCAGTTATCTTGTCACATCTTAAAAAATTTTAGAATTTGTAAAGCTCTCGGCAACGGCCTCCGTGGCTCAGTGGTCAGAGCATTGCACTAGAATCGCAAGGTCGTGGGTTCAATTCCTGCCGGAGGGCCTCTGTAGTTGCATTTTTCGCAACTGCTCCCGGTTTGGTCTTAAAATGTATATATTCTACACTCGAATTTTCCTTCACCCTAAATCCTTAGAACATATATATATATATATATATATATATATATGCTAATTATACATTTTATTGTCATTCCAAATATTCTTCTTGCCCTTATCTCTTGTCCGGTGTAAGACGAATGCTAATATATTAACCATATAGATTGATTTTTATAAATTTATTCTGTTCAACACAAGGTTGTCTACCAAAATGGCCCTTTTTTAACGCCATTTGCAGAGTGGAAGAAATTAATGCACAAAACTATCTTCCTTAGAAGTACATTTAATTCTTTTGCAAAGCATTAAAATTGTACATGATACATATATTTTCTTTGTAGTTAAAATGCTTCGAATTGAGATCCAATCTCATGGATGCAATGATAAAGACATAGTCCCGTTGGGAGATTGTTCCAAAGCCACAGCATCAATTAAAGTCAATGGGATTGAATATGCCAAGAACGAAAGAGGATACAATATTGCAGTATTTAATTCACAAAACGGTATATAACATAAATAAATAGTACTACAGCATATATGTCCAAGTCAAAGGAACAAGTATATTGGTTTGTGTCTTGCTTTCAAATCTTTCAGAACTCGAAAATTTTTAAACATAACTATGTTCAATTACAAATTCGATTACAATTCATATTGACAGTTATTTATCTTTTAACTCTTTCGTCTGGGAGAAACTTGCATGCCTTTTTACCTTAACGCAAAACAATTTTACTCAACAAAAAGGGATATCTCGGAAAGTCATGCAGGAAAGGGTTAAACTGCAAGATATATAACAAATATTAATGTGAGAAGTCCCATTAACTCATTTCGTACGCGATTGAACAATCATAAAATTGGTTTTCTGGAGAGTATTTGTATATATACAACTGTTTTGTGACGGTCATAAGTTTTTAACTACTTTTTCGTTGATGCTCATGTTTCATCGTAGCACATGCGCATGCACGTACATGTGCACAGTTCTGTATGATCAAATGACGCATGCCCTCTTTGCTTGACTATTGTTATATACACCACGCCAAATATACATTGCATAAAAAAGTATGTTGTGATATAGCAAGTGAATTTCTTCTTTTATATTTTAGGGAAGTTAGTCACATCAAGAACATTTGATACTCATCATTATAATTCACAAGCAAGTGTTACTATGACAACATTCCTAAAGAATCTGCCTAATGGGTGAGTAATTAAACCTCTTACAACTACAGTGCATGTTCAATATTGAGTATTTGAGTTAATAAAATCATAAAAATTTCTTTAGTCAAATAGTGCTTATAACCACTATGGACGAGTTTACATCAGCAATGACTACAACTGCTTATGATATGCTTAAGAGAATTGGAGCAAGAGACCCTTTGAAAGAATATCGAAGTTCTTATGCTCTTATTGGTTATACTGGACCAGGACGCCCTTCCTTTGTTAAGCAGGTGCGATAACTAGTTTACTGTGACCCAAATAACGAAAGAAGATATTAATTAGTAGTTAAATTAGTACTGTTTTGGAGTTTTCCTAATTTAATAACCTAATCCGAACACTTTTTATCGTATTATCTATATCAGTGACACTATAAGAGCAAGTCTTATAGTGTCACTGATAATACGATAAAAATAACTTTGATGCCAGAAAAAATCTTTCTAGTTTTTCTGATAATTTCCTCTCATTTGTTATTAAAATAAATAGTCAGCCCACTTTTTATGACATTACACCGTACAATATATATTTAGCAATTAGTTACTGATACCGAGGTGACAGCTGATCATTCAAACAGGCGTAATTCCTTCCACAGTGCTGGGAGGGCATAACCGCTTTTTTTTACCTTTCCGCAACTATGCAATCAACGTGCGCCATGACTTAGATACAAGTTCTGCCGTATAATAAAACATATTAACATTCTATTTATAGGCACAAAAAGGAAAAGAAAAAGGTCCAGCTAATCTAAACGGCGAAATAAACATTCCATATATTCAGATGACAGGTAAGTTTAATTTTTCTTTGAACAATCGGCTTGTGGGAACAACATAATGATGTGCAACTACATAGGTGTTCAATATGGCACAGCCGCACAGTCAAGTCAACACACGATATACGACTGATTAATGATTTATCACTATAATTATTCTAATTTAGGGTGTCTATCCAAAGCAGCTTGCATGACCTTTAGGTTGTCAGGCTTCTATTCTTCGCCTTTCGTATTTCGCACCTCAGCGTAAAATATTTGAAGAGCTTTATTGAGCTCTTGTGTGTAATAATTCTCTATGTCCATGCACAATATAATTTTGGACGACAGCCCAGTCCTGCCAGACTTTCAACCACATTTTTGTGCTGTTTTTCGTTTTGCGTTTAATGCTTTTCCTTTAAGTTCGTCCAGAGTAAATTCATTTGTGTTTAAAAAACGTTCCGCCATTTTGTTTGTTTTGGGAAGTATAGGTAATCATATGATAGCGAGTACAATTAATCCTTAATTGTACGAGCAAAATCATATGATTACTCATTTGTTATATGCATGACAAAAGTACGACACGTACGCTTCGCACTCGCTCACGCATTTAAAAACATCTTGTTTCATTACATGACAAGAAGTATTTTCACTGTGGGTGTTCTCTGTACTCATTTCAAAATATTTACATGGAATTTTTAGTTCATAGTCAGAGGTTCATAGCGTACCACAAGTCGTTGGAAATGTGAAAACTTTCCACTGCAGAATTGGCCGCCATTTTGAATTTTATTGTCAACATCGTTCCCAGGACCTTCGCGAGGCAGCTTACTAATCTTGGCTTGGGTCTCTGGGGTCCCTGTTTCTCGTGTCCATAATATCAACAATAATCTCGATTTGTGAAAAATTACGTCGAGATGGATGTTAAGATTTATGACGTTTTGTAACGTAGCGTTTTACGGCCAATGAAAGCCTGCGGTCAGCGGTGAGCTTATCGCCAGATCTTACACTTGTGTAGCAAGGCCTTGATTTACTTAGACTTAGCTATGCTTAGCTATGCTTAGACCTGCTCACCTAACTTAGCTATGTTCGTTCAGTAATGTCTTGCGCATTACTTGTCGTATTTTTTGGTTGGTTGTCGTGTTTTTACTATAGATCGTTTTCATCAGTCCGGCCTGAGATTCAGTTAGTTCACGCCGGCCTAATCTCAGGTCGCCCGCTATACGGAACTGAAACGCGTCAATACGTTGTTTTAAATGAGATTGGTGTCAAATCCACATAAAATAATGATTCTCCGGCGGTCACGAGCTGTATGGTAATTGACACAAATCTTGAAGCAACAACGAAACCAAGTCTATATAGTTTCAAGGTTGGCCTCGTGCACGTGAGTCGGAGTTCCAAGCCCTAAGCATGCTTTGTTATGCTTAGCTATGCTTAGCTATGTTTTGTTATGCTTTGTAATATATAGCTATGCTTTGTTATGCTTTGTTGTGTATAGCTATGCTTTGTTAAGCTTTGTTATGTATAGCTAGCTAAACTTTGTTATGCGTTGTTATGCTTTGTTATGCTTAGCTAAGCACAGCAAAGGCATTGTGGCTAAGGGCAAACTTGGGTGGAGTGGGCGGGGGGGGGGGGGGGGGGGGTGTCATGTTGGCCACCGACCGCAGAGTTGCCTGCAGAGTATACGCTAAATGTTTTCGTCCATTCGAGACAGCACTTCACTTGCGATAGTAACTTCTAGTTATTAATTGTACTGCAGTTCAATTAATAAAAAAATTGTACTCCTCTCAACCAATCAGAATGTAGTAATTTTGTCATGCATATAATACATGATAAGAGTAACTATTTATTAAAATAGGTTTAACCGATAAATGTATAGTGACCGCAAATTCAAAGCTTTGCACCGCGTAAAGATTTTTTAATTTTTGGGATATTATATTTTTTAGTCTTAAATCACCTTGACTTTAAGTGCACTATTCACCATATAATTATATAAAATGAGCAAATAAAGCTACGTTGTAAGTTAACAGGTAATTTAGGCCAATCTTTTGCAAAACTTTAACCAGATGTTTTGCGCTATTGTTCTACATGTAGTTGTCCTAAGACCTTCTTCGTGTTTGAATGCTAATTGGTGGAAAAGTTTTGATAAAATAGGATGGTCGACTTGTGCCAACAACAAAATTTTTATCACAGGATTTTATCGAAATGATGTGAAGAGTTTTTTTAGTTATTTGCGCAGTGATGAAATTGGAAAACTTGAAGAAGCAAAATGTTGTCCAGCAATATCTCTGTACAAAGATCAAGAAAGCGAGTGTAAAAATGCCAACTGGTTGAACAGCCTTGATAAGTATGTTTTCTAATGTTCTTCAACTAGTACCAATGTTATAGGAAATATGTACCTTTATTCCAAAGAAATCCCGCCGTCACGGAGAAAAATATTTCTGGAACTCCCCCACTAGATGATTTTTTACAATCATTTCTCTTCTCCCAAATGTTATTTATATACAACAAGTGGTAAGAAAATCGTTTATTAATTGTTTTCCTTAAAGTGCCTATGACACGAAATCAGTAAGTTTGTTCTATTTGAAAAAAAAACCACCTAAAAATGTCAAAGTAACCTATTTTTCAGTTTCTGGTTTCCTTGCTTCGTTTTTGAGATATTTCAGTTTGCTTGATATGTAAATGTCACATGGTGTGACGTACATGTGCATAATGCTCACCAGAGAATATATATATATAATATCACATATCTTTGCTATTATAAAACCAAATTTAATTCGAATGAAGCATGCGCGTGTGTATTTCCCACAACACGAAACATGTAGAATTTCTAGTGATGTTATGTAATAATTAACAAAGATATATAACCTTCTCCGATAAATCTTCATGCACGTGTACGCCTCACCATGTAACATTTCCATATCAAACAAATTGAAATATGTCAAAAACAAAGCCAGAACGGAATTAAAGAAAAACTCTAAAAGATGTTACTCTGTCATTTTAAATTACGTGTTTGTTCAAACAAAGCAAATTTAATTTTTGTGTCATATGCCCTTTGAAAATTGACTAAAAATTTATTAGTCTATTGATTTAGTTTTTCATCATTAAGGTAGTTTTTAGTTTATTTGGCAAGTGGTAACTACAAACCGTGGTAAAGTATACTTACCTTAATTTTGTAAATGATTTCCCCCAACAGTCGAATGACATAAACCAGATTTCGGGGGGAAAGGCGAGCTAAAAAAGCTTTCACAAATCTCTATAAGATCTCTCTGCATGCATGGTCCAAAATTCGAACTCGTTTTGAAAGTGGCATTTAAATTTTATAGCGAGTCGTGCTAGCTCTGTTTCACCTCACGCTTTCTCTCATAAGAGCACGCGATTCTCGAGCTCAAGACTCATGTGTTTAAATTATTTTAGCCGAGTCCGGTTACAGTAGCGAAGTATAGATCATCTGAACTTTAAAGTCCACTGTGAACGACTCTTTACTTGTCTTTAGTTGCCATTTTCCCCGTGGTTTGACATATGCAGGCTGCGTATGCTATACGAAGGTGTGCCTATTGCTATTTCACGCGCATTGTTTTTGAACATAATAGAACATTTTTAAATTTTGTTTTTGTGTTCAGCAAAGGAACTTGGAGCACTTGCCCGTCTGGCTACTTTTTAAATGGTCTGTATCGCTCCAGTGGTGATCATTTAAGCAACATTGAGGAAGGAAAGTGTTGCAAGCCTATAAATCACCCCACATGGTATGACGAGTGTTATGACGAAGACATTGGTTCACGATTTGACAAGAAAGGATGGGGCGAATGCACAAAAATTGGTTACTTTGTCACAGGTGTTCATCGTGATAATGGTTGGAATAATTGGCTTCACAATCTTGGCAAACTTAAGTGTTGTAAAATGTGGACAGGTAATTACAGTAAAGTATACACAATTACAAAAATAGGCATGCGATGCATGCATTTACATTGCGGTTAAGACCAAATACATGGTAGATTTTCAACCAAGGCAACTGTACCAAGAAAAAGTTAAAACCAAAATCTAATGAGCTGATTCCACGGAGAATTTTTAGTCCGTTTTTGCAATAAAATACAACATTCTTTTTTTATGTAATCGCTAAATAATAAATACATTGGTATTTTAAATAAACAATCAACAAATTCTAAATCCCGCATGTTTTCACTTCCAATTCTCATTCACGGTCAACCGGGAAGTTGACTTTGATTCAAAACTGGAAACGTAGCCCCATATTAATAACAAACAGTCAAAAGTCCACTCAGTATAATTAAGTTCAACATTAGATATATCATCATTTATCAAAAAAGGATTTTTATTAAACAAATTGCGAATTTCTTCAAGCAAGTTTCACGAAAAACTCAGCTAAAAATATACAAAATGCAAAACCAAGCATATACAACCTCTTTTCGAATAAATCAGTATAAAAATTACAAGCGACAAGGAACTTCCTAACGTGTTGTCAAAGAATATTATGTGTGATTGATATATAAACAAAATTAAAGAGAATTCAAACGACTGAATTTAACGTCAAGTGGCAAAAATGACGTTTATATTACATGTTTGAAGCTTTGTATAGCGATTTATAAATGTAATTAATGTACACAATTAGTGGATTATTTTTCCTTAATTACAATTATGTATGTAAGCTTATACGCAACACGTTTAATTACATATTGACGCAAACAAACACGTCACAACACACTGAAGACGACTCAAGTATACGAGCCAAAAGCTCAGAATATTAAATCAAATATTGTGAAATCGTCAAATTGTGTAGATTTAATTTTAAAATGACGTGTTCTTTACTTATCAATAAGGCCTTTTCCACACGTATCTGTTTTTGTTTGAAAACGCAACTTTAAATTTTCTCTGAGTTTTTCAGGTACACACGAGAACAAAACGGCGTTTTCAAAAATATTAAATACTAATTATGTTTCAGACCAAGATTTAGTCTCACAAAGGCGGCTTTGACTCGAAACGTCAATGTTTTGCTTCCTAACATCTTTAAAGCCTTTTTATAAGCCATGTACTTTCCAGTTATTTAATATAAAAATGTTTGCTTCATGATAGTTCCTAATAGTTTACTCTGATTAATTGCAATATAGCATACACTGCGTCGCACGGATTAACCTTGCATATTTTACTTGTAGGTGCATAATTTGTAACAAAACAGTTACAATTAGATGAAACGCAAGAAAAAGATGGTGCCGAAGAAAGACGAATAAATTATAAATAAACGTACTGTAATAAGGGTAGACTAGTTTGCCATCTGTAACGAAAATGAAGTCAAATAAAATTATAAAATTAACTAAAATTAAGTCAAGTGTATATTGTCTTTATACTGCCAAATTGCTGCCTCCTATCTCAAAATTACTATGTATGTATTGACATTTTATACCCTTTGTTTGGTGCTAAATTGTCGTCAAATGCTAATATTTAAAAAGAATTTGAGACCCAATAAAAGTATTCGAAGGTTACCAGTGTTTCAGCATATTCGAGATGTGCTGACAACAGTGTCCATCAAATATTTTTGACATAAATTACCGAGTGAGCCTATCATACGAGGACTGTAAGTTGGATTCCCAGGCTATTTTATCGTCAAGATGGGGGGCGTTGTTTTGTTTCTTCGTTCGTTCGTTCGTTCGTTCGTTCGTTCGTTCGTTCGTTCGTTCGTTCGTTCGTTCGTTCGTTCGTTCGTTCGTTCGTTCGTTCGTTCGTTCGTTCGTTCGTTCGTTCGTTCGTTCGTTCGTTCGTTCGTTCGTTCGTTCGTTCGTTCGTTCGTTCGTTCGTTCGTTCGTTCGTTCGTTCGTTCGTTCGTTCGTTCGTTCGTTCGTTCGTTCGTTCGTTCGTTCGTTCGTTCGTTCGTTCGTTTGTTTGTTTGTTTGTTCAGCATAATTTGTTTAAAATACTGTTGACCATTTTGTTATTTACTGCTGTTTCACAAAGAGAAGGAAATGGAGCATTGTAGCAAAAGTTATGATGTTCCAAACACGGGCAAATTTATGGGATTTGGCGTATATTTTGTTTGTTTGTTTGCGACTTTATTTCAAGAGGGTAGTACACAATAGTGTTAAATGCACTAATAAACTTGTAGCCCTCAAAATTTTTAAATCTAAAATACATGAAATATAATTACAATTATAATTTACAATATTACAATTAAATAAAATTAAGTCAAAATTAAATATATAAATTGATACAAGCTACGAATATTAATTATAAAAATTAAGGCTGAAAATGGTAAAGAGAAAGCTGTTTGTCTTGTATAAGTCTTGATATTTGTTCTTAAATAAAGGTGCACTTTTTTGTATTGACGGAACGATTGTGATAGTTCACTCAGATATATAAATTTCAAAGGAAATATTTATATACCAAATTACTTTACAGTTGTTCAAAATAGGTCTTAATGTTAACACTGTCTCTTCCTTCGATAGGTGAGTGGTAGACATTTTGGAAAAACAATGTAAATTTTTTCCTAATGCCCAAAATACAAACTGGTAGTACAGTGTTTTTCTAGTAACATATATTGGGGAATCATCCCAGACCTAGACATTTTCCAATATATACTTAGGGAAGTAATAAATTGTGATTTCGTGATTCTGGCTATTACTTCGCTGGTAATAATGTATTCCTTTCCTTCACATCTGAGCCGAATTAAGTCTTGCGTAATTATATCGCGAATGTCACATTTTTCTGGCGATGCATCGCTCCAGGGTCGCTCCAATACCGAATTGGTATTATAAGTTGACCCGGCCTTATTTTAATATAATATATATTTATATTTAAATTAATAAACCTAAATAAACTTTAAAAAATTTTGATGTCGGTGCACACGACTCGCAAAGCCATTCCTCATCATCCTCAGGACTTTCATGGTGTTAAAAAATTGTAAACAACTGATGCTGATGTAGACAACTGAACTACTAATGCAGTTACTTCCAGGAAGTTGTTATTTCCGGGAAGGTTACTTTTGGAAGGGGGTTACATTCGGACTTTTGCACTTTTGCAGAGCGATTACTTTGGAAGGAAATACTTTCGGGGAGAGTTCAAACAGGGTTACTTTTGGAGGGCTACTTTCGGAATTAGGGAGTTACTTTTGTAAGGATTACTTTCGGAGGAAGGTTGCTTTTGGAAGGGTTGCTTTTGGAGGAGAGTTACTTTCAAAAAGGGATTACTTTTGGAAAGGGTTATTTTTGGAAGAGGGTCACTTTCGAAGAGGAATTACTTTCATGTGTTTACTTTCAGAGAGGTATATTTTTGGAGGGTGGTTACTTTCGGAGGGGTTACTTTTGAAACTTTCATGCAGTAGATATAAACAAATGTTGTAAAAAACGGTAAAAATAATTCAAGAGTTAGGTGTACTTAGACTATGTGCACTCCGTAACGGTTCCGAGCGTTTTTGAATTGTTTACTGTTCTCAAGGGAATCGAGAGCAGTTGGCTCATTACTTGAAGCAGTATAGACACGCTCGTAAATTCTACCGTGGACACATATAATGTATAGTCTGAGTGTGCATTGCATGTCTTTTCTTTAATCCCAGCACAGTCATCGCTATACCTTAAGACTAACCTTGCATTATATCAAATTAAGGTATTTTGTTTCTTGTTTTCTGATTTTAACTTTCAAATTCATGTCCTTGACTGAATGCGTCTCAAAGTTATTTATGCGCGTGCTAATCTGGAAATATTGAAAGAACTTGTCAATCTTACGTAAAGTGCGGCTCTGGCCTTGGATCTTCACTAAAAGATAAACAACGTCTGTGTGATCTGAATATATTTTGCCTACCTTTGTAATAATTGTCTTACAAGAGTTCGGTTTCTAACGAATGATTTAACTGTAGCGACAAAGTTTTCAAAATGTTGTTCTTAAGTTGGTTACTTCAGTCAATTTTGAAGTTTGTTAAACAACTTCCTGCTTAAATTTGATCAGTTGGTGTTTGCATGATTGACAATCGAATTTGCTATTGGTTGTTCAAAAACACGAAACCAAAAGAGTAAGTTAACTGGAACAATTAAAAACTCGTGGTTCATGTTTCACCGTGACCGTTTCCAAACACTCGAAAACCATAAAAGCACGAGGCCGAATTAAAACACTTTCGCTCGTTCTTGACATATATACAATTAAAATGAAAGCTTTCAGTGAGATTTCACATTGTCGTTACTAATCAGATGTTGAAATATAAAAACGTTGGCGGCTTGTCGTGCTTGGCTTCATACACACCCAAATCGCAAAGACGAAGACATCTGCGAGATGCTTTGATACAGGTGAAACAAACCTATATATATATATATATATATATATATATATATATATATATATATATATATATATATATATATATATATATGTTTTCCTTGTTTTGTGTTAAATTAAATATCTTTGGGCTCTATGTTAACAAATTTTTCTTTCCTGTTCAGACAGTTAGAAAATGTTTTCAAAATTTTCTTGCTCGTTTTGTCATTGGTTTATAGGTGTTCGTTTTCGAAGGTAAGGCAGACTTTAATTGGTTAAAAAAATAATTTAAATTGTTATTTCTATAGTCTTCGATTAATAGTTTGACAACAACCGTATAAATTACACACAGGGATATTGAATTGTAAAAAAAACGATGTGTAGCCATGCATATATTATGCGTGGAAGTCAACGAAGACTAAATATCAACCCTATAGATCGTTTTCACTCACGTGATCGGTCGCCCCATTGGGGTGGTGCAACAATACGAAATATTTGAATAAGAAAGAGTTAATTCCCATACCGTACACCAATATGGCCGCCATTTCATTGTTTTGGTACACCAATATGGCCGCCGTGACGTCAGATGAAAACGATCTATAGTTACAAAACCTTCGCCAGGTTGGAACCTTCTCCTCCCATTTCTCCTCTAAAAGTTGAATCGTTACGCAAATTTAAATACAAGGGTTGGGAAAATCTTTAATTGAATTCTAAATTTTAAATAAAAAAGTCTAAAGGTTCCGGCACTTCATGCTTATTAAGCATAAAACCAAATCTATTGTAGAATTGGAACATCGTTAGCTCAATGCCTAGAACTGCTTATATAAGTGTTTTGGGGAAGAGAAGAGAGCATATACATATATATATATATATATATATATATATATATATATATATATATATATATATATAACCAACTAAGACGTTCATTAGTATTAAGATTTAAGAGTCAGGTTAAAAATGCGAACATGATGCTAGGACCAGTTGCCCCCCTTCAGGACCAGATGCCCCCCTTGTGAAATCCTTTAAAATACTTCTTAAACCAAGTTCGAAATGTATTGAAACTTGTTTCGAAACTAACAATAAAACTCTTAGATGGTTAAATGAGTTCGCAAGCGTTCGATAGACGTTGAAATGTCTCCCAAAGCGCCATTGAAATGTTAATCGCGGTCGTCGGCAATGACTAATGGTTGTTTTTCTATTTTTGAAACATTGCTTCGGAGAAAATCCCGTGCTGATAGTGCCTTTTTCAGAGTTTGCCAGACCCGAAAACCGAGGTCTATTTCAACGCTTTGAAACATCAGCTCAACGATGTTACAATCAATAAAAAACGAAACTTGAACATCTATTTAATAAATTGGAAATTCAGCATGACCATTACCATGACCACTGACAAAATTGAAATTCTAATGCACTTCCACGTGCTGGCTTTCTGACTTTCTCTTTCATTATTTTGATAGCTATAACTATCAAATAACGTGGAATAGTCTCATAGGAATAGTCTATTCCACGTTATTCGATAGTTAATTTATAGTGTCAAAATAATGAAAGAGAAAGTCCGAAAGCCAGCACGGAAGTAGCTACATTAGAATTTCAATTTTGTCAGTGGTCACGGTCATTGGTCATGCCGAATTTCCAATTTATTAAACAGATGTTCAAGTTTTGTTTTTTATTGATTGTAACATCATTGAGCTGATGTTTCGAAGCGTTGAAAGAGACCTCGGTCTTTGGGTCTGGCATATTCTGAAAAAGACACTATTTTGGCACAGGTTTTTCTCCGAAGCGCTGTTTCAAAACTAGAAAAATCAATGCCAACCACGATTAACATTTCCTGATGGCACTTTGGAAGACATTTCAACGTCTATCGAACGCCTGCGAAATCATTTAACCATCTAAGAGTTTTATTGTTAGTTTCAAAACAAGTTTCAGTACATTTCGAACTTGGTTTAAGAAGTATTTTAAAGGATTTCACAAGGGGGGCATCTGGTCCTGAAAGGGGGCAACTGGTCCTAGCACCAGATTCCCGGGGAGGCATTCTGAAGGGGGGGGGGGGGGGGGGGCATCTGGTCCTGTTACACCGGTACCTTTAGGCTTTATTAGACCTTTAGACTATAGAATTTAATTAAAGATAAAAAGAACAACCCTCGTCCTTAAATTTACGCAACGATTCAACTTTTAGAGGAGAAATAGGAGGGGAAGGTTCCAACCTGGCGAAGGTTTTGTAACTATAGGGTTGATATTATTTAGTCTTCAATGACTTCCACTCATAATGTATGGCTACACGTCGTTCCTTTATAAAATTCAACACACATCCCTGTAGGTTTAAACCGTTGTTGTCAAACTGTTAATCGAGGACTATAGAAACAACAATTTAAATTAGTTTTTAACTAAAGCCTGCCTTACCTTGGAAAAAGAACACCTATAACCATGCAATGACAAAACGAGTACGACAATTTTGAAATACATTTTCTAATTGTCTGAACACGAGAGAAACATATGTTAACATGGAGCTCAAAGATATTTAATTGAACAAAAGGCAAGGAATTAGCACATAAGAGAAACTAGGAAAAAAAGATCAGCCTTACAAACTAAAACAGCTAAACATTTTAGATCACATATTGTAAAAATGTGTAGGCCAAAATGCTAAGAAACGAGAGTTAAAAGTATATATATATTTTAATTTTTTTTTCAACCCGAAAAATGCCTAGTGGACACATTCACACATTTTTCTGGCCTGTTAAAAGTGCGTCATTCTTGTTTTATCACAGTATAATAAAACTAAGGAGAAGCCACTATAGTGATCGATACTTTGCTGACGGATAATGGCGCAATCAAGTAACTACGCCAGTGATTACGTGAGATTTAACGAAACAGAGCATGCGTTGTACAAATATAAAATAAAAATGTCTCTGTACTCTGAATGAAAATGGCTCTCGTCCAATCAGAGCGTGCGTACGACACCTGTTATTTTATAATGATCTATATAGGTATGTTTTACCTGTATCAAAGTATCTCGCAGATGTCTTCGTCTTTGCGACTTGGGTGTGTATGAAGCCAAGCACGACAAGCCAACGCCATTGCGATTGATTAGTAACGACAATGTGAAATCCCACTGGAAGCTTTCACTTTAATTGTGTATGTCAAGAACGAGCGAAAGTGGGTTTTTTGGCCTCGTGCTTTTGTTGTTTTCGAGCAAATACGATCGTCAATCATGCAAACACCAATCAAACTTAAGCAGGACGTTGTTCAACAAACTTCATCAATTGAATTGGTCAAATTGAGAAGTACCGCACTTTATGAAGATTGTCAAGTTCTTTCGATATTTCGAGAATAGCCCGCGATTAATCAGTAACTTTGAGACGCATTCAGTCAAGACATGAATTCGAAAGTTAAAACCAGAAAACAAGAAACAAAAAACCCCTTAATTTGATATAGTGCAACGTTTAACCTAAGGGTAGCGATGACTGTGCCGGGATTAAGGATAGGACATACAAATGGCCTTCATGCATGCATGTTTCGCCACGGCAAAAATAGCCATCGTAATAAAATTAATAGGGCGAAAAATGTGAAAATAAAGGAGATAAAAACAACTTAAACAAGGCGGTAGAAATGAATTACCAAGAAGAAGTAACAGGGACAGTTTCAGTCAAAAATACAAGGAAAAAACCCCACAAAACCCCCCCAGCGGAGAATATTGACAAAGTTCATATGAACAAATGAGCAGTGCAAATTAAGTTTATGAAAAACAACAAAAAAAACCCACCAGTCTTATGCAGAAAAATCAGCGTAATAATATATAATTAATAGCTTGAAAACCAAAAATGGGAAGGAGGTAAAATTCAGGCAGTACAATGGGCTGTAGAGATAAACCTACATTCAAATTTTCATTCGAAAATCTGGCAACTTAACGGTTGAGAAAATGTGAAAAACGTATGCCGCGACTGTCGCAAAATAGGCGGTTCAATTAGTGGTCACCTCTAAATTTTTAGTAAACTCATTTAGTAAGAGCTAAGTAAATGAATATCTATTGTTCCTTCGTTCTATTTGGAAACCGCCCAGTAAGTGAATATCATATATAATTGTATCGTTCTTATTTCAAACCACGCAAGCATGCAGCCAATGAATATCAGTATATTCTTTCTTTGTTTTCCTTTCCTTCGTTTTTCAAAAGGCGATACGAACACAACCCCGGTTAAGACAAAAGTTATGTCAAATTAAACAAATTCCTATATATACACAAGTATTTTCACGAATTTAGTATCTGGACGGAAAATTGAACTTTATAAGCCAATGAATTATATCAAGGAGTTTGTTTAAATTTGACATCACTTTTGTCTTAAACGCATTGTTAGGTTGTGTTCTGTTCGTATCGCCTTTTCAAAAGCGAAGCAAATGAAAAAGAAGAAAGAATATATGATATTTATTGACTGCGTGTTTTGTAATAGGAACGAAGCAATGATATATGATATTCATTCAGTGTGCGGTTTCCAAGTAGTCTCCCTCGCAGCCGTTGTTAGGGTCGCTCCCAAACTCGCTCCCCACCAGCGGCTGCTCACTCGAGCAACACATTACATTCCCGCATCTGACCAATCCGAGCAAGCCTTCCAAAATTTGGAAAGCCGACCTTCACCTTGGCATGTCCTTGCCTCGGTATTTTGATGGCGAATTAGATGGTGTAAGAAAGTGCGTGATTTACGTTTAAACGTTTAAAATAAAAGATCTTAATCCCTATCAACGGAAAGCAGTTGTCCAACTTGTCCAAGGGAGTACTGATGTTTGTAAACTTTCCTATCGAGTGTGGTATAAAATCGCTGATTTACCAAGCCCCGATACAATCTCACAGGTTTCTGCATGGGCCGATGCTACAGATCGTTTTCACCTACGTCACGGCGGCCATATTGGTGTACCGAAACAATGAAATGGCGGCCATATTGGTGTACCATCTTTATCCTAAGGGAATTTAGCTCTATTCTTATTCAAAAATTTCGTATTGTTTCACCACCCCAATGAAGCCACCGATCACGTGAGTGAAAACGATCCATTGTGGTGGTTTCTCCGCTTGTGCTAATCTCGTTCCCAGAGCTCACGTTCCCCACCCGGGAAACGTTTCACATCTATATTTGATTGGCTGATGAGCACAGTGAACTCTATATAACTCTTCTTCCGGATAACAAGAATCCTGTGATGGCTTGAACGGATTATCCCAGAGCCTCTCGTTTCCCGCCCTTGTGTGCATGAAGCTTTTAATATGCAAGAACAAGTCATTCACCTATGAAGTCTTGGGATTTCTTCGGTTAGCTTGACCAACATCGAAGAAAACAAATTAAAATACGTTAGAAGAAGAAATATTTTCGATCGGTAGTTTATGCACACCTGAAGCACTATAAAAGAACATCTGCGAAGGAGACTACCTGGACCTGCAACATTTCGCAAACACTTGTAGCCCGTTTTCAAAAGTATTCACACGGATTTATTTATATGAGCGGCAAGAACATAATTAAATTACCATTATTCGTAAATTTCGTGAACTTCTAAGCTAAACTACTCGAAATATTAACTTTCAAGTAAGCACACTCTACACTAGTCGCTCTCTTGTTGTACACCCCATTTCCGTCGGACTTGTCATGTTTGCATCTTTTATTCCGCTGACGCTCGTAACTTCAACGCTTGTTTATTTGCATGTGGTGAAAGAGGATAATCGAAATAGCATTCTTCAAAAATTCGGTGAAGCTCTAAGCTATAATTCTGAAAATATTCGTGATTTCAAGTGCCGTGAAGTGCGCAGATAATTTTCAGACTTCGGAAATGTAATGTCAACACGGTCAACAATATTTCTCTGATGCCCACACGCTTCACATTGACTTTTACGTACCTTTGTTTACATGGGCAGAAAGAACATAGTCAAAACATTATTATTCTTCGTAAATTTTGTAATGTTCTAAGATAAACTTTTCGAAATATTAGCTTTCGATTAAACAAGTTTTACACAACAACGCTCGCCTATCGCTCGGCGAAAGGTTTTAACAGTGATCATGCTGCAACCTTATTGGTTCATTGTACAAAGGGAATGGAATGTATAGCTCGGCAGCCGTTGGTGGGGAGCGAGTTTGGGAGCGACCCTAAAAACGGCTTCGAGGGAGACTACTTTCCATGTAGAACGAAGGAACAATATAATGATGACGGTTGTAATTACGAGGTTTCTGAATAGAACGAAACAACGGTATATGATATTCATTTAATGTGTGCATGGTTTCCGAGTAACCATGCAGAAGGAACAATATATATCATATGTATTTACTACGAGGTTTCAAACTACGAGTTTTTTAAGTAGAACGAAGGTCGGATATTCATTGAGTGCACGGTTTGGAATTAGAACGAAAAAAGAATATATGAATTCATTATAGGGGAAAAAACAGTCAAAATCCAGCGCTTTTCGTGCATTTGTCGGATATTTATTAATTTATCGGATATATTTGAGGCTTTGCCCCCCCCCCCCCCCCCCCCCCCCCCCCCCGACCCGAAAAAGTGAATTTCCACCACTGAATCCCTAACATATGCATGCAGTTGTTGCTGAGATCGCCGCGACAGTCAAATGTTTTTATTTTTCATATTCTTTTAAAATGAAAGCGTTGGATTAGAAAACGGACTATACGTAGCTACGTCTATTTGCGAATTATTAATTGCCTAGACAGAACCGAAAATAAGTGGAAATAATTTTTTACTGTAGGCGCCGTGGATGCCCGAAAATTATACTAATTGTTCGCATAAGAAAATAATTGCATGGACTCAATTGACAAACGAGTCTTATACATATTCTATAGTAAACAGATAAAGTTGCAATCATTGTCAAATACGTTTTCCACTTAAACAGCAAGTATCAAAGCTAGAAAATAGATAATCGTGTGGTTGTTATGCCACTCAGCAAACAATCTTTACGTTGCGAAACATGCGAGTTTCGTAAAACCTACAAAAACTAAGGACTACAAAAACTATATATGTATATTATATATATATATATATATATATATATATATATATATATATATATATATATATATATATATATATATACACATACATATTTACAAAATATAACTGCTAAACGATCAGCTAAATAAAGAAAAACCGGCATTCTAATCGCCTAAAATTACTATTATTATCTATTGTTAATATTGCTTTTGGCAAATGAAAGTAAACAGGAAACAGCTGTTCGATACATATTAATTTCACTGCATGGTTATTGGAAATTCTTGCCAAATTTTCTCGTGCCTAGTGACTCGCTTATAGCAATTAAAAGTACAGATCTGCATATATAAGCGGTAAGTTAAGTACGTAATAAAAAGAGCATTATATATATATATATATATATATATAAATATAAAATCCATACCTTCTCGCCACCGTATATATATATATATATATATATATATATATATATATATATATATATATATATATACGTTGGCGAGAAGATATTGATTTTATGTTTTAGTGGCAAGGACAATATCTCACAAGTGAGCGCGGCGAACGCGTACGAGTGAGATATTGCTCTTACCACAAGAACATATAAAAATCCGTATCTTTGAGGAACCGTGTAATGTTCTATTTATTATATGGACAATGAAATTATGAAGTGATGTTGATAAACTGGGTTTAGTGCAAAAACTACAACCGCTTGACTTAAAACTTTAAGAAAATGCAAATGAAATATACAACAGCTTATTCGAAAACGTCATTTTACGTAAAAAACTGAATTAAGAGAAGTTACTGGCTCCATGCAGTTGCGGATTATCTATGGGGAAAAGGTGGCATTTGCCCCCCGCCCCAGATTCTGACCGTCCCATAAAAGTTTCTCTTTGAAAGTCCGAACTAGCCTGAGAAAATCACACGCTGTCTCAGCCACGCTCCCCCTTCTGTTTGAAAGTGAGATGGGAGTGGCGCTTTCAGTTCACCGTACTCAGGGGAAGGCTCTCATTTTGTGACCGGCCCCAAAATATTTTTGCCCCCGGCCCTGGGAATGTTAATCCAGCACTGACTGTCTCAAATTTACTGATTTGAAACTTACGGCAAAATGCGTAAATTTTGACTTGTCGATATGTCACTCGCGAGCGTTAGCTACATACCAGAAATACACCACTCGGTTACCAGAAATACACCACTCGGTTCCCAGATGTAGTGAAATATTTATTCTACGAGTGTTTTAGTTTCCCATAAAATACTCTAATATATATATATATATATATATATATATATATATATATATATATATATATATATATATATATATATATATATGGATACATCTGCTTTAATTAGTATATAATATGTAATAATTGGGACGTCGATTTTCTGGCTAAATTAAAATTCAGCGGGAGTTTTGCTTTTTATCAAAGCTTTATTTTAACTTACACTTTTTCACTTCTTAGTATGTTGTTTTTTCTATACACATACTATTCTGCAACTCTAAATTTCCTTCTCCAGCTCACTGAAACTGGCTTTTCCATTCCCATACAATGCCGCGTTTAAGAAGTTATTTATATAGGGCTAGGCTCAAAAAAGCCCAACCCCAAACGAATGACAAATGTAACTTTTTTTTACCCATTTTGCAGAATATCAAAACCATGCAGTTCAGAACAGAAATACTAAATATTCATTAATAATCAGAGCTAATGTTTCGTCCGATCGCGAAACATCATCAGAGCTACTGAGATAAAATTCAGTAAACAATCCTCACATAACGATTTCAAAATCCTTTCCTTTTTCCTTCCTCAACATTTGAACTGCTCGTACGTGAAAGTCTTCTAAAAATTTTTCTAATTTATTCATTGTTTGTTGTTGGATGATAGTTCAAATGAGGCCAGAAGCTACTGTTTAAAAAAATATAAGAGCTTTATTAAAACATTAAAAACTAATATGAAAATATAAAATAAGCCTATAGTGTCCATTTATTGTTTGTTGAATTTTATCTTACAATATAAACTGTATTTTATGCGACGATGTTGTGGGATGCGGCGAAACATTTATTTCTAGTACTTCTTAATAAATATTATTCTTAGTAATATGACTTTATTTCGTGCTTTATGCTGGGCATTAATTAATATATTTGTAACGATTATACGTTTCCCGCTTGTTTCCTCGCCGCATGGTTACGATATTAGAACAGCTAGGACTTTTCCACCAATGCAAGGAGAATATATATATATATATATATATATATATATATATATATATATATATGATAAAAATGTCACTAATCATTTTGTGGATTAAAACATTTCTTTAAGCCTCTATAGCTAGACCGCTATAATTATGCTTTATTTGATATTTATAATTATATTAAGCAAAGGAATTCTACTAAATTATGCCGTCAAAAAGAATTATAATTTGAGATTTATAATTGAAATTATCCAAGAAGATTTTTTTAATTTTCTTTAACCAGCCAATTTGTAAAACTAATGGCCAGCAATAACTAATCTAGCAAAGCAAAAAAAGAATAAAGACCTTCCAAATGACATGTCTTTTAATAAAGAATTTTTAATTTATAACAAGCAATTATTATAATTATAACATACAATTGATTATATGTGCCGAAAAATTCAAATAGCATATTCTATAATATATAAATTCAGTTACAATTTGTAAATCAGTTACTTCAGTATAAACATCCTACTGTACACAAGGGAGAATCGAACTGCCAATGCAGAGTATGATAACCAAACACGTTGTCTTGCTTCTAGCTGTGATTTCTACAGTAGCAGGTAAGTTGACACATTGAATATAAGCAACGAAGTTATAGTACACTTTTAAAAGCCAAACTTATCAATGCGGTCTAACTCTTCTTATAGGACACTCTTCTTAAGCAGACACCCCTCTTCAATGGACATCTGCATGTCTGTATATAACCCCAGTCATTATAAAACGCTACAGCACAACTAAAAAAGGAGACATTTTTTAAGCAAACAGTTAATAGTCAGGTCAATATATAGGCCAAGAATTAAAATATATAGCTTAATTTCTACTGAAGAGTTATAGTTATAAGTTTACTGAATGACAATTATATAGTCAGGGAGTCAAAAAAGTTTTTGAGGAATCGCCCACAAAGAAAAACAGATCTCGTACCGTTTATCTTGCTGCAAAATGTTGCATGGGGCAATAGGTATATTTCACAGATTCTGTAGCGATATATCATTATATATTACAACAATATTTAGCAAGGCTGAACTATCAATATATATATATATATATATATATATATATATATATATATATATATATATATATTATATAGAATAAGTTATCAATAGTCTGGAGGAAAATGTTAACGTGGATGTTTCTATACATTTAATTAACAATGTTTAACAGTTTGAGATCGACTAAGCTGGACAGTTCTGTATTATGTTTTTCGGATATAAAAATAGAACACGTGCTTCTATATTTGGGCCTGGAATTAGCCACTGCTCTCAGATTCAAAGCCTTTTTTAATTAAAGTGAAATATATGTTCAATAGAAAACTATTTACTTTAATCTTTAAAAATGGATTATGAAGAACAATGAATTTCGGGACAACATTCGGAAAAAAGATTTGCTAAAAAAACTGGAAATTTAAAAATGTTTGTCACTAGTAAATGTCTGATTATATTCCTAAAAATGACATAAGGCATTTGAAAAACGGTATTCTACGCTAAATCAAAACGTTTATTTTAAACTCAAACTGCTAAAATTGTCATGCTGCATTATGCATGCATGGTTGTTGTCTCAGCTTAATTTCAGTATTTGTAAAATTCATATCAGTTTCAGTAATTATACCTGTGTTCAACAATCTTTACTTAGTTTACCAACGCAGACATCAAGACTGAGAAGCGCATAAATGGCACACCTGAAATTTTATGCAAGTTATGTCATGGGAGAAGTTTAACTTTGATAATGATAGTTGCTGAGAAATAAGTTGTCTGGAAAAGCGGCTAAAATTTTTGTTCTATCTTTTTGTTCACCGGTTTGTGCACTTTCACGCTTAACTGAGCATATTGTATTTTTGGTATAATGAAGCAATTAATTAATAGCAGCGTTAAATAGCTTTTTAAATATTAATACTAAAACAAAACATTTTGGCACTTTCAGGCCACCCTCAAAATAAAGTTACAAAAAAGGTTTTATTAAAGTTTTTACTGAACAATTAACAACAGTCAAGACTCTTCTTGGACGAAAAAGAGTTTTATCTTTTCCAAAATCCTCGTGTAGTAATATAATTGGTCTTTTGTAGAGAATATACTGCACATGTATTAGTTGATGTCACTTTCGATAACTCGGCAGGTTGCGAGTTACGCACGGGATTACCTCGCGATATCTGAAAATAACTCAAGAGGAATATTAAGATGGGACTAGACCCATTAAATATACAATCTTTTTTGAAATTGGCCCAGCGTGCCTAATATTTAACGCGGCTTTGACCTTTTCGGAATGTTGTAGAAGTTTTTAGTAAAGAAGAATTTGAACAAGTCTGAGCAAAATACCATGATTTGGTATTTGACAAATCATTTTGTTATATATCAAGTGTCAAAGTCCGTTTTTTTAGCTTTTTGATTGGTCGAGTGGTCCTCGCGTGGTGATCCGAAAATCGTGATGCTCCCCGCGTAACCCATGGAAGCGGGTAACAATTGTACAATACATGTATTTTTCAATTCCCTAGGGAAAAATATTAAAACCGGATGTTGTCATTTAACACTTGATATATAACAAAACACTTATTTACTGGCACCTCATGAAAACAGTGTGTTTTGTGGCCCTGAGACCGCCGTTGTTTCCCGAAGCTTAGAGATCGCCATTCTTCTCTCAGTCTTCGGCATACTAAGCTCTTCGTAAATTGACTTACTATTTGTTGGCACGAGTCTTGCTTTTTATCTCACTAAACTTTCCTTTTAAGTATTTCTTTTCTGAAGTATATTGTCGTTACGGATGTTTCCAAATACTCTCGGTTACTTTCTTGGACAGCTTAGGAAATCTAGCCGCCATATCACCGCCATATTTACGAAACGTTTTGCAGTCAGCAGCGTTATCGCTAGTGCACATGCTCTGAAATTTATTTGCAGCAGGAGAAAATTATTTGCACTTAGTTATTTTCAGGTGAATTAACCAATTAGAATGCGGGATAGAGACGAAGTTAATGATAATAATATATAGTTGCAATCGAACCCAAGATTCTGCAGTAATACATATCACCACTAACAGTATATAATTATGGTAATATTTGGAAAAAAATATTAGTATAATACAAATAACATTAAGTTTAGGCATTTCACTTGAATAATTGTTGAAGTAATTGTGCTATAATATTATTTGTAATAAACCTTTTTTTAAACTTATTTTTTTTAACCAGGAATTGTCGCTGGATTTACGGCATGTGAAACAAAGGTTGTTAAAAAAGGATGTTACAATGATCCTGGAGGGAAAAATAGGCCTCTGAACGATTTGTTGCTTAATCACCGTAATAAAATCGATTGGGGAGCTGGATGGAACGATTTCCTTCACAGTTTTACGTGCGAGTACGTGTATACAAAAAATTCTATTTCACAAACTGCCGGTTTGCCTAATTTCAAATTTTATTCACGGTTTAATCTGATTTCTATAATAAGTCTCCTTATGGCGGTGCAAACCAAAATGAAGATAACTTGGTGGTAATAATAATAATAATAATAATAAAAGAAATGACGTAAACCAGCATAAGATCTATACTGAAAACATGCAGAATGGAAGGAAAATAACATAATTCAACACTTGCCGTTGTGCATTTTTTAATTAAGTTGTCAATGGCATATATTGATATAATGCTCATTTTTGCAAAACGTGTATGCGGTTTCGACAATTAAGTATTTCTTATGAAATACTATATAGTGCTATAAACTGCATGGCCAAGTGGCCATGCAACTAGTAGTTTATTGCCTGAGAAAATCAGACCCCATCTCAGGGGCAGGCGCGTGAGGGGCCTGCGCCTGAGATGGGGTCTGATTTTCTCAGGCTACTAGTAGGTAAATTAACATGCAGGCAAAGGTGTACGTGCCAGTGGTCGATACTGCCGGTATTCCATTTTAGTGAGGTTTAATATAGCTTCGGCATGGCAGTCCACCAACTTTCGACACTTTCGTCTTTCAAAATTCTTAGTAACGTGCACGCTGCATGTAAGTGGAAAATAAGTAATTGGTGCATGTACGGCCTATACTTGTAAAAAGTCTCTACTATAAAAATCTGCGATAGCTGACTAATTAAATGTATCTTAAAAACTATTCGAGACGATGTTTCAATGTTAATTTAACGTCATTATAAAGTCAAAGTACGAGTTTTAGTGAATGTATATACCAAATACAAACAACAGTTTATTAATAATAAAAAATGATAACAAAAATAATTATATGTCAAACGAAAAATGTTGCACGAAGTCAGTCTTGTGCATTTAAATTAGAATTAAGATATTTGATCATGAACACCATCTGATAAAATAAACAAAGCAATTAAATTCCTTTCATATTTACTAAATAAATATGGTAAAATCGCGTATTTTACAAATAGTACTAGCTATGCGTATATCGTTTTGTGAATTTCAGATGTGCAAGGCTGGCAAAAGAGAAAGGCTATCGTTATATTGGATTGCAGTATTATGGAGAATGTTGGTCTGGGGAGCATTCAGAAGAATTGTTTGATGCAAAGCCGGCCTCAGATAAGTGCTGGGGTTATAAGCCAAACTATCAAAACTGTAATAAAGAATCAGAGACTGAGTGCATTGGAACTGCAAAACATAATTACATTTACGAACTTGTCCAAGGTAAATATAATTAAATACTATACTTAGCTAAAAACATGCTTGTGCATGCATGCATGCATGCATGCATGTATTTGCAACAAACTTCAGTTGCTTTCACGGGTAGAAGACAACGAATTTTTTTATCTTTTTTAAGCTCGTTTTGAGTGAACATTTGCTTTTTAAGGTTAGGGCTATGAGAGGATAAGGGTTAGGATTTTATTTTTGGTTGGGGGTAGAAGCCAAAATCTTTCAGGAAAACAACGTTAAATGTAGCTGTGATATATTCTGCATGTGTCTTTTCGTTTTTTGCCACCCGACATAACCAGAAATTTGGGTCATTTGTGCCGCTGCTCTCGGTCAGCGGCTAAATTCACCAAAAAATATAATTATATATTCTAGAATGTCTAATGAGTGTGATTCTACTGTATTCTAGTGTTTCTCATTATTCAGGTCATTGAGTTCTTTAGAATTCGCCTAAATCGTGCATGTATGTACTGTGAAATCAAGCAAGTTCAAACGCTTTTGAAAGTACTGTGCCAGAGGCAAATGAGGACCTTTATGTGCTCTCGAAGTAGACTGATTCATGCCGAATGCAACGAGAGTCGGGCACCTCGCATCGCCCATAACGTTGTCGGTCAATTTGGCCAATTTCTAGAACCTGTTTGCAAAGATTACTATGGCTAACACTATGGATAGTGGCGCTTTCAGTGCAAAAATAAGACGAGCTATGGAAGTACTTTGTCGTCGAAGTAAGCAAATGTTTTTTTAGTTATAACTGTTCCTTAGTCCATGCTGAAGTCAAATGGAGTCGGGAAAAGAAGACATATGTCACCGTTTAAGCAAAATTTGAATTATTATGTGCTCTCATTATTTACTGTTGAGAATCTCCATTATTATGGTCCTTAATACGCACGCGCGCCACCATCTTGTCCCAAATTTCTGGTAATGAGAAACCACTCCCACACTCCTACCTAACACTCTTTGCAATGATTCCAAATCACGGCTAATGTCAAAATCAAAGAAATTACAGGCAAGTAGGAAGGGGCTGGGCATGCAGTTATACGCATCCCCATACACAAAACATGCACATATGCATATGTTTATTATATGCCCAATTTACTTCCGTTGAAATGGAAGGATAGTCTGCCTGTATATTCGGAGTAAATACATGTTTGTGGGCAACTAGAATGCGGAGATTCGATTCAGGAGATGAAGTCTAGAGTGAGTTTACATATAGTCTGCTAATATGTGGCTTCCAAGAAAGTACGTTGCTAGCTGGTAACCGTTCTTCAAGGTATTCGTTGTTTATGTAGGTAGATTTCACTTTTGTCTAGTGCTTTCTTGATAGCAGGCATTGATCCAATCACCAATTTTGTCCTTTTTATGTTTTCCATCAACATCGATTTATTCAGGCTTTATGCATTTGATCAATGTTGCGTACACCTCTTTTCCTGGTACTCCTGGTACTGGTACTCCTCTTTTCCGTAGACACCAATATATCAACTCGCGAGAGATTCTATTACATGCCTTCTCCTTAAGCCTCCTGTTACTTTCCAGTGTCCTCTCCTAAAATTGTCTCAACATAAGTATTGCATCCGTCTTCCCCTTCCCACTTTTACAAATCCACGCTGTGACACATCTATATCGATATTATCTGCCGTAGCCGTTCATCCACTACTCTCTTAAACACCTTCAGACATGCAGTGTTCCATCAGTTTTATACTTCTGTGGTCACCACATTCCACCACACTTCCTTTCTTCTTGAAGATCGGGACTAACGCACTCTTTCTCCAATCCTCGGGTATCCTCTCTTGTTCAAACACACCCCACACTAATCTTGTATAAGCTCTTCAACCACATCATCCCCCATGCAGAAACTTTGTATGTTTTCGTAGCACAAAAAAAGCTACATTGACAACATTTTTCCTATTGATATCAAACAAAGAACACAGTACAAGAAGCTTAGTTTTTGCATTTGTTAGTATTATTAATTATGCAGTAAAACGTGTTCGTAGTTTTTTTACTCTGCCCGGAAATCGATGAACTTGCCTGTATTACAAGACTTATAAAAACCAACGAAATCTGTCAATCAATATATATTTCATTATGAAAGTATTTATATACCTTTGGTAGTAAAACATAATATGTCTTGACAAAGCCTTGAAGTACATGTACATGTAGTTGACAATTTCGGACTGTATTGGCTCGTATTTCCCTTCTGTTTTCTAGTGGTAATGGTACTGAAATTTCCATCTAATAATTGTTCTATGGTAACTCCCCCAGTAAACTCTTACTACTTTTAAGCACGCATAGCACACTAGATGAGGAGCACCAATATGACCACCAGTGGCTTCAAAATGTTTACTACTGACCGTAAAGAATGAGCAATCCAGTTATATAGAGATTAGTGGCCGAGGTTGTAATTAGAGGACTAAGCTTATGTGCTTCACACCCTCCCCCCTCAAAAAAAGCCTTAAAAATATATCACGTAAATACAGATGTTCCAAATTTTCATTGTTTACTTCACGCCAGATAAGAAAGCGTCTGCATGTTGAGAAATATTATTTATTGTGCATGATGTACTACATCTATGTTTTATAAACGTAAATTAACAGACACCAGTGGCTTAATTGCTGATTAAGTTTTTCAGTTCCTTTTACTGAGTTTAACATTTTTATTACCTTTTCTACAATTTTTAAACACGGTATTCATTATATAGACCCATAAATATAAACCGCTTATATTCTATTTATTATTCAAAAGTTTTATAAGAAAAGTAGTGCTGATCTGTTAAGTTTGTAAGACTCGCTTTCCAAGCCCTTCAAACATGGCGAATTCTTTTTCATTTACTGCACCCACTTATGCATGAACAGCAGCTACTGACTACTTAGTTAATATATAGTAGAATCTGGTTGCACTTAGGAGACTAAGCTTATCTGCTACACACCCTATCCGCTCAAAAAATGTATAGCATGTAAATACAGATATTCCTAATTTTCAATCATTACTTCACGCCAGATGAAAAAACGTCTGCTAGTCGAGAAATAGAACTTTGGGGAAACAATTTGGTTGCATAGTTCTATTAATTTAATGATAATATTGAAATTCTCACTATTGAAATTAAAAAGCATATTAAAGCTATAAGCCACGTAGTATAGACCTCCAAACTCAACGCATGAAAAGCTTCATTGTTTTGAAAAAGTACTTCAAGTTATTGATGCGGAAGAAAAAGAAAGCATAATTTTGGGGGACATAAATTCCGATCTATCCAAATGTGACTCTGGTGATTCTAACACAAACGAACTGACATTTATCACAAAACTTTATCAATACAGCCAATTAATATATGAACCCACCAGGGTCACATGCAAGTCATTCTAAATTTTTAATTGACCATTTTTATACAAATCGTCCGGATAAAATTGTGAAATCAGGTGTAAGCCAAATTACTATTAGCAATCACTACTTAATACATGGTATCCGAAAATTTCCTAAATTAAATGGAGCAACCAATATTATTGAATTTCGTGACTTTAAACATTTTGACGAGGACTTGGGACTTTAAATTCAGTAAATTTAATGTGGCTCCTTTGGAAAAACAAATTCATGCGAATCATAAATAAGAATGCACCAATTAGGAAACGTAAAATTGGTAAAAAGCGCACTCCTTGCATAACTAAAGAATTATTGGATGAAAAAAGAAAAGTACAATTTCTAAAGAAGAATGCTATTAAATCTAACAACCTTCACGATTAGAGTTGCTACAAAAGTGGCAGGAACTCCTATAATAAGTTAGTTAAAAACACAATTCGTACCCACTACAATTCAGAACTTAATAATATTAAAAATAGTAAAGGTGAAAATTGTCAACCAATTGATAAACAAAAAATCCAAATCTGGAAACATTTTAAAAATGAAAAATCATAACGAGGAGGTAATGAATGTTGATGATATTCCAAATGCATTTAATAAACACTTTATTGAGATTGGAAAGAATTTATCAAATAACATACCAAATCATAAATTCCTACCTGATCATTATGTCAATAGTGTTACAACTCAGTTTACTTTCCACGAAATATCCCCAGGGGAAGTCCTTGAACTTCTTCTCGGAATTTCTCCAAAAAAGGCGACTGGTCTCGATAATATTTCAGCAAAACCGATCAAACTGGCTGCTCCATTATGATATTTAACTGTTCTATATGTACATGGCTATTCCCATGTGACTATGGAAAATATCCAAAGTAATTCCGGTCTATAAAGCGGGGGAAAAGGACGATATGAATAACTACAGACCAATATCTATTATTTTTACTATTGCCAAGATAATGGAGAAGCTGGTGCACAGCCAATTCTATTCCTACCTTGAGGAAAATAATATACTTACAAATTCCCAACACGGATTTAGACCAAAACACTCCACAACTACTCCTAGTTTCATAATATAGACATAGGTCAACTTAATGGAGTCGTTTTCCTTGACCTCAAGAAGGCATTTGACACAGTAGAGCATCAAATATTGTTACCGAAATTAAATCGATATGGAGTACGAGGTATTGCTCAAGAATGGTTCAGGTCTCATCTGTCAAATCGAATACAGTTTTGCAAAGTGAATGGTAAACCCTCACAACCTTAAAAAATTATCACTGGTATACCACAGGGTTCAATTCTTGGCCCTTTATTGTTTTTAATTTATATTAACTCATTCTTGGCTGGCACAAAAACCACTCACAGCAGGTGGTCTCAGCAAATTTGTGAATTAGCATGGCATAATAACACAAAAATAATACCACAATACATCATTTGAATCGTTTTCACCTCTACTATTCAAATTTTGGGTTGTCGGGTCTTGTCAGACAACCCACTTTGCAAATTATGCTAATTTATGCTAATTATTATTAATATTATTATAATCTACAACAAAATGTTAAATATTTAAACAATAAATGACTTTAGCACCAAACTTTGGGGAAGTAAAATGAAAAGCACTATTTCACAAATTCAAATTGAAAAAATTAAAGCAATATAATAAAATGCGAATATTATATTGATTTTTTAGTATATTTCATTGGGCGACCCCCCGTGGTGCCGTCGAGCGGGATCGTCACTTATTTTGGAAATTTACAAATTAAAACAGAATTATACAAGAACATACGACCATAATACATCATTAAGATCGTTTTTAAGTCAGCTATTCAGATTTGTTGTTATTTTGCATGATATTTCCTCCTGTGAGCCATTACAACGCCGACAAGTCTAGGCAAATTTTGTTCGAAAAGCGGCCGATCGGCTGAGTTCATTTTTGTCAAATTTTACCAAATTATTGCCAATCTACGAAATAATTACATCAAACAAATGCTTATACTTACGTTAGGAGCTGTTACAGCAAAAAATTTGGTTGGTTTCGCTTATATATTGACCTAAAAAAGCCATTTTCTTCGTGTTGTTTCCGCACGCCCCCACCAAATTTCCGGTTTCATATTTCAATTATATTTCATCGCTCGAGCTCGGTAGTACTTCATGGCATATCATTATAAAGGTTTCATTTTAAAAAGGGATCTTTCAGGGTCATTTTAAGCCCATGGGGGGTAATTTTGGTCAAAACCACACAGATCCACAACGAATCGAAGGTATCCGTCACCAGTAGCGGATAATATCAGGGCCGACGAGAAATTAATGATCTACCGAACAGTTTAATCAATGCAAAATGTGTTATGTTTGCTGATGACCCTCAAATAGGGGAATCTAATGATAACATCAATTTGATATCAAAAAAATCTAAATGATGACTTAGTATCTGAATGGGTGACTTCTAATAAACAAAGTCTAAATACTAGCAAGACAAAATATATGATTATTGGGTCACACAATAGCTTAAAACTAACTGTTTCGGTACCCTCCATTACATTAGGTGACTCTGTATTCAAAGGGTAAAAGTAACCAAATCGCTCGGTGTAATGATTGATGAGGCCTTGACCTGGAGTGAGCAATTTAATAACTAAGAAAGTTAATAAGGGTCTGAATATCTTAAGAAGATTACGTGAATTTGTTGACTTAAATGTACTTATTATTATCTATAAGACCCTCATTCAACCTCACTTTGATTACTGTTCTGAAGTATGGGGCAGCTTTGGATCTACTCTGAGCATTAAATTGCAGCGATTACAAAATAGAGCTGCAAGAATAATTACAAAATGTGGCTACGAATATAGATCTGTTGATTTACTGAATCTTCTTAATATTTCTAATCTGGAAAAAAGAAGAGATCAACAGTTGTCTGCATTAATGTTTAAAGTTAATCAAGGATTAGTACCAGAGAATTTAATTAGTCTCTTTACGAGAGTGGATCAGGTACATCAATATGAAACACGTCATTCTCAATATAATTTCTTGCCACCAAAACCAAATACTAATTACCGCAAAAAGGCGTTTGGATATAGAGGTGCTGTCATTTGGAACAATCTTCCTAACGAGGTCAAGATTTCTACCTCAATTTATCAATTTAAAAATAGGATTAAAATTAATTCTTTTGTGTGACTGTTCTTCCTACTTAACTAATGCACAAAAATCTATCGACTTAATTGGTGAAATAGTACCGTGGTTAAATAAAGATTATAATAATAATTAATAATTCATGAACCGAAAACAAAGGAATTAAGGAAATCAGTGCCGAGACGGAGGTTTTGATATTGGAGGACTGAAATTACATAAATTAAGCCAACTTTCGCAGCTCGATTTTCTCTTAAAATACTGATTTGTTTGAGAAGCTATATATCATACCTATCATACCCTCGGAAGAGTGTTTCAACAGGATTCCAAATACCTCGAAATTTGTTCAAATACCCCGGCTTCGCCTCGGTTTTCAACAAAAGTCTCGGTGTTCGGAAATCCTGATGAAACACTCATCCTCGTGTATGATATAAAACATCAAAACCGTGTAAAATTAAATTATTGGTAGGCACTTTGAATTGACCAAGAAATGCATCGTTTTAAAATAATTTTAAAATGGAAATACATAAATTCTTCTTTTTCTAAGACTCTAAAAAACTGCCACAACACTTAAGTCTTTTGGTCTTTACTAACCCCAAACGTTTAAAATACATGTTTTAGAAACTGAAAATAATATGTGTAACCAGTCACCTTGTAAAAATGGAGGAGAGTGCCTTTCTGAAGAAAACTCCTATGTTTGTAGTTGCATACCTGGATATACTGGAAAGAATTGCGAAATCAGTAAGTAAAAGATAAGTACAAGTCGATGTGTAAAATGTAATAGAGTAAACAAACTGTCATGATTATATCATCTGCTTTATTCGAGAGTATAAATACGTTGGGAGCTTTCTTTACAACCAACATTCTAGGTGAATACACACAAGAGTGAGTACTATACTTGGGTCATAAACAGGAAATTTTTAAGTTGCGTTCAAAAAACTTGAAGGTGCGTTCCCAACGCACTGGTAATGCAAAATTAAAATAATTTAAAACTGATGAAAGATAATTGATTGTGTTTAGTTTAAATTTAGTTGATTACTTTTGTTCTTAATAGAGATCTATATTTCCCACGTACACATGATAAAATTTATAAGATTTTTAGATTACAATTATTAAGTAATAATATGACTTTAAGTTTTAGCAAAGATGGCAACTCTAACAAATAAAAACCAGTATTACAACTCGATTACGGATTATATCATTTGTATCTTAATGACAACAATAGAATTTGGTTTATGAAAAGAAGTAGCAGGCATATTTTAGGTCAAAGTTAAATAAATTGCACAAAAACACTTCAGTGTCTTAGCAAATGCATGCAGAACGTCTAAATTCACTTCTATAAAAACGACAAATTATTATAAGTTCTCAGTTATAATAGTTTTCCAGTACAATTTTTGTTTTCCTACCTTCCGTTGTTTTGGGGAATTAAACGCATGCAATTATCATCATCAGTTTAATTTTGGACTGTTTTATTTTTAAAGACCCGACAGCACGTATTTTCGCTTTTCTTTGCATTATTGTTTCTTTTTTTGTTAAGTATAATAAAAACAGGTAAAAGTTGCTGTGTACGCCCAGAGATAAGATCTTATTTTTCTAATATTTTTATAGTCCTTATTTACATTTAAATTTTTCTTTTCGGTGTTTCTTTTCTCCACAGAAAGACGTTAAAACATATCGCAATGTCCATAAAATTAGGCGTATAAGATTCTCTGGCTTCTTCACCTCACAAATACTTGAACAAACACTTAAAAAGCTACACTGAAATCTGCAGTTTTTCCACAATGACAACAAAACAAAGCGACAAATATTGTACGCATGGTTTACTAACTTGTTACAAAGGAACGCCATAAAATTTAGCATTCCCCCCAGGCTTTCGTCTTTGTATGATAGAATTTGCAACCCAATTGAAGAAACTAAATATTTAATACTTCATAAAATTACTTAAAAAATACACCATAGAAGTAAATCTTAATTTAACTTTGATTTCCAGATATGGATGACTGCGCCAAAGGGCCTTGTCGCAATGGCGGAAAGTGTATTGATGACGTGAATTCATACAAATGTACGTGTGAACCTGGGTTTGAAGGAAACGACTGTGAAAAAAGTAAGAAAAATGTGTTTAAAATAACGATTTAATCAATTAAAAGCATTAAATTTTAACCTTAAAGTTTGATTTTTAGATATTGATGACTGTGCCAAAAAGCCTTGTCGCAATGGCGGAAAGTGTATTGATGACGTGAATTCATACAGCTGTACGTGTGAACCTGGATTTGAAGGAAATGACTGCGAAAAAAGTAAGAAAATGTGTTTACAATAACATAACAATACAAAAAATTAAAAGCATTAAATTTTATGCTCAAAATTTTATTTTTAGATATTAATGACTGTGCCAAGAGACCTTGTCGCAATGGAGGAAAATGTATTGATAGCGTGGATTCATACAGATGTACGTGCAAACCCGGATTTGAAGGGAACAACTGTGAAACAAGTAAGAAAAATATGTTTACAATAACAATTTAACTCTTTCAATACCAAGAACGTAATTTAGTATTTTACCCTGGCTAACGCCAGAGTATTTTACTCGTCAATTGGGAAGTTCCTGGCAGTCTAGCTAAGAGTTAATTAATTAAAAGCATCATATTTTAACCTCAAAATTTAATTTTTAGATGTTGATGACTGTGCCAAAAGGCCTTGTCGCAATGGAGGAAAGTGTATTGATGGCGTGGATTCATATAGATGTACGTGCAAACCCGGATTTGAAGGGAACAACTGTGAAACAAGTAAGAAAAATGTGATTATAATAACAATTTGATAAATTAAAAGTATTAAATTTTATCCGCAAAATTTGATTTTTAGATATTGATGACTGTGCAAAAAAACCTTGTCGCAATGGGGGAAAGTGCATTGATGGCGTAGGTTCCTACACATGTACGTGCAAACCTGGATTTGAAGGAAACAACTGTGAAACAAGTAAGAAAAATGTGATTATAATAACAATTTGATAAATTAAAAGTATTAAATTTTATCCGCAAAATTTGATTTTTAGATATTGATGACTGTGCAAAAAGACCTTGTCGCAATGGGGGAAAGTGCATGGATGGCGTAGGTTCCTACACATGTACGTGCAAACCTGGATTTGAAGGAAACGACTGTGAAAAAAGTAAGACAAAGTATTTACAATAACAATTTAATCATTTAAAAGCATTAAGTTTTAACCTCAAAATGTAATTTTTAGATATTGATGACTGTGTCAAAAGGCCTTGTCGCAATGGAGGAAAATGTATTGATAGCGTGGATTCATACACATGTTCGTGCAAGCTTGGATTTGAAGGAAACAACTGCGAAAAAAGTAAGAAAGTGTGTTTGCAATAAAAAATTTAACCCTTTCAGTGCCAAGAACGTAATTTTTAGTATTTTATTCTGGCTAACGCAAGACGATTTTACTCATTAATAGGGAAGTTCCTGGCAGTCTAGCTAAGGGTTACGATTTTACTCATTAATAGGGAAGTTCCTGGCAGTCTAGCTAAGGGTTAATTAATTAATTAAAATTAAAGCATTATATTTTAACCTCAAAATTTAATTTTTAGATATTGATGACTGTGCCAAGAGGCCTTGTCGCAA
The DNA here is from genome assembly GCA_964035015.1 of Corallium rubrum. Taxonomy (NCBI): domain Eukaryota; kingdom Metazoa; phylum Cnidaria; class Anthozoa; order Scleralcyonacea; family Coralliidae; genus Corallium; species Corallium rubrum. The sequence continues at coordinate 92,108,033 of OZ035997.1, forward strand.
TGGAGGAAAGTGTATTGATGGCGTGAATTCCTACACATGTACCTGCAAACCTGGATTTGAAGGGAACAACTGTGAAAAAAGTAATAAAAATGTATTTACAATAACAACTTCATTAATTTATGCCATTAACTTTTAACCTGAAATTTTGATTTTTAGATATTGACGACTGTGCAAGGACCCCTTGCCGCAATGGGGGAAAGTGCCTTGATGGTGTAAATTCCTACACATGTACCTGCAAACCTGGATTTGAAGGGAACAACTGCGAAACAAGTAGGAAAAAATGTGTTTACTACAATAACAACTTAATTAATTAATGGCATTATATTTTAACTTGAAAATTTAATTTTTAGATATTGATGACTGTGCCAAGAGGCCTTGTCGCAATGGAGGAAAGTGTATTGATGGCGTGAATTCCTACACATGTACCTGCAAACCTGGATTTGAAGGGAACAACTGCGAAACAAGTAGGAAAAAATGTGCTTACTACAATAACAACTTAATTAATTAATGGCATTATATTTTAACCTCAAAATTTAATTTTTAGATATTGATGACTGTGCCAAGCGGCCTTGTCGCAATGGAGGAAAGTGTATTGATGGCGTGAATTCCTACACATGTACCTGCAAACCTGGATTTGAAGGGAACAACTGTGAAAAAAGTAATAAAAATGTGTTTGCAATAACAACTTAATTTATTTATGGCATTAAATTTTAACCTTAAATTTTGATTTTTAGATATTGATGACTGTGCAAAGAACCCTTGCCGCAATGGAGGAAAGTGTATTGATGGTGTGAATTCCTACACATGTACCTGCAAACCTGGATTTGAAGGGAACAACTGCGAAAAAAGTAACAAAGATGTGTTTACAATAACAACATAATTAATTTATGGCATTAAATTTTAAATTTTGATTTTTAGATATTGATGACTGTGCAAGGAACCCTTGCAGCAATGGGGGAAAGTGTCTTGATGGTGTGAATTCCTACACATGTACCTGCAAACCTGGATTTGAAGGGAACAACTGCGAAAAAAGTAAGAAAAATGTGTTTACTACAATAACAACTTAATTAATTAATGGCATTACATTTTAACCTCAAAATATAATTTTTAGATATTGATGACTGTGCCAAGAGGCCTTGTCGCAATGGAGGAAAGTGTATTGATGGCGTGAATTCCTACACATGTACCTGCAAACCTGGATTTGAAGGGAACAACTGCGAAAAAAGTAAGAAAAATGTGTTTACTACAATAACAACTTAATTAATTAATGGCATTATATTTTAACATCAATTTAATTCTTAGATATTGATGACTGTGCCAAGCGGCCTTGTCGCAATGGAGGAAAGTGTATTGATGGCGTGAATTCCTACACTTGTACCTGCAAACTTGGATTTGAAGGGAACAACTGTGAAAAGAGTAATAAAAATGTGTTTACAATAACAACTTAATTAATTTATGGCATTATATTTTAACCTTGAATTTTGATTTTTAGATATTGATAACTGTGCAAGGAACCCTTGCCGCAATGGAGGAAAGTGTATTGATGGTGTGAATTCCTACACATGTACGTGCAAACCTGGATTTGAAGGAAACAACTGCGAAAAAAGTAAGAGAAATGTGTGCATAATTATAAAAAAATAATCAAGTTGAAAGGATTGATGTGGTCTTTACGGTTTCCACAGAATGCCTAAGTATGCTGGAGCTTTAAGTAGCCTGGCGTTCTACCGTCCCATGTATGTCCATAAAAAATTTTAATATTAATTTATATTAGTATAAATATACAGGTGATTATAGAAAATCGCGCGCCTTGATTGATCGAGCTACTTCGGACTAATTCTCGATAATCACATGCAGTTTTAATTCAAAATGGCAATGCGACAGAGGAGGAAATTAACAATTTCAAAGAAAATACTGTTCCTAAAAGTACAATTTGATTGTTAACAGGTTGTTAATTAACAATTATTCACCACAGGCTCATTGAATATCTATGAATAGAACCGCGATATTCACCTCGCCTTCGGCGAATAATTGTTAATTAACAACCTGCTCGCCGATATATTTTTATTATTATTTACTTCTAGGAGATTGTTACCATATAAACAACGAGTCTTAATGTAGGAGATATTTTCAAATTTTTGAACCGTTTTTGCTATATTTCTTGTGTTTTCTTCTGTAATATTTCTTCAATTTATTTAGTCTTGGGGAAATTGCTTTGGAAAACGTTTTAGGGAAAAATAAATGTAGGGTTGTTCGGATGGTTTGGTCAATATTACCAAATTTATTGTCTTTTTAAGTTAAGCAAAATTTGTTTAATAGTCTTAATAATAAATTTCTAGCTTCTTGAACTTTGCAAATTAACTTTTATGTCAAGTTAAAGAAGGAAACGCAAACATATGTGCGTTTGTTATTGGGACGATTTTACGCGTGAAAAAGTCATCAAATGTTGATTATAAAAGCATTTATAATGATTATTGTAAAGTTTTTCGCCAAAATTATTAATTATTAATTACTGTATTAGTAATTTCCAATTCTCCGGTTCTCCGGTTTTCCTTCCTCCGTAAAATCAACACTTGGATCTTAGCTGTAACAGGATTAGAGGGACCTGGATAAGATTAACTTCTGCTAACCGGGTGTTTTTAACCCACTATAAGTAAAGTTTTAGTTTCAGTTTCAGATATACTCCATACGCATAAGAAAATTCATTTTCCTATTCGAAAATGTGACACTAAATAATTTTTCATTACTTTCGTGCCAATGTTTTCATCACTCGCCCAAAAATTTTAGCGGAAGCCATATTGGAATTTTTAGCCTCGTTTCCAGGTTTTGCTTGCGGCGTGAATATTTGTCTGAATAGGAATATTCCAGTTGTAAGAAGCGTTGTCATTGTATAACGCTACTAGTAGTCTATGACCAATAGACTAGTAGCTAATTGGAATGCCGGATTTGAAATAGACTACTAGTTGGTTGATTGACTTGATTCTGAAAGTCAATAATGCATTCTATCTATAGTGATGTCGCATTTCTCCTTTGCCGTATTAAAAAATCACCCCGGTTAATTTAACCGGGCTTAATTGTCCGTTTCATGTACGTCAAAAGATTTTTTTTTGTCATGTGAGTAAAATTTTAGCAAAACCATTTTTAGTTAAAGAAGCAATGATGCAAATCTAATGAAATTCGTGCGGCATAAAAAAATGTCGCTTGCGTGACTAATGTCAAAAAAGCGTTTAAAATCACAGAAAATAGTTTTTTCATTTTTTAAAGATTTTTTTCAATAATAAGTAATTTATTACAATGTTAAAAACTGAGCAGCTGAGAGCACGGTTCTATAGGAGTATATGCATTTAATCGGCTTGGTAACCTGGCAGAAAAAAGGATACTAATTAATTATCTCGGACACTAAAAGCCACAATAGTGACTATAAGAATTAGTTGTTTTAAACCCTTATAAGCACTTATGCAAATATTTTAGTGGAAACCCGAGTTTTCACATTGTGAATGGTGCGATGTGACTTGCGTGGGCAAAAGCTGGTTTTTTGGGGTTTTTTTAACTGCCACCAGTACTTTTGGCACAGGTCTTATATAACTGCCAGTGAGAGTTTTAAGTTGTGATAATCTCAAAGGTGGTTAAAATTAACAGTAGATGAGAATACTTTATGTGAAAACATTGTGACTTGCGTGATTTTAAAACGAGGGTGTATATATTGTGGGCGCAAGGGCAAAGCCAATTCATTCAGCCAATATAAAAAAATAATAAAAAAAACTTGTCACATGCAATTCAGAACAATATTTCCCCTAATTGATGCTTAATTATTTATGTTCCTATTTCTGTTTCCACAATGCGTGTGGGTAATTGTGGTAAATTATTTCACTTCAGAAAGTGTGGGTACAGTACTGTAGAACACTGAAGGAAATAGTATTGTAAATGCTAGTATTACGTTAATTTAATGTTTTCTGTAATGTGCCTAATTTCTGTAGATTGTTGATTTGGCGTTAAAAATTAAAAATATAAAATATAAAGATAAGAAAAAGTTAATTTGGCAAAGATAATCGAAATGTTTTACTACCTAGCTTTGGTTTAAATTATATTACATTTCTCTATAATGTTTTAGATGTGCTCAGACCTTCATCTTGTAAGAAAGTCAATTGGTGGGGTAGTTTTGATAAGCAAGGATGGTCGCTTTGTGGCGACAACAAGATTTTCATCACAGGATTCTATCGAAGTAAATTGCACTCATGGAGCAGAGACGAAATATACCGACTTGAAGAAGCAAAATGCTGTCCTTCTATTTCACTCTACACAGGCAAGGCCAGTAGCTGTAAAAATGCTAACTGGTGGGCCACTCTTGACAAGTATGTTGGTATTCTAATTATGTGCTTTTGTATTTTTTTCAAATATTTGATTGTACATCTCGGTCTGCATATTAAGTGCATGGACACAAAAATATATTAGTAAAAATTAATATATTATATCACTAAAATAAATGTATAATATATGTCCTCAAATTGTCTTTGACCAAGCAGTTCAGACTTCCATTTTGTTTGTCCGGTGCCGATCTACTTGTAGCCAAAACAAGTTAATTTATGCTACAATTTTGTTTTAAAACATCAATAAAATGGCAAATTTTGATATTGCTACTAAACAGATTGTATAATGAGAATTTCCAATAACTTAGCCATTCTGAATTTATATATGTTTTTTTCGGCATGCTTTGGCTCAATGATGACAATTGATGAAAATAACTCAAATTAAACGCAACGAGGTTGAAACAAAATATCAGGATCGTCAAAGTTTACCGCAGCATTTTTAACCTAGTGCGCACCTAATCCAAAATACTTTCTTGGTCATAGGGATGTTGCGAATTGTTTTTGAGAATTTCTTTAAAAAATTGTATTTGGTTTGATTCTCTTTTATTTGCATCAAGCTCAAGTTAACTAGTTCTGTACGCGTATCACGACCGCGCAATGGTTACTGAAAAAAGAAAAAGTTGTGATGTAAATGTTGGAAAGCCTAACATGATTATTATAAAAGGCTAGAGCTTTGTTATATTGTATAAAATTGTTAGATCCTTATTTGCAATTGGATAAATAAAAGCAAAAATAACCAATTACGGAACGCTTTTTAAGCTTACAACACGTGTTTTAATTGCTTAAATAATGTTCAAATAACGAACAGCAGTGTTTTACATATTTTATTTTTTTTACATTTAGACTACTGAATTTGAATTTACATTTACAAGAAAAACAGAATTTTTTTAAAAAACAATTCAAATCCAAAATCTAAAATGTATAAAATCGCGTAAATATTTCCTTTTATTAAATTGCACCGACGAGTAATTTTAAAGCACGATCATTTCTAGTAAATTTTAGAAAGTTTGACACATGCAATCAAAATTTATTGTTTACAAAGTTTTACATATAGGTGTCGGTTGCAAAATGTTTTTTAGCGATCTCGCTTTTAGTTTTGCAAACATAAATATACCCCAGTTTTATTAATTACTCTATGCAATGACAAGTATATAGAGTTTTGATAAAGAAAGACTCGAGAATTTATTTCACATGAAATCAAAGGAACAAAAATAATAGCATTAACATAATATGATAGATTGAGACCACGTAAGCTGTGTAAAGTATGCCAAATAGATGTCGACAACATACTGTAGTTACAGGCGAAGCACTTTGGAAAAAGGCTTAAAGGATATTTAACTTGACCTGTTTGATTAATCTGCGCATGTGTGCTTGTACATATCGAATTGGACGAACTGGTGGACGAATTGGTGTTAGCTCAAGATAGAAAGAAAGTGGAATGTTTCTTAGGAGGAGTTCCTGAAACTAATTTTGAAATTAATATACTTCTTTTTATGTGTGTACAGTCTTTTATCTCCCGTACAGGACGTTTTTTTTAATACAAGTCCCACCTTTGTACTTTATTACTATTTTTTGTATTAGAGTTTAAAACGTAGAGTCAGACCCACGAACATTCATGAATAATTATATATGTGTATATATATATATATATATATATATATATATATATATATATATATATATATATATATATATAGTGAAATGCCCAATATCACTTAAAATATACCGAATTCTCTCCTGGCATTACCACCTTATTATATATACACAACTCGCGATCAAGCTCTCGGCAACGCCTTCCGTGGCTCAGTGGTCAGAGCATTGCACTAGAATCGCAAGGTCGTGGGTTCAATTCCTCCCGGAAGGCCTGACTGTGTAGTTGCATTTTTCGCAACTGGTCCCGGTTTGGTCTTTAAATGTATATAGTCTACACTCGAATTTTCCTTCACTCAAAATCATTAGAACATATATATATATATATATATATATTAGTCGTGAAATCTCCCGATGAGCGATTTCGCTTTTAGATCAATTGCAAATAAAATATTGTTTATACAAAAAGAAAAAAGGATTGGACGAACGGTTTCAAAGAACAAAGCTATTTTTACAAGTGAATTTTTAATTATGTTTTATGTAGGCCTGGCACTTGGAGTACTTGCCCGTCTGGATACTTTTTAAATGGTTTATATCGCACCAGTGGTAATCATTTACACAATATAGAAGAAGGAAGATGTTGCAAGCCTGTAAATCATCCCGCATTGTATGATCATTGTTACCACGAAGATATTCGATATCGCTTCGATAAAGCAGGATGGAGTGAATGCACAAGAATTGGTTACTTTGTAACTGGAATCTATCGTGATCCGTACAAGGACTGGCTTCACAACATTGACAAACTAAAGTGTTGTAAAATGTGGAGTAAACCAGGTAATTGGTTTTTAATGCAAAACATAAACTTTAATATAATATTTTTGGATTGATTAGACAACTAAGAAAAAAGTAATTATCATTACAACTTCTCCAGAAAAACAACATCAACAACAACAACAACAACAACAACAACATTAACATTCACAAAAATAGAACATTAATTCTGTCATCGGTGATAGAAGTAATAGTAACGGCGGAAAGAAAGTAACGGTAACGTTGACGGTACAGCGTCAGTGACGCTAGTGGTGTGGCAGTGATCGTAACGGTAGTGGTAGTAGTACACTCTAAAAACACTCTGGTTAAATAATCCTGGTTATTTAAAATTAACACTATTTGAGTCAATATCATGGTGGTCAACCAGCATGCCTGGTCATTTTGTTTATCGTAAAATTGCGTCATTTTAGCTCAACCACGTTCCTGGTCAATTCGGAAACATAGCGGAGCTCTTCAAATTTTAAAAAGCAAAATGGCGGCATATTTCAACGGGAGTTACGGGACTGATTCCCTACTGAACAAAAAGTCTGAACAACAATGCGGTTTAGCAGAAGAAATGTCAAAGGAAATCGAGAAAAAGGACTAAGAAATTCAGAAGATTCATTCAGGTAACAGAAAGTTTGTTGACTACCATATTTTCTTTTGTAATCAGTGGCCACTGGCCAGTGTCAGTGAAACCACGGTGAAATAATCGTTAAATCTCTTGAGTTTCGACTATACAACATTTAACTTGATCTATACTCTTAACCGTATACATCTCTTTTATTGCAATTATTTTTGTTTTAATTCATTTATTTAGGTGTTGAAAACTCCACTGAATCTATTTTGTCGACAGACTTCAGGCTATCAATATTCCATAGTTTATATAAATGCAAGAAAACAAAGTTATAAAGCAAACAAATGTATAGTGTAGTCATTGGAGTGGTGTGTATTGCCCTAAACGTTTATTAAAATAATGTTAACATGATATCTTAATTGTGTTTTACATGTATAAGTTATTTTTTACATATCTTCTGTACTAATATATTTGAACTATATGATTGTGAAGTTGAAGGACAACAGTGTGAGACTGAGTGTGATAAATTCTATATTTTAAGACCCATACACACAGGATTGCTTGCAAAATATACAACTCTAAGGCTTTCCAGCTGGTATTAAATGTGTGGGAATATACACCAGCCCTCTAGCTATACTATTCACTGGCAAGGGTAATAAAAATATTAAAATAACCTGATTTAATAAATCACAGTATGGTGCTGGTATTTCAAGGGTTGCAACCACTGGTTGCAACCCCCTGTGATTGTCTATATGCATGTTTTTGACATATATTATATTTCTTTTCTATGGCACATGGTAGAATGCCTAAGTCTACGCATCGAATATAGCCTGTGAACTGTCATGAACTGTATTTTTAATGTTTAAAAATTGGTTACATTGGTTTTTGTAATTTTTTAAACCTGTTAAAGATAATGGACTATTATGATTACTACAATTATCATTGTTAGTTTTACTATATTGTTGTTATTATTATTATTATTATTATGAAGTACCAAATATGCCCATGTCTTCCATGGGAAGTTTAGGAATTATATGGGAATTGTTCCTTATTGGCACATGACATGTCCAACATACTGCACCAACAATAATAAGAAAGTAAAAAGATATTAAAAAAAATTAATGAGCTGAACCTATTAATGCAGATTGAACAAAGGATTTTGATGATGTGCATTAGGTTCGCCCAATTCACAAAAACCTTTACAGTATATATATATATATATATATATATATATATATATATATATATATATATATATATATATATATTTGTTGTTGCTTAATCAAATAAATAATCTACCAAACTCTTAGCAACATTAAAATTGTCTCTGTGTGTGTGTGTGTGTGTGTGTGTGGGGGGGGGGGGGGGGATTTTTTTAGGGGAGTCTGGGGCATGCTCCCTGGGAACTTTTGAAATCTGGGTCTTTGAAATGCCATTTCCAGCATTTTAGGACAAGGATTTACAGAATTCTAAAGTTCGAAAAATGTCATAAAATAATGAAAAGACAACACTTTTCCAGACATTGAATATCTGCATTCAAATTTCTTTATTATATCTTTATTCAAAGTCATGGGTTAGCTAGGGTTAGTGTATTGTGTTGGGTCATGCTAACAAGAGGTACATTTAAAAACAGAATTCAGTGTTGTGTGAATGTAAAAAGGGAAGACAGGCATTATTACTGGCCTTTTTAAAAAGTGTGGGGGTGGGAGGGGTGGGAGGGGTGGGGGCAAACATATTCTCCCCCCAACCCAAAAAAGTGGGGGCCCCAGCTCCCTTACTTCCAATGCCCCTGGCCACTAGGGCCACTAGTGTTGTGCCCAACATGATATAAACAAGAGAGAGCCAGACTTTCAAGCATCGCAATGAAATTTGACCCATTGGGTTGTTGGTTAAAAATCCCATGTGTTTCCAGCACTGGCCCAACCATTAAAATTAATATATTATTTAATATTTACAAGATAAACTATACTATTAAGGCTTCAGGGCATTCCTTTACATTACACATATATAGTAGAATTATTTTATAGCCAGAATGTGGGGGTTTGATATACTGCCCCCACCCCCGTATATAAAATGTGGTTATGTGGGGTGGGGTCATGTCCCCCACCAATCAACACCCATTGGGAAGTGGAAAATCAGCTGGTGCTATTAAAAAAACGCAGGCCAATATCACGAGAACAACAGCAACGGTAAGCGAATATTATAAAACAGCAAACAGCAAAGGTAAGCGAATATTAATCTCGCAGGCACGTACCTGAGGTGAGGCAGGAGGCCAAGCCCCCTGAAATTTTCTAAGAAATAGTATAAACAAGACAGATGTTCTCCATTTGATTAAACACTAATTCGAAGTTATCGTGCAGTAGTGATAAAAAATGTGCATTGATAATTGAGATACGTGCTTTCAATTATGATCGGAAAACCATTTGGTTTTAATAATATTGAATATAATAAATTGATATTGATTGGTCTACTGCCGTAACGGCTTCGGCTACAGCGACACTTCGCGCCGAGTCCCGACCACGTCCCGACCATACCCTCACCACAACGTTTTTCGCGCCAATTCCTGTTCGGCTTTGGAGAAGAAAGAAGGAAAAAACAGAAGTCGCCTGCAAAAATGGATAATTTCGTTAAAACAAAGCTTACTGAATGGAACCTGACATCTCTAAATGATATATTTGAAGGTAAGACTTACATAATTGCTTTTTGTAAAAACAACAATGGCGAAAAGCTAAAAATATCTGATTTGTTTTTAGTTTTTCGCAAGGTTTCATTTTCTTTCAAAGTGCTATTTTTAAAAATCATAAAATACGAATATGTTTGCCTGTATGTCAGCTTTTATTTGATTTTTATACATGAGAATTATATGTAAGCTATCATATACTTTAAAATGTGCAACACCTTGTATTTTTCTTTAGAAAACATGATTGACGAAGAGGCGTTCATGATGTTAGACGAGGAAGCTTTGAAAGAAATGGTAAAAGCAGTGGGTCCCAGAAAGAAATTTCTCAAGAAATTACAAGAAGTTAAGGTACCTGTATTTTAGACTAGAGGTTCAGAAACCATAGACAGTTGAAAGAATATAAAATAAAACAATCCGACGAGAAATATCTCGAGAACCCGAAATACTGTGTAGGTAGAGTATGAGTCAAGACTCAAAACAAGACGAAGATTAATAAATTTATTTCGACATATTATTATTACATTCCATCATTAAAAACGTTCTGATCTTCTGATCTTCGGAAGATAAGGGGCAAACAATGCTTACTTTCAGCGCATTTAAAGACTGAAAAAACTAATACTTTTTGTTTCTGAAGAGGAAGATTAGCTATAGCACTTTCTCAACACGAAAGACTGTATATTATTTGTATTTGAGTATTTTATAACATTCACAACTAAATCTCCCATCAAATTGCGGGAAATGCCATTTCAGACTAAAACTTTAAAACATTTTAAAACTAGTTCCAGAGACCCAGTGTATGCTTGATCTCCCCCCACGAACCAGCCCCCTACACCTGAAATGTATGTATTATTGTTCTGTCACCACTGTTTTTATCTTGACTCACAATTTTGTGTTCTCAAGATGTTTTCCTTTGGATTATGTTTTATTCTGTATTTCTTTTTGAAGGTACTATTTTAAGTGCTATTATAAGTACTATTTTAATTTTCCACTGATGAGTAAGTGTCTGATGTCAGCCAGTGAAAAATTATTAAAGGCCATCTCCAGGAATGGGGTACATGTACCTAATTGAGATTAATTTCAATTTCATTATACTTAAAACAGCTTCTCTTGACAAATACAATTTTCTGGCATACATGTATAATGCCAGAGTAAAATTAAGTCCTGATGATCAGACTTAATTAATGAACATGAATTACATGGCTTAAAACCTTTAGAATACATGTACTTTGTGTTCTGCTGGTTTTATCTGCATGCAGATCGACAATTTCTTACTTCAGTTGGCTCTTATCAGTTATGTTTGTCATCCATTTAGGAAGCCTGGTATACTCCAGGAAAAGGGCTGCATTCTGCAACTGGGTAGATAGAGGAGAGGTTGCACAATGTCCAAAGACGCACTGTTGGCTCAACAACAAAGCTAGTTGTTACTACTACCAATTCAAAACTTTTGAAAGTTGCTACTTTGCCAGGTATACAAGTATACATCTTCTAATTTTTTTAGCATTAATGAGGATGCTGGTTGTAAAAAGGTATTTCAATCTAAAATGGAGCAACTTGGTAAAAACCAATTATGATACAGTGTACATGTATCTGCATGTTTTGTTCTTTTTTGAGATTTAAACAAAGATATACATACTACAAGGTTCATATTGAAAATGTAAAGTACACTGTCTTTTAAAAAAATATACTTTAACTGCAGGCATTAAGGACCATCATGGTACAAAAATTAAATTTTGAGGCAAATTTTTCCGGATTAAAATGTGTATATTTTACACATGTACAGCATATGCCTGCCATGAGATTTCATGGTCAAGTTGTGCTACTGTATGCTCTGCAAACTGGAGTGAAAATTACTCAGTCTGTGCATCTTTGTTAGGTAATTATTGTGAATATCAAATCCAAAGTGACTAATATACATTTTAATACTGTACCTAACAGAACAGTAGCTTGCTTTCTTCTGAAGGGCAAGTCTTCATGCTATCTAATATGTCTCCTTTGTCATTTATACAGATTGCACCACCAGTGACACAGCGAACTATGCCATGAAAGAGTGGCTAAAAAATCATGTTGCACCAGTCACACAGGTTAAAGACTACATAGATAAGACAACAATCAGTCGTGCCATATGGATTCGGGCAAACCCTGGACTACTGTATCCATAACTTCAGTAAAGAATGAGTATCCAAGGCTTTTTGATACCTGGTATGGTAAGTACTTTGAAAGTGAATATAAAGGAAAATATTCTAGTACAGTATAACCAGTTAACCACCTGTTCAGACTACAGTATAGGTGCCTGGGCAGGCATGGGCACTAATGTGAACACACCTTTTTCGCAGTGCTCAAAGTAATCAAAACTCAGTGAGCACCATGCACACTAATGTGAACACTAATGTAAACACGTTTTCAGTGCCCAAAGTGGTGCCCATGCTTCTTACTCAATATTCTTTGTAATTTGGAGGCTTAAAGCAACAAAATAGCTATGCCATAAAAGCCATGAAAAGCTTTCTGTGTGAATGCTTATCAGATCCAGGTACTGTGAATGTGAATGTCAAGTGTCCTGTGCTGGAGCACCTAGTCTGAACAGAGGGTAAAGTGTTCAATGGGTCATGGTGTTTTTTTATCATACAGAAAAGTGAAAATTTTACCAACTTGATGATACTGATTAGCTTTGAACAATCTTCCATGTGGCAAATAATTTTCACTCCACAGTATTATACTGTATTACCATAATTGCAGTCTGCATGTACTTTTTACTGTCTAGCAGAACCTTGATGGATGAAAAATCTGCATGTTACTTAAGTTTATAGTAATATACTTTTCTATCTCCTTAAGATTGAAATGGACTTTCAAACACTACATGCTGGTGTGGCCGAAAATTTCTTCTCACGATGGACCCCACCCTTCATTGAAAAAGTTTTAGAATATGCAGATTTACAGGGAAAGTGGAAGTCATATCTCCACATTAGTACAGACAATCTGGACTCTGGTTAGTGAATTAATTATTTTCTTAATTATTAATAATGAAATGCCGGATATTCTGATAACATTTACAGAGTATGCAGGCAGAATATACAGTCTGAGTATGCAGACCAAATTCCAGTATGACTTGAAAACAGAATAAAATTGTGTTGTAATTACTACACAATACCAACTGGCAACTGAAGATCAAATTAAATGAAAACAAAACAACAATGCATGCCCATACTGTACTGTTATTATGCAAGGCCTTGCTTGAATTGCATACTGGTAGTGTTTTATATTCTGGTTTTCGTTTAGATGAAAAAAAGAGTAATGTTGCAATCAGTTTGCTGCCATGTATTCTCTCTGCTGGAAGAAGAGGAAGAAAAAGATGCAGCATCGACGATGCTATGAAATCTTTTATGGATGTGCAACCTGTAAGTTTTAATTGCAGTTACACTGTATAAATTCAAACAAAGAAATGCTGAAACAAGCATTTATATTGCTGTGTCCAAGGTCTGAGATAAATATGAGTTTCAAGAGATACATGCATGATGCATTGTGCACTGCACTCAGTAAGCCCTAACCTAAATACCCTTGCAACAGGTTAACAACATGCATAGTCTGCACTGCATTATTATACGAAATAAGTTGTGATTATTACCAAGTTAGACAAGATTTGAGATACTGCAATTTGTGTAACCTGGCAACCTGCAAGTGCAAGTCAAGTATTGTGAACTCTTCTTCACATAAAACCCTTATTCACATGACAAGGTCCCAAAGCTCAAAATTAATCAAATGTGTGCTTGAGAGGTGTTCAACTGCATTTAACATGTTTAAATAGAAGACAAATTATCTAAATGTTTTAATTTTCTTTTTAAGGGGGGGTATACAGCCGTTCTGCGCATGTAGGAAACTAATGTTAATCTTTATTTACAAAAAAAATACTGATACCTTATTCAAGATTGTAAGCTTTTCTTATTTATCCTTCATTACTTGTACCCAAAACAAAACATTTTCAAAAGAAATAGAAGAAACCGAACCGATACGCTTCGGCGCTCGGCGCTCGCCACTCGCGGTACACAAATTGCGCCGTACATTGTTCACCGGTCATGCGCAGAACGGACTGTCCGTTTCAAAATGGCGAATTTTAATTTTTTAATCTTTCTATTATAGATTGGTACTAACATGGCAAAATATCTAGAGGAATCACAGAACACACCTTTTGTCTTTATACTTGGGGATAGAGAAGTTCCCCATCAAGTTTTTGTTGTGGCCGAAGGACAAGCTTTGGAGCAGGCCACCCTCGTGAAGGCTGTGGATGTATGTTTCAAGTTGTTTTATGTTTTGGATATCCATTATCCGTGGCAGAGTGGTGTGTCTTGGAAGTTTGTACAAAAGGTCATTTATGGCCTGGATGATAAACTCCAACATAACACATCACCTGCAGTTATAGCCATGCGAACTGCATTTGAAATAAGCATGAATTAAGCAAGGCGGAGTGGCCACTCCCACAGCAGGAACTTTGAGGGTTATTCCTCGGAAAATTGTTCCATTAGCAGTTGTGCAATTTTTGACAATATATGAGCACAGTACTGTCAGTACTTGATGTAACATCTAATTTTAGATGGTGTACTTTGGGGTGAGATTTGCCATGTTGTACTCCACCATAAAAATAATAGGTAGGCCAGGGAAGGCAGGAAACTGGCTCATGACAGCGCAGGTATCGACTCCACAAATCATTCTCGCGTAGCCGCTTTGTGTGCCCAATCACCAAAAAGTTCAACAAATCCATAAAGCCCAATAAATTTCCCATCAGATACATTGTCCATGGTCATTGCATGACAGATTTACCAATATAGAATTTGAATATTATTCAGTTACAGTATTTGACAGTCTGCCATTCAATCAATACCCTGGGTGCAAGAAGTTTTTCTGGGGTTTTTTATATGGGGGTGGGTGGTGGGTATTGCTATTTTATGCACCCAGTCTCCCCATCTCCCAGGAAACACTGAAAGCCTCTGGATTCTGCTCAGCCTCCACCTTGTAGTATCTGCAGTCACCCATAGCAGACTGTCAAATAACTGAATAATATTCAAATTTTATCTGAGTAAATCTGTTGTGTGATTACCGTGGAAGATGTATCTGATGGGGAATTTATTGGGCTTTATGGATTTGATGATATTTTGCGATTGGGTGCACAAGAACGATTTGTGGAGTTCATACCTGGGCTGTTGTGAGTGGGTTTCTTCTCTATTTTTATGGAGTACAACAGGGCAAATCTCACCCCCAAAGTACACAGAAAAATCTTTATCTCACCCACAAAGTACTCGACAGAAATGACAAGACAACTTCAAGTAGATGTAAGAGTGAATTTTGTTAAATTAGATGTTACAAAAAGTACTCGAGCTCGTATTTTACGTTATTTTAGTTAAACAAGTCAGCCTGGTTAGCCATGCTAGCCTGCCCACAGCTTACGTACAATAACCTGCAGTTACTGTAAATAGTCTTCAGGAGTGGAAAAATATTGGACCATGGGACCATTGGCATCTAACCACTGGTCACAATTCCCAGTGAAATGTTTTCTGTTCTCTATCTGTCTGTGGTACCAGAAATAAATTAACTTTTTTCACCTCTGATATATAGCCATATGGACTACATTGAAATTCCCAACCAATACAATTTTTATATAAAATAGGTTGCATTTTACGCATGCTGTTTTTGATCAATTCTGTCAGTTACTGTGTTTATATCAGGTTATGTGACATCATAGTGCATAATTATTTATCAGTGTTATTTTATGGAATACATAGAAAATGGACATCATGTCTTTATATAACCTGATGCAAACACTCGAGAGTTTGGTTGGGGTTCACATCAACTGTCAACTTCTTAAATGAAGTCATCCATTTTCTATTTCTTAAACCGTAGTCATGCAATTACTGTATGTTTGTGTGTTTTAATTGCAGTTTCTACAATAAATAAAAAAGTGAAATGTTTTAAAGGAGAATTAATTGTCTTAATAGTCCGTGCTTATTGCTATTTACAATCTAAATTATCTGTTGAAACATGCATTGATCTTTTGTGATTGTTATACCTTACTTGCTGACTGCTTCAATACAGTGTCAGCATTAGTTGCTTGGAGCCTCAGTCCTGGTCAAATGTGGGAAACGCTTTATTTCATAATTTGTTTATGACCATGGTAAAATTTACAGGTACAGTATTCAATTACCAGGATTGTTGTTAAAATGATAACCATAATTCATGGTTATTGCTCTTTCATTTAATCATGTTCTGGTTGTATTTATGGGTGTTTTACCAGGAATTTTGTTCAAATATAACCATAATTCCTGGTTACAGTTAATCAGGATCCTGGTAATATTTATAGTATTTAACCAGGCAGATTGTCAAATTAAAGACCATAATTCCTGGTTAAAATTAACCAGGATTCTGGTGAGTCTATTTCACCAGGATTTCCTGGTCAAGTTAACCAGGATTGTGTGGATTGTATATTGACCCGGAGCCTGGTAGCAATTAACTCTATCCTGGTGAATTTTAACCAGGCAGATTGTCAAATTAATGACCATAATTCCTGGTTAAAATTAACCAGGATTCTGGTGAGTCTATTTCACCAGGATTTCCTGGTCAAGTTAACCAGGATTGTGTGGATTGTATATTGACCCGGAGCCTGGTAGCAATTAACCCTATCCTGGTGAAGTTTAACCAGGCAGATTGTCAAATTAATGACCATAATTCCTGGTTAAAATTAACCAGGATTCTGGTGAGTCTATTTCACCAGGATTTCCTGGTCAAGTTACCAGGATTGTGTGGATTGTATATTGACCCGGAGCCTGGTAGCAATTTAACCCTATCCTGGTGAAATTTAACCAGAGTGTTTTTAGAGTGTAGCAGTGTTAGTGTCGAGTGTTAAGTGTTGATGGTGATTGCAGTCCTAGTAAATGACATATTAGTAAATTAATTAGCACTGCGTGTATGAGCAGTTGGCAGTACTGGAGCCCGGGTCGTATAGTGGGGGAAGAAGCAAATGGAATGGTGGTGGCGGTAGATTGGTACTAGCTAGTGCTTGTGATTGTGACAGTAGTGGTGGTCGTAGTATATAAAAGTGGTGGTAAGAATAGTATCAGTATTTTCTAGTTGGTACATACCAAATGATAATATAACAAGACACTCACTACTAAGTAATTAACCCGGACCTAAAAGTTTATATCCAATTATTTTTCAGTAAATTTTCTGCAATATTTCCTGCGAGAATATAATAATCTTTTGCATTTCTAGGCTTAAATGTCGGATATAATTCTTCCCGAATCGCGGGTGTTCTTTAAACTTCTACGTTATTATTCAGTATCCCAGTTAAACCAGCAACAATTGTCTATTTTTTAATTAAAATATGTTTCAAGGAACGATCCATACTAAAAGTATGATCCATGGCACTCCAATTTAAACTTTTTTGTTTTTATGTTGGTTTTCTTGACTTCACCCTCAGGAATTGATGGTTTGGTTACCTCAATACGATCATCAACGTCTAATGCCATGAGCTTCCTAACCAGATTTTTAGCGGCTTGCAACACTTCAGCAAGTTTTAAAAGCATTGTCTCACAACCAAAAGGGGCAAGATTCCACCTGCTCATTGATTGTTTTACTCCTTCTTGAATGATTGCATCAATAGCGCAAAGCGAAGTGATACTATAGTGCTGTCGACAGGAATGTACTTTCGAGTCCCGCTTCTTTATTTATTAATTTTACACTTCAAGGCCATTAATTTTAATTAAACTCCAAGCGAATGCCATACTCCGAACAAAGTGTCACCTGGTAATTCGGAACTCGCCATTGTTTATATCTCGGCTCTACCGAGAATGCATTAGCGTAGTTTCTGTGTTTGACCCAATATGACAATTACAAACCACCAATATGACTGTCCTGTCTTTATATATGTAACGGTCAGTTCTGATCTGTTTTGTTGTTGATTGATTGTATCATCCTCCACTTAGAAAAGCATAATGATAAATGTGGGTGGGTTACTAGTTTTGTGTCTATTTCTAATTTATTAAATAAATTTGCCTTTTCTTTTTCATTATTTAAAGATGTTAATGATTGTGCAAAAAATCCTTGTTTTAACGGCGGAATTTGTATTGATGGTATAAACTCATACACATGTTCTTGCAAACGAGGATATGAAGGGAAAAACTGCGAGAAAAGTAAGGAACATGTATTTTTTATCATTGGACTGACAAATGTTAGTTGGGTAGTGGTGAATAATAGTTGTAGTACAGTAGGAGTAACTGGTGTTGGTTTAGGAGCAGTGAGAGTGAGAATGAGAGCTAAAGTGAAACTGAGAGTGAATGCGAGAGCGAGATTGAGAGTGAGAATGAATGAGAATGTGTGAGTGTGAGAGTGAGTGTGAGTGTGAGAGCGGGAGTGAGACTGTGAGAGTGCGAGTAAGAGGGAGAGGGAGAGGGAGAGGGAGAGGGAGAGGGAGAGGGAGAGGGAGAGGGAGAGTGAGAGTGAGAGGGAGAGCGAGAGGGAGAGTGAGAGTGAGAGGAAGAGGGAGAGGGAGAGGGAGAGGGAGAGGGAGAGGGAGAGGGAGAGGGAGAGGGAGAGGGAGAGGGCGAGGGCGAGGGCGAGGGCGAGGGAGAGGGAGAGGGAGAGGGAGAGGGAGAGGGAGAGGGAGAGGGAGAGGGAGAGTGAGAGTGAGAGGGAGAGGGAGAGGGAGAGGGAGAGGGAGAGGGAGAGGGAGAGGGAGAGGGAGAGGGAGAGGAAGAGTTAAGATGAGAGTGGGAGCGAGAGCGAGAGTGAGAGTGAGAGTGAGAGCAAAAGTGAGATCGAGATCGAGAATGAGATCAAGAGTGAGATTAAGAAAGAAAGTGAGATCACCCGTGAGAGTACAATCAAGCGTGAGATTAAGAGTGAGAGTAGGAGTGAGGGATAATGTAGTGGCGGCGGTAGTGGTACATAGAAATGTATGTGCAAACTAGCTATAATTAGAATAATTTCATTGTAACTACACAAGAATTACACCCGTTTTCAAAATTACGCGACATCGGAAGTTGACATGCATATGAGTTTTCGGACAACTTGTTGTCACAAAATGGCGGACATCAATCAGTATGAACTGAATCTAGACGGCTGTCCAAGGTTTCAAAATATTATTGTTGATGGCATTTTTTGTTGCAAATGTAGCTGTCCAGGTGACCGGACACCGCACTTTCTGGACTGTGGGTGTCCTCCAAAAAAGGACACCCACAATACTTTAGGAAATTTTAAACAAATTGATAATTGGTGTTGTTGAATGTTGACGCGAAGTATATCTTTTTATTTTTTTATACATAAGTATTTTGCATAATTATTATAAAGTGACGCATTGACAGCATTCTCGTCCCCAGGTGTTTATCCGGGGCGATCAACTTGTTATGGTATCTTGTATGTTATGTATATAAGGTTGACTACGTATACTTATTGACCGAGCGTGAGGTCTGTACTAGTGAAATATCGCACCAATGTTTTTTAGTACGGACCGAGACGAGCGCAGCGATTTGAGGTCTGTGCAAAAAACAGAGGTCCGATATTTCACTAGTACAGACCGAACAAGCGAGGTCAATAAGTAGTTTATTATATGGCCATAAATGTTGTGAACGTTCTGTGAAAACTCGGTCTATCTTTCTTGTGAGCTAAACGAAAATGGCAGACATTTCCCCATTTTTAAAGTACTTTCCGTTGAGCTAGAATCCTGAACTTTCTACCCCAAATAGTATTTTTCAATTGCTTTTGTTTGACATATTGCTCAAGATCGTACGTTAAGTAGTTGAATAAAAAATCATATGAAATTCTAATAATTGTGAGAAGTAAATGTTATATTAATACGAACCAACGTTTTGGACATTTTAAAAACTTTCACAAAACGTGGAAACTCGAACTATACATCAAATGAAAGTTTATAAAATTTCTAACAACATACCTGCATGATATACTTCAGCAATGAGTAGTCCTAAAATTATAATCCACCTTGTTGCCGATATACTGACATGACTGCCATTTTGTTTATAAAATTAACTTACGGTCCCGAACGGCAGCTTCCGCTCTGAGCGGGCGGATACGGGAAATATCCGACCGCTTATGAACCAATCAAACTACAGGATTTCCGTATTCGGACCTCTCAGCGCTGCTGCCATATAATAATATTAATTATCCATTATATTCTCTGAAGGGCGTGGCCCTGTTTATGGCATTCTGCGAGATGCAGGACACCCACAACTCTGAAAAGCTTCCGGAACCCCTGAAATGTAGGCTTCGACCGAGACGACTAGCCAACAGGCATTCGTGTTTCGGCTTTTTAATGCTAAAATTTGAGTTTTACGCTTTGAAGTTCCGCATTAAAGCAGTATGGGATTTCCGTGGAGCGTTGCCAACTGCACTGTTGGTTTATTTTCATTGGCTAATCGAAGAATGCTATCCAAGCAGCGCGCGTGATGTTTACGGTACCACTGGATAGCCGAATTCGCATCATTAACAATGAAAAACAAACCAGAAACATGGCGTAAAAACCGAAGTATAACACCTCGAAGAAAAGCCACAAGAAGGTAAGTTTGTAAGGAATTATAAATTTATCAAATTGGGTGGCTACGAATTGTCCTGTCAATAAACTGGGACTACAACCGTGTTATATTTTGTTTGAGCTGAGCTTTTCGTACACTAGTGTTGCTCAGGGCATCCTTATATATACACAATACTCAAGATTTCTTAGTGCCTATTATAGCCTGGTATATCTAGTCGCTGGTGAAGAGCGCGCGTCCATCCTGATGTCATTCGATCATAGTTGAGAGTGATTCAGAGTTTCATTTTGATTTTAATGGATAAACAGAATAAGTTTTGTTTCCTCCTTTATTTCTTCAATCTACTACCGCCTTCAAACTGTTAGATGATCTTACTCAAAGAATCACACAAAAGGCCAAGTCTTCTGATCTGTTACCGAAACACCGGTGGACAATAATTCATTAAATTAGTATAAGAAACAAGCTTCTCCCGTCTGCACTAAAAGCAATTATTTGTCTCGTACCGGCACGTACACGCACTGCTAAATTACTATATTCTATATTCAAGCGTTAACAAACACAAATACTGCAAGCCAAGAAAGACCAAACTACCTAAAAAGGTGTACACATTTTGCAATAAAGCAATGTTGAACCACCAAAGTCATACAGACAGTAAATTTTGTTCACCAACTGAGCTTGATGTCCTGAGCAACACTTGTACGAAAATCTCAGCTCGAATAAAATATAACACATTTGTATCTGCAAATTACCAAACCTGGAAAAAGTAGTTCTTTAGAATACTTATAGGACTTTTCGTAACTACCCAATTTCATAAATAGTTATAAATCTTTACAAACTCACCTTGTTGTGGCTTTTCTTCGAGGTATTATACTTCTGTGTTTCTTGTCTGTTTGTCATTGTGAGTGATGTGAATTCGGCTATCCAGCGGTTATACCGGTAAACATCACGCGCGCTGATTGGATAACATTCTTCGATTAGTCAATAAAATTAAACCATCAGCGCAGTTGACAACGCTCCAAGGAAATCTCACATACGACTTCAATGCGGAACTTCAAAGCGTTGTCTAGCTTTCAACAAACTCAAAATTTTAACATTAAAAGACCGAAACACGAATACCAATAAGCCTAATCGTCTTTGTCAAAGTCTAAGCTACATTTCTGTGGTACTTGTCTGCTTGTAACACAAAATGCCATCAAAGGTGTTTTAGGCACTTTTATCGAGGTTGGCCAGCAAAGACCTACCTAATATGAACGAGTTTTCGGATTGGCTATATAAGTAACCAATCATATTGTCGATTATCAATTCGTTTCCATGCTCCTTACTGATTAAGGTTAAGGGAAGGTATTGGGTTAGGTTGTCTAAACCAATCAGAAGCCTTCTCAGTATAGGTAGGTGTTGACCCAGGTTGACCGGTCGTGTAATCAGAATACACTGAAATTAAATGAGATATTAATTATGACGAAATGGCGAACTTAACCGAAATGACGATGTTATCCATGAGGATGATGAATACAATGACAAAAGTAATAAGTTATATTAAGTTGTTTTGAATTGCCATAAAAGTCACATCTCGACTGCAATATTTCCGCCTGGTCGCGTAATTTTGACTGAAACGGGGGTAAAACGTCCTCAATAACCATGTTTTCATTATTTTATTTTAAAGATATAGATGATTGCGCAAAGAATCCTTGTCTTAATGGAGGAAATTGTATTGATGGTCTTAATTCATACAGATGTTCTTGTAAATCTGAATATGAAGGAAAAAACTGCGAGAAAAGTGAGACTTAACGTATAATTGGAGTAAATAGTGCTTATTGGAGTAAAAAGCTTATAGTAGTAGTGGTGGCAGGCAGAGTAGTCATGGTTGAATTGAACTTAGTGTGTACATTAGTATGGGCACGTGGGCATGGTTCTATATAGGTATATGTGGGGTGTATGGGCAAGGATATGGTCTCGAGGTACAGGTGGGTTATACCTGTGGCTATTGTATAAATTATATATGGGTATTGTCACTGGCATGCAATATGGTATCTTCATTCAGATGGTATAATTATAGTACGGGTACAGGTGTTACTTACCGTTAACACTGTGTAGGGGTTTGGAAGGTTAGCATATTCGTTATTAGCCAAGGGCAATATTGTCCGCATTAGCGCTTATTAAGTCTAGAGTAATAGTTGCAATCGTTTGTTCCGACAGCAATAAACATTATTCAAAACCTCATTAATAATTCATGAGGAAAACACAAGGGCCTTCACTTTAAATATTCTTTTATGTGCATCTAAATTAGCCTTTCTGGCCTCGTTATGAGGCAAACATTCTTTTGAATTGCAGACACACAAACGAGGTCAGAAAGGCTTATTAAGATGTAAATAAAAGAACATTCAAATTAGTCGCTATTATGAAAGTGGTCTATGTCCGTGGTTTTATATCTTATAAAGAAACCTCATGATTACATAAACTTTAGCTTTGATTTTCACGGCTTAGACAACGTTATTTTTCAAACTTACTACGCCAATGAACTTACGCGTGTTTTATCATTTCTAAAACACTCGGCTATCAGTATCGCCTCGTGTTTTTAAATCTGATAAAACACTGCTGCTCATGTTTTAAATATTACTTAACAAATGACTAAAAATTTCATATTTCTAAATGCATATCAAAATTATTCCCTACGTCTACGATATCGTTTTAGAGTAAAAATTCTTTAGAGTTTTGTGCATCAAAACGAAGTCATAGGAGATATAATTTATATGACTATAAAAAGCATGCATATTAAATTACCGGCTATTTGTCAATAAGGTCTATTCGGCTTCAATACAACGAGCGCGATTTAAACAAGAAATCTAATCAAACCATATTTATATGACAAACTTGACAAGTTTCTTCTGAACTCAAAACAAGCATAGGAATTTCAATCAATATGGGCTAAACTTTAAGTGCCTCAATATAGAAATTTTCATCAAATTCTGTGCATGTACGAGTCGAAAAAACCTTACGCGAAATGAAAAAAACTCGAATGACAATTTGTGTGCGCGAGAATGTTTGCCAATCAAAATCATAGTTACACTGTGACCCAAATTAGTAGACTGTACTGCTATATTTCAGCTTGACACTTATATAAAGTTTTCATTCAAAGTTTTCCTAAAGTTTTCATCAAGACCATCAGAATGACATGACGTATATGCAAGCTGTTGACGCTAATTTGCGTCGGCATTACGTGAATGCGCGTGAAATGTTGACGCCACCAAAAACGTCTAATTTTTAAGACGCCCTGTGTGTTTCAGTTTTTTGTCCGTTGGCCTACGGTATCGCCAGTCAGGAAGGAAACACTCGGTACAACGATAACCAAACTCGGTTTAATATAAACTAGAGTACAACAATGGCTATACGATAGAGAGCCGAAGTAACGATGGGAATAACAAGAGAAGCGTGCTTTCCTAATAAGGACGACATATCCTTATATAGGAGTTATTCCCTAGATATGAATTAACATAAATTAACATAAAGTAAACAGCTAAGCCACATATGGCGTAGTATCTTTTTCTTTTGCTTCTCTTTTGTTCTTATCACAATTTTGCTAGAGAAGATCAACTGTAAAGTACAAATTTGCTACGGAGTTACAAAGCGAACGGAGACTAAGTGTCATATTCAAAATACTTAGGCGGGTGTCGGTCACGTTGAGGTCGGTTACTGCTTCTTGTGGACTCATCACAATTATCTTGAGGAATAGAGGATGCAGAACTAGATAGAGGAGTATCTTGCATACTTGGTGGGTTGTCATCGGACGCTGGAAGGGTTAATACTGTAGGTACATCAATTGGTGGGAGCGGATGATCTGAAGGTATATCGTCGTCATCACTGTCAAGGTCGTAATGCCGGGTGGGTGTGGGTAAAGGCAAGTGACTTGGAACCAGCTGGCATTCGGTTATTTTGACCTTGTAAGATGAGGATCGCAGTTGGTTACCCGAGAACATTTTGATAAAACACCAAGGTCCATCGACGGATACCACTAAATATCTGCTTCGAGATTGAGTTTTGTCATGATCGGTGAGAAGAAATACCAGGTCGCCGACTTTGATTGACGTTGGGGAGATGTGCTTTCTGGTAAGACCTTTAGATTTCTCACTGTAAGGATGATTCTGTATCCGTTGGTTGTGTTATTTGACGATAATATTCCTGTCGGACATGGGAAGATGGGCGTGTGTGAACTGATCCCGCTGTGTCCACATCTCACGGGACGATATACCACCTCTGCGAAGACGTGAATTAAGGCGGGAGGTGGCAACTGCGAGGATGACGTTGGTTACTGGACCACCGTTCGGCGCTTGGCGGAGGAGTTCCTGTTCCAGTTCAGCTACGGCTTTCTCGGCCACCGGATTCTTATTAATGTTCTTGACGCGACCAAATTCTAAGGATAGACCGAGACTCTTGAGTGTGGTGTCGTTGCGTAGACCAACAAATCCCGGCGCAGGGTCGACTCTGATGATGGCTGGATGGCCCTCTAATGGGTGTAGACCGCTACACAAAGTAACCAAGGTGTCGCGAAGAGTGCAGCTCTTCGCGACGTTACCGATGGATGTTACCGTGAAAGAAGTGGTTGTTTCTCGTAGAACCAGAATAAGTTGTTTACAGCGTTTGAGAACATCCGCAGCAAAGGAGAGGCCAACTGCTTCAGGTGCATCGTCGGTGGTATGCTGTGTGAAAGGCTGAGGGAACGACTGCAGCGAGACACATGTGTGGCATGTGTCACATACACGGTCAATTGCCTTTGCCATGTCTAGGGCGTAAAACGAACGTTTCATCACTAACTGGGACTAGCTGAAAATTCTCCACGACGGAGCTTGTCGATAGCCTGGACGCAAGGTTTACTGTCCGTGAGCACGCAAGCTTGGTGACTCGACTGAATAATAAACGGGCTAAAATGTTTCACGGAGGCAGCAATGCCTAAGGCCTCGACCTCGCATGGAAGCCACGTGACTTGATGTTTCCTCAGCTTTGCGCTGAAAACCCCAGCTAAAAGAAGGTGGTTGTTACGAAACACGTATAAGGTCGCTCCGATGCCGCGTTTAGTTACGGAACCATCTGTCACAATCCACAATTGGTCGGATGATCGCGGTAAGGTGATACATTTATGCGTTGAAAGGGATTTCTGAGCTGAACGGAACAACTCGGATAGTGTATTAGTCCACTGTATGCGATCTTGTGACTGCTGACCTGCAATAGCAATCTCCAGTGGGGCTAATATGTGCGAGCAGTGAGGTAGGACTCGACCGAGAACCTTGTAAGCTCCAATAAATGAACGAAGATCACGCACTTTGTCAGGAGGAGGACACGATGAAAGGGTGGCGATACGATGAGGACTGGCAGATAGGCGTCCCTGCGTCCAAATCCATCCTAATATGGTGGTAGATCGAGGACAGATGATAGTCTTGAAAGGAGCGAGTTTCAAGTTGCTCTTTTTGAGGGCTTGTAGAATGCGTTCCCAATTCTGTAGCAGTTCTTCGGGTGTATCAGCACCAACGTATAAATCATCAGCAAGCTTGGCAGCTATGCCATCTTGTAGGCAATCTCCGAGAACCCGACACATTAACTCTTCAAGGGCTGTCTCAGATCCCGGCATGCCCATGGCACATCGAGTGTAAGCCCTGACACCACGGAACGGAGTTGCGACTCCACAATACTTCATGGAAGCCTTAGCCAATGGGATCTGGTAAAAGGCACTGGTTAGGTCGGATACTATAATGTAGTTCCACTGGGCGATTGTACGTAGGGTGGAATCGACATCTGGTAGGAGTGATGGTTGTGGTTTACTGTTACGACCAACGTCGGCAAACGCAGTAGCAAGGCGATGCCCCCCACTAGGCTTCTTGACGAGGAACGATGGGTTTAAATACTCCACAGTGATGCCAAGGTCTTCGGGTCGTTAAAACACTCCTTGGGATTCAAGGTCATCAAACTTTTGTTGCAGTTCCACTAATTTATTACGAGAATACTGGGGAAGTCTTCCCTTTCGCTGTGGTGGTTGCACTGGGCCCATGTTCACGACGGCTTCAAAGGGGCCCACGGCGCCATTGTACCCAGGGATTGTAGAATCAAATACTTTATCGTATGATTTGAGTAAGCGCTGGAATTGTAAGCGTGTGCTGTCAGGTAGCATGGTATCAGGATCAAGCTTCACAAAAGATGAGTTGGTTTGTGTGACGCGTGGTGGAAGACTGGTGCTATTGGGTGGCACACTGTGCTCGGTGGAGTTGGGTATGTGGGTGGGGAGGACTTGGCACAGATGGTCATGGCGAGGAACACTTTTGGGTTCATCTGTGTCGTTAACTATCCGGATCTTTTCAGCAACAGCTTCAATGATGTGTGGGTGGGGCCAACTTCCAGTAGACTTTGAGCAATCTGGGCGAGACTCCACGGCTAAAGTGGCATCTGGATCAATGTCACTGGGAACATCCAATTCTAGGTAGTTGCCAGGCCAGACTACAGTTGATAGAGAAGGGGCACGAAGGACACTTGCTTGAGTACGTCTGATGTTGTTCGCTGTAGTACTGGGCGAGGGTGAACCATAATAGGAGATGTCTGACCCCTGGATAGTGATTTGTTGTTTGGAAGGACGAATGGAAATGTCGTTGACAGTCATAAGTGGGGTTCCAGCTAACACATCAACATCAAGGTTGTTAACAACTAGAGCATCTAGTTGTAGACTCATATTATTACGTGTTAGGCTTAGATGAACTTCTCCCACTACTGTTAGAGGGGTGACACCGTCGGCTTGGAGAGCGCTTTGGTTGGTTTTCTTAATAGTTGCTCCGATTGCTTTAGCGACCTGGGTTTTGATCATACTGGTTTCCGCACCAGTGTCTAGCGTTAGTTGAAGTGGATGATGACAGTAAAATACTTTTAGAAGAGGAGACTGTGTGATAGTGACACGCTGGGTAGTGGTTTTGATGTGGTAGCCATGGCAACTGGGAAGGCCTTCAGGTTCTGAATCAGAGAGGGGCTTGTCATCCATGTTGTCTTCAGGACTAAGGACTTGACGTGAACGTGCTAAATACTGACGATCTTCATATGGAAGGTAAGGACATTTGCTCAGGTAATGCTGATATACTGTGGACGATCAGCTTGTTTGCACAAGGGACAGTTCTTTGTTGGTGGTGATCCTTAGGCTTTAGAAGGCTGTGAAATATTTGGGCGGTGAGCTCGGTTATAAGTTGGTGATGGGTGGGTTTTGTTGAAATTTTGCTTTTTGAATGCTGTACGCAGTACCTTAGCTTCGTCTGATGAGTGAATTTCATCAAGGAGGCTGTCTAAGGCTAGAGATATCTCTGGTTTTAACGAAGCTAGTGTCTGTGAACGAAGCTCAGCACCATATCGTTGTTTAATGAGAGCAGGTAAGCTGGGGTGTACCAGTCGGAGCCATGTCAGAGTTATTAAATTTTCAAGAGAAGGGGTCACCTCCTCATCAGATGTAACTACTTCTCCATGGTGTCGAATACCCCCATTGGCTGCCAGTAGGTTATCATCGACAAAGCTTACTAGTCGTTGATAAAGGTCTTCTGGACGCTCACCAGGCTCCAAGTGAATGTTATCAAGGTCCAAAAAATGGGCTCCTGTTGATTGGAAGCCGTAATGGGATCGAATTGCTTGCCATATTGCTGTTGTGGATGTCGCAGTTTTGGCGATGGTGTTTCGGGATATAACCGGGCAGTAGTTGGCGATTTGGCCAAGCAAAAGCTCTAAATGTGTCACTTTTTGCTCAGCAGTACGACGTCTAGCTGTAGGTACGTCTTCCCCATCACTTTCGAAACCGCGTAAAGGAGCTGAAGGTGTTTTCTTCAGCCACGAAGCGCCATCAACAAAGAACGGGGCGAAGTTGGGGTCGAGCGATAATGAGTATTTTAAATTCTGACGCCAAGCTTCGAAAGAGGTTATTGTTTCTTGCTTGGTCAGCGACCACTGTTTTGGAGCACGAATACCTGACATTGACACGGTACGACGAAACAATTAAATTTAATAAAAGTACAGACTTACGGTTCGCTGAAGTCTTGATTCCAAGAATGGCTTCACTTTAGCCTTGGTACTCGGGTTGAGTTCAGTCTTTTGGAACAGCGAATGTACAAGCTGTCTCGTTGATGCCTTGTTTTATAGGTGCGAGGAACTTCCTTCTGAGCTGTAAAATTTATGATCTCCACTGTGTCGAAGATCGTAGGACAGTAAAATGATAGTTGACCGCTGCCACCACGCCAGTCAGGAAGGAAACACTCGGTACAACGATAACCAAACTCGGTTTAATATAAACTAGAGTACAACAATGGCTATACGATAGAGAGCCGAAGTAACGATGGGAATAACAAGAGAAGCGTGCTTTCCTAATAAGGAAGACATATCCTTATATAGGAGTTATTCCCTAGATATGAATTAACATAAATTAACATAAAGTAAACAGCTAAGCCACATATGGCGTATGCTGAAATTTTGTTCGAAATTTCCTACATTGCTAAAATCTCACATGACAAAAATAAAAAAATAATGATATTTAATTATAAAAAAGTTATATTTTGCTTTCAAAAATTATTGGCATTACAGATTGTTTTAAAAAATCTATTTATTGTTTGTTTATGCTTAAAGGAAAAGTCTGCAAGGAGAAGAATTCGGGATAACCATGTGTATTTTTCAAATACGTCTGTGTTACCGTAGCAACTAACTCAATTTTTAATACTAAAAACCGGAATTCAAAATTAAGAATTAAACTAGAATCTGTCGGTGTGATTGTGTGAAAATCTGACAGTGTCAAACTGTTATAAATTTTAAATAACTCCGTCGAACTACCTTGAAATATGTGCCAAACTTTAAAATATGTGCTAATATATTAAGCGGTTGAGAAATTTGCAGTATTAAAAAAGTATAATGTTTTCATGTGTTGTATATTATTTTTTGCTGTTCTGTTCCAGAGGATCTTCGTCACGGAGGTTTTTTTAGAAATGAAAGAGAAAGCCTTCAGCTTTTACTTGTACAAACCTTACTATATTATGCATATTAACAATCAGCATTCAGTTTATACGTGATCATATTTTAACAGCCAATCAAAGAGAACTGAAGAGAACATTGTACGCGAAGATTGACCATTGGCCTTTAAGAACGCTTATGTATTTTTTACTGGTGTTATTCCCTTACATATACAAATTCTCTAAATGTCTCTATCTAGATGTGGATTCTCGCTTTATGTCCTTTTCATTTTTAGTTAAAATGCTTCGTGTTCAACTCGTATCACATGGATGTGATGATAGAGACATTAAACCATTAGGAGATTGTTCAAAAGGCGCAGCATCAATTAAAGTCAACGGTTTTGAATATGCCAAGAACCAAAGAGGTTACAACATTGCAGTATTCAATGCCAAAACCGGTATGATATTGAAATAATATATACAATACAACACGGAAGCGCATAATTTCATAAGCCATAGATCGGGTTTTTATTTGGGCTTCCTCGCCACCTGTAATTTTGGTTATATTCTGGATGTAAATTTGTTTTATAGCAAAATATTTATTGAAGATTATTAAAGATGTTATGCACTGTAAATGAATATTTCTTTTTCCATTTTAGGAAATTTGGTCACCTCAAGACGTTTTGATACTCATGGATCTTCACAAAGTGTTACTGATATGAGAAACTTTCTAAACAACCTTCAAAATGAGTGAGCTAAAGCTTTATGTCAGTGTTTGTAATTATTCGGGCACATTGAGCTAACAGATTTGGATATATTTAGCTTTATTGCTGATTAATTGTTGATTTCTATTTTTTCTAGGCAAATAGTGTTTGTAACTACTATGGATGAAGCCACAGTCAAAATGACTACAGCTGCTTATGATAATCTTAAAAAACTTGGAGCAAAAGATCCTTTAATGAAAGAACACAGAAGTTCGTTTATTCTAATTGGTTATACAGGACCAGGACGTCCTTACTTTGTTAAACAGGTGGGGCAAATAGTATACGTCACCAAACTACAGTAGTTGAAACGTATGCCGTTGCTCATTTGTTTTGGTTCTATTTCTATGTTTAGGCGTAAATAATCTCGTGTTAACGTATATATGTTAACTCATAATATACAAAATTAATGTTTTACCACGACCAAGTAGCTAAATAACAAAAACCAAAATTTGTGACACAAACAATTTGTGTTAAGGGAAGCAGCTAGCAGACCATTTGTAGAAGATGTTACTCCCCTTCCCCTCAAACAAAGAGTATTTAAGGTAGGTAGGTAGTGGTACCCTCCCACATAGACTCCAATGGAATGTTGCCAAATTATTTAACTTATTATTTATGCATTCGTTTTGAGACCCACTAACCCCAATCCTCATTATTTATGTACATGTGATTGTCCCTTTTTCAGTCGACTGTTACAATTTCGTCATTCTGATAGGCTGAGCTATTAGTGGTCTGTTGGTGATGAACCACCAGTAGTATTGTCTTTTCGGATAAGAAAATGAATTTGCTTATGCCTATGGAGTCATCTACACCAAATTTGAAGCAAAGTAATTAGAATTTCGTTTTTCGCGAGCGATTGTTTGCTGTCAAACTATTCTACAATTGTATTGGTGCAAACAAAAGGTAAAACTATTTGAAATTTGGAACAATATTTGATAAGACTACTTTAAATTAAGGAAAAGTTGTTTATAATTGATACTAAATTCGCCTCGTTAACTATATCAGCTCATAGAAACCTGGGCTCGTGGTCAAATTGTTAATTATTATTTATGCATACGTCATTTTTCTCAGGCTGATTCGTCGACCCTCTAACCCTAACCCTCACCTCATTACTATTTACTCCGTAGTCATCATCTTACTCTTAGCCGTCACTCAACTTCCCTCAACACATTTTTTATGATTACGTCACTACTCACTCCCCGTGTTCACTGTGTATAACCGATAGTTCTCCAAAACAGACGTCCTTACGAGGAATGCAATAGAAATTCATAAAGACACAAAGCAAGTGTCGTAAAGAAGTTCTTATAGCAGACACCGGTTTGAGCAAAAAGGATAAGTCAAGATATTGAGTTGTTACATATTTTCTATTTTGAAGATACATATAAGAACTAATTACATTTCAATAAAGCCGACCTCTTAGATTATCTTTAGGTTTCCTTATTTTAAAAGGATCACGAAATTCCTTCTTATCTTTAGGCGATAAATGTGGCACATTTTCCTCTGTCATAGGTAAATACTTTGATCTAGTCATCGATAGATGATGTTCATAGTCTTCTCTTTCTTTCGAGATTATCTTTACGTATATCATTCACTTTCCAATCGGCCCCAGAATTTCCCATTTATAAAACAATAAGTTTATGCTTTGATTATTCAACTGTAGAAGACGGTGTTAGAAAATAGGTTTTTCGTGTAGCCAGAACTATAGGTCACGGAAGTTAACTAGTTTCTTGATATGTCACCGATGTCAGACGATTTTGTGTATTTTCAGTCAGAGTTTGGAGATTAGTCGGAGTTTGAAGCTGGTTTTATAGCTGATTTTGAAAAGCTAGGAAACGCTTGAACCGATTAGAGTAGACTATTTTCTTTTCTTCGGGTGTTAATTGCCGGGCTTGTATGTATACTGAATATCTTGCATTATTGTTCCATATTACACATTATAGCATTAACAATTGGAGGATTTTGATACGATTGCCTCTGTATGAAACTTCCCAGTTGTTTCTGTAGCGCAGAATTATTTTCTCCAGGTAAAACATTGGTCTTAAATAAAAAAAAATCATAAAAAAAAAATCATCATTTATCGTCTGTTTCAGATCATGCGGGCATTAGATATCGTGAACCCAACTTGTGTTTTTTTGTAACTCTTCATAAATTCCTGAACGTGGCCTTGGGTTACTTGTCGAGCAAAGAAAGAAATCTGTTGTTTATCTCTCGCATATTTGAAATGCGTGATATAGCAAGCACTAAGACTGATGTTTCTTTTTTCTTTCCCATTATGAAATATATTTTGAACAATGTAAATGACGGACGTACATGTTTCTATGATGACTTCCTCTAGGGATATCGAAAAAGTGATCTAGTTTTTTCAACATCTGTAGGTATCTCTTCGCTCAGTTCAACAGTGTCCGGTATGGTTTTGATCATCTCAAGGTACATAGGCAGCCACTGTCCATAGCACCAAATAAAATGCGTTCAGGACGGGGAGAGGGGGTTATAGTTGTTCTTTCGTTCTCCAAAAGAGTTTTATATGAACATGTAATGCTAACTTGTAAATAAAACATACGTTTTAATAGGTACAGAAAAAAAGAAGGGAAGGACCATCCAAGTTGAACATCGACATTCCTATTCCATACAACTCAATAAAAGGTGTGTTGAACAATATGCTAATCGGGATGAAAAAGGCTTAATAATAGTAATTATAAACCGTAATTGTTGCATTTACAGAAGCTTTCTTATGGGCGTTGGTTGTTGGTGTTTGCGAACAGAATAACACGGTTTTTATTGTCCAAATTGAAGAGGAATATCCAAATTGTGATATTCTATTTGCTTTGTATTTTAAACATATAAAGTTTAACCGTCTTCTAAAGCAATATAAAAAGAACAGTGGCTCACTTTTTCATCAGGAATCAAATTTTAGACCTAATTCAGCCAAATCTCTTTGAATACGATACAAAAGATTCCACGATCATGTACCCTAGGCCTCCTATTGTTCATATTTTTTCATGCAGTGAATATTTTGCATTGCAATGATTTCTGATTTGGGTGCATGTCTAGACCATACGGATAATTAATCGCCTGTTGATATCGCTAACCGTATGGTCTCACAAATATATAGTGGTAGTACAATGATGCGAAAACGACATTCACTAAAAGCGAACTTCTCACATGCTTACGTCTTGGCATAACTAAATAAACATTTTTTTCTTTACCCAGCTTGTGACGTCAGATGCATATCAAAAAATTGTTCAAGATGGCGGAAAACAAGATTGCGTTTTGTTGAAATTTTCAATGTTGTTGCTGACAAAAGTCGTTCAGACATGTTATTTGTAGTACATTTGTAAATATGGTTTTAAGAAGAAAATCAAGAATTAAAAATTCTGATTTTTGTTGCCCTTACCCTTTAAGGTATAAAATTATCCCCGCGTAGGGCCGAAGGCCCGGAGCCCGGTGAGGGTGCTAATCTCGACATGCGTGGGGTCATTTTACACGCGTGCACAAACGTGATATCTGAACAGATTTCTGTGATCTGAATATTTATTTCTATGCATGGTACGTTCACTTGCGCGGTAAGGATTGTGGGGCACCGGGAACAATAAAATATATTCCTGAGAAAAAAACTTTGACAAAAAGACTTCAGAGAAGGCTTTTTTTGGATACGTATAGCCCGTTCAAAAAGACTGAAACAAATCAAAATTTAGGTATAAAGCAGAACAACATTCTTAGTAGAAGAAAACCCGTCACACCGAAACTCGAAAGGATGAAAAAGCACTAGCGAAATAACGAACGAAGAAAAAGGCCGAAATGGTTAAGTTTAATACGGTATAAAATTAATCACGAAAATTTAGTAGCAATGCTGTTCGAGTTTCTCTGTTTTTAATATATCCTGTCAATGTTACAGTAATTTTGTTTTCGATTTCGTGTGTCGTTAAAGTACTTTAAACGTATCCGTTATATGTTTTCCCTTGCGGCTTGCCCGTCGGTTGGCTGGCGTCTTATATATTTCTCCTTTTAAATATTTTTCTTATACTGTATATGGTAAAACCAATTCTACAGTATGGTATTAAAAACTTACCGTACGGTAGCTCGTTTGTAATTTGGCGTAAAAATCGGCGAAGGAGCAATTTTTCGTCTGTTAGACATATAAATGCTACATGTTAAAATATTACAGATGTAAAGACTGCATGAAAACAGTTTTTCCATGATTTTAAAAAAGAAGTTATTGATGTTGTAAGCATTGAAGGTGAAAACAGTTTTAACACAGTTTTTGACAGTTTTGAGACGAAACTTGTTTTTGTTATTTTATAAATGAGTTTGAAATGCCAATGGCAGATACCTTTGAAAAATGCAAATATTTTTAGATGCTCTGGCAATATTCTTTGTAAACATGGAAAGAAAATATAACCCTAATATTTTGCTTGTATCTTGACTTTTGCTTCAATGGCCCGGTGGTAAAATCGTCAGTTTGCACGCAAAATGGTCGAGTTCAAACCGTGGTGGCGACCTGTGTCTTTCTTCATCTTCATCTCAATTTTTTTTTCTGAATATTGTCTTGAAAATTTTCTTTGTTACTCATTACCTTTTTCTTTTAAAATTATAGTTAAACAACTTTTTTTATTTCAAATATTATACTTTAATTAAAGGTTTACTAGAAATACATGAATGCAACAACCCCTCGCCTGCTTTATATGCATTTTTTAACCCCACTCCCCCTCCCCTAATTTCTGTTTTTGTTGTATTAATGACACACAGATCATCTTTAAATTTTAAATGTATTTTTGAAACACACACCCCCTGATTAAAATATTAAAGCCCTCCTGATATGCATTTATAGGGTGACTAACTGTTTACTTTAAGATTTCTGATTTGAAAATTGAGCATTTGAAAGCAAAACTTAGGTTTCCTTAATTGAACTATAGCTGTAAAACATATATTCATTGTTTATAGGTTTCCAAGTGAATTATTTTTAGCAAGTCTTTAAATGGCTTCCCTCTGCTGTTCTGCATACATGTTTTGCAAAGGCAGAATTAAAAGTTAACAGCTCCAAAACTACATTTATAATATAAAGTCTGAGATAAAAACAATTCAGTAGAATCGGATTCCAGAAAGAAATATTAAACAGACAACGTTTCTGGCGAAAATTTGGAAATACTGCCTAGAAAATCGGCAAAGTCGGCCCATGAGTATTATAAATAATAAGAAGTCCATACACAGTCAATGAAAAACACCACGTCCAGATAAGTTTTTAAAAAGGTAAGCACGAATATAAGTGGAGCTGTATATCATTTAGGTTTAAGCGAAAACATGAAAACAACACAATATATTAAACTTTATATAATAGATGCTAGATTAAGTTTAACGGACGAGTGACTATAAAAGGGCTTTTATTTAAACGTATTGCCGGTCTTGGAACTTAATATGTATATATATATATATATATATATATATATATATATATATATATATATATATATAAACAGCTTCCAGATTTTCGTCTGCCTTGCTTTTTCTACACGCGTGTAAAATGAACTCCACGCGTGTCGAGATTAGCACCCTCACCGGGCTCCGGGCCTTCGGCCCGTCGCCCGGCTCGGGGAAAACTATATTTTGAATTGTTCCAACGGCTATTTCCAGGCTCCCAATGAAAAATAGCGCGAAGGTGTTTTCCTATAAATCAAAGGGTCGTGCAAAGGATATTCACAAAAATTCGTGTAAAAAAGGGTGAGGGGTTGTTGTGTTAACATTTTTCTAGTATAAATAGTATTATTTGATAGATATAATTTCAAAATTTTAAAACATAATATTGCTCACACAAAATCATGGTTGGCCTTACTATTTACGTTCTTAATTAAGCATGCAGGTCGCACATGGGGAGAATTAGGCCGCACTTGAGTCGTGCTTGAGTTTCACCAAGATATGTATATGCATTACATATCTCATAAAATCATCCAATTCAAAACAAAATTGTTTTAATTTAATTACTTTGGATTGTAAAAGAATATTTCCCTCCAAAATTTATCTGCCATTTGTAGAGCTGTAACGTATAACATTCACACGAGATTATATAATAATTATGATCGTCATAACACTCCAGCAGTGTAGGATCCAAAAGCGTAAGTTTCCAAATGTTCTTAATTGGTTCCTAAATCCATTTCTCCAAACAAGAAAATAGAGTTGAAATACGAGACGTGGTAAGTACGGTAGATGGTTACATGCAGTATGACTTAACGATTCAACAAAGATTATATAATATAGCTAGAAACATGTACGCTTTGCGAACTCATTTTTATATGGCTGTACATGTTCTGTAATTCTTCATGAATGTGAGCACAGCTACCCAGGAAAACGCTATGACCTCTGACAGTGCATATTTTGTACTATGTTTTATTGTAATTACACTACTGTACCTAGAACTGATCATTTTCACCGGCAAGTAGCTACAATAAATAACTAGACCAATGCGATAAACTAATACATGGCTGTGTTGTTTTGTGTCGAGCCTGCGTGACCAATGTTTCATGGGGGGATAGAGGTGAAAGGACTGCTTTCCATTGTCCTATTCATAAAGCGTACAAACTTCATTAGTATTACATGACGTCATACAGCAGATCGAAAATAAAGAGATTTCTTTGTCAAGCCAAACTTAAACTCGTGCTTTATTTTAAAAAATTTTTTCTGACTTATTTTTTGCTGTTCAAACTTATAAATATAAGGCCTGTTTCATACGTTGCTCTTCTCATGCGCCAAACCCAATGAAAATCAGCTAAATACTTGCAGAGGCGGACTGGCCCACCGGGATACCGGGAAATTTCCCGGTGCGCCCCTTGGTTTTCCGTTCCAGGCGCCCCCATAAAAGACAATTAACATTCCTAGACTACAAGTCATAAACACAGTAATATACAATTTGTATTTTCTAAACTATTTACTCTGCATGTAATTGTGTTATCTTTTCTTTGTTATTCACTCTTCATAAGATGTAACCATGTGTAATTTTTCGGTTATACAATACATTTTGTAACTCTAATAAGACTAAGACTAATTTTAAGATTTTAAGAGGCTGTTTAAATGCAAGGCGGGACGGGACGGATAGCAGCGTTTCAATATTTTCCCTTTATTTATCTCATTTCGTTTATATGAAGAATGTGTTTGCCAGGACATTTTTGTCCCGTCCCGCCTAACCGGGATCCCCGTTTCCTAGCTTAACCATAATATATAAATGCTCTGACGCTCTATCCCGCCTTAGTATAATTTCATAGTGGAAAAGAGGCTTTCCAGCTTTCTGATTGGTCCGCTCAGCGGTGAATCTGAGGTGATAAGTCACCGCCTAACGCGGTGACTATTGCATCACAAGAAATTGTTCTTCAAAAGTAGTTTTGGAAAAGAGACTGGTACTTATTCAACACTGCACTGACTTTACTCGTTTCAGTCTCCCCTTTGGAGTTGTCATTTTGAAGTATGAGATTTTAGAATTTGTCGATTCACTGTTGATTTTATTTTTCAAAATGGTGTCTGTAGTTTTTGAAACAAACAAAAGAGCATAATACTGAAAATATTTATCACTGAGATGTTGTACATATCAAATATCGTAAAAACAAAACTTTGTAAAGGTAAGCAAGTATATTTTCTACAATTCTTCGTATTTTCTAGCAAATTTTGGTTAGGTTTTGGTCGTAGCGATGTTTTCGAAAACTTCGTCATGAGTGAAGAACATAATAAACATGAATTAAGTGCAAAAGGTCTGTATCACAGAAGCCAAAACACCAGAATAAAAGTCTTTTTAGCATATTTTGAATGTATGTACAAGTTCAATTCCAAAGTAGGATGTTGTTTACTCTTTTTCTGAAATTATTTACTGACAAAGACTGTGGCTTGCTAACATCGTCTGTGAATAAACAGAATCACCACTGTTGAAATGAAAGCAGTTGCTTAAAAGTTTTTGTTTCGTTCCCCGCAGGAACGAAACTGTTACTGTATTAGCTTTCCATTGACATCACAAAAGAAACTGTCATCACAGATGAAAATCGTCCAATCGTAGTGCAGTGTTGTTGACATAACTGTGATCTTATCCAATGAAATCAAAATTCCGCATAAAAAATTTAGTTGGAGGCGTGGTTAAACGCCAAAACGAAGTGAAAATATTGCTGATCTAGAGTAATTTGAAGACGTAAACAATCCCGTGCGAAGCGAATCATCAATCTTGTGCTGTAGAAAGTAGGAACTTTCCCCTCGTTGAACTTGAGAATGCATTCGTTATGTATGGCAACTGCGCGTTCCAAAAGGTCAGTCGCACTGTTTCACGCGTGTCTAATAATTTTAAAACATAGCTATTTTATGAACAATGTCAATAGTTTGAGGCTGGAAGTTCGTTATCATTCATTTGTGGCCCATCTAAATGGATTATTCTGATTCGAGAATTAAACTATGACCTATGACGTCGAAAATGATGATAGTCCGTTATTGACCTAATTTATATTGATCCTTTTGGCCTTGGAAATTTATGGATTTGCTATTGGCGATTATTCAATAAATACCGCGGTGTCATAAATAAATCAGCTGCATGAAATTTAATAAATGCGACGTGCTAGTGTCTCGCAATTTTCCCGAGAAAGCAATTATTTTGGTAACGTTTTATTTTCCTCTTATAGACGGTCAGAAGAGTATTGCTACTGAATAGAAGATTTACGTTGCCAAAATAATTGCGTTCTCACGAAAATCGCGAGACCGCTAGCACGTCACATTTAAATTCAGTCGAATTTATGCGACTGTGAATAACTTGAAACAATCAATAGAGCCTTCCCTCTGGACTGCGGAGGAGAGAGTAATCCGTCATGATCAGACGGTACAACGTCTGAAATGTGTGTTCGTTTTATTAGACGAAGCTTAAATTATTTTTTTGTAGTTTTATTATAATCTTCTCGCTTCAGCATATTTCTAGTTTGTTTATATGCAAAACAAAAATCGTCTAAATTAAATTTGTCGCATGAAACGCAGGCGCGTAGTAAAAATTGTCGCGCCAGTCTACATCATTGCTGTTGAAACAGACCCTCATAAACGACTGACCGGAACGAAACAGCTATTTCTTTTAAGAAATAGTTTCTTGTTGTTTCAACGTTATTGGTGTTTTATCGACCTCTGAAATTATACTAAAACAATTAGTCACCTCAGTCTCGGTGACTATCGGTGTATTTACCTCGCCGCTTCGCGGCTCCGTAAATATTCACCGATAGCCACCTCGACTTCGGTGACTAATTGTTAATTATAGCCGGGACGATATGACGGGTAGCTCTTTATTCGATGTAAATGAGTGATAACGGCTAGTAGGAGGACAGCAGCTCTTTATAATACGTTATTTATATTTATTTCTTTGTTATTCTGTGGTTTTTACAACTTTCTAGCTGTGTAGTGAAACGTCCCGGTCGCAATTATCCCGCCTGAAAACATTCTCATACTAGAAATACATGAATGCAACAACGCCTCACCCGCTTTTATTAAATGCTTTCTTGAAACACCCCCCACCCACCCACCCTGATTAAAATAAGCACACCTGATAATCACAGCCAATATAAAAACAAACAGATACAAAAACAAATGATAATCCTCAAGCTCATTCTATAATTTATGGATAAGATGAACATATCAAAGCAAAACTTAGATTTCATTATTAAATTCTGGTTGTGCAAAATGTTTTTAGGTTTCAAAAGGGATTATTTTTAACAAGCTTTAAATGGCTTCCCTATATGTTTTGCAAAGGCAGATTTAAAAGTCAACAGCTCAAAAATTACATTTATAATAGAGTCCGAGATAAAAACAATTCGGTAGAATCGGATTCTTGAAAGCAGTATTATTTCAGTCGAAAATTTGGAAATACAGCCAAAAAAATCGCCAAAGCCCATGGCCATGAATGATGAGTATTTAATAATAAAAGTAATGAAGTAATGCCAATGAAAAACATCACGTCTACATAAGCTTATAAAGGTAGTGTTTTGAGTTAGCTTTAGTTAAGCTGATTCATGGTTTGGACGAGCAAAGGGAAAGCACGAAAACGTGAAGCTGTATATTGTTTAGGTTAAGCGAAAACTTGAAAAATATAACAAGAATCCTACCGTTATATTTGACCACGGAGTGAGTGACTGCAGATCGTGTTTTTGTTTACCATACGGCGTTTGGTTTCTTCAAGTTCTCTGGTTTCTCTTCAAGATATATTAAACGGGTTGTTTGTATCCTTCTTTTCTTCGTGCTCCATTTCGGTTCGTTTAAATAAACGAAAGCAAAATACTATTTGTTTGAGGAGTTCATAGTTTTCTTCGTCGCTAGTCACCAGTGTCCAACTATTCTTACCGCGTGACGTCGTACCAAACATATATATAAATATATATATATATATATAAACTATTTCCCAGATTTCGTCTCCCTCGCTTTTTCTACACGCGTGTAAAGTGGACTCCTCGCATGTCGAGATTAGCACCCTCACCGGGCTCCGGGCCTTCGGCCCTCCGCCCGGGCTCGGGGATAAACCTGGGATGAAAAACGTCCCGTACCGCTTACTTGTCCCGTCCTGTCTCCCATGTGAACAGCCCCTAAAGCTGGATTTCCACTAGGCGTAAAATATCACGTGCTAGATCTTTTCTTTTGTCTTGTGAGTTTCCATGTGGAACGAAGTAGAAAACTATTCAATATGTACAATAGAAAAGTCGAGCGCGCGATATTTTACGCCTAGTGGAAATCCAGCTTAAGAGTAGTTGAATCGTGGAACAGTAATTCACTCGTAGTATATAATACATTATTGTCTATTAAATGTTGTTGTCACAAAAAAGTATGGGCATACATAAATCGTGCTTAAAATGAAAAATTCCGCTATCAAAATCGTGGAAATACAATTTCAGAGGGTCAAAAATTCAAAAATTTCCTTAGAAGCCGGAACGGCACGCTCACTCCCCGGCCGGGACCCTTTAGAACACTCCGGCTTTGCACTCGGCCAGGCGCCCCTTTCATCTAATTTTCCGGTAACTTTTCTGCTGCCAGTCCGCCCCTGAATACTTGTTTATACTGATTTGCATTAGGTTCGGGGCATGAGAAGAGCGAGGTTTGAAACGGGCCTGAACGGTGAGAGACCGCGCTTCCTAATACATTTAATTAGCAATCTTGAAGGCATAACGACTCTATTGTTATCTTTGGAGGAGTTGACAATTTGGTTGCGTAAGACTCAACCAAATCAATGGGAATTTAACCGATACTTTTGGTGATAAAAGTCGAAACTTTGAATAGCTAGGACGATGGGAAGCTAATTAGTGAACGATCCGCTCGTTGATTTTGATTGAATTGCTCTATAAATTAAACGTGGGAATCTATTGATGCGATATGTTTTGCAAAATAGGGGTAAAGGTTGTTTTGTATAAAAAATTAAGTGATTTTATGCGATAGGTTATGTGTAGAAACACTACATCATGCAAGTATTGTTTTATTGCGTTACAGTTCAATCATTTATTTTTTACTCAGCAATCATCGTTAGTGAGTTTCCCTAAGTTTTTTCAGATTATAAAACGATATTAATAAATATAGCACCGCATAAGAAATCGTAGTGACTGTGGTGAATGGCTGTACTGGATAGTTCTGAAATTAACTCAGTTCGAAAATGAGCATAATAATAATAATAATCCTAAATGCATAGTACTTCCTTGTAGTATTTATTTACTGTTAAAATTACTCCATTTCTTTTATTCTTAGCTTCTTCTTCTGCTAATTTTCGAACAATTCTTTTTATAATTATCCAGTATAGCCATTTATCATGGTCAAAACGTTTTTCCATGTTATATCTAAATTTGTCACTTACGACAATATCAATGTTTTAAAGCAATGCACCTCGTACGGATAGAAAACCACTCATGCAGGTACTTTTATCTATGTTTAAGAACACTCCCGTTCATTCTTTAAGCTGTCCTTACATAAGTAACGTGAATATAAGTCTTGAGAAACATCTTAATATCTTGCATTACGATACGTGGAAGTGTCCGAACGTAGGGACAAAAACAGTAAGTGTTAAGCTACGTTCAAAACCATCTCAGCTGAAATATCTAACATTTGTATGTGCCCTGAATTTTGTCGAGTCCTATAACTAATGCAATATTGTTTTAGCAGTTAAATAAATTACACTATGAAAACACATTTTATTTTTTATTTTTCTCTAAATGTTCTAGTTATTCTCAGACCTTCATCTTGTAAGAATGCCAATTGGTGGTCTAGTTTTGATAAGAATGGATGGTCGCTTTGTGGCGACAACAGGATTTTCATCACAGGATTTTATCGTAGTCATTTGTCCTCATGGGACAAAGACGAAATATACCGACTTGAAGAAGCAAAATGTTGTCCTTCTATCTCATTGTACACTGGCCAAGCTAGTGATTGCAGAAAAGCCAATTGGTGGGGAACTCTCGACAAGTATGTTTTCTCAAACATTTAGTATTCTAAGATCTTCATGCATAAAATAAGTTAAAATTCATTGTTTACAGCAATCAACCTTATATTTTTTTTCTGTTTAAAGGTGCCACACCAAAAAAAAAAGTTTTATTATAAAAATTTATATGAATGTCTCTGTTCCTCTGTATTTACTGAGAAAAGTATATAAATATACTGCGTAATAACTATTTAAGCTTTGCCTATTTATCCTTGCTAAGCTTTCATCATAACAGCTGCTAGCCGCATTATTCATCTTGATAGTTTTTCAATAATAACGTCGCTCTATATGTAAATATAAAGAGCAAAATCTTTTATAATGTATACACTGCTAAAGTAATTTATTTTCATTATTCCCCCCAAAAATAGTGTTTTTGAAAAGTAACAACTTCGCAAAGTTTTTAAATATTTTTCTAAAATTTTCTTTAATTTTGTTTCAAACTACAGACCCTTCTACCAAAACATGCCAGCGATTTTTAAATTTACTTTCGTTTAATTTTTATTAATGATTGCATCGTAGTGCATA
Source organism: Corallium rubrum (assembly GCA_964035015.1). NCBI lineage: Eukaryota > Metazoa > Cnidaria > Anthozoa > Scleralcyonacea > Coralliidae > Corallium > Corallium rubrum. The sequence continues at coordinate 92,151,253 of OZ035997.1, forward strand.
ACATAATCCACTTTTCCTAAAATAGAAAAGAAAGACAAAATTAATATATAGAAAAAAAATATTTAAAACGTTGCGAAGTTGTAACTTACTTTTTTAAAACCACTATTTTGGTAAAAAAAATTGACAGGAAAAAATGCCCTTAAAATATACATATAAGTATAAAGTATTTTCTCAAAAAAAATTCTATGTTTTTGTAAAGAACAAATTTCAATTTATTGTTTTTCCACTGATCTGTTACAAAATTTAATTTAAAAAAACACACTTTCTATTTTTCCAAGAAACGCCAGGCATCGAGTCTAGTTTTACAGATGGCGTATGACAGGTCGACACGAGTGACTTAGCTACAGTAGACTGCCAAATTAAAGAATACAGTGACAACTGCTACGTGAGAATCAGTATGAAAGGCAGAAATATTACTCGAAGAGCTACTTTCTGCAACTGTTACCTAGTATACCTATATGCATGCATAATAGAAAAATTTTATTTTCTTATATTAATTTGTTATAAGTGTTTGATAACTTTCTCCAAAAATTAAAGTCTGGTGCTTTTAGGATTCTTCTTAGTCGGCCAAGAGAGAATAAATCTTGGAAGAGTTGACACAATTGATTTAACACACTGCTCTCAAACTTTATGTGCACTTCAATTCCATTTTTATATGTAATATATTACAACAGATATTGTTAGTTTCTTAGCACGACTGAAATTTAACTCTAAAATTTCCTTTATACATTGCTCTACATGAATAGAGTCACTGGTTGTCAATAAAGACTGAATTTATTAAATATCATTGGAAATAAAATTCAGTTTGAAAAAAAGGCAATAAAAAGAACAATCGCTTTTTGCCAAATTATTTCTACATTCGACATTTCAGTATTTATCTTCATTTCAGTATTCTACATTCGACTTGTTTCAGTATTCAAAGATAGCACAGCTATCATGTTTCTAATTTTGGGGTACATTATGCTCAAACACATACTATCACTCTCATTTGGCGACAAACGCACACATGCCGCCCGCAGTATGTACAAAGCAATGATTAGTCACGCGGTATGCTGCCGAAAGCCTTTCAGATGGCTTCCTGCCGTTTCTTCTGTTGTCATGACACGAGTGACGTTTCAAAAAAGCCGGAAATTTACATTTAATCCAATTTATTTCAAAAACAAGTACGGTTACCATATTTTTTTTTGCACGAAAACATTTCTCAAACTTTAAGTAATCAATAGGCAGATTTAAATCTAAATTTAGATCTAATTTTTTTACTAAATTAAACAACAATGATTTTTCTTCCGTAACGATTAAAGTTGAATGTAAAGAATGTTTTTAAAATCTCCTTATTGATTACTTAAACTTAGAGGATTTTTTTAGTGCAAACTGAGAATTAATAGTAACCGATCAAATCGTTCTTGAAATAAATTGTATATAATGTGAATTTATGGCCACTTTAAACATCATTGTTGTCATAGCAACAGATAATTATATACACTCGGTTAATAGTATTTGATGTCCGGAACGTTAATCTATACGTGACTTTAGTTTCAGACTTTGAGAAAATATCCATGCAGATTATTCAAATTTTGAAATTTACATTTTTCACTTTTCAATAAACCGCGTAGAGAGGCAACTTAAACAATGTATCAGAAATACGGAGTTTGTTACTGATATCATCCGGGGTGAGGATCAAGAGTGAACAAAAAATATTTTTTGTCAATTGGTATGTAACACATCAACTTTCAACAGACACCATTTCTGCAATAATGTGGATTCATTAGTAACTTTAAAACTGCTACAATAGCCTAACTCTGGTCACAAATACAATTTCCTATTTATAGCATATGTGCCGGCTAACAGTGAATTTACTGCCAACAAACAAAGATTTTTAACAGTAATAATTCCGCTAGTCGGCTAAAGAAGATTTTGTTCTCAACTTTGATCCTGCCTCGCGGATATATAGCATAACCGAGTGCCTTAAAAAGGCTATCGGCTGTTATCTTCTCAACTGTTATTTTTTATTCTATTATTTGTCTGACGATTACTACATGTATACTCAACTATCAATTTATCACTGCCAACCATCAAATTATCATATTCCCAACTATTAATTTATCGTTTTTTAGTATTGTTTATGTTTTTTAGTAGTAAATTACAACTTGAAATATTTTTACCATGTGTGGTTTATCCTAAAGATTGACATAAAATAATCACTCTAATAATATAGAGGGAAAAACTACTTGAATATGATTGACTAATGAAGAGGGCTTTTTTTTTTGTAATTCAGAGCAAAATTACTTGCAGTTGATTGGTCGCTTTGTTACTTAGCAACAGTGCATAACCTCAAAAGACTGATTTTTTCCAACAAATCTGCAAGGTTTTTCGGTCTGAAAATGCTTTTTTGTTTATTTTGAACTAATTTAAACTAGTGAAGGAGTATAAACTATTAGTGAAAATGAATACACTAGAAAATTTACGAACTTTCGCCTGTGTTTTCAAAAAGAAAGCAACAGGTACAGCGATTGAGCATGGAAAATTGGAATGTTGCCGAGCACCGACCGTGATTTAAAGGTACATGTAGTCTTCGACATTTTCTGGACATAACATAGCTCTTGAATCATGATTTTGCCCGCTATATTATTAAAACATAATCACATGATTAAAATTTTAAAACACTCGTGAAATTAAACCTTAATTTTCTTCGGCCCCATGCGATTACCTATACAAAGCTTAAACTTTGGTATCAATATTAGTGTGTAAAAAGGATTTAAAAGTTGTAATCGGGTAGTTGTCAGTGTCTTTAACGTGGACGGTGACTTTTACCTTTGCTTGACTATTACAAACATAAAAATATTGAGATTTCGGCCTCACATTTTTTCGTAATTACATGTACCACACCCTTGGTTAAAAAAACAGTTAATAATAATTATTATTCGATTTATTTTTATCTTCCTTTTAATTGGTTGAGAGACCCCTACGTCACCTGCAAATAACTGCCAAGAAATAACAGTTTGCTCATGCGCATTAGCGGGAAATGTTGTTTTGCAGCAAATAATATTTTGCTCATGCGCGTTACAATTAACTTCGGTAATCGCTCGTTCAGTCAAGCCGCCAAGAAATGAGTGAGCGTAGAGTAAAATCCCGTCAACAAGGACCTACATTTTACCAAATGAATCATACTAGGGTAACTGGTTCTTATATTCTTATATAAATAAATTCTTAATTTCAGCTTGAGGTTCTTATAGTTGAAGGTCCTTGTTAGCGGGTTTTTACTGTAATTACAGGCAAACAATGTCAAGTAAAAAACAAATCATTTATTAAAACAATTATTGAACTCGGTTTTCACAAAATATCGTGATTTGTCAGTGTCTCGCAGTTCAGTTATTTGCCTCTGCCTTCGGCAACGGCAAATAACTGGTCTGCTCGCTACTGACAAATCACGATCATTTGCTCAACCTCGTCCAATAATTGTTAAATGTTAAATATTTTTTACAGACCAGGAACATGGAGTACTTGCCCGTCTGGTTACTTTTTAAATGGATTGTATCGCACCAGTGGTAATCATTTACACAATATCGAGGAAGGATACTGTTGTAAGCCAAAAACTCACCCCAATTTGTACGACGAGTGTTATGATGAAGATATTCGACATCGATTTGATAAAACAGGGTGGTCTGAGTGTAGAAGAACTGGTTACTTTGTCACTGGAATTTATCGAGATCCTTATAAGGACTGGCTTCACAATATTGACAAACTGAAATGCTGCAAAATGTGGACAGGTACGTAAATCTAGCCTGCTTGCATGCTCTAATTGGGAGATTCGCTGTAGAAGAAGAGAGCCTGCACGAACTACATACAAGTTTGAAATCCACTCTCATTCGAGATAAAGTCAGTCAGCTCATATAAGTATATACAGGGGCACACATTCCAAACTTTTTTGGGGGAGTGCTTTTCGCTATGGGACTTTTTTATCAGTAGTGTCGAAGCTATGCACCTTCCCGGTCAAGAAAATTTTGAAATTTGGATGCCCTGAAGCACCATTTCCAGCACTCTCAGGCGAATATTTCGGTCAAAAAGGCACGGTAAATTGATTGTAATTTTACGCTTTTTTCCCCATGAAAAATGACATATTTACCGAGTTACACCTCCTCCACAGCAGGGCCGCAAGTAGAAAATTTCGAGGGCAGGGGTTGAACGCAAAAAAAGGCAAAGTCGTTCAGTATTCTAAACAACTTGGGATACTAGATATCCTCGTTATGCTTCTTCGAGAACACTCAACAACCACAACCACAACAACAATCAGTGCCGTAGCAAGGTGTCAGAAAGTGGGGGAGGTGGACAGTAGTAGCAATTAGTGACGCATTTGCAGGGGGGTCCGGGGGTACTCCCCGGAAATTTTTGAAATCTAGAACCTCGGAAACACCATTTGCAGCAATTTGAGCGAACTTTTTCATCTAATTCGACAGCGAGTATAGTTGAAATTTTACTGTAGAAACGAAGAAATTATCACACCAACATACCCTACAGGTTGCCAAAATCCAGCTCTATCTCTATAATTAACCAACCATGAGATTCGAAAGCTGAGCACACAAATTAAGAAAAGCGGTTGTCTTTAGGAAAAACTTGGTGTAGCATATTACAAACTGGGTACGAGATTGAAGCCGAACTAGAGTCTCACCAGATTTGCGGAGAATTGCATTGCGTACTACAACAGACGATTAATTATTTGTTTATCTGATGTCTAACCTAGTATTAGAGGTCTCACAAAAAGGGCAGGGGTTAAAAAGGGCAGGGGTTGCAACCCACCTAACCCCCCCCCCCGGGCCCCCCCTAGTTGCGCCCCTGCACAGCTATTGATTTCCCAGCTTCTTTCTTTTATAACGTCCGGAGTGCAAATAAATTAAAAACATCTGCGGAGGAGGTAGTGTGCCGAGTTAAACCTCAAGAAATCCCATACTACCTACTCAAATTAAATTTATCATGCTCGTATGAATCAACGTGGACGAATTGGGTTTAAAATTAAATATTTGGAAACTTTGTCACAGTTATTTTGAATTTCCGTGAGCCAACACTATGGAGTACAGCCCTAAAACAAATACTTTCTTAGGTATATGGAAACAGACCTCTATCGGGATACGAAAAATCCCGACTGAAGACCCCAGATCTATAAAATCGGGATTTTTCTTCAGTATCGCGATCGAGGTTGCGTCAGGATTCGGGATTTTGAAGCAAAATCGGATAAATACCCGAGGAAATCGGAATGGTTGGATACTCTGGATCAGTCTATTTGATAAGTTTAAAGACCATCTCTCCTTAAACTCATTTCCTCATGATCGAGTTCCCAAAACCATCACACCGGACGGTCAAGACGGACAGAAAAGTAGTCGGATCGACAATTTGGGACCGACTTTTTCAACCGATTCTCAATTGTTGGGGGTGGGGGGTGGGGGGTCACATACCCCCCCCACCCCCCACACACACCCCTAATGTGCGCCCCTGAGTATATACCATATGTGTATATGTTCGACTGACAAATCAAATCACAAAACATTTCGGTTTAGTCGACTGCGAGAAACAGATCGGTGGGATCATTTCTATTGTCGACGTGCCAATATGCCATTATTGAATATTTGTCTTGTTATCCTCAATTTTGTCTGCTTATATTTTTTGGCGATTTTTTATGTTTTTTACAAGATTTGCTGAATGTATTGCTATAAGTACACAATTTTTTTTGTTTTAATAATTCTAAATAAAGCCTTCATGCAATACGTACCTTTTTGCAGTTTTCAATTTCATTTCAAAATCCGATCTGGAATCTATTACCTCGAGTTTTTAAGATTATTGCAAATCCATAAACAGCACTGTTTACAAGGAATAAGTGCATTTAAGAAAGAATATCGTGCCATTTTTGTCTTCGAAATGTCTAAAAATTACTTTGAATGCGTTAACTAAAAATATAGTCTACACTTAGTGGCCGTTCATAGGAGGCGGGCTAGCCCGATTATCGGGGTGATTTTATATCACGAAAATCTTACTACGACCACTGATCTCAAATAATAGACTCATTATACTGGATAGAGCATCCGGTGCTCGCTGTGGAGTCGGAATAAATTAGTGGTGGCCATTTCAAGTGGGACCGACTTGGTTTTCATACAGCCACTTTTAAGTTCTCCCATAGCGACAGATATATGTTACAAAAATTTAGCTCGTTTTCGTTAAAAACCCGATCATTTAAAGCGAAAACCAGAGGCGAAAACTATGATTCAGCAATATTGTGGGTCCCACCGGATATGGTGTCCGCGAGATTTTTAGCCTCACTTCCGACTTCAATTTTTGCCACGCGCGAAACAATAGATGCTCTATCCAGTATAATGAGTATACTAGAAATACATAAACGCAACAACCCCTCGCCCGCTTTTAATACATAATTTTCTTCAAGTAAGCATCCAATTAGTTTTTCTTAATATATTGTAACACCCCTCTGTCTCATGCAGTTCTTACAATAGCACCTGTCATCGAACCGAAGTAAATATAGTACAGTAAAATCGGACTGTCAAGATGAAGCAAAAAAAAACACCCAAATCTTTATTCGAAAATATACAAACGATAAAAAAATGTGTCACGTTCTAGTCGTCCGACCCACTGCATGGCATTCTCAGCGAGACACGGCAAAAGCAAACGATGCACAAAAACTAAAGTGACTAATTGTTTCAACTACATGAATTGCAAAGTTGAACCAAAAAGGAAAACTTAGTTTATGCTTTGTATGAATCTAAAATAATATTCTGTTTACATCAAATTACATGGACGTTGCCAAAGTGATCTTTATTTTAGATTTTGCAAGCGTTTAAATGGCTTCCTTGTCTGTTTCACAATGACAGAGAAACCAACGTATTAAAATTAATACCTCGAAAACTATAAGTACAATAGAACTAAAAACAAACCAGTACAATCAGATTGCCATGAAAAAGTAACAGGCAAGGTTTCAGTCAAAAATATGAAAAAACAGCGGAGAAAATTGACAAAGTTCATATCAATCAAAAGAGTATGTTGTTAATATTAAACGTCAAAATAAAAAACACTAGAAAACACGTCGAAAAACACCACAGAAAACAAATTAGCGAATCTATTTAAGAGATTGAATACCAGAAATAAGAGAAAACAAAAATATGGCAGTATAAACAGACTGTTTTTGATTAATCAAACGGCAAATTTTCATCAAGAAAAATATGGAAAACATATATACCACGTCCTAAAAGATTGGCGTCTTCAGCAAAACACAGCAAATACCATCAACGTAATAAAATTGATATCTCTCAAGATGAAACAAAAGGGAAACTTTCATTCGAAAATATATTTCCAGTGGTCAAGTAAATATGAAAAACTTTAAGCTTACCTTTTAATAGTGACTTTATAGTCTTAGCACGGAAGTTTTATACCTTCGAGTTTATTCTTGCTGCCATCTTTTAGTTTCCATTTTACTCACAATAAACAGCCGTTTTTCCTCAGTTTTTCTTTCTGTTCCTTCGAAAGAGATGTACTAACTGATCCAAAAAGTGACTTTCTTTATTCTCGTCCAGAGATTCTCGTCACCAATAAATGATTTCGCAATATTAAAAGACGGTTTATTTTGCTATCGTGATCACTAAATGATTTTAAATGCTGACGTCAGCCAATCAATTTCCGGCTTCATATTGTTACCAGTACTACCCCCAAATTTTTACGGCGCAACTTGAACATCCTACCAAGGACTAAATATATAAATATTCAAATCGCTCAAAATCCCCTCCTTGCTTTTTCTACACGTGTAAAATGGACTCCACGCGTGTCGAGATTAGCACCCTCACCCGGGCTCCGGGCCTTCGGCCCTACGCCCGGGCTCGAGGATTATTTGAGATCAGTGACTACGACTCTTTGAGAAATGCAAAATTACATAACGAAGAAAAATTGGATTTGTTTTTCTGTATGTGTAGCACACGGAGTATTCCTTTTTGTACAATAGTCAAAGAAAGATTTTTGTGACATAAAATCAGTCCAGTACTATGAAGGCATTATTTATAGTATTTAAATGTTTTCTGATAGAGATGACGCGTGTCTCTCTGCAATTGCTTTACCCTAAGCTAGATCTGAATATTGGGGACTCGAAAGTCCCCGAAAAAAAGACCCAATAACCCAGATTGAACCCAGCTTGTCGATGATTATGTTTGAACGTATCGTAGATAAAAGTAATAATAAATCTACCTACTTTTTCCATTTTTTTATTTAGGTGCATAGTTCTACTCAATAACGCCAAAGAAAAAAAGGAGAAGTAGTTAATTTATAGTTCGTAATGTTCGTAGTAAAAGACAGTGTAGTTTAATGTCATTAATGGGTAAAAATAAAACTCGACTGAACATTCTTTTGTTTGTCCAAATTTATTATGTCTTAAGTTTATCTATTGAATATCTATATGCATTAAAGACCGGTGTGGCGGTCTGAGATTGTTACCGTGCTGATATTGTATATGCATGGATTCATAGTTAGTGGAGGGGGATGGTTTGGAAACTCGGCAAAAGTCAGTGTTCTATGTTTATGTTCAATTTCTCTAATTTCACGGTCACTGAACGTATTATATTTTCTGTATATAATGAAGCAGTCATCCAATAGCAACGTTTGCGTTTAATTAGTGTACACAGCCAGAAATCTCACAGACTTGTTACAACATGCAGGATTTTCGGGCTTGTTACAAGCTGTTGACAAGTTGCAACAAGCCTGTCGATTTTATCGTGCTCTGACAGACTTGTTACAACAGATCTGTTACAACATGTTGGCCGCAGAGCTGTAACAAGATGTTGGGACAAGTTGTAACGGACCTGTTGAGAACATGGAATATCAGATCTGATAGAACAACTTGTAGCAAGTCTGATGAAGCCGACGAGGTTGTTCCAACTTGTTTCAACAGGCTTGTCGCAAGATGTTATTGCCAAGCTTGCACCAAGTTGACAACAACTTGCGACGGACTTGTTATTGACAACCCGTGTTTCGTTTGTCACAACAAATTGGTACAAGTCTGCAGAGAACCTCAAATAAAATCCGTACAATTTATGGACGTTTTGCTGTGCTTTTTAGCTTTTCTGGCGCCGACAAATTAATTTATGGTTGCTTTATCACGTTTGGTCGAACACAAATTCGTTGTGGTATGAAACGTTAGACCCCTACGTTCTCTGTTTCGGCAGTATATCTAACCTTACTATATTTAAATAATTTGATTGCTCAGTTCCCCAAAGCTGCTATAACATGCCAGTTTTCCTAGTAAATCAATACTGCATGGGACTACCGTTGCAGAAATGAACAACATATTAAATAGCGGTTCATTTGAAGCAGAGAGAGAGAGAACGTTTATTTAGAATTTTATAACTTACGTCTTTGTGTGGGTAAAACGTCAAAACGTTTTTTGTGAACGGAAAAGTGTTTGAAACAAAGAAAAAAATAAACAATAATGAAGAACAATTACAGCTAATTATAAGCTAGTTATTGCTATTTATTCAAACTATAAATGTTTAGGAGAAAGACGGCACAACATCGGTTTCTGATATCACTACGAAGACAGCCATATCACAGCCAGGCATGTCGAGACATCACTATAATTCATTTTGAAAAAATTTGAAAGATATCGACTTATCAAAGCTATAGGAACATTAATACGATCATAATGCACATATTTATCACCTCAATCTTATGTTCAAGTTCACAGCAGGCATATTTTAGGGTTTATAACGAAAAAAACAGAACTTAGCTGAAATATCTTTAAGCCTAAAACTGTTTCCTCCACGGCCACGGCACTTCACGGCAAAAGCGACTTTCGAATTCGAATACAAAACTGCTTGTGTGAGTGATCTGTTACAAACCTTTTTGTATTTCCAATTTAATGGTTGTGGGTCCAATTTAAGTTTTGTTTGTCCGAAAAATCTTTGAGTTTCAAAGTGTTTCTTTCGAACAGCTTGTAAATAAAGTTCGAAGCTTCGAGGCTAAAAACAGGAAGTAATGAGCTTGCATCATTTTATGCTCAGAGGGCCAATCATATGCGATAAAATATAATCACCAGCCAATGAGAATAAGATTACGAAAACAAACTTGTGTCACCAACTTTGATTTTATTGAATTTTTAGCCACTTTAATATCATATAAGACAACGAACATTGGCACAGAATCCTTTCCGTTCTTGCCACTCCATTTCTATACATGGTTATATAAACTTTTACGTTTTTGATTTACGTTAACATTTGCGAATAGTATTGACATTTATTCAAGTGGTGAGTTGAACTAGTGAATTTACTTGCCAACCTTTAAGTATATTATAAAATACGACAGACAGTACGTGATAGTGCTTGTGCTGCCTATGGTTTAGTCTGACAAAATAATTTGATAAATATTTTTTCAAAGCCCTAACAGCTCTAGTTGACCGTGAAGTTGCAGTTTCCATTTGTTTTTTAAGGGGAAGCACTGGTGGCGTGTGCTGTTAGCGCGCTGCCTCTCACCAAAAAGTTAAGGCCGGTTAGACGGGCTTAATACTTGGGTGGGTGACCGCTTGGGAATCACCCCGTTGTCGATCTTTGAACTTATGTGAGTAGAGTGGTAGTTGATCTCTCCTGTGCTTCGAGGGTTTCTCGCCGGGTTCTCCGGTTTTCCTCCCTCCATAAAATCAACACCTTCTTATATCTTAGCTGTGATCCGTGGTCTGAACTGTGTTGTATGGCGGCTGCCTGGGGCCCTGGAGCGCCTTTGATATGCCTCGACACGGCCACGTTGATCTGCGGCCTTCGCAATTCAGCCCAAAAAAATTCACCTGTACAAGTAACCCAAAAATACAACCTTTTTTCTATACTGCGGAATGCTTAAAAGGTGCCCTCAAATGGCTCTCAAAATGCTGGAAATGCCATTTCAGAGATCAAATAACTCAAAAACTTCCGGGACTCCCCTAGAAGGCTCGGGCTTCGCCCTCAACCACCCCCTTTCAACAATCCGGGATCCGCTCCTGGACCGATCTGAGAAGTTCAGTGTGAACAGTCAAATAAAACTTGAGATCGATTATCAGCTCGCTTGCGAGCCCATGCACAGTAGTTTGGCCTGCAGTACATATCGCTTTTGCTTGAATTACACGAAGTAAGGAAGCTAATGACAATGAATGGTTCTACATTTTACATGTATATATTCACCGTGAAAGTGATGAAATATCAAAATATCATTCAATTTAATGGATTTTGCTAGGCACAGCTTTATTAATGGTTGTTTTAGTCCTCCTTAATGTAGTGCGACCACCGCAGTTTTCGAAGAAATTATTTGGTCCTTAGCGTAGGATCCAAGAAAGGTTGGAACTATTTCCAGGTATAACTGAAAATTGGCTATACTTAAACTTACTACGACAACCATCGCACTTTTCAGTTCCTTCGCAACTCCTTCTTTCACCTTCATCGTCGGTACAATAAACTTCGGTTATCTCTGAAGAATTAATAACGATATCACCAACGCAACTTTGAATTGAAACAGTCCGTTTGCCAACCAGCTTGAGTTTTCCATTTATCGTCAAATTTCCACACAATATGAACTGTGTTGGCAGTGTTGCGCTACGACTTCGAATAACGCAAATTGTTATATAGCTAGAGTTTCGCTGGATACAACGATGACTGTCATTGGTTGGTTTGTGGTCACATGACCTTAGCTAAATTTCAATGTCTACCGAGCGGGCAATAATTGAGAACTAATTATTGCCTGCTCGGTCAATAAGTTTTCAATTGTTGACCGCTGGAACTTTGAACTCTTCACGGTTTCCTATAAACAAAAGCTTGTTTGGTAAGAAAAAAAGAATATTTATAGGTCTTCAAAGCATGTGAGGATTAACTGGAGAAATGTATTGCTGTTCTTTTGTTCTGAGACTCATATTTGTTTGGTTGAAGTGAAATTACGGAGCCAGGCGAAATGTTTTGGTAAGTCTTAGCGTTTGTCTTTTGTGTACTTTCCCTTGATAAACGTCGAAGTTATTCAGTGAAACTCAAGCAAAATAACAAAACACTTAATGTCTGATCCCTCGGGAAACAGTTAGTTTTGTTTTCCCTCGAGTCTCGATGTTTCCCTCGACTTCGTCTCGGGAAATATCAAGACTCTCGGGAAAACAAAACTAACTGTTTCCCTCGGGAGCAGACATTAAGTGTATAATATTTCAGTCAAAACGTCATAACCCGTTATTGTACCGTCATTGCTGTTCATTGTCAGTGTCCGGCCGTCGTTAACCGTAAGAGAAGTGCAATCATTGTCTAAAAGATAAAGGAAACGAGAGAATTAATTGAAAGCGCAAAATGTCGACTTTTCTATTACACAAATGGACCTTTCTCCTTTTAGCAAAAACCGCAATGCATCATGGTAGAGTGGTAATGCTCATCTGCCAAGCAAAATGGCGGGGGAGGAGCGGGCGTTTTGTGTGGCAGAGGACTTTTGCTTTTTAAACGAATGTCATCAAATAAAATAGCAAAAAAACTTATCTTTATGGTTAAGGAGGTTTTTACTCGGACTCTAAACTAGATATAAGGCAATCGCAGCGGGTTCTGTTGGAAATATTGACTCGGGTTGACTGGACAAACCATGGCAGTTCGAAGATAAACATACTAGAAGAAGCTGTCTTAATGTGCAATTGTAGGTGAGTAGACTTGGATATTTAATCTCATAAGAATCTTTTGTTATAGACTAAGCGGCGACGCCTAGTTTACTTAGATCGCAAATATTTTATGCATTGGAATGCACGTTGAGGACTTTTTCGTCTCTGCAATCTCGAGCAAGTTTGTCCTTAATTACCAGTCGTTCGATGAACATTTATGGAAGAGAGAGACCTTTAAATTTGTTTTGGCGCCGGTAAAGCCGGTTCCCTTGTCAACGGCAAAGCTCAGGTCTTTTGCAAAAGCGTTATAACTTGAACAGAAACTGTAATTTGCTATTCTTGCTGTATTTTGTTTCTGAATTTCTTTGTAACCGTGGAAGAAGCTTCTTGACACCATTAAATGCTGTAGGTTTCAAATATAGGTTAGTTGGGTTTTTTTTAAATATAAGCATTTAGCTAAAAAGTTGATTTTCCCAGCTGACAAGGCGGTTGGCACAATTTTAAATTTTTATTGTTGCTTGATAATTGCTTATAAAGGCGTTTTTATAAATTTGATAAAGAGATAATTAATTTAATTTGTATTATAGAATTGTAAATAATTCAGTTAAACTATTAGCAAGATTTAGTTAGGTTAAAATTCAAATAATAATTGTACAAATGTATATAAATAGTTAGGATAGTTAGATATAGTGTTAAATAAGTAAGTAAAAAAATATTAAATAAATAAACAGATGCCAAACCACAAACAATGAATGAAGAAAACAACAAAGAACTGCGGCTACAGGACACAAAGCCATGGACAAGAGATTTAAAGTCACTTCCACTATTTTCACATGATCTGCTGCAAAAACATTTTATAACTGAAACCCAAGCAGATGACAGTGCAACCGGTGCTTATGAACACAAGAAATTAGGTTTACTTACCAGCTTTTCAAAGATACAGTAGGTATGTCAAACAAGTTCAAGTGACCAAGTAAGTATGTTATTCAAAAAGAACAGTCCATGCATCAATGAAGAGTAAAAGTTAGTTATCTATGTGCACTTAAATCAGTCAACAGGAGCGTTCTTTGTGGAAATTGTTTATGCAAAAAGAATTGGAAAAAGTGATGCAGCAAACATGTCGGTGATGTTGCTGCACTATTGTTTTAATTCTTGATTATTATTACAGTTGGCATTAACAGAAGTTCCTGATGATATCCAACCTGCACCCAGCTTCTTTAACAGCGGCATGTGGCCAAGAAATTATGTAACATGTGAAGCAATGCTTTTGAGGATTTAAGTTTTGGTAAGAAAACATAAATTAGCAAACAGAGATGCAGTCAACTACAATCCTACCCCACAATTTGCAAGAGAACAAGACGCCTGCTTAGGCGTCCTCTCGGGCTACTGATTTCGGCAAATATTGGCGCAGTATTTGCACATCTAGAAAACCTGAGGAACAGCGTGTGCATATTAAGCGTTTGTTAAAAAGTACAAAACTCCATGATCAGAAGGGCGCTCGACACAAATTCTCTATATATGGTCTTATATGAAGTACTTGGTCCGATGAAGCGATTTGGCGTGATATGGAGACGACCAGTGGAGACGACTAATACATCTAAACGTATTTTTGGCATTATTCGGTGCCTACCACATGTGTTTCGTAGTTGTTGGACCAAGCAGCAAGGCGTTTAATACTAGGTAAACAGTACGTATATGTTCTTTGATATTATGTGGCTCTTTCTTGTACTTCTAGTCCTCAAGTCAAGGCTTCCTAGGTACTGATGTCAACCCGGCATTTTGAACATTTTCTCCCGTCTGTAATATACTCGTCTATTCTGTCTTGATGGACAAACCTTGTCAGCAACATTACTGATCAACTACTGACGAATTCACTAATACCGTAGAAATCACCTCAACCCAACTCGATCAAAGGCAAAGCTGTCGAAAAGAAAAGCATGCATTTATCATGCATCAGTTTCGCAAAGCCTGACAGGATGATGCAATAATTGCCAATTCGCGACATCGACAAAATAAAAATAACAAGACGCCTGCTCAGGCGTTCACTCGGGCTACTGATTTCTGCAAATATTGGCGTAGCCTTCGCACATCTAGAAAACCTGAGGAACAGCGTGCGCGTAATGCATGTTAAAAAGTACAAAATCTCAGAAGCAATCATTAAGCAGTGTATAGTTATGTAGAACCGCTCTGAAACTGTGTAATTGCACAGTTTACTGCTTGTCGATTTACGCACTCTATGTCTCTAGCACTCGATACAAATTCTCTATATATGGTCTTATATGAAGTACTTGGTTCCATGAAGCGATTTGGTCCGTTTAGCCGAATAATTAAACGATCTTAATTAGACTAGACAAAATCACACAATCTATAGTGCTGAATTGGGCAGATTCAAGCGATGGTTCAGGTTTCGATATAAAATTCATGTAAATCGTACCAACAGAAAATATTTAAATATGTTTTGAAACACATTTCCAAATGTAATACGACACCAGCATGGTATATTATAAAAGGCGACTTGTAGACGACTAATATTATAATCTAAACATATTTTTTGCATTATTCGGTGTCTACCACCTGTGTTTCGTAGTTGTTGGACCAAACAGCAAGACGTTTAATACAAGGTAAACAGTACATATATGTTCTGTAATATTCTGTGTGGCACTGATGTCAAGTGTCAACACGGCATAATTTTTCTCGCGTCTGTAATATACTCGTCTGTTCTGTATTCATGGACAAACCTTGTCACTCAGCAACATTACTGATCAACGACTGATGAATTCACCAATACCGCGGAAATCACCTCAACCCAACTCGATCAAAGGCGAAGCTGTCGAAAAGAAAGGACTCGGGAAATCGAAAATCGAGCAAGTAACAATTTCATGCCTTACAGTTTCGCAAGGCCTGATGGGATGATGCAATAATGCCATTTTGTTGGACCCCCCCCCCCCCCCCCCCCCCCCAAAAAAAAAAGCCGAAACCTAGACTCGGCCTACCATAGGTAGCCCGAGTAATTAAGCCATGACAGAATAGAGGAATTGACTCATGGGTTAGAACAGGCAGGGAAAGCTAGTTACCTCAATAAATTGGTATCAAATGACTATATAAACCTATTTCATTTGAGAAACTACATAACAATCTTTAAGCCAAGAGTAAATGCACGGAATTGCAGGATATAACCTGCCATCTACATGACACCAATATTCAGGAATAAATGTCAGAAAATTTGAAAGTAGACACTAGTAACCAAACATATACTGTATAGATGAAAATAATATGGATTTGTGGAAGAAAATTTAGGTACAACACATAACACAACATTGAAAATTGAAAGGAACATCAGGAGCCAATCTGATTGTAAAAAATGGTATGAGGAACAAAATCTGAAACTGACTGCCTCAAACTTAAATCTTAAATCCTCAAAAGCATTGCTTCATTTTTATGTTACATAATTTCTTGGCACATGCCATTGTTGAAGAAGCTGTGTGCAGCTTGGATATCATCAAGAATTAAAACAATAGTGCAGCAACATCACCGACATGTTCGCTGCACCACTTTTTCCAATTCTTTTTGCACAAACAATTTCCACAAACAACACACCTGTTGACTGATTTAAGTGCACATAGATAACTAACTTTTACTCTTCATTGATGCATGGACTGTTCTTTTTGAATAACATACTGTACTTGGTCACTTGAACTTGTTTCACATACTGTATCTTTGAAAAGCTGGTAAGTAAACCTAATTTCTTGTGTTCAT
Source organism: Corallium rubrum (assembly GCA_964035015.1). Lineage (NCBI taxonomy): Eukaryota > Metazoa > Cnidaria > Anthozoa > Scleralcyonacea > Coralliidae > Corallium > Corallium rubrum. Next base: position 92,167,625 of record OZ035997.1, read on the forward strand.
AAACACCGGTTGCACTCATTACCAGAAATTTGGGACAAGACGGTGGCGCGCGTGCGTATTAAGGACCATAATAATGGAGATTCTCAACAGTAAATAATAAGGAGAGCACATAATAATTCAAATTTTGCTTAAACGGTTACATATTTCTTCTTTGCCCGACTCCAGTTGACTTCAGCATGGACTAAGAAACAGATATAACTAAAAAACTTTTGCTTACTTCGACGACAAAGTACTTCCCTAGCTCGTCTTATTTTTGCACTGAAAGCGCCACTATCCATAGTGTTAGCCATAGTAATCTTTGCAAACAGGTTCTAGAAATTGGCCAAATTGACCAACAACCTTACGAGCGATGCGAAGTGCCCGACTCGCGTTGCATTCGGCATGAGTCAGTCTACTTCGAGAGCACATAAAAGTACTCATTTGTCTTTAGCATAGTACTTCCAAAAGCATTTGAACTTGCTTGATTTCACAGTCCTTATCGTGCACGATTTAGGCGAATTCTAAAGAACTCAATGACCTGAATAATGAGAAACACTAGAATACAGTAGAATCACACTCATTAGAAATTCTAGAATACATAATTATATTATTAGGCGAATATAGCCGCTGACCGAGAGCAGCGGCACAAATGACCCAAATTTCTGGTGATGTGTCGTCTGCTTGGGTTTCAGTTATAAAATGTTTTTGCAGCAGATCATGTGAAAATAGTGGAAGTGACTTTAAATACCAAATTACAGTTTCTGTTCAAGTTTTAACGCTTTTGCAAAAGACTTGAGCTTTGCCGTTGACAAGGAAACCGGGTTTACTGGCGCCAAAACAAATTTAAAGGTCTCTCTCTTCGATAAATGTTTATCGAACGATCGGTGGTAATTAAGGACAAACTTGCTCGAGATTGCAGAAACGAAAAAGTCCTCAACATGCATTCCGATGCATAAAATATTTGCGATCTAAGTAAACTAGGCGTCGGCGCTTAATCCTATAACGAAAGATTCTTATACGATTAAATAGCCAAGTCTACTCGCCTACAATTGTATACATTAAGACGCTTCTTCTAGAATGTTTATCTTCGAACTACCATGGTTTGTCCAGTCAACCCGAGTCAATATTTCCAACAGAAACCGCCGCGATTGCCTTATATCTAGCTTAGAGTCCGAGTAAAAACCTCCTTAACGGTAAAGATAAGTTTTCTTGCCATTTTATTTGATGACATTCGTTTAAAAAGCAAAAGTCCTCTGCCACACAAAACGCCCGCTCCTCTCCCGCCATTTTGCTTGGCAGATGAGCGTTACCTCTCTACCATGATGCATTGCGGTTTTTGCTAAAAGGGGAAAGGTCCATTGGACAGTTTCCACAGTTTTCTTAAGGTGAAGTAATACTAGCAAAAAATTGCTCCAACATTGTCGCGTTGCAAGTTGTTGCACGTATTACCACCCACCTCAAACATAGGCACGCAACAATGATTTTGTTGCAAATTGAATCAACATGTTGCAGCAAGTAGAACTGCGGTCTACTTTTTTTCAACATTTTTTTTTCAATTTGCAACAAAATCATTGTTGCGCGACATATATATATATATATATATATATATATATATATATATATATATATATATATATGCAAGCCCGGGTGTTTAGGCTAACCGGGAAAAGCATGTGACATAATGACATTGCCACCCCTCCTATATGACTAAAATGGCCCCCTCCTATATGACTAAAATGGCCGCATATATGTCGTTTCCAAAAAATTGCTCCAAATGGACCAAGAGATTTCTTATGCAGTCCCTTAACTCAAGGTGCGTTCACACTAGCGAACTCAGACGGATTTCGACTGAAGCTGCACTTGTCACCAGTTTCATTCATACTAGAAATACATAAACGCAACAACCCCTCGCCCGCTTTAACGTGTATTTTTGTAACATACACCCCCCCCCCCCCCCCCCCCCCCCAATGTTTTAAACAAAATTTCCAGTCGAAAATAGTTATATAACAGTGGTTGAAGAAAGAAGCTGTCGAAGCAAAACTTAGATTTAATAAACTCCGGTAGTCTGGTTGTAAAACATATTTTGTTTATTCGAGGTTTCGAAAGGGTTTTTTTAGCAAGCCTTTATAAATGGCTTCCATGTACACGTTTTGATTTCAAATGGTTTCCATGCATCTTGTTTATTTATACAACGACAGAACTCAAGCAACCTAATCTGCCTAATCTGAAAATTAATAGCCCCAAAAAGAATATATAATATAGACTAACAAACCACACAGTGTAATCGGACCTGTGAGATGAAGCAAAATGCAGAACTTGATTCGAAAATACATTAAAATATGGAAAACATGCCACGTCCTATAGAAAAACTCGATCTTGACTGGCGTCTTCAGCAGGACACGTGGGCAAAAATAAACTGTAATAACTTAAAACCAGCAATTGAAACAAAGCAAAAATATACAGTATTAATCGGACTGTCAAGGTGAAACTGAAATAGCAAACATTTATTTCAAAGTATTGCCGAGAAAACATGGAAAACGTTTGTCACGATTCACGACGTTTTAAGAAAACAACTGACATTCTCATTGAGATTTTTTCAGACTTATCTTAAACCTTGCCGTTTCTCTTGCTATCATACACGACACTGACTTTCCCGTTGCCTTCTCTTTCTAGTGTACTTGTTTACCTTTTTTTCTGACTGCCTCAGTTTGTTAGCTTCGCTTTTCTTTGCTAAGGAAATAACTTCCCTGCCTTCCACTGTTTCGTTCTCGTCGCGACAGTTCTGTACGTTCTTTCAATCTTTTCGACTTTCGCTCAACACTTTTCCTTCGTCTTCGAGTTAATAGTTCTTGTCGCTTCCCCTTAAAGTTTCCTTGTTTTATTGAGCTGTATTTTCTCTTTCCATAGTGACAAATAATAGTATTTTCGCATGTATATTTCCATATTAATGTTCCCAGTGCCCCACAATCTTCACCGCAGTCATGGTCCGTCCACACATAATATACAAATATTCAGATCGCTCAAATTGATTCGCATTGTAACACGCGTGTAAAGTGGACTCCACGCATGTCGAGATTAGCACCCTCACCGGGCTCCGGGCCTTCGGCCCTACGCCCGAGTTCGGGGACTAGTTTAGCCTTGGGATCCGGACTTTTTACTGTAACTTATTTTTAGTTTTGCTGGTCAGAGCGACCTGCGCACATTACTGACCACCTGTGCAGCGGATGACTACTTTGCTACGGAAAGCAGGTCATTTCCGGCTAGGCCAAAGTAAGTCCACCCACGTTAGGTAGCCTCAAAGTAACCAGTCCAAATCAAGACTAAACCAAGTCCAAAACCAAGCGTCCCCTTGCGAAGTGGACTCGTACGGTGTTCCAGCATGCATTTGAATGCACCTCTAAACCATTAACGTTACGCGTTTAGAAACTGTTCAAAAATTTATCAGAGTGAACCGTGAACTAATTCGAATAACATGACCACAGCAATACAAATGTTAGCCATTACTTCAGTTTTACAAATGTTCTACCCAACCAACCTGTAACAGCAGCATTGCAAGGATTGTTCTCGGGTGTCTAAAATACAACAGAGTACAAAATATTTAGTTAGAAAAAAAAACCACATTAGATCTATTCACTCTGATCCGATTAAAACCACTTTAAAACGAGAGAACAAAATAAGAACATTTCTTCGTACGCTTAAGAAAGCAGATATTATTAACAATGAACTTTTTAAGAAATTAGCACCTACTGGTTCTCGACCAGGCATTCTTTACGGTTTAACTAAGATACATAAAACTGGTGTACCCCTTAGACTTATTCCCTCTTCTATTAATGGCCCCTCTTTTAATCTTGCTAAGTTTCTTGCTTTTTACTACGTCCTATTTCTAAGAGTCAGTTTTCTATTAATGACACCTTTTGTTTTATTGAGAATCTTTTTCAACTTAACCTTAATCGTAGTAATGTTGTCATGACTAGTTTTGATATAACATCCTTATTCACTAACATTCCGCTTGATGAAACCATTGAAATTATCGCTGATCAATTATTTGCTAACAAATCACATTTTCAAAATTTTATCCGAAAACAATTTATTGAGCTTTGGAATGTGTCAGTTAAAAATTGTCATTTTATTTTTAACAGTAAATTTTACGAACAAATTGATGGAGTTGCCATGGGGTTCACCTTTGGGAGCACTTTTCGCTAATATTTTTCTTTCTAAACATGAGACTATAATTGGCTTAATGATTGCCCTAGTAACTTTAAACCATTTTATTACCGACGTTATGTTGATGATTCGTGATCAGATGATGCCTTTCTTAAACTACCTCAATTTTAAACATCCAAATATTCGTTTTACTCATGAAACTGAAACCGACAATACTCTTTCGTTCTTAGATATTAAATTTCACCTTTCCAATGGTAAATTTTCCCGCTTCCGTATACCGCATGACCAACTTTCACGGGCCTCTTCACCAATTTTGACAGTTTCATTCCTCTTAATTATAAAAGAGGTCTTATTATACTCTTTTATTTAGGTAGCTATTTTAATATCTGCTCTTCATATTTGATTTTTCATGAAGAAATCCAAAAGTTTAAAGCTATTATGATTCGAAATGGTTATCCTGAGAAATTCTTTGATTACATTCTTAGGGCTTTTTTAGATAAGATCTTCCACAATCAACCTTCTAAAATTTCAACAGCACCCAAACGTATTGTTCTGTTTACGCTTCCTTTTACTGGTTTGCACTCGATCAAAATTTGTAAGCAAGTCACTAAACTTTTCTCTTCGGCCTAGCCTCAAATTCAAATTCGTTGCGTATTACGACCTATCCGACGTTTATCTTCCTTTTTTCGATTTAAAGACCGTATTCCCTTAAGTTTAAGATCTCGTGTGGTCTACAAATATAAGTGTCAATGTTGTGAATCATTGTATATCGGCGAAACCATTCGCCATTTACACACGTGTGTTTCTGAACATATGGGAATTTTACCATACACTGGCAAACCAACTCCCAACAGATATATCTTTCTAGTGTGCTATCTCATCATATATCTTCTGGTCATCCTGTTACTTTAGATGACTTTTCAATCTTAACTTCTTGCTGCTCTACTTTTGAGCTTACTTAGAGAGAGTTTGCTTATTGGTAAACTCAATCCCTCTCTTAACTCTAATTATATCCGATCTGTCCATTAATTTTATTTTAATTTTACGTTTTACTTCTTTTATCACCTTCAGCTCATTTTACCTCCCACTTTAATCTCCTTGTCTTATTTCCTCTCTATGGAACTTAATCCGCACTCTATTTTTGTATCTGCGCAGCAGATATATTGCTATCGTGTTGTGTGTGTAACCCACATACACACACACATACATACACAGTAGCTTTTTTGGATAACCACTGACCTGTAGTTTGTGCTGTGGTGTAACTCTAACCAATGCGCGACAATTACATCAGGGCCAATCAAAGCTCAGGATTTTTTGGTGTCACCTACGAGCTGTCAGTTTGAACGATGGAAACAAGTATTTTTAATCCGATCGTGTTTACAACATTTCGTCCGCCATTCACGAAGTCCTCCGAAGCGACAAAGTTTTGGATTAAAATACTACGATTTTCAGGGTTCTATTCTATACGATTTTTTCAAATTCACATATCTTGTACATAATTTAACGTTCTATCTAACTGTACGAATTTCGTGAATGGCAAAAACCTACAGACGATTCGGGGATACTTTTTAAAAATGATTGCGTTTGACCGTACGCCAAGTGATAGCATAATTTAATGCAATTTGATATTTGCGCTCATCTCAGTTCAAATAGATTTTTCTCCGTTGCTATTCTATACGATTTGTTCTAATTCACATATTGCACACAATTTAACGCTCTATCTAACCGCGTACGTTTCCTAAATGGCACAAACCTACAGACGATTCAGGGATTTACTTTAAATATGACCGCGTTTGACCGTATGTGAAGTAAATAGCGTAATAATGCAATTTGATATTTGCGCTCATGTCAGTTCAAATAGCTTTTTCTCCGTTGCTATTCTATACCATATTTTCTAATTCACATATGTTATACAGAATTTAACACTCTATATAACTGTTGAAGTTTCGTGATTCGTGAATGGCACAAACCTACAGACGATTCAGGGGTATAGCTACTTTAAACACGCGATATCCGCGGGCGGCTCAACTGCAATGAAGATATATCCCAATACGGCTGTTAGCGACAAAGTTTTTAACTAAAACACTATGTAATATAAATAAGTTTTGTGGAAACACCACGTAATATTTTTTTTAACGTGATACGCCATTGTATTCTTACGTGATTTAATTGATCAGTTGCTTAGTTTATAAATGACGTGAGCCAACAACTTGTTGTCATTGCTCTGATGAAGGCTTGAGTCAACAGGCCGAAAGCTTAACAAAGAAATATTTTACGTGGTGTTTCCACAAAACTTATTTATATTACTTTATCGCCATGAAAACGTTCAAAGAATTAATTAAAACACTATGATTTTTCAAGGGTTCTACTCTATACGATTTTTTCTAATTCACATCTGTTGTAAAGTATTTAACACTCTATCTAACTGTAGAAGACAGTTTCGTGAATGGCACAAACCTACAGATATGATTTGCGTTTGACCCGATAATTGCCATTTGATATTTGGCGCTCATCTCAGTTCAAATAGATTTTTCTCTGTTGCTATTCTACGATTTTTTTTTAATTCACATTTGTTGTACAGAATTAACGCTCTATCTAACGGTAGGCTATAAGTTTCCAAAATGGCGCAAACCTACAGACGATTCAGGGGTATACTTTAGACCCGCTCGACAGCCGTATTGGGATATATCTTCAGTTAGCCATTAAATTCTATATTTCCGACAAACCTTTGCACTAAAACATTTCGGAGACAGCGGATATTGCTGATAAAACTGGTAAGTATTTTTAACGTGACTTATAACTTTTGACTGTGATCAACCACAGTTTTTGTGAGTCATGATAAAAAAGTATTTTGGTCAGAGAATTGAACGTGTATACTTTCTCTGATCTTTAATTATCTTATAAGATCTCGCTAAAATCTTATAAGATTTACGTGTAAAAATCTTATAAGATTTTTCTTAAGATCATACAAGATTTTCCAAGATCGCACAAGATCTTACAGGATCTTGACAAGTGATTATCACAGTGGTGGGTTTGGCGCAGATGTATGTACGCATAGCGGACCTTTTGTCGGTACACCTTATTAAATTCCTATGTTAATCGTTGTTAATTTAAATTTATTTTCAAATTTTCAAATTCTTAACCGTTATTTTGTAATTTCAAATTTTAACCGCTATTTTGTAATTTTATACTCGTTGTCTTAGTAACCTCATGTATATAAAGTCTTAATAATTTAATCACTCTGAAGATGTTGCATGTAGCGACGAAACGTGGTCAATAAATATTTTCATTTTTACCATTTCTTCAATGTTAAAGCCTTTTTCAAAGTAATTGTCTGGGCTTAGATATTTTTAACTAAATTAGGTTTTCCGCCTGGAATCTCTGTCTCGAGTACAAAACATTGTTAAATTAGAAATAGAAATTGTATCAGTATATATATATATATATATATATATATATAGAGAGAGAGAGAGAGAGAGAGAGAGAGAGAGAGAGAGAGAGAGAGAGAGAGAGAGAGAGAGAGAGAGAGAGAGAGAGAGAGAGAGAGAGAGAGAGAGAGAGAGAGAGAGAGAGAGAGAGAGAGAGAGAGAGAGAGAGAGAGAGAGAGAGAGAGAGAGAGAGAGAGAGAGAGAGAGAGAGAGAGAGAGAGAGAGAGAGAGAACTTTATTTTGACACGGAATTCCATCAATACATAATATTGTTTTACATGAAAGCCGTGTAGTATAAATTAAAAGATTATTACAAATTAATTATAGAAATATATAGTACAAAATATTTACAAGATATGATGTATTTACAAGATACGAGTCGGAGAGTTGAGGCAATAGGTATGAAGTTCGCGTTTGAAACAATTTAATGATTTGATTTGTCTTAATTCATTAGGTAGATTGTTCCACCTTAACGCTGCTCTAAATCGAAAAGATTTTCTTACATATTCAGTTTTGGGTTGTGGTAAAACAATTTTAGTATCACAACCTCTTAAATTATATTGATTGGTATCTTCAACCCTCTTAAATTGATTAGTAATATATTCGGGGTACAGGTGATTTAGAATTTTGAACATCGTAATCATTTCATGTTTAATTCTGCGAATGGCAAGATCTTCCCAATGCAATTTATTTAGAATGTCCTTTGAACGGACTTCAAAATTTGATTTGGTAATTACCCTTGCCGCTCTATTTTGGAGTTTTTGAAGTCGAACTAACAATTCATTGTTAGCATTTCCCCAAATTTGGTCACAATAATCGAACAATGGCAACATAAGCGAATTATAAATAGTAATTAAGGTTTTCTGAGGAACAAAAGATTGAATTTGCCTCAGTCCAACTCAAAATTTCATCAAAATACACTCCTAAGGACTTACTATTTCTTACTCTTCTTTTAATTGGTGATCCGCAGTATACAATTTTGGAGAATTTACATTATCTAGTTTATATTTTGATCCTATCAACATATATTCCGCTTTAGTGGTACTGAGGCTAAGTCTGTTTGCTATCAACCAATTATTAAGAGAGAGAGAGAGAGAGAGAGAGAGAGAGAGAGAGAGAGAGAGAGAGAGAGAGAGAGAGAGAGAGAGAGAGAGAGAGAGAGAGAGAGAGAGAGAGAGAGACTCAGAGAGACTCAGAGAGAGAGAGAAAAATCTTCTCGACGTTTCGAGCGAAGGCCCTAATTTCTCCTGACGAAGGGCCTTCGCTCGAAACGTCGAGAAGATTTTTCTCTGTTTTTCAGGCCAACGTGACTTAACCCTGGTAATATATATATATATATATATATATATATATATATATAACTCATTAATAATTCATGAGGAAAACACAAAGAAAATCAGTACCGTATCGGTGGTTTGGATATCGGAGGAAGAAATTACCTAAATAAAGCAAACTTTTACCCCGATTTTCTCTTAAAATACTGATTTGTTTGAGATGCTATATTTCGCCTCGGTTTTCAACAAACGTCTCAGTGTTTGGATATCCTGATGAAACACTGCTCGTGTATGATATATTGCATATACATATATATATATATATATATATATATATATATATATATATATATATATATCAGCTATCGATTGACCAGGCGGGAATCGTAATCTTATGATAAATATCAAAGCCCAGCATAATATTTTGACATAAACAATTATATAGAGCAAAACAAGAGTGAAATCATAATATTTATTTAAAGTTCTAACGTTTCGTTGTTATCACAACATCTTCAGAGAATAATAATTTACATAAATGCAGAAAGCCTAAATATATAGTTACAGAGTTGTCATAGATTATGAATTAATTAACCAATCAGGAGAGAATACTAAAAATACATATTACAAAAGAAAAAGTGGAGCGGTGCCAATATTTGCGTTTAAAGAAGGTTTGAGATCGCGAATAAACAGAGTTTCGCGCAAAAGAAGTTCTGATTCAGAAGAGCAACTAGAAATTACCTTAAAATCATCAAAAGAAACAGGGTGACCAGTGTCACGGTGATGAGAGAGGATACTTGTAAGAGGAGGGTTACTATACTTCTTCCCAGTAAGAGGAGAGATTCCCATATGGTTAGACACACGTGTATGTAAATGTCGGATTGTTTCTCCGATGTAAGAAGCTCCGCAGCTTCCACACGTAAAATTGTATACAACATGTGATCTAAGAAGTAAAGGAATTTTATCTTTAAAAGAAAAGAAGTGAAAAAGTCTAACAGAAGGAAGAGCGATAAACCTAATATCAATTTGAGGATAGGCAGATGAGAGAAGTTTCCGGAGTTGGGTTCGGATTTGGACAAAATGCTGTCCAGTAAAAGGAAGAGAAAAATAAATGGTGCGTTTAGGAGCTGTAAGTGGTTTAATTGATTTGGAGAAAACTTTGTCGAGAAAAGCAACAACGCAGCTGTCAAGAAATTTATCGGGATAACCATTATTAATAAGGATGCGTTTTAGTTTTTCTAGTTCAACATTGAAAATGACGTATGTCGAACAAATGTTGAAGCAACGGTTTAACAAGGAGGAGACTAGACCTCTTTTGTAAGAGAAAGGAATAAAAGAATCGAAAGAGGTCAAAAGACCAGTAAAAGTGGGTTTACGGTAAACATTTGTGGAAAAGCAACCACCGGAACGATTAATATTTATGTCTAAATATATATATATATATATATATATATATATATATATATATTCTACAATTCATTAATAATTCATGAGGAAAACACAAAGAAAGATCATAAGCGTATCGGATCTATATATGGTGATATAGACTCGTTCTAAGTTTCTCGCTGGTTTTTAACGGCTGAGCAAAGCTTAATTTTCAAAATTACTCCGCCAATAAACGTATGAAGTGATGAATTTTAGAAGTCATTTAAAAACCTTGCAGTACGGGCTTTATCGGCTCTAAAACCGGTTTTCCACTAGGCGGCTTTTTTCGCGCGAAGCGACTTTTTCTTTTGTCTCATGAGCTCTGAGCTAGAACTAATCAGAAATCTATTCAGTGAATTCGAACAAAAGAAAGTCGCTTCGCGCGAAAAAATGGCCTAGTGGAAAACCGGCTTCAAACACTCGGCTATCGCCTCGTGTTATATGTCCGATAAAGCCCTCCTGCGCGGTTTTTAAATATTATATATATATATATACATACATATATATATATATATATATATATATATATATATATATTTTCGCTTACCTCAAAAGTCTGCTACAGGCTGTTTCATCTAAAAAAGAATCTTCTTTTTTAGATTCTTTTTTAGATTCTTTTTTAGATGAAACAGCCTGTAGCAGACTTTTGAGGTAAGCGAAAATCTATATTTGCTCTAACTATATGTTATCGAGCACTCTTTGCGTTTCGTAGACCAAAAACCCACACGTATATATATATATATATATATATATATATATTTAATGAACAAGGGTTTTTCTCCCGGACAATTTTCCCTCATAAGTTTTTATTTGCTCGATTTGACACGTTTTCTTTGAAGGCAAGAAAACAGTCACATCCGTCCATAAATGCCATTACAGTGGATTATAGATGGCCAGCCAACCTCGATAAAAGTGTCTCAAAAACACCGTTGATGGCATTTTTTGTTACAAGCAGCAGGTAATTAACCATGCCAGGTAGTATCGGATAGCGTATATTTTGAAGGTGCATGAGGGGGGTTACCAGTCGTGATTTGAAATTTATATACTAAAATTTAGGGTCTTTTAAAGGCACACTGGAATGAATGGGATTTCTGTGGAGTGAAGAAAGTTTTATTTTGAATGGCTCGCTTCAGAACGTTATCCAATCAGCGTGCCTCTAATTCTGGTTAACCTAATTCGCATAATTCACAATCATAAACAAACAAACAAACAAACAAACAAACAAACAAACAAACAAACAAACAAACAAACAAACCGAAACGAAACGAAACGAAACGAAACGAAACGAAACGAAACGAAACGAAACGAAACGAAACGAAACGAAACGAAACGAAACGAAACGAAACGAAACGAAACGAAACGAAACGAAACGAAACGAAACGAAACGAAACGAAACGAAACGAAACGAAACGAAACGAAACGAAACGAAACGAAACGAAACGAAACGAAACGAAACGAAACGAAACGAAACGAAACGAAACGAAACGAAACGAAACGAAACGAAACGAAACGAAACGAAACGAAACGAAACGAAACGAAACGAAACGAAACGAAACGAAACGAAACGAAACGAAACGAAACGAAACGAAACGAAACGAAACGAAACGAAACGAAACGAAACGAAACGAAACGAAACGAAACGAAACGAAACGAAACGAAACGAAACGAAACGAAACGAAACGAAACGAAACGAAACGAAACGAAACGAAACGAAACGAAACGAAACGAAACGAAACGAAACGAAACGAAACGAAACGAAACGAAACGAAACGAAACGAAACGAAACGAAACGAAACGAAACGAAACGAAACGAAACGAAACGAAACGAAACGAAACGAAACGAAACGAAACGAAACGAAACGAAACGAAACGAAACGAAACGAAACGAAACGAAACGAAACGAAACGAAACGAAACGAAACGAAACGAAACGAAACGAAACGAAACGAAACGAAACGAAACGAAACGAAACGAAACGAAACGAAACGAAACGAAACGAAACGAAACGAAACAAACAAACAAACAAACAAACAAACAAACAAACAAACAAACAAACAAACAAACAAACAAACAAACAAGAAATATGGCGTGAATGGCACCAAAATATAACACTTCGAAGAAAAGCCACAACAACGTAAGCTTGCTAAGAATCAGAAATGTATTTGATCTGGTAGATACAGAGAAGTCTCATGTTCGCAATTACTTCGTTTTATTTTGGTAATTTGCCGATACCGCCATGTACGTAATGTTAAAGCTGAGCTTTTGTATTATGCTGTATAGACCTCTTGCAGATGACGTCAAAACGGTGCATCTGGAGGACAACTTCAAAGTTCCGACGTTCAACAGAGCAAATAATGAATGAAAATTCTATAGTTTATAAGCATTTGTCCTCCACCAAGGGAATAAGTGCAAGCGGTCTATAGTGTTGCTCATGATATCTTCAGCACTTTAACTCACCGAATCAACAGTGCTATCGTGTGATACACGGATGGTATCTAGGATGGTAAATTATTTAATATAGCTGGAAGAACATCTTTACAAGAAAAGTTATTCCAATAATACTTAGGTATTAACAGTCGTGCATGAAAACTAAAATTAAGGGCCGTTCATATGCATGAGGCGGGCTGGCCCGGTTACTGGGCTGATTTTATGCCACGAAAATCTTATTACGACTATTTGAGAAACGCAGAAAAATATAAAGCAAAATTGACTTCGTTTTTATGTATTTCACACATTCTAATTCCTTGTTGCAATTGCAGTCAAAGAGAGGTCTTCGTGGCGTAAAATCAGCTAATTAACGAGCTGTGTGAACAACTCCTTATAAAAAGAAAAGCAACTTACTGAATATGTAGCTTGGCTTGAGTTTACTTTGAAGAGAAGAATAATCGCAATAAGAAAGTACATCTTGAAAAATCCACACAGCGGTGCTTGAGTAACGTTTGTGTCCATTGAGCAAAACATATGGTGGGCTCTTGCTTATTTGTTTGACGTCGTTAAGACTGTTATTTGAGTTCGTATTACAAAACAAACCCTTTTTGAGTTAGCTATATATATATATTATATATCGCAGACAACTTAGAGTGTGTTGCTTAAAAGGTGGGCGATATGCACTTTTTCTTTCGATTTTCAAAAACTTAAACTGAATAATTTATTTGATGTATATTACCAGAAATTAATGACAAAATGGCCACCGCTTGAAAGCCAATTTACATATATTCCTTAGAGGATGGCGTCCCATTTTGAACAGTAAATATGTAAGGCGAATATATTAAAGTTAGGATTCTGCTTATTGAGTAGCTTGCCAACTGTTTGCCGACCTCCTGATCTAAACAACAAGCATTATCCAAGCATTCAGTCACCTACTTACTGGCATCAATATAGTAAACAGATAAGCATGCAGGTCATGCATGCACCACTGGATTGGGGTAAGATTTTGTTTGATACTTTCAAAATCGTCCTTGGTCAAATGTTCGATAGTTGATAGAGGAACGTTTATCTTGCATGTATAGATTACATATTGACCAAATTGGCTGAAGTTGTATACCTCCAATTCAACAACTATCCGACTCGTACTGACAACAAAACAATATGCATTTTGAACTCACCATGATTGATGGAGGCTCAAACATTGACAAACGATAGCTTGAAAGATATAGTCATTTGGCAGATCGTAGGTATACTTGATTTAAACAAATAAGGAAGTGAATAATTTGAAAATCGCTTTTGCTTAGATAGCGAGGTCGGCAAATAGCAGGCGAGATACTCAATCAGCAGAATTTTTATTTTAATATTTGCCCTCTATATATTTACTGTTCAAAATTGGATGCTATATGTAAATTAGCCCTTAAGCGGCGACCATTTTGTCATCAATCTCTGATAATGTCACACGTACGATTTTTTGTGCGACAAATATCGCCAACTTCTCGGGTTCATAAGTATAGGATAAAGCCCGAAAACGAGGGATTTATGTCTTTCGAGGGTTTTATCCGACTTAAATGATTATTGAGGAGGTTTTCCAACAAAGTTTTGTCTATTTTTTCTACCTTGGACAAAGATTTTCCTAGTTTTTTTCTTCATAGGCATTTATTTTCTAATTAGTGTTCATAGGGTTGTATGCTATATACAACCCTCGCAAGAACAAAGAAAACCGACTTAATAATTATTTAATAAGAGATATGCAATATGCATGTTAAGTCGCAATTACGAACGAGCAGAGAGGCGAGGAAGATGAACCATAGATAATGGAAGGGGAACTGGATAGGAAACTTACGAAATCGGAAACGATGTTTGCACAGCTTGCTATGGTAATTCTACGCTTATAAGCGGGCAATGCACCTAACGGGTGGTCCCACATGGCTAAAATCAGCCACTGCTGAACTTAAGTGATATTACACTTTTGTCTAATTTCAGCAATAGGTGCATTAGCTGCTTATAAGTGTGTAATTACCATAGCGAGTTGTGCAAACAACGTTTCCGGTTCTTTAACCTCGTTTGAAGTTTCCTATCCAGTTCCCCTTCCATTATCTATGGATGAACTGGCCAGCGGCAGTGAGCGAAACAAAATGGCGGATTCGTTTCAAACACATGGCGTTATTAGCAGGAATCCCTCCGGCTTCTTATTTGCCGATAAATTTAGCACTTCCTCATGACGTTATCTGGCGCGGTATGGCGTATTTATATATTTGGTAGCACAAATATATCGCTCTCTGAGTACGGATTGATGCTAGATTGCAATCCTGTTGCAAATACTGTGAGCTTCAGAAACAATTCCAAAGTTAGCAAAGATGTTAGTGCACACGAACGCGCCGTGTCAATAAAGTTGAATGAGCAAGATTGGCACTATTATACGACAGCGTGTTTGAAACTTTTAGTTTATACCCGCTCTCAAGCTTTGCATGTTTGCCCAAGAGTGGCTTGGAGAATTTGTATGCGACTGGGCATAATAATAAGTTAAACAGTTTAATGAAATTATGATTCTTAACGCTTTGATCGCGGCGACATCGCGCTTCGAGTATTTGACTCATTCTATCAGCAAACGTGCACAGCAATCTCTTCAAAGAATTAATCGTTAATTTTCATTCACAACAATGCGATACTTAGATTAGCTGTACTTCGATGTGCGAATAGCATTAACATCATTTTATTAAAATTTGTTATTCGTCAGCTAAACTTTCAATTATTTTTGAATTCCAAATAATTATATATTCATGTAGACGCACATAACCTTGACAACAGAAGTGCTAAATTTATCGGCCAATCAGAAGCCGGAGGGATTCCTGCTAATAACGTTAAGTTTTCAAAGAGTGGAAAGGACATTAATTTGGCATCAAAACAACAACTGGAAAGCCAATTAGACAGCTATGCAGACAGCTATTAAAGGTTTAAAGCAGTATTTGAAAGAGAAACGTGCATTTGAAAGAGAAAAAAAAGTAAGCGAACGCCGAACGGCGAATTTCAAACTAAAGACGGTATGAAATCACTTCTTCTTCGTCTTTATATAAAGTTACTTTATTATTGTATAATAGAACAATTATTGAATTCGGTTTTCGCATGATATTGTATTTTATCAAGTCTACCTCATCCAATAATTGTAAATATTTAGAAGCAATATAATATTTTTTTAAATGAATTATAAAATACTTAATATACAAGACAAGTTTAAAGGAGTTGGCAACAGTAAACCTTAAAAAAAACACATTTTAAAGACAACAAATTCCTAGTGCAACTTACGTTGATGATTTTCCCCATGATGCTTGTTGGACTCCAACATACTTTCTTCAACAATTATGCTAGACCTTCATGACTGATCTAGAAAAGGGTTGAGAAAATAAATGTACGAAGTAAATGTAACATTGCATTAACCAAAGCACAGTAGTTAAGAAATTATCTTCAGCCAGAAGACTTCTTTTGTACGGTATCTAAAGCAACCTGCTGATGGCAAATCATGTCCAATATATTAAATTGCTAGCAGGTGCATAGTATAACAAGAGTTCAATTAATATATTTAACCCTAGTTACAAATTTTGGATGAAGTCATATGTACTTCATTTTCCTTCACGAGAGTCGCAAGTCAAGACTTGTCAGCTCTGGTTCTCGGAAGCCAAATATCATTTTGAATTATGGAAATTGAGTGGTGATAGGTTTAGCCTCAAGTTTCTACAGTAATATAAAATAGTGTGCTGCATAGGCAGTGTTGAAATACCGATCGAAGAGTCGGAATATACATGTAGTATGGCCGAAATTATTTAACGTAGATTTTTGACGTCTCGAGTGAAGGCTCTTCGTATTATACATTGGTGATAAAATGGTAGACCACGTACCCGGATTATTCGGAATCAAAGTATCATGTGGATGGCTGTCAAGAACTCGCAATGAATCTCCCACCAGTTCTGCACTTTAAAACCCGTCCGTAAAGGAGTTAAAGACATTTTTACTGTTAGGGGTATGTGCTCAGTCTGTCAATGAGTAAACAACTGTTTCCTCAACCAATTAAATTATACATACTGGGAGAAGCACCAGGTATCCTTGTAAGGTTAGTGTAAGTCCTTCCCTATTAAATTGGATGAATTGGTAGATGGAGCCTGTGTCGAACTGTGGAGTTTTCTTCAGCGTTGATTTTCGACTGGGGTCGATATTTTCTGCAGTGTCACATAAATAAGACAGAAGGAAATTAAGGAATTATAAGCTAAACCTTATGATTAAACATTCTGTACATAAGAAAAACGTTATAGTCAGGAAATCCGAACAAGTTATAAGAGAGCATATCAAAGTGAAATATTGGAAGATGTAGCTTAATGTCTCTATTAAACCACTAAGGAGCAAGGCTGCACGTAAGTATTTCGCATGTTACTTGTCTTTCACACATTTCTCAAGTATTGTGCTCT
This sequence comes from Corallium rubrum, assembly GCA_964035015.1. Classification (NCBI taxonomy): domain Eukaryota; kingdom Metazoa; phylum Cnidaria; class Anthozoa; order Scleralcyonacea; family Coralliidae; genus Corallium; species Corallium rubrum. Next base: position 92,184,775 of record OZ035997.1, read on the forward strand.
CTTGAGTGATTACTGTAAAGGCCGGGCCAAACGCTTTGAACATCGCATTCAACATCATTCTACATTGTTGAACGATATTGAATAATGTTGAAAGCACGAATGGCCAAATGATTCAACAACTTCAACATTCATGAATGACAATTAATTGAACGCGGGCTACCACAAAAGCTGGAATCGACAGTAGGGACCTTAAGATCTACTACGGCAACGTCGAGGACGACGTCCTTCAAACAAAAGCATTCTTCTTGCAAAACTAAGATAATGAATAATTTCTAGTCCTCGCTCTGTATACGACGCCACTCAGAGCATTTTCACGTCTTCAGGACGACGTTGACTCGTGAGGTGATGAGAATTGTTTTCTGAGATTGCCTTAACAAAGACACTGCAACCGTTTTAACACATTGAAAATTTTAAAACAAGCTTCATTTATTGATTACAGTAGTCAGTTAACGGTGGCTTCTTTTTAATGCCAAAATTTGAATTGCTTTTTAACCACCGTCGTCGTCCTAGCATCTTGAGGTCCCTAATATCCCGCATGGCAAATGTCTATTCAACAAAGTTGAATGAAATGTGGCCAAATGCGTTCAACACCTTTCAACATTTTGGGAACAATAGAAATGTTGAACGCGTGTTGAACGAAAATTTGAACATGTTCAAATTTCGTTCAACATCATTCAACACCATTCAACAACGTTCAACATCATTCAACAGGGGTGGCCAAACGCTTTCAGCATGTTGAATTCAACAACGTTGAACGATGTTGAATGAAATGTTGAAAGCGTTTGGCCAGGCCTAAATGGTTTTTTTTAAAAAATCAAGAGGTGACTATTCAGCCAAAACTGAATAATGTTTTTTTGCTAAAAGTTGTTCTATTGTATTGGCATAATTGGTATAGGGACCTGTTGACTTTGTTTTGGATCCAGAAGTGTTCTTTTTGGTTGATTTCTTACAGCAACAACATTTTCTAAATCATCACCTAAATAAAATACAGTTGCAGTAATTAGTTTGAGAGGAATTTGAAGCCATCTTAAGATATATTCGTATTTTTTCAATAATATAACTGGCACACATGTGCTGTACACATCGATTTTTATCGATTGGTAACCAATAAAAATCGGCTGACTAAAATCGTAGTGTGTCCGCCAGGCTTAAGGTTCCCTAGTTTTCAAGAAGCAAATTGAGTTTTTTAAAAATTTAATAGATTTGTCACATGACCTATCTTACTCGTTAGAAAACACTGAGAAATTTGGTAATTTCTCATCACTGAAAATTACCTTCACTTTCTGCATAGTCAATACTTCTCCTTGTCCTTTTATTCGGCCAATCAGATTCTGAGTCTGACGTATCAAGGTTTCATGTTTACTCAGCTTGCTTTCCCGCTTTAGGCCTTGTCATATTTATCTGAAAATACATAAATTTTTCTAAATCAATATACATGTACGTAGTGCTTGTTTACAAGAGTAAAAATCCTAAAAATCTCACCGATCCACAAAACAAGTCTTCAAATAATGTTGTACAACTTTTGATATCTAAAGTATAAGTGTTGTCGGCACTTTTCCAAGAACGATACAAAAATATTTCTCGGGCAAAATAATTTCCATAAAACTTTTTTTAACCAACGGGCTTTATTGCTGGTCTAGTGGTATGATTCTCCCTTTCGGTGCGAGAGGACACGGGTTCGATTCCCGTGCAAGCCCTATCAACTGGTACAATACACATAAATTGCGGCCGAATTCATCTTATTTATGTTAAAAAGTACATCAAAGAGACAAAAACGTTTTTGGTATGAACACGCAAGCATTACCATCAAATTTATTCCTGTTTGAATTGATTTAAAAAATCTTACATTATTTAAATGTGTTTGTCGTACCAATTGAGCAAGTTTATTTTTCATTTTAGTTTCTTCCGATATTTTTTATCTGAATAAACTTTTGATCAATAAGACAAAATAATTTCCATAGAACTAACTTTTCTTCGCCACGGGCTTGCTGGTCTAGTGGAATGATTCTCGCTTCGGGTGCGAGTGGTCACGGGTTCGATTCCCGTGCAAGCCCATTATCAACTTGTAATAGATAAACCACGACAGAAATCGTTTATTTTATGTATTAAAAAATTACGTCAAAGAAACCAAAGTTTTTTTTGTGTTAACACGGAAGCATTATCATGGAATTTATTCCTGTTTGAGTTGATTTAAAAAAAAATTCATAATTTAAGTAGTAGTTTTATTCCACGAAGTTCACAATTTTTTATATCTAAAGTAAATATTTCTCACACAAAATAATATCCAAAAACGTCTTTTTAAACCAAAGAGTTTGCTGGCCTAGTGGTATGATTCTCGCTTTGGGTGTGAGAGGTCACGGGTTCGATTCCCGTGCAAGCCCTATCAACTTGCATAATCGATAAAGATAGATGGCGGCCGAATTCACCTATCTTATATAATAATATAATATCCATAATAATATCCATAAAACTCTTGTTTTTTTCTTGCTGGTCTAGTGGTATGATTCTCGCTTTGGGTGCGAGAGATCACGGGTTCGATTCCTGTGCAAGTCCTATCAACTTGTATAGTAGACAAATGACGGCCGAATTCATCTATTTTATTTTAAAAAACTACATCAAAGAGAGAAAAACTTTTCTGAACACGGAAGCATTACCATAAAATTTATTCCTGTTTTAATTGATTTAAAATTTCTTTCATAATTTAAATGTGATACTTTTATCTGAAGAAACGTTTGCTCGATCAGACAAAATAACTTCCATAGTCCATAGAACATTTCTTCCACACGTGCTTGCTGGTGTAGTGGTATGAGTCTCGCTTAGGGTGCAATAGGGTACGGGTTCGATTCCTGTACATGCGCTATCAAATTGTAATAGAGAAACGGCAGCAGAAATCCTCTCCTGTTTTATAATATTAAAGAACTGCATCAAAGAAACAAAAAACATTTTAGCGGTAAAATGGAAGCAAATATGCCGTGGAATTTATTTTCCGATACAGCCACCCCTCAGCAGTGAGGATTTTTGGCCGATTTATTCCTGGGAGGATTTCCGGGAAGATTTATTCCTGATTGAGTTGATTTAAAAAACTTTCATAATTTAAATAGTAATTTTATTTCATGAAGTAGTACATTAATATTCGAAACATAAACATTAGAATGCGTTCCTGGATGGTTTCGAACAAACAACGCATTCGGCTAACAGCCGAACGAGCTAACCCATTGCGCCATAATTTTAGAGACAAAACCTTTTTTGGTATGAACACGGAAGCACTACCATAAAATAATATATTCCTGTTTTAATTGATTTAAAATTCTTTCATAATTTAAATGTGTTTGTCCTACCAATTGGGCAAGTTTATTTTTCATTTTAGTTTCTTCCGATATTTTTTATCTGAATAAACGTTTGATCGATCAGGCAAAATAATTTCCATAGAACTTTTCTTCACCACGGGCTTGCTGGTCTAGTGGTATGATTCTCGCTTTGGATGCGAGAGGTCACGGGTTCGATTCTCGTGCAAGCCCCATCAACTTCTAGGATATTAACGGGGCCAGAAATCTTTTTTTTATATTAGAAAATTACATCAAAGAAACAAAAAGATTTGGGGCGCTAACACGGAAGCATTGCCGTGGAATCTTTCCTGTTTGAGTTGATTTAAAAAAACTTTCGTAATTTAAAAAGTAGTTTTATTCCACGAAGTAATACATTAATATTCGAAACATAAATATTCTTGGAATGCGTCCCTGGATGGATTCGAACCATCAACCTTTCGGGTAACAGCCGAACGCGCTAACCCATTGCACCACGGAGACAACACCAACTTTGTTGGGCAATTGTTTCGGTTGTGTTCGGCTTTCCAAATAACTCTAGGAAAGGAATGTCAAAAAATAGTATTTGTGACGAACAAATTTTCTCATCTTAGTCGCACCAGATGAGCAAGTTTATTTTCCATTTTAGTTTATGTGATTTTTTGAATAAGATGTAGGTAATTGAACAAACACTGGGGTTATATAATGTAGATGAATATAAATTTGCATAGTACGCGATATATGGGCTTAGGCCAAAAAGCGCATCTTGCTATGTTTGTTGTTAACTTGCGGAGGCAACGATGGTTGAAGGCGCAGTGTAGATACGGGACTATGTTAAATACAATATAAGAATATATATACTATATATACTGAATATTACTTACGCATCTTTACTCCTTTCTTATATTGTATTTAACATACTCCCGTATCAAATCTACACTGCGCCTTCAACCGTCGTTGCCTCCGCAAGTTAACAACAAACATAGCAAGATGGGCTTTTTGGCCTAAGGCCATATACCGCTTACTATGCAAATTTATATACATCTACATTATATAACCCCAGTGTTTGTCCAAATTACCTACATCTTATTCAAAAAATCAACACTGACAACAGAACAAACAACGAAACTACAGTAACAACATATGACCATGACTAAACACAAAACCCAATAAACAAATAAACAAATAAACAAGACATCAATTGGTTTACATCAATAGAACAACAAACTTAAATCAGACCTGTACATAAAACCAACAGACAGAACAGTCAACACTACTTCTACATAATAATTCCTTCCATCCAAAATCTTGTAAATATAGTATCGTCTGTAGTCATGCACTTTGTATTTGCCGCATTATCGCAGATGATACTAAATTACATTCAAAGACTAAACAACTTTCCAGTTATACTGATAAACCGTGGTTAGAAACAAGAAACAATACCGGCTGCTTTTCAATGGGCCAAACAACATACACAACTGGCCGAACTACTAACCAAGGAACAACACAAAACTGACAACGAAAGCCTTATATTTTCCATTCCATACAACAACAATACAACATACAATGAACAAATACTACGAAAACATTGGCACATAATAGAACAAGATCCCACATTGAGCATTACCTGGCCAGAAGCACCAATTGTAGCGTATCAAAGAAATGCAAATCTTAAAGATTCTCTTATTCGTGCTAAACTACAAGATGACAATTATATAACAAACAATACTCAATAACTACAACACAGGATATACTAGGCCTACATCAACTGAGACAAAGTTGACTCAAATTGTTCTATCCTACACCAATCACCACACCACACGGAAGCATTACCACAAAATGTATTCATGTTTTAATTGATTTAAAAATTCTTTCAGAATTTATAAATGTGTCTGTCGTACCAATTGTCCAAGTTTATTTTTAGTTTTAGTTTCTTCCGATAGTTTTTATTTGAATAAACGTTTGATCGATCAGACAAAATAATTTCAATATAACTTTTCTTCACCATGGGATTGCTGGTCTAGTGGAATGATTCTCCCTTAGGGTGCGAGCGGTCACGGGTTCGATTCCCGTGCATGCAAGCCCTAAAGCCTGGTTTTCATATGTCGCCGATCGTCGCCGACCCATGATTTAGATGCATGTTAAGTAAAAGAATAAAAGCACTGCTTTTGTGCATTGTTCTTTATTACTTAACATGCTGCTGCACTTCCCGTTTTAACATACATCTAAATCACAAATCGCCGACGATCGGCGACATATGAAAACCAGGCTTTATAGATAAACGGCGGCAGAAATCATTTGTTTCATATATTAAAAAATTACATTAAAGAAACAAAAATGTTTTTCGTGTGAACACGGAGGCATATTGCCGTGGAATTAATTCCTGATTGAGTTGATTTAAAAACTTTCATAATTTAAATAGTAGTTTTATTCCACGAAGTAAACATTAATATGTTCGAAACATAAATATTAGTAGAAGGCGTAACTGGATAGATTCGAACCATCAACCTTTGCCACAGAGACACAGCTGAGTTTGTTTGGCAATTATTTTGGTTGTTTTCGACTTTCCAAATAACTCTAGGAAAGGAATGTCAAAAAATAGTATTTGTGACGAACAAATTTTGAACAAATTTTCTCATGTTATTCGCACCAGATGAGCAAGTTATTTTCCATTTTATTTTCTAACATTTTTTTATCAGAGAGAACAATTCGAACGATTGATTGTGTTAAATTCTCTTGTTCACAAATTTTTATATCTAAAGTAAGTGTTGTCGGCATGTTTCCAAAAACGATACAAAAATATTTCTAAAATATTTTTATTTTGATATATTTTTAAAAATACATCAAAGAAACAAAAAAATTTTTTGCGTGAATACGGAGGCCTTGCGTGGAATTTATACCTGTTTGAGTTGATTTAAAAAAACTTTCATAATTTGAATAGTAGTTTTATTCCACGAAGTAATACATTAATTTTCGAAATATAGATATTAGAATGCGTCCATGTATGGTTCGAACCATCAACTTTTCGGTTAAAAGACGAACGCGCTAACCCATTGCGCCAAAGAGATACAGCTGATTTTGTTTGGCAACTGTTTCGTTCGTTTTCGGCTTTCCAAATAACTCTAGGAAAGGAATGTCAAAAAATAGTATTTGTTACGAACAATTTTTCAACAAATTTTCCAATGTTACTCGCCCCAGATGAGTAAGTTTATTTTCTATTTTAGTTTCTGACATTTTTTTCAGAGAGAACAATTGAAACAATTAATCCAGTGTCTTAAATTCGTTTGTTCACAAATTTTTATATCTAAAGTAAGTCTGGTCAGCTTGTTTCCAAGAACGATACAAAAATATTTCTCCCGTAAAATAAAATCCAAAAACCCTTTTTTAAATCAAAGGGCTTGCTGGTCTAGTGGTATGATTCTCGCTTTGGGTGCGACAGGTCATGGGTTCGGTTCCCGTGCAAGCCCTATCAACTTGCACAGGGGCGGACTGGCAGCAGAAAAGTTACCGGAAAATTAGATGAAAGGGGCGCCTGGCCGAGTGCAAAGCCGGAGTGTTCTAAAGGGTCCCGGCCGGGGAGTGAGCGTGCCGTTCCGGCTTCTAAGGAAATTTTTGAATTTTTGACCCTCTGAAATTGTATTTCCACGATTTTGATAGCGGAATTTTTCATTTTAAGCACGATTTATGTATGCCCATACTTTTTTGTGACAACAACATTTAATAGACAATAATGTATTATATACTACGAGTGAATTACTGTTCCACGATTCAACTACTCTTAAGCTGGATTTCCACTAGGCGTAAAATATCGCGCGCTCGACTTTTCTATTGTACATATTGAATAGTTTTCTACTTCGTTCCACATGGAAACTCACAAGACAAAAGAAAAGATCTAGCACGTGATATTTTACGCCTAGTGGAAATCCAGCTTTAGGGGCTGTTCACATGGGAGACAGGACGGGACAAGTAAGCGGTACGGGACGTTTTTCATCCCAGGTTTATCCCCGAGCCCGGGCGGAGGGCCGAAGGCCCGGAGCCCGGTGAGGGTGCTAATCTCGACATGCGAGGAGTCCACTTTACACGCGTGTAGAAAAAGCGAGGGAGACGAAATCTGGGAAATAGTTTATATATATATATATATATTTATATATATGTTTGGTACGACGTCACGCGGTAAGAATAGTTGGACACTGGTGACTAGCGACGAAGAAAACTATGAACTCCTCAAACAAATAGTATTTTGCTTTCGTTTATTTAAACGAACCGAAATGGAGCACGAAGAAAAGAAGGATACAAACAACCCGTTTAATATATCTTGAAGAGAAACCAGAGAACTTGAAGAAACCAAACGCCGTATGGTAAACAAAAACACGATCTGCAGTCACTCACTCCGTGGTCAAATATAACGGTAGGATTCTTGTTATATTTTTCAAGTTTTCGCTTAACCTAAACAATATACAGCTTCACGTTTTCGTGCTTTCCCTTTGCTCGTCCAAACCATGAATCAGCTTAACTAAAGCTAACTCAAAACACTACCTTTATAAGCTTATGTAGACGTGATGTTTTTCATTGGCATTACTTCATTACTTTTATTATTAAATACTCATCATTCATGGCCATGGGCTTTGGCGATTTTTTTGGCTGTATTTCCAAATTTTCGACTGAAATAATACTGCTTTCAAGAATCCGATTCTACCGAATTGTTTTTATCTCGGACTCTATTATAAATGTAATTTTTGAGCTGTTGACTTTTAAATCTGCCTTTGCAAAACATATAGGGAAGCCATTTAAAGCTTGTTAAAAATAATCCCTTTTGAAACCTAAAAACATTTTGCACAACCAGAATTTAATAATGAAATCTAAGTTTTGCTTTGATATGTTCATCTTATCCATAAATTATAGAATGAGCTTGAGGATTATCATTTGTTTTTGTATCTGTTTGTTTTTATATTGGCTGTGATTATCAGGTGTGCTTATTTTAATCAGGGTGGGTGGGTGGGGGGTGTTTCAAGAAAGCATTTAATAAAAGCGGGTGAGGCGTTGTTGCATTCATGTATTTCTAGTATGAGAATGTTTTCAGGCGGGATAATTGCGACCGGGACGTTTCACTACACAGCTAGAAAGTTGTAAAAACCACAGAATAACAAAGAAATAAATATAAATAACGTATTATAAAGAGCTGCTGTCCTCCTACTAGCCGTTATCACTCATTTACATCGAATAAAGAGCTACCCGTCATATCGTCCCGGCTATAATTAACAATTAGTCACCGAAGTCGAGGTGGCTATCGGTGAATATTTACGGAGCCGCGAAGCGGCGAGGTAAATACACCGATAGTCACCGAGACTGAGGTGACTAATTGTTTTAGTATAATTTCAGAGGTCGATAAAACACCAATAACGTTGAAACAACAAGAAACTATTTCTTAAAAGAAATAGCTGTTTCGTTCCGGTCAGTCGTTTATGAGGGTCTGTTTCAACAGCAATGATGTAGACTGGCGCGACAATTTTTACTACGCGCCTGCGTTTCATGCGACAAATTTAATTTAGACGATTTTTGTTTTGCATATAAACAAACTAGAAATATGCTGAAGCGAGAAGATTATAATAAAACTACAAAAAAATAATTTAAGCTTCGTCTAATAAAACGAACACACATTTCAGACGTTGTACCGTCTGATCATGACGGATTACTCTCTCCTCCGCAGTCCAGAGGGAAGGCTCTATTGATTGTTTCAAGTTATTCACAGTCGCATAAATTCGACTGAATTTAAATGTGACGTGCTAGCGGTCTCGCGATTTTCGTGAGAACGCAATTATTTTGGCAACGTAAATCTTCTATTCAGTAGCAATACTCTTCTGACCGTCTATAAGAGGAAAATAAAACGTTACCAAAATAATTGCTTTCTCGGGAAAATTGCGAGACACTAGCACGTCGCATTTATTAAATTTCATGCAGCTGATTTATTTATGACACCGCGGTATTTATTGAATAATCGCCAATAGCAAATCCATAAATTTCCAAGGCCAAAAGGATCAATATAAATTAGGTCAATAACGGACTATCATCATTTTCGACGTCATAGGTCATAGTTTAATTCTCGAATCAGAATAATCCATTTAGATGGGCCACAAATGAATGATAACGAACTTCCAGCCTCAAACTATTGACATTGTTCATAAAATAGCTATGTTTTAAAATTATTAGACACGCGTGAAACAGTGCGACTGACCTTTTGGAACGCGCAGTTGCCATACATAACGAATGCATTCTCAAGTTCAACGAGGGGAAAGTTCCTACTTTCTACAGCACAAGATTGATGATTCGCTTCGCACGGGATTGTTTACGTCTTCAAATTACTCTAGATCAGCAATATTTTCACTTCGTTTTGGCGTTTAACCACGCCTCCAACTAAATTTTTTATGCGGAATTTTGATTTCATTGGATAAGATCACAGTTATGTCAACAACACTGCACTACGATTGGACGATTTTCATCTGTGATGACAGTTTCTTTTGTGATGTCAATGGAAAGCTAATACAGTAACAGTTTCGTTCCTGCGGGGAACGAAACAAAAACTTTTAAGCAACTGCTTTCATTTCAACAGTGGTGATTCTGTTTATTCACAGACGATGTTAGCAAGCCACAGTCTTTGTCAGTAAATAATTTCAGAAAAAGAGTAAACAACATCCTACTTTGGAATTGAACTTGTACATACATTCAAAATATGCTAAAAAGACTTTTATTCTGGTGTTTTGGCTTCTGTGATACAGACCTTTTGCACTTAATTCATGTTTATTATGTTCTTCACTCATGACGAAGTTTTCGAAAACATCGCTACGACCAAAACCTAACCAAAATTTGCTAGAAAATACGAAGAATTGTAGAAAATATACTTGCTTACCTTTACAAAGTTTTGTTTTTACGATATTTGATATGTACAACATCTCAGTGATAAATATTTTCAGTATTATGCTCTTTTGTTTGTTTCAAAAACTACAGACACCATTTTGAAAAATAAAATCAACAGTGAATCGACAAATTCTAAAATCTCATACTTCAAAATGACAACTCCAAAGGGGAGACTGAAACGAGTAAAGTCAGTGCAGTGTTGAATAAGTACCAGTCTCTTTTCCAAAACTACTTTTGAAGAACAATTTCTTGTGATGCAATAGTCACCGCGTTAGGCGGTGACTTATCACCTCAGATTCACCGCTGAGCGGACCAATCAGAAAGCTGGAAAGCCTCTTTTCCACTATGAAATTATACTAAGGCGGGATAGAGCGTCAGAGCATTTATATATTATGGTTAAGCTAGGAAACGGGGATCCCGGTTAGGCGGGACGGGACAAAAATGTCCTGGCAAACACATTCTTCATATAAACGAAATGAGATAAATAAAGGGAAAATATTGAAACGCTGCTATCCGTCCCGTCCCGCCTTGCATTTAAACAGCCTCTTAAAATCTTAAAATTAGTCTTAGTCTTATTAGAGTTACAAAATGTATTGTATAACCGAAAAATTACACATGGTTACATCTTATGAAGAGTGAATAACAAAGAAAAGATAACACAATTACATGCAGAGTAAATAGTTTAGAAAATACAAATTGTATATTACTGTGTTTATGACTTGTAGTCTAGGAATGTTAATTGTCTTTTATGGGGGCGCCTGGAACGGAAAACCAAGGGGCGCACCGGGAAATTTCCCGGTATCCCGGTGGGCCAGTCCGCCTCTGAACTTGCATAATAGATAAAGGTAAATGGCGGCCGAATTCATCTGTCTTATATTAAGAATTACATCAAAGAGACAAAAACTTTTTTGTTGTGAACACGGAAGCATTACCACATAATTTATTCCTGTTTAAGTTGATTTAAAAATTCCTTCATAATTTAAATGTGTTTGTCGTACCAATTGAGAAAGTTTATTTTTCATTTTAGTTTTTTCTGATACTTTTTATCTGAATAAACTTTTGCTCCATCAGACAAAATAACTTCCATGTGCTTGCTGGTCTAGTGGTATGAGTCTCGCTTAGGGTGCAATAGATGCGCACGGGTTCGATTCCCGTGCATATACCCTATCAATTTCTAATATAGAAACGGCGGCAGAAATCCTCTACTGTTTTATATATTAAAAAATTACATCAAAGAAACAAAAAATATTTCAGGGGTAAAATGGAAGCATTGCCGTGGAGTTTATTCCTGATTGAGTTGGTTTAAAAATTTAAATAGTAATTTTTTTGCACGAAGTACATTAATATTCGAAACATAAATATTAGAATGTGTTCCTGGATGTTTTCGAATAGGGCGCTTATATACTGGGCGGTGCAACGACAATGGAAGAGCTGATCGACGTGTGATGCAGGGCCTGGCAACGAGTAATTGATATTCACCAGTCAGCGGTTGTTACAATGGTTGATAACATGACTCTTTTCCTTATCAAGAATGTTTTGCTTGGGTATCAGAGGGTTATTAAACTAACTAGGTATAAATCGATATAAAGCGGTAACATTAAAATAAAATTAAAACAAAAACATTAATATAGCTAGCAAAGTGGATTTAAAAAGAAATTTCATTTAAGAAATTTCATGAGCAAGTACAATTGATTCTTGTGAATTGCTGGTATTGTATAAGATAAGGCCGTGCTTTGACCAATTGAAAAAATAAGTTCTTCTGAGGATTTAGCTTGTTTTATATACGTGAAAGAATGTGTCCGCGCCGGGTCTTTTTACCATAGATATCACACATTTTTACAACAGACAAGGTTAGTTTTCTTTTACTCTGAAAATTGCTGAAACTTGCTTACGACACAGTTACAATCCTGACGCGACATATTTTTTTAAGTTTGCAAACGCCATGCATAAGCACAGGCCAATGTTCGATAGAAGAAACCTCTCGCTTCCACACAGTACACCAAGTTTCAGGGTCAAAATAAAAAATTAATCAATCACAAATTGTTTTATTTCTACCAAATATGAAAATGATACTTCTTACCTATGTCACAGTAAAATCTCACGGTGTTGGCAATATTTTAACACACAATGCGCAGACTATATACTTCCAAAAACTCGTATTGTAATAAATCGAATACAGAAATGAATCTGTTTAGAAATTACAATCATTTTGTTTCAACAGTCTGGAAACTTAAGGAATACAGTGACAAGGTTAAAGAGAATCGCCGTATGTCAAAACAACACGCCTTGTTTATATTTCTTACAAAATTTGAAAGGTTAAACCGCTAGAAATCAAGCATTGATAGGGGTCGAGTTTCAGCCACGATACAAAAATATTTCTCGGAAAAATAATATCCATAAACTTTTTTTTTAACCAACGGGCTTGCTGGTCTAGTAGTATGATTCTCGCTTAGGGTGCGAGCGGTTACGGGTTCGATTCCCGTGTAAGCCCTATCAACTTCTAATAGATAAACGGCGGCAGAAATCATCTATTTTATATATTAAAAAAAGTACATCAAAGAAACAAAAACATTTTTGGCGTGAACACGGAGGCCTTGCCGAACGATTGATTGTCTTAAATTCTTCTGTTCACAAAGTACTATTTCTAAAGTAAGTGTTGTCGGCATGTTTCCAAGAACGATACAAGAATATTTCTCGGACAAAATAATATCCATAAACCTTTTCTTTTAACCAACGTGAATGTCAAAAAATAGTATTTGTGACGAACAAATTTTGAACAAATTTTCTCATGTTAGTCGCACCATTTTCCATTTTAGATTCTGACATTTTTCATCAGAGAGAACAATTGGAATTATTGATCGTCCTTAATTCTTTTGTTCGCAAATTTTTATATCTAAAGTAAGTGTTCTCGGCATGTTTCCAAGAACGATACAAAAATATTTCTCGCACAAAATTATATCCAAAACCCCTACGTTTATTTTTTACGCCAGGAGAATGTTCTTGGCCAGAAGCGCTTGTTCAGTGAGATTAAGCGTCCGGACGGTACTAAAGCCTCGAGTACTCTTGGCATTTTGCGTGTTTGGAGGGACTATTATTCTTTATACTCTTCTGAGACCCTGGACGACGCTGCGCAACCTGAGTTTATTGAGAAGCTCGAACGCTGCTTAACCTCATCCGATGCGGAGCTTTGTGAGGGTGATATAACTGTGGATGAATGTAAGCTCGTGCTTCAGCAGATGGCCACTAAAAAGGCACCCGGCCTTGACGGTCTTCCTGCGGAATTCTATGTTCGTTTTGGGGGTCTGTTGGGCGCAGACCTCGTGTCTGTTTTTAATTCTTGCTTCACCTTCCGTTCCCTCTTCCTGGGAGTCGAAAGCGCGTCAAACTCGCCCAGTATGCCGATGATACGTCTTCGCTAGTAGCCTCGGATGAGTCTATTGTTGCTTTGTTTCGGCTGTTTTGCCGCTATGAGCGTGCTTCCAGTGCTAAGCTTAATATTAGTAAGTGTTATGGTCTTCTTTTGGGTACCTGGAAGCTTCGTTACTCTGCCTCACACATCACTGCTTTGGGTAGCCGCTTAGCAAACGATGAAAAAAGAAGACTGGGGTCCTCTCGTCAAAAAATTGGAAATGTTCTGACATCCTGGTCTCATCGTACCTTATCTCTACAGGGTATAGCCTTGACCACCAACATGTTGGGTTTCTCCACCTTTTGGTATTTGGGCTATGTTCGAGTGATGCCTGATTCGGTTGTTCTCAATATTAATAAGATGGTTCTCCCATTCGTTTGGGCTAAGAAACGTGAGGGGCTTGCTCGTTCATCTGTAACCCAGCCTGTCAACAGTTGGGGTCTTGAGGTTGTCGACGTTTCCCGACAAGCGTTTTCTTTTCGGTGAACACCGGTGATGGCAAAGTTTCTTTGCATTTTACCTTCGCCGTGTTTTTTTGGTCAACCCAGTGGATCGGGTGTTCGATTTGCAACATGTCAACCCTGCGACTCCGCGCCGTTTCCCTGTTTCTTACCACTCTGTTTTGGAGGCTTGGTTTGCCATGGGGGGGGGGGGGGCGTGTTGCCGAGCTTTTGGCCAGGGAATTGCTCCTTGCCAGCCCAGGGACCCAATTCCACTTAGAGATTTTTCGGCTCGTGTGGCTTATTCCATTCTGGGTAATGCCGTTCAAACCCAACACCGATGTATAGAGAAGTACCGTTCCTGGGGGTAAATTGGAAGCGCGTGCATTGGCTTATGGCGTTTTCTACGCCCTGTCCAAGATACGTCGTGGAAGGTCGCGCATGGAATTCTTCCAACTGCCGATAGGCCGATCCGTTTTGGCGTGAATGTTAGTCCGCTTTGTTTTTGCGGCGGCGTGGAAGACCTCGTCCATCTTTACACCGAGTTTCCCTTTCCGATGGTGGTCATCGACTGGTTTCTTTGCTCGCTACGCCGTTTTGATCCTGCCTTGGCTCGTACGTTTTGGTGGGTTATGGCCGTGGCTCCAGCGTTGCCCTCGGGTTCTCTGCTTTACTCGGCATTATACGTCACCGTATTTGGCTGACCAGAAACCACTTCCGTTTCGGCGGATTGGTTCCGTGCTCTGACGCGGCAATTCTTGCGATCAAATCTTTTTTCCGGTTCCTGCTGCGCATGCAGCGGCGTCATAGCCGCGCGATTATATTTGATAGTGTGTGGATCGCTTCCTGCATCTTCGGCTCATTTCAACCAATGGTTTTCTCAAGTTCCATCCAGATTTACAATAGCCATTAGGGAACTTTTTCCGTTTTTAACGCGAAACCCGTTCCTAGCTTCTTTTTTAGACATTGGCCCCAAGAAAGACCGACTTCGTAGGCGCCTCCTGGTACCGCTCGGCATCAGTTGAGGCGGGTCAATGTCGTGGCTCATACTCCGGTTTGGGTCTTTGAGCTTTTTGTTTTAAATACAGGGGGTTGCCAAAAAAAAGGAGCCCCCCCCATGAAAAAGAGGGTTTCTTACGTTAAAAAGCTAAAGGGACATGCGCGAGGACGGTATAAGTGTGAACAAGTATCCCACATTCGTTGCGCACAATTTCCGTATTCAAATAGAAGTTGAAATTTTCTCTGTTTCGATGTAATCAGTTTGGAAGATATGGCAACTAAGGAACAACAAGAAGAAAAGGCCAAGAAGAAGTTTGCAAGAAATCAGCAGATTGTGGGCTCTCTTCGTGCTGGATGGAATGCTCGGCAAGTGGCGGACGAATACGGTCTCAGCTATTCCTGGTCAAAGAAGCTCTGTTCGCGTTTGAGGAAAGGAGATAGTGGAGAGAGAAAACCTGGATCTGGATCTGGACGACCGCGAAAGACAACAGTTCGAGAAGATCGGTTTTTAATCAGAGAAGCTGTGAGACAACGTGATCCCTCCGATGTCTGTCCAAGCACGGCTGACCTCTCAGAGTCACTGAAAGACCGCACATCTACCGAAATATCACGTCGAACAGCGCAGCGCCGCCTTCATGAAAGGAATTATAAGAAGTGTCTCAAAACAAGAAAACCTTTTGTGAGCAGTGTAAATCGGCGTAAGCGGCTAAAATTTGCTAAACGCTATCGTCACTGGACAGTCGATCAATGGAAGCAGGTCGTCTGGTCTGATGAATCACCATTTGTCCTCCGCTGCCAAAATCGATCTTATGTCTGGCGTCTTCGAAAGCAACAGTTTTCACCTAGATGTTTGCAAGGAACTTTAAAGCACCAGAAAAAAATTATGGTATGGGGATGTTTCTCGTTTAAGGGAGTTGGAGCATTTCATCAAATAAAAGGAATATTAACAAAAGAAAGATATCGTCAAATATTAATCAGTCAAATGAGACCTTCAGCCCGACGACTTCACGGAGATAACTTCATTTTTCAGCATGACAATGATCCAAAACACACAGCCAATGTCGTGACAAATTATCTCAGGAATCAGCATATTGAACTGCTTTTTTGGCCACCACAAAGCCCAGACTTGCATCCAATTGAAAATTTGTGGGCAGAGCTTAACAGAAAACTGAATAAACGTACATGCCAAAGTGAGGAACAATTGTTTGAGTGTTTGAAACAGACATGGGAGAATCTCAGCGACGATTACCTTCATAAACTTGTAGAAGGCGCTCTCGAAAGGCGCTGTCGAAAAGTTATCAAAAGCCGTGGATATCCTATTGCCTATTAACTTTTGTGTGCTTAGGACAGTATTAAGGATTTTTGATCATGTCAGAGTGTTTTTCCTATCATTATCTAATGAAAAATAAGAATTACGACTTTTATTTGTCTATTTTAGTTTCGGAAAGGGGGGCTCCTTTTTTTTGGCAACCCCCTGTAGGTTGTGTGTAGGAGATAGCGCCGGCGGAACCTGCTCACAGGGGGCCGCATGGGGATCTCCTTTTTAATATTTTTACTGAAAATTTTCACAAGTTATTCCCACCAGATGAGCCACCTTATTTTCCATTTTATTTTCTAACATTTTTTATCAGAGAGAACAACTAGAACGATTGATTGTGTTAAATTCTTTTGTTCACAAATTTTTATATCTAAAGTAAGTGTTGTTGGCATGTTTCGAAGAACGATACAAAATTGTACCAGTTGAGAAAGTTTATTTTTCATTTTAGTTTCTTCCAATATTTTTTATCTTACTGAATAAAGTTTTGAGCGATTTGACAAAATAAATTCCATAGAACTGTTCTTCACCACGGGCTTGCTGGTCTAGTGTTATGATTCTCACTTAGGTGCGAGAAGTCACGGGTTCGATTCCCGTGCAAGCCCTATCAACTTGTTATAAATTAACGGCGGCCGAAATCATCTGTTTTTTATATTAGGCAATTACATCAAAGAAACAAAAAATATTTTGGCGCTGACACGGAAGCATTGCAGTGGGATTTTTTCCGATTTGTGTTGATTTAAAAAATCTTTCATAATTTAAATAGTAGTTTTATTCCAAAAATAAAAATGAATGCGTCCCTGGATGGATTCGAACCATCAACCTTTCGGTTAACAGCCGAACGCGCTAACCCATTCAGGGGCGGTTTAGGAATTTTAAAAACGTCAGTCAAACTTGTTGTCCACAGTTTGTGGGGGGTCCGGGGGCATGCTCCCCCGAAAAAGTTTTGAAATTGGGGTCTCTAAAGGCATTTCCCGCGATCTGACAGCACATCTGAGCATAATTTTGAAACTTTTAAAACATATTTTTAATGGCACATTTTATCATGTTTACAAAATATTTTGCCCAAATTGGATGTTTTTTAAACTTTATTGAGAAAATTATATAGCATTTATACGTATATTTACAAAGCTAACTAAAATATTAGTTAGCCAAACGAGACAGGCGCAGACACCCATGCTTTATTCATTGTCTCAAAGACCTTGTAATTTGGAATTTTCTCTAATTTAATAAATTATATGTTATCTACCGACTATGATATATTAAGACTATAAAGCTTAGATAAACCTGAGGTCATATTTCACGAACACGCCGTTAAAATATATCTCATCACAGCAAGATAGCGAGACTAACAATAATTTGAGAACAGTATTCATTTCAAAATCATGAAAAGAAAGATCCAATTTAACTAAACCTTGGCTTAAGGATCAATTGATCCTTTCAAATTCATATACTGTAAGAGCTACTGGCAAGCGTGAAATATTCTAACTGATGCCGCCTAATTGCTAAATAAATATATGTCTGAACTCTGAACTCAGACTTCACTCGAACGCAAAATGATAAATAATACAATGTTGAGACTGGACAAAAACACAGTCATATATTCGACTCTAGACTGTTTGTAGATGAAACAAGACGCCCTCAACTTACCAGTCTTACCTTACAGCAGTGGGGGAATATATAAACATGATATAAATGACTCCGCGCCAAAATTCAGAAGCTCGAAATGCTTCCAATCGCGTCTAAATGTTCCGCGCTTGCAATAAATCGATGACTGTGTAATCTAGATGACAAATCATCGTAGATTTTTCGCAGTATTTCTTCATCGTTGTTGTTAAAAGCACCGTTCGAAAACGCTTATACAGAACTCATGAGTAAAACACAGTGAGAATTGACAAGCCTTCACTGAATAAATTACTCAGCATCTCAGCTGACTCAGCAATCGATGGTTGGTCAAAAGTGACACCAGGTCGAGGCATATCGGTCAAATTGATCAAAAACCCATCAGATCTCTCCGCACACCGGTCAAAACTCTCAAAACGAAAGCTGACCACCGGTCATCCCTGCCCGGTGTTTGCTAACCGAAAATGACGATAAAAGCGAATTTGAAACCTAAGATGTTATGCTGCGACTGCCAGCCAATTAGAAGACTCTTGAGATTAAAATATTGTGTGATTGCGCAATTATTCTTGTGATTTTTTACGTCAGTCGCGTGACCGGTCTGATGTATGCTAAATCCGCCACTGCCATTGCTCCACAGAGACATAGCCGATTTTGTTTGGCAATTGTTTCGGTTGTTTTCGGCTTTCCAAATAACTCTAGGAAAGGAATGTCAAAAAATAGTATTTGTGACGAACAAATTTTCATCAAATTTTCTAATGTTACTCGCCCCAGATGAGCAAGTTTATTTTCCATTTTAGATTCTAACATTTT
The DNA here is from genome assembly GCA_964035015.1 of Corallium rubrum. Classification (NCBI taxonomy): domain Eukaryota; kingdom Metazoa; phylum Cnidaria; class Anthozoa; order Scleralcyonacea; family Coralliidae; genus Corallium; species Corallium rubrum. Next base: position 92,203,585 of record OZ035997.1, read on the forward strand.
TTTATCAGAGAGAATAATTCGAACTATGATTGTCTTAATTTATTTTCTTCCCAAATTTTTATACCTAAAGAAAGTGTTGTCGGCATCTTTCTAAGAATGATAAAAAAATATTTCTCGCACAAAATAATATCCAAAAACCCTTTGTTAAACCCAAGGGCTTGCTGGTCTAGGGGTATAATTCTCGCTTTGGGTGCGAGAGGTCATGGGTTCGATTCCCGTGCAAGGCCTATCATCTTGCATAATAGATAAAGATAAGTGGCGGACGAATTCATATATGTTATATTTAACCAGTGGCGTAGCCAAGGGGGGGCAAGGGGGGGCTCTGCCCCCCCCCCCAATCATCTTCATGACAGCCCTGTGAAAAGCCCAAATCCGAGGAGAAAATATTGGGGGGGGGAGGGAGGTACGAAATGATCGCTGGATCCTCCCAACATTCCTGTGAGTGCTTTAATAGATGACAATATAAATTATATAATTGGGGTCTTACTAACTGCAAGTAATAATTTACATTACAAGCGTATTATTTCAATAAAAATATCTTTTTATGTGTACTACTTGTTATGTTCTAAATTCTTTTAACTCGAGCCCACAAAACGCAGGAAATCACATCGCAGAGGCCCCAGAATTCAAAAGTTTTCCGGGAAAAGTTAAATAAATTCTCGAACATAACATATTCTTTGAGGCTCGTTTAATGCATTTTTTAACTGCCAACAACAAACGTTCAACGGTCATTTCGGACATCTCCTTGACCCGTACAGCATCCGATGGAAAAGTAAAGTTTTCTTGAAAAAGCGAAAAATAAAAACAAGCGGCGGCCGAATTCCTCTATCTGTTATTAAGAGAATTATATCAAAGAGACAAAAACTTTTTGTTGTGAACACGGAAGCATTACCAAAAAATTTATTCCGGTTAAATTTGATTTAAAAATTCCTGATTTTGCTGGCAATTATTTTGGTTGTTTTCGGCTTTCCAAATAACACTAGAAAAGGAATGTTAAAAAATAGTATTTATGACGAATAAATTTTTAACAAATTTTCTAATGTTATTCGCACCAGACGAGCAAGTTTATTTTCCATTTTATTTTCTAACATTTTTTTATCAGAAAGAAGAATTTGAACGAATGATTGTGTTAAATTCATTTGTTCACAAATTTTTATATCTGAAGTAACTGTTGTCGGCATGTTTCCAAGAACGATACAAAAATATTTCTAGGGTTTGCATTATTTACACTCTCAATTACAATATAAACCGGACAGACGGAAGACATAAAAATCCTATTCGCTTGCAAATATTTCCTTTAAAAATTCTTTAAAAATTCCTGATTTTTTTGGCAATTATTTTGGTTGTTTTCGGCTTTCCAAATAATTCTCTAAGAAAGGAATGTGAAAAAATAGTATTTGTGACGAACAAATTTTCAACAAATTTTCTAATGTTTCTCGCAACAGATGATTATTTATTTTCCATTTTAGATTCTAACATTTTTTTATCAGAGAGAACAATTCGAACTATTGATTGTGTTAAATTCTTTTGTTCACAAATTTTTATATCTAAAGTAACTGTTGTCGGCATGTTTCACAGTAATATTATAAGGGAACAACACTTAAACAGGAGAGGACTTCATCTTAATAAGTCTGGCAATATTATTTTAGCTAATAATTTTAAATCTTTTATAAATAAGGAATATGAAATTACTCTGCCGTGCGAAACTACTAAAGACCGTAGTTTGATTTTTTCTGATGATGAAAATGTTTATTTTCTTCCCGCTAAACGCGGTTTTAGATTAGCTAGCTTAAATATTACTGGTTTAACTAAGCATGTCTACGAGTTGAGAATTCTGCTTACCAGTAATTCTTTAGATATCCTTGCTATTAATGAATCTAAGCTTGACGATTCGATAAACGATAACGACGTCCATATTCCTGGATATGAGATAGTTCGTCGAGATAGAAATAGGAATGGCGGAGGTGTTTGTTTTTATGTCAAAACTTCAATAAACTTTCGCATACGTATTGATTTGAATATGCATAATCTAGAAAACTTATGTCTTGAAATTCGAAAACTGCGATCTAAACCGTTCGTTGTTGTTACTTGGTATAGGCCAAATGGTTCCTCTGTTGATTTGTTTTCAGCATTTGAAGACCTCCTTGGACGTTTAGATGCTGAGAATATTGAATTTTATTTGATGGGAGACTTTAACTGTAATGTGGCCTCTTCCAGTTATGACAATAATACTTGCTTACTGTCTGAGATAGTTGATATCTATGGGCTTCAACAGCTTATAAAAGAACCCACTCGTGTTAAAGAAACTACATCTACATTAATTGATTTAATTTAATTTACACCAACTGTCCTGATAGGGTAGTCTGTTCTGGAGTTTCTCATATCGGTATAAGCGATCACAGTCTTATTTATGCCTTTAGAAAATTATCCATAGACACTATATTTAAACATAGTCAATCAAGATATGGTCTGGAAACTCAGCTAAAGTCTTTGGTCTATCTTTTTGTTCGCCTTTATGCATTTTTGTGCACGGTGCACGGTCACTGAACACATTGTATTTTAGTATAATGCACGAATTGTCCAATAGCAACGTTTCAGTTCAATCACTCAACCGTGCTATTTAAATATTAATAAACCTAATACAAAGGATGTGCACGGTGTAAGGTACGGTTCAACATAAAATCACAGCTCATTATAGGCGCTTTGAAGTTTGCCGAGTTTCCAGACCATATCTCGATTGACTATGATTTAAAAGACATAGTATTATTGAATAGAGAGATTTTAAAAAATTTAATAGAGAACATTTTCGCCGTGATATTGCATGCCAAGACTGGAATTGTATACATTTGCATGATCCAAACGATTAATGGGTTGACTGGAAAACGAAATTTTTGGCAATAGCTAATAAACATGCTCCAATTAAAACTAAACGCATTCGTTCAACCAAGTCACCTTGGATCACGTCTGATCATAAGAAACGCATGCATACTCGTGATATAGCTAAATTGAGAGCAACCCGTTCTAATGACCCACGGGATTGGGTGGAATACAAAAGATTGCGTAATTTTGTAAACGGGGAAATTAAGTCTGCCAAAGAATTCTATTATGAGAATACTTTTAATCAATACAATGGTAACTCACGTAAAACTTGGCAGACTATAAACGAACTTACTAATCGCAATTCAAACAAAACTTCTGTTAAAGAAATAAAGATCAATGATATCTCTATTACTAAACCTAATGAGATGTCTGATGCTTTTAACGATCATTTTTCTACAATTGGTCCTAAATTAGCTAACGAGATACCGCTATGTGGCAATGGTAGCGAAAGTTATCTCGATTATGTCATAAATATAGATAAGTGATTTTTTTTTAATCCGACAAATAACAATATTGTCTTTTCCCTCTTAAAGAAACTATCCAAAACTAAAGCAACGGGTCTAGATAAAATTTCAGCTATGCTTATTCGTGAATGTGCTGATCTTATTTCTGGCCCTGATTGTAATATTTTTAACAAGTCTCTAAACTCTGGTGTGTTTCCAAATGATTGGAAATGTGCTAGAGTCACACCCTTATTCAAACAGGGTGAGAGGTATAATTTAAATAACTATCGCCCAGTTTCTGTTATTTTTATAGTTGCCAAGGTTTTCGAGAGAATAGCGTATGACCAGCTTCATGATTATTTATTAAAGGAAAATATCCTTTCAAAACATCAATCAGGTTTTCGTACTATTCACTCGACAGCGACGGCACTATTGGAGGCTACCGATAGCTGGGCATATAATATCGACCGTTGTCACATTAATGCTGTAGTATTTCTAGATTTGAAAAAGGCTTTTGACACGGTCGATCATGAAATACTATTATCCAAAATGAGTGTCTATGGAATTCAAAATGTAGCATATAATTGGTTTAAGTCATATTTAGACAATCCCACACAAAAATGCATGATTAATGGTCTCTTTCTAAAAGTTGTTTTCTCAAATATGGAGTACCCCAAGGGACAATTTTAGGTCCCTTATTATTTCTCTTATACATTAATGATCTGCCAAATTTTTATCATCTAGTACCCCAAGAATGTATGCGGACGATACCATATAACATACGCCGGAAATGATATTAATACTATTCAGTCTTGTTTAAACGTAGATTTAAATAATATCAGCAAATGGCTTATTGTTAATAAGCTTACACTAAATATGACAAAGACTGAATATATGCCAATTGGTTCTAGGCAAAAATTGAATACTTTGGCTGAGCCTCCTTATTTACTCATTAATGATACTCCTGTAAAACAAGTATTTACCACCAAGACCCTTGGAGTAGTAGTTGATAACAATCTCATGTGGCACGATCAGATTAATAAATTGTCGAAAAAGATTGCCTCTGGTATTGGAGTCATTAAACGAATAAGAGCTTCTGTCCCTCTGGACATATTGCACCTTGTTTATAATGCTTTAGTACAATCTCATTTGGACTATTGCAATGTTGTCTGGGGAACCTGTGGCAAAACTTTAACTAATAAACTTCAAAAGCTCCAAAATCGAGCAGCTCGAGTGATGACATTTTCCAGCTATGATGCTAATGCTGATCATTTAATTGATCAATTAGGCTGGTCAAACCTGCAAACACAGCGACAAATTGCTAAAGCTGTGATGGTTTATAAATCTCTACATGATCTCACTCCTGAATACTTAAGTTCTAAATTTGTTTATCGTGATTTTTCATATTCTTTCAGAGATTCCACTAATAAACTTGCTCTACCATTGCCTCGAACCAATTACTTAAAAAAAATAGCTTTAGTTATAGCGGAGCAGCACTCTGGAACAGACTGCCCTTAAATTTAAGGTAAGCAGAATCATTTCCCAATTTCCGTCGACTGCTTGATTCTCACTACCGGCTGTAGTTGACACACGGCATTCATGGAAAGCAGGCGTAGATACTAATTATTAATTATAATAGAATTTAATAATATAGTTAGTTTATACTTTGTTTTTATATAGTTACTTATGTTTCAGTATTTTACCTTAGTTTTGTATATATATATAAAAATATGTAAATAATTCCCTGATGAATTTTCCGTGTTTAAATAAAGTTTCAATCAATCAATTAAACGATTAAAAAAATATTTCTCGCATAAAATAATATCTAAAAACCCTTTCCCAAGCCAAAGGGCTCGGTGGTCTAGTGGTATGATTCTCGCTTTGGGTGCGAGAGGTCACGGGTTCGATTCCCGTGCAAGCCCTATCAACTTGCATAATAGATAAAAATAAGTGGCGGCCGAGTTCATGTATCTGTTATTAAGAATTATATCAAGCAGACAGAAACTTTTTTGTTATGAACACGGAAGAATTACCATAAAATTTATTCCTTTTTAAGCTGATTTAAACATTCCCTTAAAAATTCCTGATTTTGTTTGGCAATTATTTTGGTTGTTTTCGGCTTTCAAAATAATTCTAGGAAAGGAATGTTAAAAAATAGTATTTATGATGAACAAATTTTCAACAAATTTTCACATGTTATTCGCACCAGATGAGCAAGTTTATTTTCCATTTTATTTTCTAACATTTTTTTATCAGAAAGAACGATTCGAACGATTGATTGTGTTAAATCCTTTTGTTCGCAAATTTTTATTTCTAAAGTAACTGTTGTCGGCATGTTTCCAAGAACGATACAAAAATATTTCTCGGCAAAATAATATCCATAAACCTCTCGTTTTATCCAACGTACCTGCTTGTCTAATGGTATGATTCTCGCTTTGGGTGCGAGAAGTCAAGGGTTCGATTCCAGTGCAAGCCATGTCAACTTGTATAATAGACAAATGCCGACAGAATTCGTCTATTTTACCGGCTTTACAATTACCATAGTTGATTTAAAAATTCCTTCATAATTTAAATGTGTTTGTCGTAAGAGTTCAGCAAGTTTATTTTTCATTTTAGTTTCTTCCGATATTTTTTATCTGAATAAACTTTTGATCGATTTGACAAATAAAATCCATAGAACTTTTCTTCACCACGGGCTTGCTGGTCTAGTGGTATGTTTCTCGCTTTGGGTGCGAGAGATCACGAGTTCGAATCCCGTGCAAAGCCCTATCATCTTGCATAATAGATAAATATAAGTGGAGGCCGAATTCAACTATGTTATTGTTATTAAGAATTAAATCAAAGAGACAAAAACTTTTCCTTGTGAATACGGAAGCATTACGATAAAATTTATTACTGTTTAAGTTGATTGAAAAATTCCTTTAAAAATTCCTGATTTTGTTTCGCAATTATTTTAGTTGTTTTCGGCTTTCCAAATAACACTAGGAAAGGAAAGTCAAAAAATAGTATTTGTGACGAACAAATTTTGAACAAATTTTCTCATGTTATTCGCACCAGACGAGCAAGTTTATTTTCCATTTTATTTTCTAACATTTTTTTATCAGAGAGAACAATTCGAACGATTGATTGTGTTAAATTCTCTTGTTCACAAATTTTTATATCTCAAGTAGGTGTTGTCGGCATGTTTCCAAGAACGACACAAAAATACTTCTCGTCAAAATAATATCCATAAACCTCTTGTTTTAACCAACGGGCTTCCTGGTCTAGTGGTATGATTCTCACATTGGGTGCGAGAGGTCACGGGTTCGATTCCCTTGCGAGCCCTATCAACTTGTTGATAGACAAATGCCGGCCGTGTTCGTCTATTTTACCGGCTTTACCATTACCGTAGTTGATTTAAAAATTCCTTCATAATTTAAATGTGTTTGTCGTAAGAGTTGAGCAAGTTTATTTTTCATTTTAGTTTCGTCCAATATTTCTTATCTGAATAAACTTTTGATCCATTTGACAAAATAAATTCCATAGAACTTTTCTTCACCACCGGCTTGCTGGTCTAGTTGTATGATTCTCGCTTAGGGTGCGAGAGGTCACGGGTTCGATTCCCGTGCAAGCCCTATTAACTTCTAGGAGATTAACGGCAGCAGAAATATCTTTTTTTTATATTAGAAAATTACATCAAAGAAACAAAATATTTTTTGTCCCTGACACGGAAGCATTGCATTGGGATTTTTCCTGTTTGTGTTGATTTTAAAAAACTTTCATAATTTAAATAGCAGTTTTATTCCAACGAAGTTAATATTCGAAACAGAAAAATTCTTAGAATGCGTCCCTGGATGGATTCGAACCATCAACCTTTCGGTTAACAGCCGAACGCGCTAACCCATTGCGCCCCAGAGACACAACTGATTTTATTTGGCAATTGTTTCGGTTGTTTTCGGATTTCCAAATAACTCTAGGAAAGGAATAATAAAAAATAGTATTTGTAACGAACAAATTTTCAACAAATTTTCTGATGTTTCTCGCAGCAGATGAGCACGTTTATTTTCTATTTTAGATTCTAACATTTTTTTTTATCAGAGAGAACAATTCGAACTATTGATTGTGTTAAATTCTTTTGTTCACAAATTTTTATATCTAAAGTAACTGTTGACGGCATGTTTCCAAGAACGATACAAACATATTTCTCGGATAAAATAATATCCAAAAACCTTTTTCCAAGCCAAAGGGCTTGCTGGTCTAGTGGTATGATTCTCGCTTAGGGTGCGAGAGGTCACGGGTTCGATTCCCGTGCAAGCCCTATTAACTTCTAGGAGATTAACGGCAGCAGAATTTTTTTTTTATATTAGAAAATTACATCAAAAAAACAAAAAAATGTTTGGCGCTGACACGGAAGCATTGTATTGGAATTTTTTCCTGTTGGTGTTGATTTAAAAAAACTTTCATCATTTAAATAGTCTTATGCAACGAAGTAATACATTAATATTCCAAACATAAAAATTCTTAGAATGCGTCCCTGCATGGATTCGAACCATCAACCTTTTTGTTAACAGCCGAACGCGCTAACCCCAAAAATAAGTGGCGGTCGAATTCATGTATCTGTTATTAAGAATTACATCAAAGAGACAAAAATTCTTTTGTTGTGAACACGGAAGAATTACCATCAAATTTATTCCATTTTAAGTTGATTGAAAAATTTCTTTAAAAATTCCTGATTTTGTTTGGCAATTATTTTGGTTGTTTTCGGCTTTCCAAATAACTCTAGGAAAGGAATGTCAAAAAATAGTATTTGTGACGAACAAATTTTGAACAAATCTTCTCATGTTATTCGCACCAGATCAGCAAGATTATTTTCCATTTTATTTTCTAACATTTTTTTATCAGAGAGAACAATTCGAACGATTGATTGTGTTAAATTCTCTTGTTCACAACTTTTTATATCTAAAGTGGGTGTGTCGGCACGTTTCCAAGAACGACACAAAAATATTTCTCGGCAAAATAATTTCCATAAACCTCTCGTTTTAACCAACGGGCTTCCCGGTCTAGTGGTATGATTCTCACTTTGGGTGTGAGAAGTCACAGGTTCGATTACCTTGCAAGCCCTATCAACTTGCATAATAGACAAATGCCGACTGTATTCATCTATTTTACCGGCATTCCCCATTACCATAGTTGATTTAAAAATTCCTTCATAATTTTAATTTGTTTGGCGTAAGAGTTGAGCAAGTTTATTTTTCATTTTAGTTTCTTCCGACATTTTTTATCTCAATAAACTTTTGATCGATTTGACAAAATAAATTCCCTAGAACTTTTCTTCACCAGGGGCTTGCTTGTCTAGTGGTATGATTCTCGCTTAGGGTGCGAGAGGTCACGGGTTCGATTCCCGTGCAAGCCCTATCAACTGCTAGGAGATTAAGGGGGCAGAAATTTATTTTTTTTTAATATTAGAAAATTACATCAACGAAACAAAAAAATTTTTGGCGATGACACGGAAGCATTGCATTGGGATTTTTTCCTGTTTGTGTTGATTTAAAAAAACTTTCATAATTTAAGTAGCAGTTTTATTCCAACGAAGTAATACATTAATATTCAAAACATAAAAATTATTAGAATGCGGCCCTGGATGGATTCGAACCATCAACCTTTCGGTTAACAGCCGAACGCGCTAACCCATTGCGCCACAGAGACACAACTGATTTTGTTTGGCAATTGTTTCGGTTGTTTTCGGCTTTCCAAATAACTCTAGGAAATGAATGTTAAAAAATGGTATTTGTGACGAACAAATTTTCAACAACTTTTCTAATGTTTTTCACAACAGATGAGCTCGTTTATTTTCCATTTTAGATTCTACCATTTATTTATCGGAGAGAACAATTCGAACTATTGATTGTGTTAAATTCTTTTGTTCACAAATTTTTATATCTAAAGTAACTGTAGTCGGCATGTTTCCAAGAACGATACAAAAATATTTCTCGCACAAAATAATATCCAAAAACCCTTTTCCACGCCAAAGGGCTTGCTCGTCTAGTGGTATGATTCTCGCTTTGGGTGTGAGAGGTCACGGGTTCGATTCCCATGCAAGCCCTGTCAACTTGCATAATAGATAAAAATAAGTGGCGGCCCAATTCATGTATCTGTTATTAAGAATTATATCAAAGAGACAAAAACTTTTTTGTTATGAACACGGAAGAATTACTTATTGATTGTGTTAAATTCTTTTGTTCACAAATTTTTATATCTAAAGTAACTGTTGTTGGCATGTTTCCAAGAACGATACAAAAATATTTCTCGACAAAATAATATCCATATAAATCTCCCCTTTTAGCCAACGGGATTGCTGGTCTTAGTGGTATGATTCTCGCTTTGGGTGCGAGAAGTCAGGGGTTCGATTCCCATGCAAGCCCTGTCAACTTGTATAATAGACAAATGGCGGCCCAGTTCATCCATTTTACTTGCATTATATTAAAATTCCTGTTTTAGTTGATTTAGAAATTCCTTCATAATTTATATATATTTGTCGTGCCAGTTGAGCAAGTTTATTTTTCATTTTAGTTTCTTCCGATATTTTTTATCTGAATAAACTTTTGATCGTTTTGACAAAATAAAATCCATGCATAGAATATTTCTTCACCACGGGCTTGCTGGCCTAGTGGTATGATTCTCGCTTGGGTGCGAGAGGTGGGTGCGATTCCCGTGCAAGCCCTATTAACTTCTAGGAGTTTAACGGCAGCTGAAATCTCTTTTTTTTAATATTAGAAAATTACATCAAAGAAACAAAAAAATTTTTGGCGTTGACACGGAAGCATTGCATTGGGATTTTTTCCTGTTTGTGTTGATTTAAAAAAACTTTCATAATTTAAATAGTTTTATTCCACGAAGTAACACATTAATATTCGAAACATAAAAATTCTCAGAAAGCGTTCCTGGACGGATTCGAACCATCAACCTTTCGGTTAACAGCCGAACGCGCTAACCCATTGCGCCACAGAGACACAACTGATTTTATTTGGCAATTATTGTTTCGGTTGTTTTTGGCTTTCCAAATAACTCTGGGAAAGGAATGTTAAAAAATAGTATTTATGACGAGCAAATTTTGAGCAAATTTTCTCATGTTATTCGCACCAGATGAGCAAGTTTATTTTCCATTTTAGATTCTAACATTTCTTTTATCAGAGAGAACAATTCGAACTATTGACTGTGTTAAATTCTTTTGTTCACAAATTTTTATATCTAAAGTAACTGTTGTCGGCATGTTTCCAAGAACGATACAAAAATATTTCTCGCACAAAATAATATCCAAAAACACTTTTCCAAGACAAAGGGCTTGCTGGTCTAGTGGTATGATTCTCGCTTTGGTTGCGCGAGGTCACGGGTTCGATTCCCGTGCAAGCCCTGTCAACTTGTATAATAGACAAATGGCGGCCGAGTGCATTATATTAAAATTCCTGTTTTAGTTGATTTAGAAATTCCTTCATAATTTAAATATATTTGTCGTGCCAGTTGAGCAAGTTTATTTTTCATTTTAGTTTCTTCCAATATTTTTTATCTGAATAAACTGTTTGATCGATTTGACAAAATAAAATCCATAAAACTTTTCTTCACCACGGGCTTGTTGGTCTAGTGGTATGATTCTCGCTTTGGGTGCGAGAGGTCACGGGTTCGATTCCCGTGCAAGCCCTATCATCTTGCATAATAGATAAATATAAGTGGCGGCCGAATTCATCTATGCAATATTGAGAATATTACATCAAAGAGACAAAAATTCTTTTGTTGTGAACACGGAAGCATTACGATAAAATTTATTCCTGTTTAAGTTGATTGGAAAATTTCTTTAAAAATTCCTGATTTTGTTTCGCAATTATTTTGGTTGTTTTCGGCTTTCTAAATAACTCTAGGAAAGGAATGTCAAAAAATAGTATTTGTGACGAACAAATTTTGAACAAATTTTCTCATGTTATTCGCCCCAGATCAGCAAGTTTATTTTCTATTTTATTTTCTAACATTTTTTTATCGGAGAGAACAATTCGAACTATTGATTGTGTTAAATTCTTTTGTTTACAAATTTTTATTTCTAAAGTAACTGTTGTCGGCATGTTTCCAAGAACGATACAAAAATTTTTCTCGCACAAAATAATATCGAGAAACACTTTTCCAAGACAAAGGGCTTGCTGGTCTAGTGGTATGATTCTCGCTTTGGTTGCGCGAGGTCACGGGTTCGATTCCCGGCAAGCCCTATCAACTTGCATAATAGATAAAAATAAATGGCGGCCCAATTCATGTATCCGTTATTAAGAATTACATCAAAGAGACAAAAACCTTTTTGTTATGAACACGCGGGAGCATTACCATATAATTTATTCCTTTTTAAGTTGATTTAAAAATTCCCTTAACAATTCCGGATTTTGTTTGGCAATTATTTTGGTTGTTTTCTGCTTTCCAAATTACTCTAGGAAAGGAATGTTAAAAAATAGTATTTTTGACGAACAAATTTTTAACAAATTTTCTCATGTAATTCGCATCAGATGAGCAAGTTTATTTTCAAGTTTATTTTATAAAATTTTTTTCTCAGAAAGAACGATTCGAACGATTGATTGTGTTAAATCCTTTTGTTCGCAAATTTTTATATCTAAAGTAACTTTTGTCGGCATGTTTCCAAGAACGATACAAAAATATTTCTCGGCCATATAATATCCATAAACCTCTCGTTTTATCCAACGTGCTTGCTGGTGTAATGGCATGATTCTTGCTTTGGGTGCGAGAAGTCAGTGGTTCGATTCCAATGCCAGCCCTGTCAACTTGTATAATAGACAAATGGCGGCCGAGTTCATCAATTTTACTTGCATTATATTAAAATTCCTGTTTTAGTTGATTTAAAAATTCCTTCATAATTTAAATATATTTGTCGTGCCTGTTGAGCAAGTTTATTTTTCATTTTAGTTTCTCTGGATATTTTTTATCTGAATAAACTTTTGATCGATTTGACAAAATAAATTCCATAGAACTTTTCTTCACCACCGGCTTCCTGGTCTAGTGGTATGATTCTCATTTTGGGTGCGAGAAGTCACGTTTTCGATTAACCTTGCCCGCCCTAACAACTTGTATAACAGACAAATGCCGACCATATTCATCTATTTTACCGGCATTACCATTACCATAGATGATTTAAAAATTCCTTCATAATTTAAATGTGTTTGTCGTAAGAGTTGAGCAAGTTTATTTTTCCTTTTAGTTTCTTCCGATATTTCTTATCTGAATAAACTTTTGATCGATTTGACAAAGTAAATTCCATAAAACGTTTCTTCACCACCGGCTTGCTGCACTAGTGGTATGATTCTCGTTTGGGTGCGAGAGGTCACGCGTTCGATTCCCGTGCAAGCCCTACCAACTTCTATGAGATTAACGGCAGCAGAAATTTTTTTTTTTTACATTAGAAAATTACATCAAAGAAACAAAAAAATTTTTGGCGCTGACACGGAAGCATTGCATTGGGATTTTTTCCTGTTTGTGTTGATTTAAGAAAACTTTCATAATTTAAATAGCAGTTTTATTCCAAATAAGTTAATATTCGAAACATAAAAATTCTTAGAAAGCGTCCCTGGATGGATTCGAACCATCAACCTTTCGGTTAACAGCCGAACGCGCTAACCCATTGCGCCACAGAGACACAACTGATTTTATTTGGCAATTGTTTCGGTTGTTTTCGGCTTTCCAAATAACTCTAGGAAAGGAATGTTAAAAAATAGTATTTGTGACGAACAAACTTTCAACAAATTTTCTAATGTTTCTCGCAACAGATGAGCGCGTTTATTTTCCATTTTAGGTTCGAACATTTATTTATCAGAGAGAACAATTCGAACTATTGATTGTGTTAAATACTTTTGTTCGCAAATTTTTGTATCCAAAGTAACTCTTGTCGGCATGTTTCCAAGGACGATACAAAAATATCTCTCGGCAATATAATATCCATAAACCTCTCGTTTTATCCAACGTGCCTGCTGGTCTAACGGTATGATTCTCGCTTTGGGTGCGAGAAGTCAGGGGTTCGATTCCAGTGCAAGCCCTGTCAACTTGTATAAGAGACAAATGGCGGCCGAGTTCATCTATTTTACTTGCATAATATTAAAATCCTTGTTTTAGTCGATTTAAAAATTCCTTCATAATTTAAATATATTTGTCGTGCCAGTTGAGCAAGTTTATTTTTCATTTTAGTTTCTTCCGATATTTTTTATCTGAATAAACTTTTTATCGATTTGACAAAACAAAATCCATAGAACTTTTCTTCACCATGGGCTTGCTTGTCTAGTGGTATGATTCTCGCTTTGGGTGCGAGAGGTCACGGGTTCGATTCCCGTGCAAGCCCTATCATCTTGCATAATAGATAAATATAAATGGAGGCCGAATTCATCTATGCAATTTTGAGAATTATATCAGAGACAAAAATTCTTTTGATGTGAACACGGAAGCATTACGATAAAATTTTTTCCTGTTTAAGTTGATTGGAAAATTTCTTTAAAAATTCCTGATTTTGTTTGGCAATTATTTTGGTTGTTTTCGGCTTTCCAAATAACTCTAGGAAAGGAATGTCAAAAAATAGTATTTGTGACAAACAAATTTTGAACAAATTTTCTCATGTTATTCGCACCAGATCAGCAAGTTTATTTTCCATTTTATTTTCTAACATTTTTTTATCAGAGAGAACAATTCGAACGATTGATTGTGTTAAATTCTCTTGTTCACAAATTTTTATATCTAAAGTAGGTGTTGTCGGCATGTTTCCAAGAACGACACAAAAATATTTCTCGGCAAAATAACATCCATAAACCTCTTGTTTTAACCAACTGGGTTCCTGGTCTAGTGGTATGATTCTCGCTTTGGGTGCGAGAAGTCACGAGTTCGATTCCCGTGCAAGCCCTATCATCTTGCATAATAGATAAATATAAGTCGCGGCCGAATTCATCTATGTTATATTATTAAGAATTACATCAAAGAGACGAAAACGTTTTTGTTGTGAACACGGAAGCATTACGATAAAATTGATTCCTGTTTAAGTTGATTGAAAAATTCCTTTAAAAATTCCTGATTTTGTTTGGCAATTATTTTAGTTGTTTTCGGCTTTCCAAAAAACACCAGGAAAAGAATGTCAAAAAATAGTATTTGTGACAAACAAATTTTGAACAAATTTTCTCATGTTATTCGCACCAGATGTTCAAGTTTATTTTCCATTTTATTTTCTAGCATTTTTTTTTCAGAGAGAACAATTCGAACGATTGATTGTGTTAATTCTCTTGTTCACAATTTTTTATATCTAAAGTAGGTGTTGTCGGCATGTTTCCAAGAACGACACAAAAATATTTCTCGGCAAAATAATATCCATAAACCTCTTGTTTTAACCAACTGGGTTCCTGGTCTAGTGGTATGATTCTCACATTGGGTTCGAGAAGTCACAGGTTCGATTCCCTTGCAAGCCCCACCAACTTGTATAATAGACAAATGCCCGGCCGCATTCGTCTATTTTACCGACTTTACCATTACCATAGTTGATTTAAAAATTCCTTCCTAATTTAAATGTGTTTCTCGTAAGAGTAGAGCAAGTTTATTTTTCATTTTAGTTTCTTCCAATATTTCTTATCTGAATAAACTTTTGATCGATTTACAAAATAAATTCCATAGAACTTTTCTTCACCACCAGCTTGCTGGTCTAGTGGTATGATTCTCGCCTAGGGTGCGAGAGGTCACGGGTCCAATTCCGGTGCAAGCCCTATTAACTTCTACGAAATTAACGGCAGCAGAAATCTCCTTTTTTTTTATATTAGAAAATTACATCAAAGAAACAAAAAAATTTTTGGCATTGAAACGGAAGCATTGCATTTGGATTTTTCCCTGTTTGTGTTGATTTAAAAAAACTTTCATAATTTAAATAGCAGTTTTATTCCAACGAAGTTAATATTCGAAATATAAAAATTCGTAGAATGCGTCCCTGGATGGATTCGAACCATCAGCCTTTCGGTTAACAGCCGAACGCGCTAACCCATGGCGCCACAGGGACACAACTGATTTTATTTGGCAATTGTTTCGGTTGTTTTCAGCTTTCCAAATAACTCTAGGAAAAGAATGTTAAAAAATAGTATTTGTGACGAACAAATTTTCAACAAATTTTCTAATGTTTCTCGCAACAGATGAGCACGTTTATTTTTCCATTTTAGATTCTAACATTTTTTTTATCAGAACGAACAATCCGAACTATTGATTGTGTTAAATTCTTTTGTTCACAAATTTTTATATCTAAAGTAACTGTTGTCGGCATGTTTCCAAGAACGATACAAAAATATTTCTCGAACAAAAATAATATCCAAAAACGCTTTTCCAAGCCAAAGGGCTTGCTGGTCTACTGGTATGATTCTCGCTTTGGGTGCGAGAGGTCACGGGTTCGATTCCCGTGCAAGCCCTACCAATTTGCATAATAGATAAAAATAAGTGGCGGCGGAATTCATGTATCTGTTATTAAGAATTATATCAAAGAGACAGAAACTTTTTTGTTATGAACACGGAAAAATTACCATAAAATTTACTCCTTTTTAAGTTGATTTAAAAATTCCCTTAAAAATTCCTGATTTTGTATGGCAATTATTTTGGTTGTTTTCGGCTTTCCAAATAACTCTAGGAAAGGAATGTCAAAAAATAGTATTTATGACGAACAAATTTTGAACAAATTTTCTCATGTAATTCGCACCAGATGAGCAAGTTTATTTTCCATTTTATTTTCTAACATTTTTTTCTCAGAATGAAAGATTCGAACGATTGATTGTGTTAAATCCTTTTGTTCGCAATTTTTTATATCTAAAGTAACAGTTGTCGGCAGGTTTCCAAGAACGATACAAAAATATTTCTCGGCAATATAATATCCATAAATCTCTCGTTTTACTCAACGTGCCTGCTTGTCTTATGATATGATTTTCGCTTTGGGTGCGAGATGTCACGGGCTTGCTGGACTAGGGGTATGATTCTCGCTTTGGATGCGAGAGGTCAAGGGTTCGATTCCCGTGCAAACCCTATTAGCTTCTAGGAGATTAACGGCAGCAGAAATTTATTTTTTTTTATATTAGAAAATTACATCAAAGAAACAAAAAAATTTTTGGCGCAGACACGGAAGCATTGCATTGGGATTTTTCTTGTTTGCGTTGATTTAAAAAAACTTTCTTAATTCAAATAGCAGTTTTATTCCAACGAAGTTAATATTCGAATCATAAAAATTCTTAGAATGCGTCCCTGGATGGATTCGAACCATCAACCTTTCGGTTAACAGCCGAATGCGCTAACCCATTGCGCCACAGAGACACAACTGATTTTATTTGGCAATTGTTTCGGTTGTTTTCCTCTTTCCAAATAACTCTAGGAAAGGAATATTAAGAAATAGTATTATGAACGAACAAATTTTGAACAAATTTTCTCATGTAATTCGCATCAGTTGAGCAAGTTTACACTAGAAACCCAAACGTGTTGTAAGAACACGCATTTTTGTCCGCTATAGTGACACGCCAAAAGCGTGTTCAACACGGCTTTGGCGTGTTGTAATACAAGCGTGTTCTGTGTAGAAGCGTGTTGCTAGAACACGTTATTGTGTTGTAACAACACGTCAATTTTGACACGCTAAAAGCGTGTTGTAATACAAGCGTGTTCTGTGTAGAAGCGTGTTGCTAGAACACATTACATTAAGTGTGTTGTAACAACACGTCAATTTTGACACGCTAAAAGCGTGTTGAACACTTCAGCGTGTTCCAAATTCACGTGTGTTGTAAGAACACACTATAACGTGTTACGGTAACACACATCATGTTTTCAGAACACGCACCCCAAAATGGCGTGTCACTATAGCGGACAAAAGTGCGTGTTTTAAATTAACACGTTTGGCGTGTTGTATTTGGCGTGTTGCAAGTTTTAGCGTGACACACTTGCCGTGTTGCAGCTCGGACATTTTTGGTGTGTTGCCGATCTCTGAAGGCGTGTTCTGCACCACAGACGTGTTGTAACCTGATGTGTTTCGTTCGAAGGCGTGTTCTGCACCACAGACGTGTTGTAACCTGGTGTGTTTCGTTTGAAGGCGTGTTCTGCTTCTAAATTTAAACGCACAAAACAGAATGGAGGCAAACAATATACATTTATTAATCTTATACTGATCTATAGTTCTGAAACATAATGCAAGACAGATGTGTCTTTCAAATGTCAAAGTTCAATCCTGCCAATTTTAGGCGTCCGTAAAATGTCGGAAGTTTGTTTGGCCTGGCAGCCTTCGTTGATTTAGGGGCAATTTCTTGTGGAATATACGTCGGATAGTATTTTGTCACTTATCCCCAATCAAAAACAGCATCCTCCAGAAGTAGTGCAGTATTAAGTGTTTCTTTGTCATATTGGATATTAAACACAGTGTCAGCTGCCAACCACAGTTTCAGTAATCCTATGACAGTTCGACTTGTGACTAAATGGCATACAAGCATTTTCCATCGTTTGAATTTGAAAATTGATTCCTGGTCTGTTATCAATAGGCAGTGAGTACCCCAGCCAATGAGAGAACAGTACAAACTATATACAAACAAAAAGAAGATATTGTAAATGAACAGTATATAAGTACTGTATACGTGTAAAAAATATTAAATCTTATAACATTTTAGCCTCCTCCGCAGGCATCTCAAATCAGAAACGGCAGGCTCAAGCTGCAAATGGAAGTCAGGGAAGGAAGACTAAGGTGAGGGAAAGGGAGAGGAGGAAAGGAAAAAAGGGGGGAGGGGAAGAGAAAAAGAAGAGATGCCTGCCAAAAATCGACAAGGTCATGGCGCATATAGCTTCGTGCATGATAATTCATGGTTGACAGGGGTAGGGAACGGCAAAATAGACAAACGAAAAACAAACAACTGGGGTAGGGTTAGAACCTTTATTGTTTAAATATACCCGAATTTTTCGCGTCCCTCTCCCCAGTTCCCTAGCCTCCCTCGCCCACTAGTCCCCACGCGCAGAAGAGGCAGAGAGACAAGAGAGTTGCCTGCGGAGGAGGCTAATAACATTTAAAAGAGAAACAAAAATATATTTCCTTGAAATGTAATACATTAGTTAACAGTACTATTTAACCATGTAAATTAATTAATTAATTAATCATTAATTAATTTACATATTTAAAACTTTAAATGGTATTGTTAACTAATGTTTTAAATTTGTAAAGATATTTTTTTGTTTCCCTTTTAAATGTAATAAGTTTTAGTATTTTTCATTAAATTTCAAATTTTAGGAAGAGCATGTTTTAGATAATTTGTTCGTTTATAAGGCTTATGTAGTTTTAATGCATTTCTTATGTTAATAATGATCATGATAAATTTGATTATTTGCTACAAAATAAATTGTGAATATTTCTGGTAAATTCTTAATATGATAACGAATTTATAGATTCAGCATGTTAAATATTGTAAATAAAACTTAAATATGTTATTTAAATATTTTCTTTGAGCTGTTTATCATTCTTATTTTTTAATTCCTAACCTCCTAGTATAGTGTAATAACACTGATTTAGGAGTATTTCATTAAAGCATTAAAGTGTTCCTGTTTTGTGTTCATAATTTTCTTGGAATTTTCAATTGAATATTTTTCTTAAGGGAAAATACAGGTTTGAGGGTCCAAAATACATGCATAAACATTTCGGGAAAAGAATAAAACTAAATGTTACACATGGTTTAAAAGTCTGACAATCAAAAACTGTTACCAAATAAATAGCATCAGTTGTTGCTATGGCAACAATGACGTTTCAAAATGGCTGCCAATTACACTCAAACTAATTTAATTCGAAAAAACATGATGGTGACCCCAATTTTTTTCTCATTAAAACTTTTCTTAAAGTATGAATAATGCATAGGCCGATTTTGAAAAAAATTCTGTGGAATGAATAATTTTTTTTCTCGGAAAAATCATGTTCGTTAATTTTTTAAGAAAATTGGATTTACAGAATTTTTTTTAAAATCGGCCTATTCCTTACTCATACTTCAAACGAAGTATTAATGGGGAATAATAAATAAAGTTTTTTTCGAATTAAATTAGTTTGAAGGGTAATTGGCAGCCATTTTGAAACGTCATTGTTGCCATAGCAACCATTTATTTGGTAACAGTTTTTGATTGTCAGATTGTTTAACTATGTATAACGTTTAGTTTTATTCTTTTTCCGAATTGTTTATGGACGTGTTTATGGATGTGTTTTGAACTCCCAAACTTGTATTTTTCCATTTTTCAAGAAACTGTATGGAGCCACCTTAAGATTTGTCCATATACTCTCTCTATATTTTTGATATATTGTCTATTTACACGCAGTCTGCACATTTGTGCTGATTAACTGGTGAAAATGATGATCACATTAGTACAGACTGTCTGGCCACCATCACTTATGATCTTCATTTTCACCAGTTAATATAGAAATAAAATAAAATAAAAAAATAAGATGAAAAGGAAACTATATGGGTCACCTGACATTGGGTCATTCCAGAAAACATCCACACCTCCCCCACGAGGGAAATGTGAAGTTGACCCCCTCCCCCCTTCAGATGTCCTGGTACATTTTACTATTATCAGTAGATTTACCCCCCTCCCCTCCCCTCCCTGGATGGCACAAATTTCCTCTGTGCGGGGGGGGGGGGTGTATGGATCTTTTCTGGAATGACCCATTCAGTGGTATCCACAAAACTATATTTTTTGCAAAATTAGGGTGCAGGGTATCTCCCCAATACTAAAAAAGTGTAAATATAAAATATAAAAATATGGGGTCACCTGCAGGACTTAAATAATTACATGTATAACTATAAAAATATGGGGTCACTATATATATATACTTAAATGTGTAGTCTTTCCAAAAATATCATTTTGGGGGAGATATCCCACATTAAGTATAGTGACCCCATATTTTTATAGTTATAATTATTTAATTTAAGTCATGATGGTGACCCCATATTTTTATATTTACATTTTTTTAGTATTGCGCACATAACCCACCCTAATTTTCAAAAAAAGATAGTTTGGGGGAGACACCCACTCAATGTGGTGTCCCCGTGTAGTTTCCTTTTCATCTAATTATCGATGAAAATTAAGATGATATCAGCCACAAAAGTTAAATTTTTTACACCTTAAACCAGAGTCTGTAGAAATATACACCATTTGACTGGCATTAGTGAATAGTGCTAAACATTGTTTCGAGCCAAAAATGTACACAAGTTCTTAGCATATATGCAATAATTAAATTAAATAAGAATTGCAAAGAATAATTATTTACAAACAATTTTCATGCAACACAAAATTAATATGTACTCACTTGTAATTCAGTAATTGTGCATGAATAAAAACCACAATGTGAGGGAGATGTACTCAGACCACTTCAGTCATCAAATAAGCATGATCCACTTCTGATTTGAACTGAAGAACAATTAATTATAAAATTAAACTTTGAAATATTAATAAACTAGGATACTATAAAAAAATTACAATTGTTTGGTTACAAATATTGATTGGCTATAAAATACTTGGTAAGCTTTATGTTTTGAAGATGAAATCCAGTCATTACAATATTTAAGCTTAAATAGTAAAATGTTTGTTTCCGAAAAATAATACATAGTAGTTTATTGGTTTAGCAGCATGAGCCATCTAACTATCAAACTATCAAAACGAACGACAAAAAAGTTTGCTGTCAAGTTCCAACCACACAAAAGCAGTAAATACGAGTTAATATAAGTTGAGAGTAAAATGGCTATAAAATAGTTCATATTTTAGAAATTTTTCCACTAAATAAAAGTACAGAAGCAAGGAAATTACTTAGGATTAACTCTAGTCAAGTACAGTACCTTAAACTATAGTTTTAGGCTAGAGTCGACGACGTCTGGTGTTACTTGCGATGTCTTGCTTTTTCGTCTTCACTTTCAAAACATGGCGGCTTGTCAGGACTCTACTTCGGGGCATTTCTCTACAGAAACCAGTTTTATCTTGACAGATAAACATCAAAAAATCTCTCGTATACGTAAAACTGCTTGCCGCGTAGCTTTCCTGACATTAAAATTGAAAGGAATACTAGTAGCTCTCGTCGTTTCCTCGGCCTTCTTCTTCGAGTGTTGAAAATCTCTTTCGAAAACTTCCTTTTGGCGGCAATCTGTTCTCGCATTTGATTGGTCGAGCTACTTACCGTCCCTACCCCTTTCCCCGATAGTGTTAAAAATGTCTCCCTTTTCACACGCATAGTGTGTTACAAAATGTCTGACTTTTTACACGTCAGCGTGTTTTGGACTGGTTTGCAACACGTTTTGTGTGTAGCAAGGCGTGTTGAAGGCGTGTTGTAACGGATATTCGCTTATAACAACACGTTAGTGTGTTCTGGCGACGTGTTGTTACAACACGGCACAACACGTCTAACATATCGCAACACGCCAACAACACGCTTACGTGTATTTAGAACACGCCTACGTGTCTTTGGAACACACATCGATGTTTTTAAAACACGCTTACAACACGCTAAGTTTTCTAGTGTATTTTCCATTTTATTTTATAAAATTTTTTTATCGGAAAGAACGATTCGAAGGATTGATTGTGTTAAATCCTTTTGTTCGCAAATTTTTATATCTAAAGTAACTGTTGTCGGCATGTTTCCAAGAACGATACAAAAATATTTCTCGGCAATATAATATCCATAAACCTCTCGTTTCATCCAACGTGCCTGCTGGTCTTATGGTATGATTCTCGCTTTGGGTACGAGGAGTCATGGGTTCGATTCCAGTGCAAGCCCTGTCAAATTGTAAAATAGACAAATGGCGGCCGAGTTCATCTTTTTTACTTGCATTATATTAAAATTCCTGTTTTACTTCATTTAAAAATTCCTTCATAATTTAAATATATTTGTTGTGCCAGTTGAGCAAGTTTATTTTTCATTTTAGTATCTTCCGATATTTTTTATCTGAATAAACTTTTGATCGATTTGACAAGATAAAATCCATAGAACTTTTCTTCACCACGGGCTTGCTGGTCTAGTGGTATGATTCTCGCTTTGGGTGCGAGAGGTCACGGGTACAATTCCCGTGCAAGCCCTATTATTTTGCATAATTGATAAATATTAGTCGCGGCCGAATTCATCTATGTTACATTAAGAATTACATCAAAGAGACAAAAACTTTTTTGTTGTGAACACGGAAGCATTATGATAAAATTTATTCCTGTTTAAGTTGATTGAAAAGTTCTTTTAAAATTTCCTGATTTTGTTTGGCAACTATTTTGGTTGTTTTCGGCTTTCCAAAGAACTCTAGAAAAGGAATGTCAAAAAATAGTATTAAGGTACGTTTACACACTGCGATTTGTCGGGCCGATTTTGACGAATTATTACGTGATTCGCGGACTAATGCGGTAATTCGTCATCCCCGACAAATCGTAGTGTGTAAACGGCAACTCCAATTTTCTTTCACGATTTTTATTAAATATTTTAAAATTACTATATAATGGCGTGAAATGGCGGAAAATGGCGTAAGCTTAAAAAAAATGTCGGAAAACGAAAGAGATGCATCTTTGGCTCTCGCAGCCACGGGTTCAATGTTTTTATTCATGGCGGCAATATTAAAAACCAAGAAAAAAAACTCGCTACGATTCTGGAGAAATCTGTGTCTTTGCTACAGATTTTTCTCCCGATTTTTAGTGTCGGGACTTGCTCACGCCAGCACTCACGACATGAATCGGACGTCCATTTACACACTACGATTTGTCGGGACGACAAATCGTAGTGAAAATCGTCCCGACAAATCGCAGTGTGTAAACGTACCTTTAGTGACGAACAAATTTTGAACAAATTTTCTCATGTTATTCGCACCAGATGAGCAATTTTATTTTCCTTTTTATTTTCTAACATTTTTTTATCAGAGAGAACAATTCGAACGATTGATTGTGTTAAACTCTCTTGTTCAAAAATTTTTATATCTAAAGTAGGTGTTGTCGGCATGTTTCCAAGAACGACACAAAAATATTTCTCGGCAAAATAATATCCATAATCCTCTCGTTTTAACCAACGAGCTTCCTGGTCTAGCGGTATGATTCTCACTTTAGGTGCGAGAAGTCACGGGTTCGATTACCTTGCTAGCCCTATCAACTTGTATAATAGACAAATGCCGACTGTATTCATCTATTTTACCGGCATTACCATTGCCATAGTGATTTAAAAATTCCTTCATAATTTGAATGTGTTTGTCGTAAGAGTTGAGCAAGTTTATTTTTCATTTTAGTTTCTTACGATATTTTTATCTGAATAACTTTTGATCGATTTGACAAAATAAATTCCATAGAACTTTTCTTCACCACCGGCTTGCTGGTCTAGTGGTATGATTTTCGCTTAGGGTGCGAGAGGTCACGGGTTCGATTCCCGTGCAAGCCCTATTAACTTCTACGAGATTAACGGCAGCAGAAATCTTTTTTTTTATATTAGAAAATTACATCAAAGAAACAAAAAATTTTTTGGCGCTGACACGGAAGCATTGCTTTCGGATATTTTCCTGTTTTGTTGATTTAAAAGAACTTTCTTACTTTGAATAGCAGTTTTATTCCAACGAAGTTAATATTCGAAACATAAAAATGCTTAGAATGCGTCCCTGGATGGATTCGAACCATCAATCTTTCCGTTAACAGCCGAACGCGATAACCCATTGCGCCACAGAGACACAACTGATTTTATTTGGCAATTATTGTTTCGGTTGTTTTCGGCTTTCCAAATAACTCTAGGAAACGAATGTTAAAAAATAGTATTTGTGACGAACAAAGTTTCAACAAATTTTCTAATGTTTCTCGCAACAGATGAGCACGTTTATTTTCCATTTTAGATTCTAACATTTTTTTTTATCAGAGAGAACAATTCGAACTATTGATTGTGTTAAATTCTTTTGTTCACAAATTTTTATATCTAAAGTAACTGTTGTCGGCATGTTTCCAAGAACGATACAAAAATATTTCTCGGCAAAATAATATCCATATAAATCTCCCGTTTTAGCCAACGGGATTGCTGGTCTTAGTGGTATGATTCTCGCTTTGGGTGCGAGAAGTCAGGGGTTCGATTCCCGTGCAAGCCCTGTCAACTTGTATAATAGACAAATGGCGGCCGAGTTCATCTGTTTTACTTGCATTATATTAAAATTCCTGTTTTAGTTGATTTGGAAATTCCTTCATAATTTAAATATATTTGTCGTGCCAGTTGAGCAAGTTTATTTTTCATTTTAGTTTCTTCCGATATTTTTTATCTGAATAAACTTTTGATCGATTTGACAAAATAAAATCCATAGAACTTTTCTTCACCACGGGCTTGCTGGTCTAGTGGTATGATTCTCGCTTTGGGTGCGAGAGGTCACGGGTTCGATTCCCGTGCAAGCCCTATCATCTTGCATAATAGATAAATATAAGTGGCGGAATTTAACACAATCAATAAGTAATTCTTCCGTGTTCATAACAAAAAAGTTTTTGTCTCTTTGACACGACAAATATATTTAAATTATGAAGGAATTTTTCAATCAACTAAAACAGGAATTTTAATATAATGCAAGTAAAATAGATGAACTCGGCCGCCATTTGTCCATTATACAAGCTGACAGGGCTTGCACTGGAATCGAACCCCTGACTTCTCGCACCCAAAGCGAGAATCATACCATTAGACCAGCAGGCACGTTGGGTAAAACGAGAGGTTTATGGATATTATCTTGCCGAGAAATAATTTTGAATCGTTCTTGGAAACATGCCGACAACGGATACTTTAGATATAGAAATTTGCGAACAAAAGGATTTAACACAATCAATCGTTCGAATCGTTCTTTCTGAGAAAAAAATGTTAGAAAATAAAATAGAAATTAAAGTTGCTCATCTGGTGCGTATAACATGAGAAAATTTGATCAAAATTTGTTCGTCATAAATACTATTTCTTAACATTCCATTCCTAGAGTAATTTGGAAAGCCGAAAACAACCAAAATAATTGCCAAACAAAATCCGAAATTTTTACGGGAATTTTTAAGTCAACTTAAAAAGGAATAAATTATATGGTAACGCTCCCGCGTGTTCATCCCGTGCAAGCCATATTAACTTCTAGGAGATTAACGGCAGCTGAAATCTCTTTTTTTTATATTAGAAAATTACATCAAAGAAACAAAAAAATTTTTGGCGCTGACACGGAAGCATTGCATTGGAATATTTTCCTGTTTGTGTTGATTTAAAAAAACTTTATTTATTCAAATAGTTTTGTGCCACGAAGTAATCCTTTAATATTCGAAACATAAAAATTCTTAGAATGCGTCCCTGGATGTATTCGAACTATCAATCTTTCGGTTAACAGCCGAACGCGCTAACCCATTGCGGCACAGAGACACAACTGATTTTATTTGGCAATTATTGTTTCGGTTGATTTGGGCTTTCCAAATAACTCTAGGAAAGGAATGTTAAAAAATAGTATTTGTGACGAACAAAGTTTCAACAAATTTTCTAATGTTTCTCGCAACAGATGAGCACGTTTATTTTCCATTTTAGATTCTAACATTTTTTTTATCAGAGAGAACAATTCGAACTATTGATTGTGTTAAATTCGTTTGTTCACAAATTTTTATATCTAAACTAACTGTTGTCGGCATGTTTCCAAGAACGATACAAAAATATTTCTCGGCAAAATAATATCCATATAAATCTCCCGTTTTAGCCAACGGGGTTGCTGGTCTTAGTGGTATGACTCTCGCTTTGGGTGCGGGAAGTCAGGGGTTCGATTCCCGTGCAAGCGCTGTCAACTTGTATAATAGACAAATGGCGGCCGAGTTCATCTATTTTACTTGCATTATATTAAAATTCCTGTTTTAGTTGATTTAGAAATTCCTTCATAATTTAAATATATTTGTCGTGCCAGTTGAGCAAGTTTATTTTTCATTTTAGTTTCTTCCGATATTTTTTATCTGAATAAACTTTTGATCGATTTGACAAAATAAAATCCATAGAACTTTTCTTCACCACGGGCTTGCTGGTCTAGTGGTATGATTCTCGCTTTGGGTGCGAGAGGTCACGGGTTCGATTCCCGTGCAAGCCCTATCATCTTGCATAATAGATAAATATAAGTGGCGGCCGAATTCATCTATGTAATATTGAGAATTACATCAAAGAGACAAAAATTCTTTTGTTGTGAACACGGAAGCATCACGATAAAATTTTGTTCCTGTTTAAGTTGATTGGAAAATTTCTTTAAAAATTCCTGATTTTGTTTGGCAATTATTTTGGTTGTTTTCGGCTTTCCAAATAACTCTAGGAAAGGAATGTCAAAAAATAGTATTTGTGACGAACAAATTTTGAACAAATTTTCTCATGTTATTCGCACCAGACGAGCAAGTTTATTTTCCATTTTATTTTCTAACATTTTTTTATCGGAGAGAACAATTCGAACTATTGATTGTGTTAAATTCTTTTGTTTACAAATTTTTATAACTAAAGTAACTGTTGTCGGCTTGTTTCCAAGAACGATACAAAAATTTTCTCGCACAAAATAATATCCAAAAACCCTTTTCCAAGACAAAGGGCTTGCTGGTCTAGTGTTATGGTTCTCGCTTTGGGTACGCGAGGTCACGGATTCGATTCCCGTGCAAGCCCTACAACTTGCATAATAGATAAAAATAAATGGCGGCCCAATTCATGTATCTGTTATTGAGAATTATATCAAAGAGATAAAGACTTTTTTGTTATGAACACGCGGGAGCATTGCCATATAATTTATTCCATTTTAAGTTCCCTTAAAAATTCCCTTAAAAATTCCGGATTTTGTTTGGCAATTATTTTGGTTGTTTTCGGCTTTCCAAATTACTCTAGGAAAGGAATGTTAAGAAATAGTATTTTTGACGAACAAATTTTGAACAAACTTTCTCATGTTATACGCACCAGATGAGCAACTTTAATTTCCATTTTATTTTCTAACATTTTTTTCTCAGAAAGAACGATTCGAAGGATTGATTGTGTTAAATCCTTTTGTTCGCAAATTTTTATATCTAAAGTATCTGTTGTCGGCATGTTTCCAAGAACGATACAGAATTATTTCTCGGCAAAATAATATCCATAAACCTCTCGTTTTACCCAACGTGCCTGCTGGTCTAATGGTATGATTCTCGCTTTGGGTGCGAGAAGTCAGGGGTTCGATTCCAGTGCAAGCCCTTTCAGCTTGTATAATAGACAAATGGCGGCCGAGTTCATCTATTTTACTTGCATTATATTAAAATTCCTGTTTTAGTTGATTGAAAAATTCCTTCATAATTTAAATATATTTGTCGTGCCAGTTGAGCAAGTTTATTTTTCATTTTAGTTTCTTCCGATATTTTTTATCTGAATAAAGTTTTGATCGATTTGACAAAATAAAATCCATGCATAGAACTTTTCTTCACCACGGGCTTGCTGGTCTAGTGGTATGATTCTCGCTTTGGGTGCGAGAGGTCACGGGTTCGATTCCCGTGCAAGCCCTATTAACTTCTAGGAGATTAACGGCAGCTGAAATCTCTTCTTTTTATATTAGAAAATTACATCAAAGAAACAAAAAAATTTTTGGCGCTGACACGGAAGCATTGCATTGGAATATTTTCCTGTTTGTGTTCATTTAAAAAAACTTTCATAATTAAAATAGTTTTATTCCACGAAGTAATCCTTTAATATTCGAAACATAAAAATTCTTAGAATGCGTCCCTGGATGTATTCGAACCATCAACCTTTCGGTTAACAGCCGAACGCGTTAATCCATTGCGCCACAGAGACACAACGGATTTTATTTAGCAATTGTTTCGGTTGTTTTCGGCTTTCCAAATAACTCTAGGAAAGGAATGTTAAAAAATAGTATTTGTGACGAACAAAGTTTCAACAAATTTTCTAATGTTTCTCGCAACAGATGAGCACGTTTATTTTCCATTTTAGATTCTAACATTTTTTTTATCAGAGAGAACAATTCGAACTATTGATTGTGTTAAATTCTTTTATTCACAAAATTTTATATCTAAAGTAACTGTAGTCGGCATGTTTCCAAGAACGATACAAAAATATTTCTCCGCAAAATAATATCCATATAACTCTCCCATTTTAGCCAACGGGATTGCTGGACTTAGTGGTATGATTCTCGCTTTGGGTGCGAGAAGTCAGGGGTTCGATTTCCGTGCAAGCCCTGTCAACTTGTATAATAGACAAATGGCGGCCGAGTTCATCTATTTTACTTGCATTATATTAAAATTCCTGTTTTAGTTGATTTAGAAATTCCTTCATAATTTAAATATATTTGTCGTGCCAGTTGAGCAAGTTTATTTTTCATTTTAGTTTCTTCCGATATTTTTTATCTGAATAAACTTTTGAGCGATTTGACAAAATAAAATCCATAGAACTTTTCTTCACCACGGGCTTGCTGGTATAGTGGTATGATTCTCGTTTTGGGTGCGAGAGGTCACGGGTTCGATTCCCGTGCAAGCCCAATCAACTTGCATAATAATTAAAAATAAGTGGCGGCCGAATTCATGTAGCTGTTATTAAGAATTATATCAAAGAGACTGAAACTTTTTGGTTATGAACACGGAAGAATTACCATAAAATTTATTCCTTTTTAAGTTGATTTAAAAATTCCCTTAAAAATTCCTGATTTTGTTTCGCAATTATCTTGGTTGTTTTCGCCTTTCCAAATAACTCTAGGAAAGGAATGTTAAAAAATACTATTTATGACGAAAAAATTTTGAGCAAATTTTCTCATGTTATTCGCACCTGATGAGCAAGTTTATTTTCCATTTTATTTTCTAACATTTTTTTATCAGAGAGAACAATTCGAACGATTGATTGTGTTAAATTCTCTTGTTCACAAATTTTTATATCTAAAGTAGGTGTTGTCGGCATGTTTCCAAGAACGACACAAAAATATTTCTCGGCAAAATAATATTCATAAACCTCGTGTTTTAACCAACTGGGTTCCTGGTCTAGTGGTATGATTCTCGCTTTGGGTGCGAGAAGTCACGAGTTCGATTCCCGTGCAAGCCCTATAATCTTGCATAATAGATAAATATAAGTCGCGGCCGAATTCATCTATGTTATATTATTAAGAATTACATCAAAGAGACGAAAACTTTTTTGTTGTGAACACGGAAGCATTACGATAAAATTGATTCCTGTTTAAGTTGATAGAAAAATTCCTTTAAAAATTCCTGATTTTGTTTGGCAATTATTTTAGTTGTTTTCGGCTTTCCAAAAAACACTAGGAAAAGAATGTCAAAAAATAGTATTTCTGACAAACAAATTTTGAACAAATTTTCTCATGTTATTCGCACCAGATGTTCAAGTTTATTTTCCATTTTATTTTCTAGCATTTTTTTTTCAGAGAGAACAATTCGAACGATTGATTGTGTTAATTCTCTTGTTCACAATTTTTTATATCTAAAGTAGGTGTTGTCGGCATGTTTCCAAGAACGACACAAAAATATTTCTCGGCAAAATAATATCCATAAACCTCTTGTTTTAACCAACTGGGTTCCTGGTCTAGTGGTATGATTTTCACATTGGGTTCGAGAAGTCACGGGTTCGATTCCCTTGCAAGCCCTACCAACTTGTATAATAGACAAATGCCCGGCCGCATTCGTCTATTTTACCGACTTTACCATTACAATAGTTGATTTAAAAATTCCTAGAGCAAGTTTATTTTTCATTTTAGTTTCTTCCAATATTTCTTATCTGAATGAACTTTTGATCGATTTACAAAATAAATTCCATAGAACTTTTCTTCACCACCGGCTTGCTGGTCTAGTGGTATGATTCTCGCCTATGGTGCGAGAGGTCACGGGTCCAATTCCGGTGCAAGCCCTATTAACTTCTACGAAATTAACGGCAGCAGAAATCTTCTTTTTTTTTTATATTAGAAAATTACATCAAAAAAACAAAAAAATTTTTGGCGCTGACACGGAAGCATTGCATTGGGATTTTTCCCTGTTTGTGTTGATTTAAAAAAACTTTCATAATTTACATAGCAGTTTTATTCCACGAAGTAATACATTTATATTCGAAACATAAAAATTCGTAGAATGCGTCCCTGGATGGATTCGAACCATCAGCCTTTCGGTTAACAGCCGAACGCGTTAATCCATTGCGCCACAGAGACACAACTGATTTTATTTGGCAATTGTTTCGGTTGTTTTCGGCTTTCCAAATAACTCTAGGAAAGGAATCTTAAAAAATAGTATTTGGGACGAACAAATTTTCAACAAATTTTCTATTGTTTCTCGCAACAGATGAGCACGTTTATTTTCCATTTTAGATTCTAACATTTTTTTATCAGGGAGAACAATTCGAACTATTGATTGTGTTAAATTCTTTTGTTCACAAATTTTTATATCTAAAGTAACTGTTGTCGGCGTGTTTCCAAGAACGATACAAAAATATTTCTCGAACAAAAATAATATCCAAAAACGCTTTTCCAAGCCAAAGGGCTTGCTGGTCTACTGGTATGATTCTCGCTTTGGGTGCGAGAGGTCACGGGTTCGATTCCCGTGCAAGCCCTACCAATTTGCATAATAGATAAAAATAAGTGGCGGCCGAATTCATGTATCTGTTATTAAGAATTATATCAAAGAGACAGAAACTTTTTTGTTATGAACACGGAAAAATTACCATAAAATTTACTCCTTTTTAAGTTGATTTAAAAATTCCCTTAAAAATTCCTGATTTTGTTTGGCAATTATTTTGGTTGTTTTCGGCTTTCCAAATAACTCTAGGAAAGGAATGTTAAAAAATAGTATTTATGACGAACAAATTTTGAACAAACTTTCTCATGTAATTCGCACCGGATGAGCAAGTTTATTTTCCATTTTATTTTCTAACATTTTTTTCTCAGAATGAAAGATTCGAACGATTTATTGTGTTAAATCCATTTGTTCGAAAATTTTTATATCTAAAGTAACTGTTGTCGGCATGTTTGCAAGAACGATACAAAAATATTTCTCGGCAATATAATATCCATAAACCTCTCGTTTCATCCAACGTGCCTGCTGGTCTTATGGTATGATTCTCGCTTTGGGTACGAGGAGTCATGGGTTCGATTCCAGTGCAAGCCCTGTCAAATTGTAAAATAGACAAATGGCAGCGGAGTTCATCTTTTTTACTTGCATTATATTAAAATTCCTGTTTTACTTCATTTAAAAATTCCTTCATAATTTAAATATATTTGTTGTGCCAGTTGAGCAAGTTTATTTTTCATTTTAGTATCTTCCGATATTTTTTATCTGAATAAACTTTTGATCGATTTGACAAGATAAAATCCATAGAACTTTTCTTCACCACGGGCTTGCTGGTCTAGTGGTATGATTCTCGCTTTTGCAAGCCCTATTATTTTGCATAATTGATAAATATTAGTCGCGGCCGAATTCATCTATGTTACATTAAGAATTACATCAAAGAGACAAAAACTTTTTTGTTGTGAACACGGAAGCATTATGATAAAATTTATTCCTGTTTAAGTTGATTGAAAAGTTCTTTTAAAATTTCCTGATTTTGTTTGGCAACTATTTTGGTTGTTTTCGGCTTTTTAAAGAACTCTAGAAAAGGAATGTCAAAAAATAGTATTAGTGACGAACAAATTTTGAACAAATTTTCTCATGTTATTCGCACCAGATGAGCAATTTTATTTTCCATTTTATTTTCTAACATTTTTTTATCAGAGAGAACAATTCGAACGATTGATTGTGTTAAATTCTCTTGTTCAAAAATTTTTATATCTAAAGTAGGTGTTGTCGGCATGTTTCCAAGAACGACACAAAAATATTTCTCGGCAAAATAATATCCATAATCCTCTCGTTTTAACCAACGAGCTTCCTGGTCTAGCGGTATGATTCTCACTTTAGGTGCGAGAAGTCACGGGTTCGATTACCTTGCTAGCCCTATCAATTTGTATAATAGACAAATGCCGACTGTATTCATCTATTTTACCGGCATTACCAGTACCATAGTGATTTAAAAATTCCTTCATAATTTGAATGTGTTTGTCGTAAGAGTTGAGCAAGTTTATCTTTCATTTTAGTTTCTTCCGATATTTTTATCTGAATAACTTTTGATCGATTTGACAAAATAAATTCCATAGAACTTTTCTTCACCACCGGCTTGCTGGTCTAGTGGTATGATTCTCGCTTAGGGTGCGAGAGGTCACGGGTTCGATTCCCGTGCAAGCCCTATTAACTTCTACGAGATTAACGGCAGCAGAAATCTTTTTTTTTTTATATTAGAAAATTACATCAAAGAAACAAAAAATTTTTTGGCGCTGACACGAAAGCATTGCTTTCGGATATTTTCCTGTTTTGTTGATTTAAAAGAACTTTCTTAATTTAAATAGCACTTTTATTCCAACGTAGTTAATATTCGAAACATAAAAATGCTTAGAATGCGTCCCTGGATGGATTCGAACCATCAACCTTTCGGTTAACAGCCGAACGCGCTAACCCATTGCGCCACAGAGACACAACTAATTTTTTTTGGCAATTGTTTCGGTTGTTTTCGGCGTTCCAAATAACTCTAGGAAAGGAATGTTAAAAAATAGTATTTGTGACGAACAAATTTTCAACAAATTTTCTAATGTTTCTCGCAACAGATGAGCACGTTTATTTTCCATTTTAGATTGTAACATTTTTTTTTCTGGAAGAACAATTCGAACGATTGATTGTGTTAAATTCTTTTGTTCACAAATTTTTATATCTAAAGTAACTGTTGTCGGCATGTTTCCAAGAACGATACAAAAATATTTCTCCCAAAAAATAATATCCAAAAACCCTTTTCCAAGCCAAAGGCCTTGCTGCTCTATTGGTATGATTCTCTCTTTGGGTGCGAGAGGTCACGGGTTCGATTCCCGTGCAAGCCCTACCAATTTGCATAATAGATAAAAATAAGTGGCGGCCGAATTCATGTATGTGTTATTAAGCATTACATCAAAGAGACAGAAACTCTTTTGTTATGAACACGGAAGAATTACCATAAAATTTAGTCCTTTTTGAAGTTGATTTAAAAATTCCCTTAAAAATTCCTGATTTTGTTTGGCAATTACTTTGGATGTTTTCGGCTTTCCAAGGAACTCTAGGAAAGAATGTTAAAAAATAGTATTTATGACGAACAAATTTTGAACAAATTTTCTCATGTAATTCGCACCAGATGTGCAAGTTTATTTTCCATTCTTTTTTCTAACATTTTTTTATCAGACAGAACAATTCGAACGATTGATTGTGTTAAATTCTTTCGCTCACAAATTTTTATTTCTAAAGTAAATGTTCTCGGCATCTTTCCAAGAACGATACAAAAATATTTCTCTGCAAAATAATATCCATAAACCTCTCGTTTTATCCAACGTACCTACTTGTCTAATGGTATGTTTCTCGCTTTGGGTGCTAGAAGTCAGGGGTTGGATTTCAGTGCAAGCCCTGTCAACTTGTATAATAGACAAATGGCGGCCGAGTTCATCTATTTTACTTGCATTATATTAAAATTCCTGTTTTAGTTGATTTAAAAATTCTTTCATAATTAAATATATTTGTCGTGCCAGTTGAGCAAGTTTATTTTTCGTTTTAGTTTCTTCCGATATTTTTTATCTGAATAAACTTTTGATCGATTTGACAAAATAAAATCGATAGAACTTTTCTTCCCCACGGGATTGCTGGACTAGTGGTATGATTCTCGCTTTGGGTGCGAGAGGTCACGGGTTCGATTCCCGTGCAAGCCCTATTAACTTCTAGGAGATTAACGGCAGCAGAAATTTATTTTTTTTATATTAGAAAATTATATCAAAGAAACAACGGAAGCATTGCATTGGGATTTTTCCTGTTTGTGTTGATTTAGAAAAACTTTCATAATTTAAATAGCAGTTTTATTCCAACGAATTTAATATTCAAAACATAAAAATTCTTAGAATGCGTCCCTGGATGGATTCGAACCATCAACCTTTCGGTTAACAGCCGAACGCGCTAACCCTTTTTGAAGTTGATTTAAAAATTCCCTTAAAAATTCCTGATTTTGTTTGGCAATTATTTTGGTTGTTTTCGGCTTTCCAAATAACTCTAGGAAAGGCATGTCAAAAAACAGTATTTATGACGAACAAATTTTGAACAAATTTTCTCATGTTATTCGCACCAGATGAACCAGTTTATTTTCCATTCTTTTTTCTAACATTTTTTAATCAGACAGAACAGTTCGAACTATTGATTGTGTTAAATTCTCTTGTTCACAAATTTTTATATCTAAAGTAGGTGTTGTCGGCATGTTTCCAAGAACGACACAAAAATATTTCTCGGCAAAATAATATCCATAAACCTCTCGTTTTAACCAACGGGCTTCCTGGTCTAGTGGTGAGATTCTCACTTTGGGTGCGAGAAGTTACGTCTTGGATTACCTTGCAAGCCCAATCGACTTGTATAATAGACAAAAGCCGGCCGATTCGTCTATTTTACCGGCTTTACCATTACCATAGTTGATTTAAAAATTCCTTCGTAAGAGTTGAGCAAGTTTATTTTTCCTTTTAGTTTCTTCCGATATTTCTTATCTGAATAAACTTTTGATCGATTTGACAAAGTAAATTCCATAAAACTTTTCTTCACCACCGGCTTGCTGCACTAGTGGTATGATTCTCGTTTGGGTGCGAGAGGTCACGCATTCGATTCCCGTGCAAGCCCTATCAACTTCTATGAGATTAAGGGCAGCAGAAATCTTCTTTTTTCACATTAGAAAATTACATCAAAGAAACAAAAAAATTTTTGGCGCTAACACGGAAGCATTGCATTGGGACTTTTTCCTGTTTGTGTTGATTTAAGAAAACTTTCATAATTTAAATAGCAGTTTTATTCCAAATAAGTTAATATTCGAAACATAAAAATTCTTAGAAGGCGTCCCTGGATGGATTCGAACCATCAATCTTTCGGTTAACAGCCGAACGCGATAACCCATTGCGCCACAGAGACACAACTGATTTTATTTGGCAATTATTGTTTCGGTTGTTTTCGGCTTTCCAAATAACTCTAGGAAAGGAATGTTAAAAAATAGTATTTGTGACGAACAAAGTTTCAACAAATTTTCTAATGTTTCTCGCAACAGATGAGCACGTTTATTTTCCATTTTAGATTCTAACATTTTTTTTTATCAGAGAGAACAATTCGAACTATTGATTGTGTTAAATTCTTTTGTTCACAAATTTTTATATCTAAAGTAACTGTTGTCGGCATGTTTCCAAGAACGATACAAAAATATTTCTCGGCAAAATAATATCCATATAAATCTCCCGTTTTAGCCAACGGGATTGCTGGTCTTAGTGGTATGATTCTCGCTTTGGGTGCGAGAAGTTAGGGGTTCGATTCCCGTGCAAGCCCTGTCAACTTGTATAATAGACAAATGGCGGCCGAGCTCATCTATTTTACTTGCATTATATTAAAATTCCTGTTTTAGTTGATTTAGAAATTCCTTCATAATTTAAATATATTTGTCGTGCCAGTTGAGCAAGTTTATTTTTCATTTTAGTTTCTTCCGATATTTTTTATCTGAATAAACTTTTGATCGATTTGACAAAATAAAATCCATAGAACTTTTCTTCACCACGGGCTTGCTGGTCTAGTGGTATGATTCTCGCTTTGGGTGCGAGAGGTCACGAGTTCGATTCCCGTGCAAGCCCTATCATCTTGCATAATAGATAAATATAAGTGGCGGCCGAATTCATCTATGTAACATTGAGAATTACATCAAAGAGACAAAAATTCTTTTGTTGTGAGCACGGAAGCATCACGATAAAATTTATTCCTGTTTAAGTTGATTGGAAAATTTCTTTCAAAATTCCTGATTTTGTTTGGCAATTATTTCGGTTGTTTTCGGCTTTCCAAATAACTCTAGGAAAGGAATGTTAAAAAATAGTATTTGTGACGAACAAAGTTTCAACAAATTTTCTAATGTTTTTCGCAACAGATGAGCACGTTTATTTTCCATTTTAGATTCTAACATTTTTTTTTATCAGAGAGAACAATTCGAACTATTGATTGTGTTAAATTCTTTTGTTCAAAAATTTTTATATCTAAAGTAACTGTTGTCGGCATGTTTCCAAGAACGATACAAAAATATTTCTCGGCAAAATAGTATCCATATAAATCTCCCGTTTTAGCCAACGGGATTGCTGGTCTTAGTGGTATGATTCTCGCTTTGGGTGCGAGAAGTTAGGGGTTCGATTCCCGTGCAAGCCCTGTCAACTTGTATAATAGACAAATGGCGGCCGAGCTCATCTATTTTACTTGCATTATATTAAAATTCCTGTTTTAGTTGATTTAGAAATTCCTTCATAATTTAAATATATTTGTCGTGCCAGTTGAGCAAGTTTATTTTTCATTTTAGTTTCTTCCGATATTTTTTATCTGAATAAACTTTTGATCGATTTGACAAAATAAAATCCATAGAACTTTTCTTCACCACGGGCTTGCTGGTCTAGTGGTATGATTCTCGCTTTGGGTGCGAGAGGTCACGGGTTCGATTCCCGTGCAAGCCCTATCATCTTGCATAATAGATAAATATAAGTGGCGGCCGAATTCATCTATGTAACATTGAGAATTACATCAAAGAGACAAAAATTCTTTTGTTGTGAACACGGAAGCATCACGATAAAATTTATTCCTGTTTAAGTTGATTGGAAAATGTCTTTAAAAATTCCTGATTTTGTTTGGCAATTATTTTGGTTGTTTTCGGCTTTCCAAATAACTCTAGGAAAGGAATGTCAAAAAATAGTATTTGTGACGAAGAAATTTTGAACAAATTTTCTCATGTTATTCGCACCAGATCAGCAAGTTTATTTTCCATTTTATTTTCTAACATTTTTTTATCAGAGAGAACAATTCGAACGATTGATTGTGTTAAATTCTCTTGTTCACAACTTTTTATATCTAAAGTGGGTGTTGTCGGCACGTTTCCAAGAACGACACAAAAATATTTCTCGGCAAAATAATATCCATAAACCTCTCGTTTTAACCAACGGGCTTCCCGGTCTAGTGGTATGATTCTCACTTTGGGTGCGAGAAGTCACGGGTTCGATTATCTTGCAATCCCTATCAACTTGTATAATAGACAAATGCCGACTGTATTCATCTATTTTACCGGCATTCCCATTACCATAGTTGATTTAAAAATTCCTTCATAATTTAAATTTGTGAGGCGTAAGAGTCGAGCAAGTTTATTTTTCATTTTAGTTTCTTCCGATATTTTTTATCTGAATAAACTTTTGATCGATTTGACAAAATAAAATCCATAGAACTTTTCTTCACCACGGGCTTGCTGGTCTAGTGGTATGATTCTCGCTTTGGGTGCGAGAGGTCACGGGTTCGATTCCCGTGCAAGCCCTATCATCTTGCATAATAGATAAATATAAGTGGCGGCCGAATTCATCTATGTAATATTGAGAATTACATCAAAGAGACAAAAATTCTTTTGTTGTGAACACGGAAGCATCACGATAAAACTTATTCCTTTTTAAGTTGATTTAAAAATTCCCTTAAAAATTTCGGATTTTGTTTGGCAATTATTTTGGTTGTTTTCGGCTTTCCAAATTACTCTAGGAAAGGAATGTCAAAAAATAGTATTTATGACGAACAAATTTTGAACAAATTTTCTCATGTTATCCGCACCAGATGAGCAACTTTAATTTCCAATTTATTTTCTAACATTTTTTTATCAGAAAGAACGATTCGAACGATTGATTGTGTTAAATCCTTTTTTTCGCAAATTTTTATATCTAAAGTATCTGTTGTCGGCATGTTTCCAAGAACGATACAAAATTATTTCTCGGCAAAATAATATCCATAAACCTCTCGTTTTACCCAACGTGCCTGCTGGTCTAATGGTATGATTCTCGCTTTGGGTGCGAGAAGTCAGGGGTTCGATTCCAGTGCAAGCCCTGTCAGCTTGTGTAATGGAAAAATGGCGGCCGAGTTCATCTATTTTACTTGCATTATATTAAAATTCCTGTTTTAGTTGATTGAAAAATTCCTTCATAATTTAAATATATTTGTCGTGCCAGTTGAGCAAGTTTATTTTTCATTTTAGTTTCTTCCGATATTTTTTATCTGAATAAAGTTTTGATCGATTTGACAAAATAAAATGCATGCATAGAACTTTTCTTCACCACGGGCTTGCTGGTCTAGTGGTATGATTCTCGCTTTGGGTGCGAGAGGTCACGGGTTCGATTCCCGTGCAAGCCCTATTAACTTCTAGGAGATTAAGGGGGCAGAAATTTTTATTTTTTTTATATTAGAAAATTACATCAACGAAACAAAAAAATTTTTGGCGATGACACGGAAGCATTCCATTGGGATTTTTTCCTGTTTGTGTTGATTTAAAAAAACTTTCATAATTTAAGTAGCAGTTTCATTCCAACGAAGTAATACAATAATATTCAAAACATAAAAATTATTAGAATGCGGCCCTGGATGGATTCGAACCATCAACCTTTCGGTTAACAGCCGAACGCGCTAACCCATTGCGCCACAGAGACACAACTGATTTTGTTTGGCAATTGTTTCGGTTGTTTTCGGCTTTCCAAATAACTCTAGGAAATGAATGTTAAAAAATGGTATTTGTGACGGACAAATTTTCAACAACTTTTCTAATGTTTTTCGCAACAGATGAGCTCGTTTATTTTCCATTAGATTCTACCATTTATTTATCGGAGAGAACAATTCGAACTATTGATTGTGTTAAATTCTTTTGTTCACAAATTTTTATATCTAAAGTATCTGTTGTCGGCATGTTTCCAAGAACGATACAAAATTATTTCTCGGCAAAATAATATCCATAAACCTCTCATTATACCCAACGTGCCTACTGGTCTAATGGTATGATTCTCGCTTTGGGTGCGAGAGGTCACTGGTTCGATTCCCGTGCAAGCCCTATTAACTTCTAGGAGATTAACGGCAGCTGAAATCTCTTTTTTTTATATTAGGAAATTACATCAAAGAAACAAAAAAATTTTTGGCGCTGACACGGAAGCATTGCATTGGAATATTTTCCTGTTTGTGTTGATTTAAAAAAACTTTCATAATTCAAATAGTTTTATGCCACGAAGTAATCCTTTAATATTCGAAACATAAAAATTCTTAGAATGCGTCCCTGGATGGATTCGAACCATCAATCTTTCGGTAAACAGCCGAACGCGATAACCCATTGCGCCACAGAGACACAACTGATTTTATTTGGCAATTATTGTTTCAGTTGTTTTTATATCTAAAGTAACTGTTGTCGGCATGTTTCCAAGAACGATACAAAAATATTTCTCGGCAAAATAATATCCATATAAATCTCCCGTTTTAGCCAACGGGATTGCTGGTCTTAGTGGTATGATTCTCGCTTTGGGTGCGAGAAGTCAGGGGTTCGATTCCTGTGCAAGCCCTGTCAACTTGTATAATAGACAAATGGCGGCCGAGTTCATCTGTTTTACTTGCATTATATTAAAATTCCTGTTTTAGTTGATTTGGAAATTCCTTCATAATTTAAATATATTTGTCGTGCAAGTTGAGCAAGTTTATTTTTCATTTTAGTTTCTTCCGATATTTTTTATCTGAATAAACTTTTGATCGATTTGACAAAATAAAATCCATAGAACTTTTCTTCACCACGGGCTTGCTGGTCTAGTGGTATGATTCTCGCTATGGGTGCGAGAGGTCACGGGTTTGATTCCCGTGCAAGCCCTATCATCTTGCATGATAGATAAATATAAGTGGCGGAATATAACACAATCAATAAGTAATTCTTCCGTGTTCATAACAAAAAAGTTTTTGTCTCTTTGATATAATTCTTAGTAACAGATACATGAATTCGGCCGCCACTTATTTTTATCTATTATGCAAGTTGACAGGGCTTGCATGGGAATCGAACCCGTGACCTCTCGCACCCAAAGCGAGAATCATACCACTAGACGAGCAAGCCCTTTGGCGTGAAAAAAGGTTTTTGGATATTATTTTGTGCGAGAAATATTTTTGTATCGTTCTTGGAAACATGCCGACTACAGTTACTTTAGATATAAAAATTTGTGAACAACAGAATTTAACACAATCAATAGTTCGAATTGTTCTCTCCGATAAATAAATGGTAGAATCTAAAATGGAAAATAAACGAGCTCATCTGTTGCGAAAAACATTAGAAAAGCTGTTGAAAATTTGTTGGTCACAAATACCATTTTTTAACATTCATTTCTTAAAGTTATTTGGAAAGCCGAAAACAACCGAAACAATTGCCAAACAAAATCAGTTGTGTCTCTGTGGCGCAATGGGTTAGCGCGTTCGGCTGTCAACCGAAAGGTTGATGGTTCGAATCCATCAAAGCGAGAATCATACCACTAGACCAGCAAGCCCGTGGTGAAGAAAAGTTCTATGCATGCATTTTATTTTGTCAAATCGATCAAAACTTTATTCAGATAAAAAATATCGGAAGAAACTAAAATGAAAAATAAACTTGCTCAACTGGCACGACAAATATATTTAAATTATGAAGGAATTTTTCAATCAACTAAAACAGGAATTTTAATATAATGCAAGTAAAATAGATGAACTCGGCCGCCATTTGTCCATTATACCAGCTGACAGGGCTTGCACTGGAATCGAACCCCTGACTTCTCGCACCCAAAGCGAGAATCATACCATTAGACCAGCAGGCACGTTGGGTAAAACGAGAGGTTTATGGATATTATTTTGCCGAGAAATAATTTTGAATCGTTCTTGGAAACATGCCGACAACAGATACTTTAGATATAAAAATTTGCGAACAAAAGGATTTAACACAATCAATCGTTCGAATCGTTCTTTCTGATAAAAAAATGTTAGAAAATAAATTGGAAATTTAAGTTGCTCATCTGGTGCGGATAACATGAGAAAATTTGTTCAAAATTTGTTCGTCATAAATACTATTTTTTGACATTCCTTTCCTAGAGTAATTTGGAAAGCCGAAAACAACCAAAATAATTGCCAAACAAAATCCGGAATTTTTAAGGGAATTTTTAAATCAACTTAAAAAGGAATAAATTTTATCGTGATGCTTCCGTGTTCAAAACAAAAGAATTTTTGTCTCTTTGATGTAATTCTCAATATTACATAGATGAATTCGGCCGCCACTTATATTTATCTATTATGCAAGATGATAGGGCTTGCACGGGAATCGAACCCGTGACCTCTCGCACCCAAAGCGAGAATCATACCACTAGACCAGCAAGCCCGTGGTGAAGAAAAGTTCTATGGATTTTATTTTGTCAAATCGATCAAAAGTTTATTCAGATAAAAAATATTGGAAGAAACTAAAATGAAAAATAAACTTGCTCGACTCTTACGCCAAACAAATTTAAATTATGAAGGAATTTTTAAATCAACTATGGTAATGGGAATGCCGGTGAAATAGATGAATACAGTCGGCATTTGTCTATTATACAAGTTGACAGGGCTTGCAAGATGATCGAACCCGTGACCTCTCGCACCCAAAGCGAGAATCATACCATTAGACCAGCAGCCACGCTTCGAGCGCGTGGGCTGACCTGGGCCGAACCACATCGTTGCTCCAGCTTCTTCCCGGGCAAAACATAACTTTTTTATTGGTCGTTATCGCTTCTCGGCCTATTGGCTTAATCGAGTCTTAGCGATCTCTGATTCTTCTTGTGAGTTTCAGTATTAGAGACTGTGGTGGATCCATGCTCTAGGAGTGCTACTCCTAGTAACACTACTGCTCTGTCTACGAGTTTTTTCAACGCCTGCTGTTCGTCCCGGTGCACGACCGTGCCTTTCTGGTGGTTCTTCTTGGAGCCTTTGGGCCTCGTTCGTGTGGTGGACTCGTGGTTTTCCGGTGCTCTGTTTGGTACCTTTGGTTGGCCTTGTCGGCCTTGGCTTTTTGGTGCCCTCTTCGGTGCCCGTTGTTGGTCTCTTCGACCTTGGCTTTCTGGTGCCCTGTTCGGTGCCGTGCGTGGACGCCTCCCCCTTGGTTGTCGCTTCGTGTTAGTCGGAGGTCCTCCACCTGGGCTGTGGAGGGACGTGAGTTTTCTCCGTTCTTTGTATTTTTTTTCCTTTTTTCTTTGTGTGTTTGCTGTGATGGCTCAGCCGTACGCTAACCGTTCCGGGTTTATAACCCTGTCGGAGTTGTCCTTAAAGGACGCACCAGCGACGATCGCTCAGGTGGTCGCAGAATTCGACCGACAGGTGCAGGGGTTATTGACCACTTTTGCGTGTTTGCAGCTCATAGCTGCCAACAAGGTGCGTGTCACCTTCCCCTCCCCTGCCTTAATGGAGGAGGTTATTAGTGCTGGCCTCACCTTTAGAGGTCATCCGGTCACCTTTGCTCCCCTGTCACGCTCTAAATGGGTGACTGTTCTTCGTCTTCCATACGGCATCCCGGACGACGATGTTAAAATGGTTTTGGGGGCCTATGGCAAGATCTTTAGTGTTAAACAGGAGGTTTGCCGTGGGTTACCTATCGGAACACGATCAGTCCGTATGGAAATCAATGTACCCATACCGTCTCAGGTGCGGATCAGAGGGCATTTGTGCCCCATTTTTTATAAGGGTCAGGTTCGCACTTGTTTCAGGTGTGGGATCCCTGGCCATGAGTCTTCCCAGTGTCCGCGTAATCAGCAGCAGGAGCATCGCCCTCGGGGTTGGGCTGCTCCTCCATCTGGTGATTTGGCTGCATCCGGGGGGGCTGCACCCTCGCTTGTAAATCAACCCACTGGTGGTGGGACTCCCCCACCCTTTGAAGGTCTGTCAACTTCAGGGGAGTCTGTACACCCACCAATCATTCATCCCGCAGATGGCCCGTCTGCTGACAGACCATCTACTTCCGGGGGGCGGTTCCCCCCTCTACTCATCCGCTTGTGGATGGCGCGTCTGTTCCTTCCTTCACTGAACAGCAGGGCAATGAACCGCATGTCGAGCCTGCATTGCAGGCTACTGGTAATTCTGCTTCCGGCCTCCCGGGTGAACAGCAGATGGGAATTTCTCCTCCGGCCTTCTCTAACGAGCCTGAGGTAACTGGCTACACGCCGTCTGATGGTTCAGATGGGGATGATTCCCCTCCCCCCAAGAAATTAAGGCAGGACCATGAAGCCCTACCCATGCATGAGTTCCTAGATAAGTATCTCCCCCCTGAGGATCTCGCTCTTCCTGCCGACTCGGAGGGAGATTTTGTAATCCCTGAAACCCCGTCTGTTGTTTTGGGCCGAGCCCGTGGTCAAGTCCCTGTATCGACTGCAGCTAACGCTCCGCTGCAACCCGGCCCGTCCGGATCGGCAATAAATTCTAAACGTAAGCCCTCTTCCCATCGTACTTTATCCTCCGCCCAGTCTCAAATTCGTGAACGTAGTCGGGAACGTAGCCGGGATCGTAGTCGTTCTCCGATCGAAAAACCTTCTCCTGGTGGTCCTGCCCTTGCTAACCGTTTCCAGGCTTTACAGGATCAATGCGATAACGAAGATGATTCTCCACTTTTGACCGAGTCCGGTAACCTCCGTGAACACCACCCTCCGAGCAAGCACTTGCAACCTCGCGGGGATCCACCATCGCTGTCTTAATGGCTACTTCTGTAGTCACCCTGAATGTCCAGGGCCTTCGTGCCTTGGAACATCGCCAAACATTGATGTCTTGGCTTAACTGTTTTAAACCCGATATCGTGTGCTTAGAGGAGACTCATTCCACTTCAGAGTCTGAGTTCTCTTCCTGGTTTAACAAAAATAATATTAACATTAATAATGTATATAATTATCAGTGCTTGTCGTCGCCCGGCGCGGCCAGGAGCTGCGGTGTTGCAATTTTGTACCTTCCGCGCTTTAAGGTACAGGGGAGCTGGAAGGATGACCACGGCCGGTTAGTGGTAGCGGAGTTTAGTCATGATAATTTTAATTTTCAAGTCGCGTGTTTATATGCGCCCAATAACAAAAAGGACGGCACGAC
The DNA here is from genome assembly GCA_964035015.1 of Corallium rubrum. Taxonomy (NCBI): domain Eukaryota; kingdom Metazoa; phylum Cnidaria; class Anthozoa; order Scleralcyonacea; family Coralliidae; genus Corallium; species Corallium rubrum. The sequence continues at coordinate 92,247,870 of OZ035997.1, forward strand.
CTTTTTTGAATCCTTTTATCAGGTTCTTGACTCAGATATCCCTGCTTTTCTATGTGGGGATTTTAATACGGTAGTTGACCCCCTTGTGGATAGGTTTGGTTGCAACCCCTCGTCACCTTGGGCATACAATTGGTCTCCCGCCCTGGCTGACTTAATGTCGTCCAATGACTTGTGTGATGTTTGGCGCATTAAACATCCTTCGTTGTCTGAATTTACTTGGCGTCGGCCCAATGGAGCTCAGGGTTCCCGAATCGATATGATTTGGATGCCCCAGCGACTTGTCGGTTCAGTTCGGTCAGTTGAAATCTCCCCTTTTTTTCGTTCTGACCATTCCTGTTTGTACCTCGAAATTAACCTCCCTTCGCAGGTTGAGCGGGGGCGTGGGATGTGGAAGTTCAATTGCGCTCATTTGCAAGATGCGTCATTTTGTACTTCAATTAAAGAGTTTTGGTCGGCCTGGCAAAAAGAAAAAGGTCGGTTTCACCATCTCTCTTCTTGGTGGGATGCTGGAAAGGCGCGTCTAAAACGCATTATTCGTGACTTTTCCCGTAAGAAATCTAGCTCCGCTCGGCACAAGATCAAGTCGCTTAATGCTGTCCTTTGTCACCTGCAGCGACGCATGAATAACGGCGATCAAGTTTCGCTTGAGATGGCTGACGCCAAGGCTGACCTGGAGGCTGCGCTTTGCGTTGAGGCAAAGGGGGCCCAAGTGCGCGCCAGAATTCGTTGGGCAGAGGAGGGCGAATCTTCTACCGCCTATTTCTTGCGCCAGGAAAAAGTTCAGGGTCAGAGGCGCTTGATCAGTGAGATCAAGCGTCCAGATGGCAGTAAAGCTTCGAGCACTCTCGGCATTTTACGTGTCTGGAGGGACTATTACTTCTCCTTGTTTTCATCGGAGGCCTTGGATGCATCGTTGCAACCGGAGTTCCTCGATAAGCTAGAGCGTTGCTTGTCTCCATCGGATGCTGATCTCTGCGAGGGGGACCTGTCTGTTGAGGAATGCCATAACGCGTTAAAGCAGATGGCCACTAAAAAGGCCCCTGGGCTTGACGGTCTTCCTGCTGAGTTTTACGTTCGTTTCTGGGGTCTGTTGGGAGAAGACCTCGTTTCAGTTTTTAATGCTTGTTATCAGGATGGCAAGCTGTCCTTGTCTCAGCGTTCGGGTGTTATCACGCTTTTGTTCAAAAGGGGGGACCCCCTGGAGACCACCAATTGGCGTCCGATCACGCTCCTTTGCGCTGATTATAAAATTATGGCTAAAGCGCTTGCTAACCGGCTTCTTAGGGTTATTGCTTCTGTTGTCTCTCCCGACCAGTCTTGTGGTGTTCCGGGGCGGTTTATGGGCGAGAACGTCCGCCTCCTTCATGATGTGGTCCATTACGCGAACCTCGAAAATTTCCCGGCGGCTATCCTCTCTCTAGACCAAGAAAAAGCCTTTGATAGGGTGGATTGGTCATACATGGGGTTGGTCCTTGTTAAAATGGGGTTTGGCCCGTCGTTTTGCCAATGGATTCGGCTCCTGTATTCTGGTGTGTTTTCTGCCGTCATGGTTAATGGTTTCATTTCTGAGTCATTTCCGGTCACTCGTGGGGTTCGTCAGGGATGCCCCCTTTCGCCATTGCTCTACGTGCTGGTGGCCGAGTCCTTGGCCTGTGCCATTCGCGCTGACGCCTCCATTGATGGGTTTCCGCTTCCTGGTGGTCGCCGTCGCGCTAAGCTCGCGCAGTATGCAGATGATACTTCTACGCTGGTCGCCTCCGATGCGTCCATTCTAGCTTTATTTCGCCTATTCGGTCGCTACGAACTTGCTTCTGGGGCGAAGCTCAATCTTGGGAAGTGCTATGGTCTTCTTTTGGGCCCATGGAAGAGCCGATCAACCTTCCCTGTGCAGCTTCGTTGGTCTGCATCGCATATCACTGCTCTGGGCAGCCGTTTAGCCAATGATGAGAAAGAAGACTGGGGTCCCCTAGTCAAAAAGCTAGAAATGGTCTTAACGTCCTGGGCGCATCGCACTTTATCCTTCCAAGGTAGGGCCTTGATTACTAACTCGTTGGGCTTGAGTGCCTTCTGGTACTTAGGTTCCATGAGGGTGATGCCTGAAGCGATTGTTTCCGACATTAACAAGGTCATTTTCCCTTTTGTTTGGGCCAAAAAGCGCGAAGGGCTGGCTCGTACCTCTGTTACCCAGCCAGTCACTCGTGGGGGGCTTGGGGTTGTTGACGTCTCCCGTAAGCTCAGATCGCTCCATTCCCAGTGGGTTAAGCGTTTTCTATGCGGCGAAGAGCGGGGTTGGAAAAGTTTCTTTGCCCACTACCTCCGCCGTGTTTTTCTGGCCAATCCGGTTGAGCGCGTCTTTGATTTGAAGACTGTCAGTCCAGCCACTTTGCGTCGCCTGCCTGCCTTTTACTGCTCTGTTCTGAGGGCTTGGTTTTCCATGGGGGGTTGCCGAGCCTTTGGTCAATGGATGGTTCCTTGCCAGCCCAGGGACGCTGTCCCTCTTGGCGATCTCAGTGCCCGTGTCGCCTATTTTATTTTAGGCAACTCCGCTCAAACTCAGCACCGCTGTGTGCTGAAATACCGCGACTGGGGCTTCAATGTCAACTGGAAGTACGTTTGGGCCTGTTTGGGGTTATGGCGCTTTCTACGTCCGGTTCAGGATACCTCTTGGAAGGTAGCTCACGGTATCTTGCCCACTGCGGATAGGCTAATTCGTTTTGGCATGAATGTCAGTCCTCTCTGTTTTTGTGGCGCCGCCGAGGACCTCATCCACCTTTTCACCGAGTGTACTTTTGCGATGGCTGTCATCGATTGGTTCCTTTGTCCCCTTCGTCGTTTCGATCCAGTCTCTGTTCGCCCATCGCCGTGCGACATCTTGGTCGGTTATGGCCGTGGTTCGCACATTCCACTTGGGTTTTCTGCTCTTCTGGGCATCGTGCGTCACCGTATTTGGTTGACAAGAAACCAGTTCCGGTTCGATGGTTTGGTTCCCTGTCCTGAGGATGCTATTTGTGCTATCAAGTCCTCCTTCCGGTTTTTGCTTCGCATGCAGCAGCGCCATGGCAGAGCTACAATTTTTGATAGTGTCTGGCTTGCCTCCGGCATTTTTGGTTCAGTGCAACTGGATGGCTCACTCGTATTCCATCCTGATTTACAATAGCCACTAGGGCATTTTTACCGTTTTCAACGCGTCACCCGTTCCTTGCTTCTTTTCTAGACATTGGCCCCAGGAAAGACCGACTTCGTAGGCGCCTCCTGGTGCTGCTTGGTATCAGTTGAGACGGGTCAATGTCGTGGCCCATACTCCGGTTTGGGTCCTTTGAGCTTATTGTTTTAATTTGGCTGTGTGTAGGGGATAGCGCCGGCGGAACCTGCTTGCAGGGGGCCGCATGGGGATCTCCTTTTTAATATTTTTATTGAAAATCGCCAAGTCTTCGGGCTTGGCGTCGTCTTCTCGGATAAGGACGTTAAGCCGGAGGTCCACCTCCGATTTGGGCAAACACCCGGTGAGGTTCTGAAGTGAGTCTTTTCACGGCCTGCGGGCTCGCCATTTCGCAACGCCTTTTTCGTTGGTTCTTTAATTTTGTCTCATAAGGCCACCCATTGGACCCTTTGCACAACCATGTGTCTGTTCAGGCGTGGAGGAAGGTTCGTAACCTTCATGTGACATCGATGTGGCTTGTAGCCACCTCCGCAGGAAAACTCTCATTCACGCGATTTCGGGGCTCATTTGCACCGTCGAGTCCGCTAGTTAATCGGGAGAGTTAACCCAAAACAAGATACTAATTATTAATTATAATAGAATTTAATAATATAGTTAGTTTATACTTTGTTTTTATATAGTTACTTATGTTTCAGTATTTTACCTTAGTTTTGTATATATATATATAAAAATATGTAAATAATTGCCTGATGAATTTTCCGTGTTTAAATAAAGTTTCAATCAATCAATTAAACGATTAAAAAAATATTTCTCGCACAAAATAATATCTAAAAACCCTTTCCCAAGCCAAAGGGCTCGGTGGTCTAGTGGTATGATTCTCGCTTTGGGTGCGAGAGGTGACGGGTTCGATTCCCGTGCAAGCCCTATCAACTTGCATAATAGATAAAAATAAGTGGCGGCCGAGTTCATGTATCTGTTATTAAGAATTATATCAAGCAGACAGAAACTTTTTTATTCTGAACACGGAAGAATTACCATAAAATTTATTCCTTTTTAAGCTGATTTAAACATTCCCTTAAAAATTCCTGATTTTGTTTGGCAATTATTTTGGTTGTTTTCGGCTTTCAAAATAATTCTAGGAAAGGAATGTTAAAAAATAGTATTTATGATGAACAAATTTTCAACAAATTTTCACATGTTATTCGCACCAGATGAGCAAGTTTATTTTCCATTTTATTTTCTAACATTTTTTTATCAGAAAGAACGATTCGAACGATTGATTGTGTTAAATCCTTTTGTTCGCAAATTTTTATATCTAAAGTAACTGTTGTCGGCATGTTTCCAAGAACGATACAAAAATATTTCTCGGCAAAATAATATCCATAAACCTCTCGTTTTATCCAACGTACCTGCTTGTCTAATGGTATGATTCTCGCTTTGGGTGCGAGAAGTCAAGGGTTCGATTCCAGTGCAAGCCATGTCAACTTGTATAATAGACAAATGCCGACAGAATTCGTCTATTTTACCGGCTTTACAATTACCATAGTTGATTTAAAAATTCCTTCATAATTTAAATGTGTTTGTCGTAAGAGTTCAGCAAGTTTATTTTTCATTTTAGTTTCTTCCGATATTTTTTATCTGAATAAACTTTTGATCGATTTGACAAATAAAATCCATAGAACTTTTCTTCACCACGGGCTTGCTGGTCTAGTGGTATGTTTCTCGCTTTGGGTGCGAGAGATCACGAGTTCGAATCCCGTGCAAAGCCCTATCATCTTGCATAATAGATAAATATAAGTGGAGGCCGAATTCAACTATGTTATTGTTATTAAGAATTAAATCAAAGAGACAAAAACTTTTCCTTGTGAATACGGAAGCATTACGATAAAATTTATTACTGTTTAAGTTGATTGAAAAATTCCTTTAAAAATTCCTGATTTTGTTTCGCAATTATTTTAGTTGTTTTCGGCTTTCCAAATAACACTAGGAAAGGAAAGTCAAAAAATAGTATTTGTGACGAACAAATTTTGAACAAATTTTCTCATGTTATTCGCACCAGACGAGCAAGTTTATTTTCCATTTTATTTTCTAACATTTTTTTATCAGAGAGAACAATTCGAACGATTGATTGTGTTAAATTCTCTTGTTCACAAATTTTTATATCTCAAGTAGGTGTTGTCGGCATGTTTCCAAGAACGACACAAAAATACTTCTCGTCAAAATAATATCCATAAACCTCTTGTTTTAACCAACGGGCTTCCTGGTCTAGTGGTATGATTCTCACATTGGGTGCGAGAAGTCACGGGTTCGATTCCCTTGCGAGCCCTATCAACTTGTTGATAGACAAATGCCGGCCGTGTTCGTCTATTTTACCGGCTTTACCATTACCGTAGTTGATTTAAAAATTCCTTCATAATTTAAATGTGTTTGTCGTAAGAGTTGAGCAAGTTTATTTTTCATTTTAGTTTCGTCCAATATTTCTTATCTGAATAAACTTTTGATCCATTTGACAAAATAAATTCCATAGAACTTTTCTTCACCACCGGCTTGCTGGTCTAGTTGTATGATTCTCGCTTAGGGTGCGAGAGGTCACGGGTTCGATTCCCGTGCAAGCCCTATTAACTTCTAGGAGATTAACGGCAGCAGAAATATCTTTTTTTTATATTAGAAAATTACATCAAAGAAACAAAATATTTTTTGTCCCTGACACGGAAGCATTGCATCGGGATTTTTCCTGTTTGTGTTGATTTTAAAAAACTTTCATAATTTAAATAGCAGTTTTATTCCAACGAAGTTAATATTCGAAACAGAAAAATTCTTAGAATGCGTCCCTGGATGGATTCGAACCATCAACCTTTCGGTTAACAGCCGAACGCGCTAACCCATTGCGCCCCAGAGACACAACTGATTTTATTTGGCAATTGTTTCGGTTGTTTTCGGATTTCCAAATAACTCTAGGAAAGGAATAATAAAAAATAGTATTTGTAACGAACAAATTTTCAACAAATTTTCTGATGTTTCTCGCAGCAGATGAGCACGTTTATTTTCTATTTTAGATTCTAACATTTTTTTATCAGAGAGAACAATTCGAACTATTGATTGTGTTAAATTCTTTTGTTCACAAATTTTTATATCTAAAGTAACTGTTGACGGCATGTTTCCAAGAACGATACAAACATATTTCTCGGATAAAATAATATCCAAAAACCTTTTTCCAAGCCAAAGGGCTTGCTGGTCTAGTGGTATGATTCTCGCTTAGGGTGCGAGAGGTCACGGGTTCGATTCCCGTGCAAGCCCTATTAACTTCTAGGAGATTAACGGCAGCAGAATTTTTTTTTTATATTAGAAAATTACATCAAAAAAACAAAAAAATGTTTGGCGCTGACACGGAAGCATTGTATTGGGATTTTTTCCTGTTGGTGTTGATTTAAAAAAACTTTCATCATTTAAATAGTCTTATGCAACGAAGTAATACATTAATATTCCAAACATAAAAATTCTTAGAATGCGTCCCTGCATGGATTCGAACCATCAACCTTTTTGTTAACAGCCGAACGCGCTAACCCCAAAAATAAGTGGCGGTCGAATTCATGTATCTGTTATTAAGAATTACATCAAAGAGACAAAAATTCTTTTGTTGTGAACACGGAAGAATTACCATCAAATTTATTCCATTTTAAGTTGATTGAAAAATTTCTTTAAAAATTCCTGATTTTGTTTGGCAATTATTTTGGTTGTTTTCGGCTTTCCAAATAACTCTAGGAAAGGAATGTCAAAAAATAGTATTTGTGACGAACAAATTTTGAACAAATCTTCTCATGTTATTCGCACCAGATCAGCAAGATTATTTTCCATTTTATTTTCTAACATTTTTTTATCAGAGAGAACAATTCGAACGATTGATTGTGTTAAATTCTCTTGTTCACAACTTTTTATATCTAAAGTGTGTGTGTCGGCACGTTTCCAAGAACGACACAAAAATATTTCTCGGCAAAATAATTTCCATAAACCTCTCGTTTTAACCAACGGGCTTCCCGGTCTAGTGGTATGATTCTCACTTTGGGTGTGAGAAGTCACGGGTTCGATTACCTTGCAAGCCCTATCAACTTGTATAATAGACAAATGCCGACTGTATTCATCTATTTTACCGGCATTCCCCATTACCATAGTTGATTTAAAAATTCCTTCATAATTTTAATTTGTTTGGCGTAAGAGTTGAGCAAGTTTATTTTTCATTTTAGTTTCTTCCGATATTTTTTATCTCAATAAACTTTTGATCGATTTGACAAAATAAATTCCCTAGAACTTTTCTTCACCAGGGGCTTGCTTGTCTAGTGGTATGATTCTCGCTTAGGGTGCGAGAGGTCACGGGTTCGATTCCCGTGCAAGCCCTATCAACTGCTAGGAGATTAAGGGGGCAGAAATTTTTTTTTTTTTAATATTAGAAAATTACATCAACGAAACAAAAAAATTTTTGGCGATGACACGGAAGCATTGCATTGGGATTTTTTCCTGTTTGTGTTGATTTAAAAAAACTTTCATAATTTAAGTAGCAGTTTTATTCCAACGAAGTAATACATTAATATTCAAAACATAAAAATTATTAGAATGCGGCCCTGGATGGATTCGAACCATCAACCTTTCGGTTAACAGCCGAACGCGCTAACCCATTGCGCCACAGAGACACAACTGATTTTGTTTGGCAATTGTTTCGGTTGTTTTCGGCTTTCCAAATAACTCTAGGAAATGAATGTTAAAAAATGGTATTTGTGACGAACAAATTTTCAACAACTTTTCTAATGTTTTTCACAACAGATGAGCTCGTTTATTTTCCATTTTAGATTCTACCATTTATTTATCGGAGAGAACAATTCGAACTATTGATTGTGTTAAATTCTTTTGTTCACAAATTTTTATATCTAAAGTAACTGTAGTCGGCATGTTTCCAAGAACGATACAAAAATATTTCTCGCACAAAATAATATCCAAAAACCCTTTTCCACGCCAAAGGGCTTGCTCGTCTAGTGGTATGATTCTCGCTTTGGGTGTGAGAGGTCACGGGTTCGATTCCCATGCAAGCCCTGTCAACTTGCATAATAGATAAAAATAAGTGGCGGCCCAATTCATGTATCTGTTATTAAGAATTATATCAAAGAGACAAAAACTTTTTTGTTATGAACACGGAAGAATTACTTATTGATTGTGTTAAATTCTTTTGTTCACAAATTTTTATATCTAAAGTAACTGTTGTCGGCATGTTTCCAAGAACGATACAAAAATATTTCTCGACAAAATAATATCCATATAAATCTCCCCTTTTAGCCAACGGGATTGCTGGTCTTAGTGGTATGATTCTCGCTTTGGGTGCGAGAAGTCAGGGGTTCGATTCCCATGCAAGCCCTGTCAACTTGTATAATAGACAAATGGCGGCCCAGTTCATCCATTTTACTTGCATTATATTAAAATTCCTGTTTTAGTTGATTTAGAAATTCCTTCATAATTTATATATATTTGTCGTGCCAGTTGAGCAAGTTTATTTTTCATTTTAGTTTCTTCCGATATTTTTTATCTGAATAAACTTTTGATCGTTTTGACAAAATAAAATCCATGCATAGAATATTTCTTCACCACGGGCTTGCTGGTCTAGTGGTATGATTCTCGCTTGGGTGCGAGAGGTCACGGGTGCGATTCCCGTGCAAGCCCTATTAACTTCTAGGAGTTTAACGGCAGCTGAAATCTCTTTTTTTTAATATTAGAAAATTACATCAAAGAAACAAAAAAATTTTTGGCGTTGACACGGAAGCATTGCATTGGGATTTTTTCCTGTTTGTGTTGATTTAAAAAAACTTTCATAACATAAAAATTCTTAGAAAGCGTCCCTGGATGGATTCGAACCATCAACCTTTCGGTTAACAGCCGAACGCGCTAACCCATTGCGCCACAGAGACACAACTGATTTTATTTGGCAATTGTTTCGGTTGTTTTCGGCTTTCCAAATAACTCTAGGAAAGGAATGTTAAAAAATAGTATTTGTGACGAACAAACTTTCAACAAATTTTCTAATGTTTCTCGCAACAGATGAGCGCGTTTATTTTCCATTTTAGGTTCGAACATTTATTTATCAGAGAGAACAATTCGAACTATTGATTGTGTTAAATACTTTTGTTCGCAAATTTTTGTATCCAAAGTAACTCTTGTCGGCATGTTTCCAAGGACGATACAAAAATATCTCTCGGCAATATAATATCCATAAACCTCTCGTTTTATCCAACGTGCCTGCTGGTCTAACGGTATGATTCTCGCTTTGGGTGCGAGAAGTCAGGGGTTCGATTCCAGTGCAAGCCCTGTCAACTTGTATAAGAGACAAATGGCGGCCGAGTTCATCTATTTTACTTGCATAATATTAAAATCCTTGTTTTAGTCGATTTAAAAATTCCTTCATAATTTAAATATATTTGTCGTGCCAGTTGAGCAAGTTTATTTTTCATTTTAGTTTCTTCCGATATTTTTTATCTGAATAAACTTTTTATCGATTTGACAAAACAAAATCCATAGAACTTTTCTTCACCATGGGCTTGCTTGTCTACTGGTATGATTCTCGCTTTGGGTGCGAGAGGTCACGGGTTCGATTCCCGTGCAAGCCCTATCATCTTGCATAATAGATAAATATAAGTGGAGGCCGAATTCATCTATGCAATTTTGAGAATTATATCAAAGAGACAAAAATTCTTTTGATGTGAACACGGAAGCATTACGATAAAATTTTTTCCTGTTTAAGTTGATTGGAAAATTTCTTTAAAAATTCCTGATTTTGTTTGGCAATTATTTTGGTTGTTTTCGGCTTTCCAAATAACTCTAAGAAAGGAATGTCAAAAAATAGTATTTGTGACAAACAAATTTTGAACAAATTTTCTCATGTTATTCGCACCAGATCAGCAAGTTTATTTTCCATTTTATTTTCTAACATTTTTTTATCAGAGAGAACAATTCGAACGATTGATTGTGTTAAATTCTCTTGTTCACAACTTTTTATATCTAAAGTGGGTGTTGTCGGCACGTTTCCAAGAACGACACAAAAATATTTCTCGGCAAAATAATATCCATAAACCTCTTGTTTTAACCAACGGGCTTCCCGGTCTAGTGGTATGATTCTCACTTTGGGTGCGAGAAGTCACGGGTTCGATTATCTTGCAAGCCCTATCAACTTGTATAATAGACAAATGCCGACTGTATTCATCTATTTCACCGGCATTCCCATTACCATAGTTGATTTAAAAATTCCTTCATAATTTAAATATATTTGTCGTGCCAGTTGAGCAAGTTTATTTTTCATTTGTGTTTCTTCCGATATTTTTTATCTGAATAAACTTTTGATCGATTTGACAAAATAAAATCCATAGAACTTTTCTTCACCACGGGCTTGCTGGTCTAGTGGTATGATTCTCGCTTTGGGTGCGAGAGGTCACGGGTTCGATTCCCGTGCAAGCCCTATCATCTTGCATAATAGATAAATATAAGTGGCGGCCGAATTCATCTATGTAATATTGAGAATTACATCAAAAAGACAAAAATTCTTTTGTTGTGAACACGGAAGCATCACGATAAAGTTTATTCCTTTTTAAGTTGATTTAAAAATTCCCTTAAAAATTCGGGATTTTGTTTGGCAATTATTTTGGTTGTTTTCGGCTTTCCAAATTACTCTAGGAAAGGAATGTCAAAAAATAGTATTTATGACGAACAAATTTTGAACAAATTTTCTCATGTTATCCGCACCAGATGAGCAACTTTAATTTCCATTTTATTTTCTAACATTTTTTTATCAGAAAGAACGATTCGAACGATTGATTGTGTTAAATCCTTTTGTTCGCAAATTTTTATATCTAAAGTATCTGTTGTCGGCATGTTTCCAAGAACGATACAAAATTATTTCTCGGCAAAATGATATCCATAAACCTCTCGTTTTACCCAACGTGCCTGCTGATCTAATGGTATGATTCTCGCTTTGGGTGCGAGAAGTCAGGGGTTCGATTCCAGTGCAAGCCCTGTCAGCTTGTATAATAGACAAATGGCGGCCGAGTTCATCTATTTTACTTGCATTATATTAAAATTTCTGTTTTAGTTGATTGAAAAATTCCTTCATAATTTAAATATATTTGTCGTGCCAGTTGAGCAAGTTTATTTTTCATTTTATTTTCTTCCGATATTTTTTATCTCAATAAACTTTTGATCGATTTGACAAACTAAAATCCATGCATAGAACTTTTCTTCATCACGGGCTTACTGGTCTAGTGGTATGATTCTCGCTTTGGGTGCGAGAGGTCACGGGTTCGATTCCCGTGCAAGCCCAATCAACTTGCATAATAATTAAAAATAAGTGGCGGCCGAATTCATGTATCTGTTATTAAGAATTATATCAAATATACAGAAACTTTTTTGTTATGAACACGGAAGAATTACCATAAAATTTATTCCTTTTTAAGCTGATATAAAAATTCCTTTAAAAATTCCTGATTTTGGTTCGCAATTATCTTGGTTGTTTTCGCCTTTCCAAATAACTCTAGGAAAGGAATGTTAAAAAATAGTATTTATGACGAACAAATTTTGAACAAATTTTCTCATGTTATTCGCACCTGATGAGCAAGTTTATTTTCCATTTTATTTTCTAACATTTTTTTATCAGAGAGAACAATTCGAACGATTGATTGTGTTAAATTCTCTTGTTCACAAATTTTTATATAAATGAATGGTTTATTAACATATCTTCGCATTTACAAAATGAATTATGATATGTGTACATTATACAGTGACTAACAACTAATAAAAAACTATGTACATGCAAGAATATAAGATGATATTAAAAAGACAATATATCGGCGTTTACAAAAGTTATTAACATATGTAGAACTATCGCTTGGACATTGCGTCATAAGACATGGCAGGGATAAAACTACGTTTATATCGATCAGTCCGGCACTTTGGAAGAGAAATACAGTCCTTATTGCGGAGCGCACGTCCGTGAGCAGCTATACGGGTCGGAGGCAGTAAGTGGTGCAATCGGCTACTAGAATCGCTTATCTTTTTGAAGGACTTCGTACACAGTTCTTGTCTCCTAATGTCTAGACGAGGACATTGGGCGTTCTGAAGGGCATCAGCGTAATGTGTTCCTGGATATAGTATACGTAGGGCACGCTTCTGGACAAGTTCAATCTTAACGGAAAGATAGGTTGGGAGACTTGTATGCCAGACGACGCATGCGTATTCGAGAATCGACCGCACTAGCGCGAAGAAAACCGGGAGGAGGTCAGATGATGGGATTCCACTTTGCTTCAAAACACGCAAGATATATAAGCGCTTAGATGCTTTCTTCACTATCATGTCGACGTTGTCACTCCACTTGAGCTGATGATTGAGGGTTATACCAAGGACCTTGAATGATGATACAACATCCAGTGGTGTCCCATTGATGTATAGAGGGGAAATAACTGGACTCTTGCGAAGGAAGTTAATCGTCATTTCCTTACATTTCTTAACGTTCAATCGCATATCATTGCTCTCTGCCCATTGTTGAATCTCGTCCAAGTCAGACTGTAGAGTCGACTGATCGTGGACAGATAGAGACTCGGAAATTGTGACATCGTCAACGTACTTCCAGTGACTTGTTCGTAGAGATTTCAACTCAAGGTCATTGATCATGATCAGGAATAATATCGGGCCTAACTTGGTTCCCTGGGGAACACCACCATTTACGTGTACCCACCATTTTCGTGTTGTCGGCATGTTTCCAAGAACGACACAAAAATATTTCTCGGCAAAATAACATCCATAAACCTCTTGTTTTAACCAACTGGGTTCCTGGTCTAGTGGTATGATTCTCGCTTTGGGTGCGAGAAGTCACGAGTTCGATTCCCGTGCAAGCCCTATCATCTTGCATAATAGATAAATATAAGTCGCGGCCGAATTCATCTATGTTATATTATTAAGAATTACATCAAAGAGACGAAAACTTTTTTGTTGTGAACACGGAAGCATTACGATAAAATTGATTCCTGTTTAGGTTGATTGAAAAATTCCTTTAAAAATTCCTGATTTTGTTTTGGCAATTATTTTAGTTGTTTTCGGCTTTCCAAAAAACACCAGGAAAAGAATGTCAAAAAATAGTATTTGTGACAAACAAATTTTGAACAAATTTTCTCATGTTATTCGCACCAGATGTTCAAGTTTATTTTCCATTTTATTTTCTAGCATTTTTTTTTCAGAGAGAACAATTCGAACGATTGATTGTGTTAATTCTCTTGTTCACAATTTTTTATATCTAAAGTAGGTGTTGTCGGCATGTTTCCAAGAACGACACAAAAATATTTCTCGGCAAAATAATATCCATAAACCTCTTGTTTTAACCAACTGGGTTCCTGGTCTAGTGGTATGATTCTCACATTGGGTTCGAGAAGTCACAGGTTCGATTCCCTTGCAAGCCCTACCAACTTGTATAATAGACAAATGCCCGGCCGCATTCGTCTATTTTACCGACTTTACCATTACCATAGTTGATTTAAAAATTCCTTCCTAATTTAAATGTGTTTCTCGTAAGAGTAGAGCAAGTTTATTTTTCATTTTAGTTTCTTCCAATATTTCTTATCTGAATAAACTTTTGATCGATTTACAAAATAAATTCCATAGAACTTTTCTTCACCACCAGCTTGCTGGTCTAGTGGTATGATTCTCGCCTAGGGTGCGAGAGGTCACGGGTCCAATTCCGGTGCAAGCCCTATTAACTTCTACGAAATTAACGGCAGCAGAAATCTCCTTTTTTTTTTATATTAGAAAATTACATCAAAGAAACAAAAAAATTTTTGGCATTGACACGGAAGCATTGCATTTGGATTTTGCCCTGTTTGTGTTGATTTAAAAAAACTTTCATAATTTAAATAGCAGTTTTATTCCAACGAAGTTAATATTCGAAATATAAAAATGCGTAGAATGCGTCCCTGGATGTATTGGAACCATCAACCTTTCGGTTAACAGCCGAACGCGTTAAACCATTGCGCCACAGAGACACAACGGATTTTATTTGGCAATTGTTTCGGTTGTTTTCGGCTTTCCAAATAACTCTAGGAAAGGAATGTTAAAAAATAGTATTTGGGACGAACAAATTTTCAACAAATTTTCTATTGTTTCTCGCAACAGATGAGCACGTTTATTTTCCATTTTAGATTCTAACATTTTTTTATCAGGTAGAACAATTCGAACTATTGATTGTGTTAAATTCTTTTGTTCACAAATTTTTATATCTAAAGTAACTGTTGTCGGCATGTTTCCAAGAACGATACAAAAATATTTCTCGACAAAATAATATCCAAAAACGCTTTTCCAAGCCAAAGGACTTGCTGGTCTACTGGTATGATTCTCGCTTTGGGTGCGAGAGGTCACGGGTTCGATTCCCGTGCAAGCCCTACCAATCTGCATAATAGATAAAAATAAGTGGCGGCCGAATTCATGTATCTGTTATTAAGAATTATATCAAAGAGACAGAAACTTTTTTGTTATGAACACGGAAAAATTACCATAAAATTTACTCCTTTTTAAGTTGATTTAAAAATTCCCTTAAAAATTCCTGATTTTGTATGGCAATTATTTTGGTTGTTTTCGGCTTTCCAAATAACTCTAGGAAAGGAATGTCAAAAAATAGTATTTATGACGAACAAATTTTGAACAAATTTTCTCATGTAATTCGCACCAGATGAGCAAGTTTATTTTCCATTTTATTTTCTAACATTTTTTTCTCAGAATGAAAGATTCGAACGATTGATTGTGTTAAATCCTTTTGTTCGCAATTTTTTATATCTAAAGTAACAGTTGTCGGCAGGTTTCCAAGAACGATACAAAAATATTTCTCGGCAATATAATATCCATAAATCTCTCGTTTTACTCAACGTGCCTGCTTGTCTTATGATATGATTTTCGCTTTGGGTGCGAGATGTCACGGGCTTGCTGGACTAGGGGTATGATTCTCGCTTTGGATGCGAGAGGTCAAGGGTTCGATTCCCGTGCAAACCCTATTAACTTCTAGGAGATTAACGGCAGCAGAAATTTTTTTTTTTTTATATTAGAAAATTACATCAAAGAAACAAAAAAATTTTTGGCGCAGACACGGAAGCATTGCATTGGGATTTTTCTTGTTTGCGTTGATTTAAAAAAACTTTCTTAATTCAAATAGCAGTTTTATTCCAACGAAGTTAATATTCGAATCATAAAAATTCTTAGAATGCGTCCCTGGATGGATTCGAACCATCAACCTTTCGGTTAACAGCCGAACGCGCTAACCCATTGCGCCACAGAGACACAACTGATTTTATTTGGCAATTGTTTCGGTTGTTTTCCTCTTTCCAAATAACTCTAGGAAAGGAATATTAAAAAATAGTATTATGAACGAGCAAATTTTGAACAAATTTTCTCATGTAATTCGCATCAGTTGAGCAAGTTTACACTAGAAACACAAACGTGTTGTAAGAACACGCATTTTTGTCCGCTATAGTGACACGCCAAAAGCGTGTTCAACACGGCTTTGGCGTGTTGTAATACAAGCGTGTTCTGTGTAGAAGCGTGTTGCTAGAACACGTTATTGTGTTGTAACAACACGTCAATTTTGACACGCTAAAAGCGTGTTGTAATACAAGCGTGTTCTGTGTAGAAGCGTGTTGCTAGAACACATTACATTAAGTGTGTTGTAACAACACGTCAATTTTGACACGCTAAAAGCGTGTTGAACACTTCAGCGTGTTCCAAATTCACGTGTGTTGTAAGAACACACTATAACGTGTTACGGTAACACACATCATGTTTTCAGAACACGCACCCCAAAATGGCGTGTCACTATAGCGGACAAAAGTGCGTGTTCTAAATTAACACATTTGGCGTGTTGTATTTGGCGTGTTGCAAGTTTTAGCGTGACACACTTGCCGTGTTGCAGCTCGGACATTTTTGGTGTGTTGCCGATCTCTGAAGGCGTGTTCTGCACCACAGACGTGTTGTGACCTGATGTGTTTCGTTCGAAGGCGTGTTCTGCACCACAGACGTGTTGTAACCTGGTGTGTTTCGTTTGAAGGCGTGTTCTGCTTCTAAATTTAAACGCACAAAACAGAATGGAGGCAAACAATATACATTTATTAATCTTATACTGATCTATAGTTCTGGAACATAATGCAAGGCGTCCGTAAAATGTCGGAAGTTTGTTTGGCCTGGCAGCCTTCGTTGATTTAGGGGCAATTTCTTGTGGAATATACGTCGGATAGTATTTTGTCACTTATCCCCAATCAAAAACAGCATCCTCCAGAAGTAGTGCAGTATTAAGTGTTTCTTTGTCATATTGGATATTAAACACAGTGTCAGCTGCCAACCACAGTTTCAGTAATCCTATGACAGTTCGACTTGTGACTAAATGGCATACAAGCATTTTCCATCGTTTGAATTTGAAAATTGATTCCTGGTCTGTTATCAATAGGCAGTGAGTACCCCAGCCAATGAGAGAACAGTACAAACTATATACAAACAAAAAGAAGATATTGTAAATGAACAGTATATAAGTACTGTATACGTGTAAAAAATATTAAATCTTATAACATTTTAGCCTCCTCCGCAGGCATCTCAAATCAGAAACGGCAGGCTCAAGCTGCAAATGGAAGTCAGGGAAGGAAGACTAAGGTGAGGGAAAGGGAGAGGAGGAAAGGAAAAAAGGGGGGGAGGGGAAGAGAAAAAGAAGAGATGCCTGCCAAAAATCGACAAGGTCATGGCGCATATAGCTTCGTGCATGATAATTCATGGTTGACAGGGGTAGGGAGCGGCAAAATAGACAAACGAAAAACAAACAACTGGGGTAGGGTTAGAACCTTTATTGTTTAAATATACCCGAATTTTTCGCGTCCCTCTCCCCAGTTCCCTAGCCTCCCTCGCCCACTAGTCCCCACGCGCAGAAGAGGCAGAGAGACAAGAGAGTTGCCTGCGGAGGAGGCTAATAACATTTAAAAGAGAAACAAAAATATATTTCCTTGAAATGTAATACATTAGTTAACAGTACTATTTAACCATGTAAATTAATTAATTAATTAATCATTAATTAATTTACATATTTAAAACTTTAAATGGTATTGTTAACTAATGTTTTAAATTTGTAAAGATATTTTTTTGTTTCCCTTTTAAATGTAATAAGTTTTAGTATTTTTCATTAAATTTCAAATTTTAGGAAGAGCATGTTTTAGATAATTTGTTCGTTTATAAGGCTTATGTAGTTTTAATGCATTTCTTATGTTAATAATGATCATGATAAATTTGATTATTTGCTACAAAATAAATTGTGAATATTTCTGGTAAATTCTTAATATGATAACGAATTTATAGATTCAGCATGTTAAATATTGTAAATAAAACTTAAATATGTTATTTAAATATTTTCTTTGAGCTGTTTATCATTCTTATTTTTTAATTCCTAACCTCCTAGTATAGTGTAATAACACTGATTTAGGAGTATTTCATTAAAGCATTAAAGTGTTCCTGTTTTGTGTTCATAATTTTCTTGGAATTTTCAATTGAATATTTTTCTTAAGGGAAAATACAGGTTTGAGGGTCCAAAATACATGCATAAACATTTCGGGAAAAGAATAAAACTAAATGTTACACATGGTTTAAAAGTCTGACAATCAAAAACTGTTACCAAATAAATAGCATCAGTTGTTGCTATGGCAACAATGACGTTTCAAAATGGCTGCCAATTACACTCAAACTAATTTAATTCGAAAAAACATGATGGTGACCCCAATTTTTTTCTCATTAAAACTTTTCTTAAAGTATGAATAATGCATAGGCCGATTTTGAAAAAAATTCTGTGGAATGAATAATTTTTTTTCTCGGAAAAATCATGTTCGTTAATTTTTTAAGAAAATTGGATTTACAGAATTTTTTTTAAAATCGGCCTATTCCTTACTCATACTTCAAACGAAGTATTAATGGGGAATAATAAATAAAGTTTTTTTCGAATTAAATTAGTTTGAAGGGTAATTGGCAGCCATTTTGAAACGTCATTGTTGCCATAGCAACCATTTATTTGGTAACAGTTTTTGATTGTCAGATTGTTTAACTATGTATAACGTTTAGTTTTATTCTTTTTCCGAATTGTTTATGGACGTGTTTATGGATGTGTTTTGAACTCCCAAACTTGTATTTTTCCATTTTTCAAGAAACTGTATGGAGCCACCTTAAGATTTGTCCATATACTCTCTCTATATTTTTGATATATTGTCTATTTACACGCAGTCTGCACATTTGTGCTGATTAACTGGTGAAAATGATGATCACATTAGTACAGACTGTCTGGCCACCATCACTTATGATCTTCATTTTCACCAGTTAATATAGAAATAAAATAAAATAAAAAAATAAGATGAAAAGGAAACTATATGGGTCACCTGACATTGGGTCATTCCAGAAAACATCCACACCTCCCCCACGAGGGAAATGTGAAGTTGACCCCCTCCCCCCTTCAGATGTCCTGGTACATTTTACTATTATCAGTAGATTTACCCCCTCCCCTCCCCTCCCTGGATGGCACAAATTTCCTCTGTGCAGGGGGGGGGGGGGGTGTATGGATCTTTTCTGGAATGACCCATTCAGTGGTATCCACAAAACTATATTTTTTGCAAAATTAGGGTGCAGGGTATCTCCCCAATACTAAAAAAGTGTAAATATAAAATATAAAAATATGGGGTCACCTGCAGGACTTAAATAATTACATGTATAACTATAAAAATATGGGGTCACTATATATATATACTTAAATGTGTAGTCTTTCCAAAAATATCATTTTGGGGGAGATATCCCACATTAAGTATAGTGACCCCATATTTTTATAGTTATAATTATTTAATTTAAGTCATGATGGTGACCCCATATTTTTATATTTACATTTTTTTAGTATTGCGCACATAACCCACCCTAATTTTCAAAAAAAGATAGTTTGGGGGAGACACCCACTCAATGTGGTGCCCCCGTGTAGTTTTCTTTTCATCTAATTATCGATGAAAATTAAGATGATATCAGCCACAAAAGTTAAATTTTTTACACCTTAAACCAGAGTCTGTAGAAATATACACCATTTGACTGGCATTAGTGAATAGTGCTAAACATTGTTTCGAGCCAAAAATGTACACAAGTTCTTAGCATATATGCAATAATTAAATTAAATAAGAATTGCAAAGAATAATTATTTACAAACAATTTTCATGCAACACAAAATTAATATGTACTCACTTGTAATTCAGTAATTGTACATGAATAAAAACCACAATGTGAGGGAGATGTACTCAGACCACTTCAGTCATCAAATAAGCATGATCCACTTCTGATTTGAACTGAAGAACAATTAATTATAAAATTAAACTTTGAAATATTAATAAACTAGGATACTATAAAAAAATTACAATTGTTTGGTTACAAATATTGATTGGCTATAAAATACTTGGTAAGCTTTATGTTTTGAAGATGAAATCCAGTCATTACAATATTTAAGCTTAAATAGTAAAATGTTTGTTTCCGAAAAATAATACATAGTAGTTTATTGGTTTAGCAGCATGAGCCATCTAACTATCAAACTATCAAAACGAACGACAAAAAAGTTTGCTGTCAAGTTCCAACCACACAAAAGCAGTAAATACGAGTTAATATAAGTTGAGAGTAAAATGGCTATAAAATGGTTCATATTTTAGAAATTTTTCCACTAAATAAAAGTACAGAAGCAAGGAAATTACTTAGGATTAACTCTAGTCAAGTACAGTACCTTAAACTATAGTTTTAGGCTAGAGTCGACGACGTCTGGTGTTACTTGCGATGTCTTGCTTTTTCGTCTTCACTTTCAAAACATGGCGGCTTGTCAGGACTCTACTTCGGGGCATTTCTCTACAGAAACCAGTTTTATCTTGACAGATAAACATCAAAAAATCTCTCGTATACGTAAAACTGCTTGCCGCGTAGCTTTCCTGACATTAAAATTGAAAGGAATACTAGTAGCTCTCGTCGTTTCCTCGGCCTTCTTCTTCGAGTGTTGAAAATCTCTTTCGAAAACTTCCTTTTGGCGGCAATCTGTTCTCGCATTTGATTGGTCGAGCTACTTACCGTCCCTACCCCTTTCCCCGATAGTGTTAAAAATGTCTCCCTTTTCACACGCATAGTGTGTTACAAAATGTCTGACTTTTTACACGTCAGCGTGTTTTGGACTGGTTTGCAACACGTTTTGTGTGTAGCAAGGCGTGTTGAAGGCGTGTTGTAACGGATATTCGCTTATAACAACACGTTAGTGTGTTCTGGCGACGTGTTGTTACAACACGGCACAACACGTCTAACATATCGCAACACGCCAACAACACGCTTACGTGTATTTAGAACACGCCTACGTGTCTTTGGAACACACATCGATGTTTTTAAAACACGCTTACAACACGCTAAGTTTTCTAGTGTATTTTCCATTTTATTTTATAAAAATTTTTTATCGGAAAGAACGATTCGAAGGATTGATTGTGTTAAATCCTTTTGTTCGCAAATTTTTATATCTAAAGTAACTGTTGTCGGCATGTTTCCAAGAACGATACAAAAATATTTCTCGGCAATATAATATCCATAAACCTCTCGTTTCATCCAACGTGCCTGCTGGTCTTATGGTATGATTCTCGCTTTGGGTACGAGGAGTCATGGGTTCGATTCCAGTGCAAGCCCTGTCAAATTGTAAAATAGACAAATGGCGGCCGAGTTCATCTTTTTTACTTGCATTATATTAAAATTCCTGTTTTACTTCATTTAAAAATTCCTTCATAATTTAAATATATTTGTTGTGCCAGTTGAGCAAGTTTATTTTTCATTTTAGTATCTTCCGATATTTTTTACCTGAATAAACTTTTGATCGATTTGACAAGATAAAATCCATAGAACTTTTCTTCACCACGGGCTTGCTGGTCTAGTGGTATGATTCTCGCTTTGGGTGCGAGAGGTCACGGGTACAATTCCCGTGCAAGCCCTATTATTTTGCATAATTGATAAATATTAGTCGCGGCCGAATTCATCTATGTTACATTAAGAATTACATCAAAGAGACAAAAACTTTTTTGTTGTGAACACGGAAGCATTATGATAAAATTTATTCCTGTTTAAGTTGATTGAAAAGTTCCTTTAAAATTTCCTGATTTTGTTTGGCAACTATTTTGGTTGTTTTCGGCTTTTTAAAGAACTTTAATAAAGGTTGGTCAAAAAATAGTATTAGTGACGAACAAATTTTGAACAAATTTTCTCATGTTATTCGCACCAGATGAGCAATTTTATTTTCCATTTTATTTTCTAACATTTTTTTATCAGAGAGAACAATTCGAACGATTGATTGGGTTAAATTCTCTTGTTCAAAAATATTTATATCTAAAGTAGGTGTTGTCGGCATGTTTCCAAGAACGACACAAAAATATTTCTCGGCAAAATAATATCCATAATCCTCTCGTTTTAACCAACGAGCTTCCTGGTCTAGCGGTATGATTCTCACTTTAGGTGCGAGAAGTCACGGGTTCGATTACCTTGCTAGCCCTATCAACTTGTATAATAGACAAATGCCGACTGTATTCTTCTATTTTACCGGCATTACCATTGCCATAGTGATTTAAAAATTCCTTCATAATTTGAATGTGTTTGTCGTAAGAGTTGAGCAAGTTTATTTTTCATTTTAGTTTCTTACGATATTTTTATCTGAATAACTTTTGATCGATTTGACAAAATAAATTCCATAGAACTTCTCTTCACCACCGGCTTGCTGGTCTAGTGGTATGATTTTCGCTTAGGGTGCGAGAGGTCACGGGTTCGATTCCCGTGCAAGCCCTATTAACTTCTACGAGATTAACGGCAGCAGAAATCTTTTTTTTTTATATTAGAAAATTACATCAAAGAAACAAAAAATTTTTTGGCGCTGACACGGAAGCATTGCTTTCGGATATTTTCCTGTTTTGTTGATTTAAAAGAACTTTCTTACTTTGAATAGCAGTTTTATTCCAACGAAGTTAATATTCGAAACATTAAAATGCTTAGAATGCGTCCCTGGATGGATTCGAACCATCAACCTTTCGGTTAACAGCCGAACGCGCTAACCCATTGCGCCACAGAGACACAACTGATTTTATTTGGCAATTGTTTCGGTTGTTTTCGGCTTTCCAAATAACTCTAGGAAAGGAATGTTAAAAAATAGTATTTGTGACGAACAAATTTTCAACAAATTTTCTAATGTTTCTCGCAACAGATGAGCACGTTTATTTTCCATTTTAGATTGTAACATTTTTTTTTCAGGAAGAACAATTCGAACGATTGATTGTGTTAAATTCTTTTGTTCACAAATTTTTATATCTAAAGTAACTGTTGTCGGCATGTTTCCAAGAACGATACAAAAATATTTCTCCCAAAAAATAATTCTAATTTTAATTTCATAATTTAAATGTGTTTGTCGTGCCAGTTGAGCAAGTTTATTTTTCCTTTTAGTTTCTTCCGATATTTCTTATCTGAATAAACTTTTGATCGATTTGACAAAGTAAATTCCATAAAACTTTTCTCTTGTTCACAACTTTTTATATCTAAAGTGGGTGTTGTCGGCACGTTTCCAAGAACGACACAAAAGTATTTCTCGGCAAAATAATATGCATATACCTCTCGTTTTAACCAACGGGCTTCCCGGTCTAGTGGTATGATTCTCACTTTGGGCGCGAGAAGTCACGGGTTCGATTACCATGCAAGCCCTATCAACTTGTATAATAGACAATTTTACCGGCATTCCCATTACCATAGTTGAATTAAAAATTCCTTCATAATTTAAATTTGTTTGGCGTAAGAGTCGAGCAAGTTTATTTTTCATTTTAGTTTCTTCCGATATTTTTTATCTGAATAAAGTTTTGATTGATTTGACAAAATAATAGAACTTTTCTTCACCACCGGCTTGCTGGTCTAGTGGTATGATTCTCGCTTAGGGTGCGAGAGGTCAGGGGTTCGATTCCCGTGCAAGCCCTATCAACTTCTAGGAGATTAAGGGGGCAGAAATTTATTTTTTTTTATATTACAAAGTTACATCAACGAAACAAAAAAAATTTTGGCGAACACAGGGAAGCATTGCATTGGGATTTTTTCCTGTTTGTGTTGATTTAAAAAAACTTTCATAATTTAAGTAGCAGTTTTATTCCAACGAAGTAATACATTAATATTCAAAACATAAAAATTCTTAGAATGCGGCCCTGGATGGATTCGAACCATCGACCTTTCGGTTAACAGCCGAAGGCGCTAACCCATTGCGCCACAGAGACACAACTGATTTTGTTTGGCAATTGTTTCGGTTGTTTTCGGCTTTCCAAATAACTCTGGGAAAGGAATGTTAAAAAATAGTATTTGTGACGAACAAATTTTCAACAAATTTTCTAATGTTTCTCGCAACAGATGAGCACGTTTATTTTCCATTTTAGATTGTAACATTTTTTTTTCAGGAAGAACAATTCGAACGATTGATTGTGTTAAATTCTTTTGTTCACAAATTTTTATATCTAAAGTAACTGTTGTCGGCATGTTTCCAAGAACGATACAAAAATATTTCTCCCAAAAAATAATTCTAATTTTAATTTCATAATTTAAATGTGTTTGTCGTGCCAGTTGAGCAAGTTTATTTTTCCTTTTAGTTTCTTCCGATATTTCTTATCTGAATAAACTTTTGATCGATTTGACAAAGTAAATTCCATAAAACTTTTCTCTTGTTCACAACTTTTTATATCTAAAGTGGGTGTTGTCGGCACGTTTCCAAGAACGACACAAAAGTATTTCTCGGCAAAATAATATGCATATACCTCTCGTTTTAACCAACGGGCTTCCCGGTCTAGTGGTATGATTCTCACTTTGGGCGCGAGAAGTCACGGGTTCGATTACCATGCAAGCCCTATCAACTTGTATAATAGACAATTTTACCGGCATTCCCATTACCATAGTTGAATTAAAAATTCCTTCATAATTTAAATTTGTTTGGCGTAAGAGTCGAGCAAGTTTATTTTTCATTTTAGTTTCTTCCGATACTTTTTATCTGAATAAAGTTTTGATTGATTTGACAAAATAATA
The DNA here is from genome assembly GCA_964035015.1 of Corallium rubrum. Classification (NCBI taxonomy): domain Eukaryota; kingdom Metazoa; phylum Cnidaria; class Anthozoa; order Scleralcyonacea; family Coralliidae; genus Corallium; species Corallium rubrum. Next base: position 92,272,183 of record OZ035997.1, read on the forward strand.
GAACTTTTCTTCACCACCGGCTTGCTGGTCTAGTGGTATGATTCTCGCTTAGGGTGCGAGAGGTCAGGGGTTCGATTCCCGTGCAAGCCCTATCAACTTCTAGGAGATTAAGGGGGCAGAAATTTATTTTTTTTTATATTACAAAGTTACATCAACGAAACAAAAAAAATTTTGGCGAACACAGGGAAGCATTGCATTGGGATTTTTTCCTGTTTGTGTTGATTTAAAAAAACTTTCATAATTTAAGTAGCAGTTTTATTCCAACGAAGTAATACATTAATATTCAAAACATAAAAATTCTTAGAATGCGGCCCTGGATGGATTCGAACCATCGACCTTTCGGTTAACAGCCGAATGCGCTAACCCATTGCGCCACAGAGACACAACTGATTTTGTTTGGCAATTGTTTCGGTTGTTTTCGGCTTTCCAAATAACTCTGGGAAATGAATGTTAAAAAATGGTATTTGTGACGAACAAATTTTCAACAACTTTTCTAATGTTTTTCGCAACAGATGATCTCGTTTATTTTCCATTTTAGATTCTACCATTTATTTATCGGAGAGAACAATTCGAACTATTGATTGTGTTAAATTCTTTTGTTCACAAATTTTTATATCTAAAGTAACTGTAGTCGGCATGTTTCGATTTGACAAAATAAATTCCATAGAACTTTTCTTCACCACCGGCTTCCTGGTCTAGTGGTATGATTCTCATTTTGGGTGCGAGAAGTCACGTTTTCGATTAACCTTGCCCGCCCTATCAACTTGTATAATAGACAAATGCCGACCATATTCATCTATTTTACCGGCATTACCATTACCATAGATGATTTAAAAATTCCTTCATAATTTAAATGTGTTTGTCGTGCCAGTTGAGCAAGTTTATTTTTCCTTTTAGTTTCTTCCGATATTTCTTATCTGAATAAACTTTTGATCGATTTGACAAAGTAAATTCCATAAAACTTTTCTTCACCACCGGCTTGCTGCACTAGTGGTATGATTCTCGTTTGGGTGCGAGAGGTCACGCGTTCGATTCCCGTGCAAGCCCTATCAACTTCTATGAGATTAACGGCAGCAGAAATCTTTTTTTTTTACATTAGAAAATTGCATCAAAGAAACAAAAAAATTTTTGGCGCTGACACGGAAGCATTGCATTGGGACTTTTTCCTGTTTCTGTTGATTTAAGAAAACTTTCATAATTTAAATAGCAGTTTTATTCCAAATAAGTTAATATTCGAGACATAAAAATTCTTAGAAGGCGTCCCTGGATGGATTCGAACCATCAACCTTTCGGTTAACAGCCGAACGCGCTAACCCATTGCGCCACAGAGACACAACTGATTTTATTTGGCAATTGTTTCGGTTGTTTTCGGCTTTCCAAATAACTCTAGGAAAGGAATGTTAAAAAATAGTATTTGTGACGAACAAAGTTTCAACAAATTTTCTAATGTTTCTCGCAACAGATGAGCGCGCTTATTTTCCATTTTATGTTCGAACATTTATTTATCAGAGAGAACAATTCGAACTATTGATTGTGTTAAATACTTTTGTTCGCAAATTTTTGTATCCAAAGTAACTGTTGTCGGCATGTTTCCAAGGACGATACAAAAATATCTCTCGGCAATATAATATCCATAAACCTCTCGTTTTATCCAACGTACCTGCAGGTCTAACGGTATGATTCTCGCTTTGGGTGCGAGAAGTCAGGGGTTCGATTCCAGTGCAAGCCCTGTCAACTTGTATAAGAGACAAATGGCGGCCGAGTTCATCTATTTTACTTGCATAATATTAAAATCCTTGTTTTAGTCGATTTAAAAATTCCTTCATAATTTAAATATATATGTCGTGCCAGTTGAGCAAGTTTATTTTTCATTTTAGTTTCTTCGGATATTTTTATCTGAATAAACTTCTGATCGATTTGACAAAACAAAATCCATATAACTTTTCTTTACCATGGGCTTGCTTGTCTAGTGGTAGGATTCTCGCTTTGGGCGCGAGAGGTCATGCGTTCGATTCCCAATGCAAGCCCTGTCAACTTGCATAATAGATAAAAATAAGTGGCGGCCGAATTCATGTATCTGTTATTAAGAATTATATCAAAGAGAAAAAACTTTTTTGTTATGAACACGGAAGAATTACTTATTGATTGTGTTAAATTCTTTTGTTCACAAATTTTTATATCTAAAGTAACTGTTGTCGGCATGTTTCCAAGAACGATACAAAAATATTTCTCGGCAAAATAATATCCATATAAATCTCAGGGTTTAGCCAACGGGATTTCTGGTCTTAGTGGTATGATTCTCGCTTTGGGTGCGAGAAGTCAGGGGTTCGATTCCAGTGCAAGCCCTGTGAACTTGTATAATAGACAAATGGCGGCCGAGTTCATCTATTTTACTTGCATTATATTAAAATTCCTGTTTTAGTTGATTTAGAAATTCCTTCATAATTTAAATATATTTGTCGTGCCAGTTGAGCAAGTTTATTTTTCATTTTAGTTTCTTCCAATATTTTTTATCTGAATAAACTTTTGAGCGATTTGACAAAATAAAATCCATAAAACTTGTCTTCACCACGGGCTTGCTGGTTTAGTGGTATGATTCTCGCTTTGGGTGCAACAGGTCACGGGTTTGATTCCCGTGCAAGCCCTATCATCTTGCATAATAGATAAATATAAGTGGAGGCCGAATTCATCTATGCAATATTGAGAATTATATCAAAGAGACAAAAATTCTTTTGTTGTGAACACGGAAGCATCACGATAAAATTTTGTTCCTGTTTAAGTTGATTGGAAAATTTCTTTAAAAATTCCTGATTTTGTTTGGCAATTATTTTGGTTGTTTTCGGCTTTCCAAATAACTCTAGGAAAGGAATGTCAAAAAATAGTATTTGTGACGAACAAATTTTGAACAAATTTTCTCATGTTATTCGCACCAGACGAGCAAGTTTATTTTCCATTTTATTTTCTAACATTTTTTTATCGGAGAGAACAATTCGAACTATTGATTGTGTTAAATTCTTTTGTTTACAAATTTTTATAACTAAAGTAACTGTTGTCGGCTTGTTTCCAAGAACGATACAAAAATTTTCTCGCACAAAATAATATCCAAAAACCCTTTTCCAAGACAAAGGGCTTGCTGGTCTAGTGTTATGGTTCTCGCTTTGGGTGCGCGAGGTCACGGGTTCGATTCCCGTGCAAGCCCTACAACTTGCCTAATAGATAAAAAATAAATGGCGGCCCAATTCATGTATCTGTTATTGAGAATTATATCAAAGAGATAAAGACTTTTTTGTTATGAACACGCGGGAGCATTACCATATAATTTATTCCTTTTTAAGTTGCCTTAAAAATTTCCTTAAAAATTCCGGATTTTGTTTGGCAATTATTTTGGTTGTTTTCGGCTTTACAAATTACTCTAGGAAAGGAATGTTAGGAAATAGTATCTATGACGAACAAATTTTGAACAAATTTTCTCATGTTACACGCACCAGATGAGCAACTTTAATTTCTATTTTATTTTCTAACATTTTTTTCTCAGAAAGAACGATTCGAACGATTGATTGTGTTAAATCCTTTTGTTCGCAAATTTTTATATCTAAAGTAACTGTTGTCGGCATGTTTCCAAGAACGATACAAAATTATTTCTCGGCAAAGTAATATCCATAACCCTCTCATTATACCCAACGTGCCTGCTGGTCTAATGGTATGATTCTCGCTTTGGGTGCGAGAGGTCACGGGTTCGATTCCCGTGCAAGCCCTATTAACTTCTAGGACATTAACGGCAGCTGAAATCTCTTTTTTTTATATTAGAAAATTACATCAAAGAAACAAAAAAATTTTTGGCGCTGACACGGAAGCATTGCATTGGAATATTTTCCTGTTTGTGTTGATTAAAAAAAAGTTTCATAATTCAAATAGTTTTATGCCACGAAGTAATCCTTTAATATTCGAAACATAAAAATTCTTAGAATGCGTCCCTGGATGGATTCGAACCATCAATCTTTCCGTTAACAGCCGAACGCGATAACCCATTGCGCCACAGAGACACAACTGATTTTATTTGGCAATTATTGTTTCGGTTGTTTTCGGCTTTCCAAATAACTCTAGGAAAGGAATGTTAAAAAATAGTATTTGTGACGAACAAAGTTTCAACAAATTTTCTAATGTTTCTCGCAACAGATGAGCACGTTTATTTTCCATTTTAGATTCTAACATATTTTTTTATCAGAGAGAACAATTCGAACTATTGATTGTGTTAAATTCTTTTGTTCACAAATTTTTATATCTAAAGTAACTGTTGTCGGCATGTTTCCAAGAACGATACAAAAATATTTCTCGGCAAAATAATATCCATATAAATCTCCCGTTTTAGCCAACGGGATTGCTGGTCTTAGTGGTATGATTCTCGCTTTGGGTGCGAGAAGTCAGGGGTTCGATTCCCGTGCAAGCCCTGTCAACTTGTATAATAGACAAATGGCGGCCGAGTTCATCTGTTTTACTTGCATTATATTAAAATTCCTGTTTTAGTTGATTTGGAAATTCCTTCATAATTTAAATATATTTGTCGTGCCAGTTGAGCAAGTTTATTTTTCATTTTAGTTTCTTCCGATATTTTTTATCTGAATAAACTTTTGATCGATTTGACAAAATAAAATCCATAGAACTTTTCTTCACCACGGGCTTGCTGGTCTAGTGGTATGATTCTCGCTTTGGGTGCGAGAGGTCACGGGTTCGATTCCCGTGCAAGCCCTATCATCTTGCATAATAGATAAATATAAGTGGCGGCATTTAACACAATCAATAAGTAATTCTTCCGTGTTCATAACAAAAAAGTTTTTGTCTCTTTGACACGACAAATATATTTAAATTATGAAGGAATTTTTCAATCAACTAAAACAGGAATTTTAATATAATGCAAGTAAAATAGATGAACTCGGCCGCCATTTGTCCATTATACAAGCTGACAGGGCTTGCACTGGAATCGAACCCCTGACTTCTCGCACCCAAAGCGAGAATCATACCATTAGACCAGCAGGCACGTTGGGTAAAACGAGAGGTTTATGGATATTATTTTGCCGAGAAATAATTTTGAATCGTTCTTGGAAACATGCCGACAACGGATACTTTAGATATAGAAATTTGCGAACAAAAGGATTTAACACAATCAATCGTTCGAATCGTTCTTTGTGATAAAAAAATGTTAGAAAATAAATTGGAAATTAAAGTTGCTCATCTGGTGCGGATAACATGAGAAAATTTGTTCAAAATTTGTTCGTCATAAATACTATTTTTTGACATTCCTTTCCTAGAGTAATTTGGAAAGCCGAAAACAACCAAAATAATTGCCAAACAAAATCCCGAATTTTTAAGGGAATTTTTAAATCAACTTAAAAAGGAATAAATTTTATCGTGATGCTTCCGTGTTCACAACAAAAGAATTTTTGTCTCTTTGATGTAATTCTCAATATTACATAGATGAATTCGGCCGCCACTTATATTTATCTATTATGCAAGATGATAGGGCTTGCACGGGAATCGAACCCGTGACCTCTCGCACCCAAAGCGAGAATCATACCACTAGACCAGCAAGCCCGTGGTGAAGAAAAGTTCTATGGATTTTATTTTGTCAAATCGATCAAAAGTTTATTCAGATAAAAAATATCGGAAGAAACTAAAATGAAAAATAAACTTGCTCGACTCTTACGCCAAACAAATTTAAATTATGAAGGAATTTTTAAATCAACTATGGTAATGGGAATGCCGGTGAAATAGATGAATACAGTCGGCATTTGTCTATTATACAAGTTGACAGGGCTTGCAAATTAATCGAACCCGTGACCTCTCGCATCCAAAGCGAGAATCATACCATTAGACCAGCAGGCACGTTGGGTATAATGAGAGGTTTATGGATATTATTTTGCCTAGAAATATTTTTGTATCGTTCTTGGAAACATGCCGACAACACCCACTTTAGATATAAAAATTTGCGAACAAAAGGATTTAACACAATCAATCGTTCGAATCGTTCTTTCTGAGAAAAAAATGTTAGAAAATAAAATAGAAATTAAAGTTGCTCATCTGGTGCGTATAACATGAGAAAATTTGATCAAAATTTGTTCGTCATAAATACTATTTCTTAACATTCCATTCCTAGAGTAATTTGGAAAGCCGAAAACAACCAAAATAATTGCCAAACAAAACCCGGAATTTTTACGGGAATTTTTAAGTCAACTTAAAAAGGAATAAATTATATGGTAACGCTCCCGCGTGTTCATCCCGTGCAAGCCCTATTAACTTCTAGGAGATTAACGGCAGCTGAAATCTCTTTTTTTTATATTAGAAAATTACATCAAAGAAACAAAAAAATTTTTGGCGCTGACACGGAAGCATTGCATTGGAATATTTTCCTGTTTGGTTGATTTAAAAAAACTTTATTTATTCAAATAGTTTTGTGCCACGAAGTAATCCTTTAATATTCGAAACATAAAAATTCTTAGAATGCGTCCCTGGATGTATTCGAACTATCAATCTTTCGGTTAACAGCCGAACGCGCTAACCCATTGCGGCACAGAGACACAACTGATTTTATTTGGCAATTATTGTTTCGGTTGATTTGGGCTTTCCAAATAACTCTAGGAAAGGAATGTTAAAAAATAGTATTTGTGACGAACAAAGTTTCAACAAATTTTCTAATGTTTCTCGCAATAGATGAGCACGTTTATTTTCCATTTTAGATTCTAACATTTTTTTTATCAGAGAGAACAATTCGAACTATTGATTGTGTTAAATTCGTTTGTTCACAAATTTTTATATCTAAACTAACTGTTGTCGGCATGTTTCCAAGAACGATACAAAAATATTTCTCGGCAAAATAATATCCATATAAATCTCCCGTTTTAGCCAACGGGGTTGCTGGTCTTAGTGGTATGACTCTCGCTTTGGGTGCGGGAAGTCAGGGGTTCGATTCCCGTGCAAGCGCTGTCAACTTGTATAATAGACAAATGGCGGCCGAGTTCATCTATTTTACTTGCATTATATTAAAATTCCTGTTTTAGTTGATTTAGAAATTCCTTCATAATTTAAATATATTTGTCGTGCCAGTTGAGCAAGTTTATTTTTCATTTTAGTTTCTTCCGATATTTTTTATCTGAATAAACTTTTGAGCGATTTGACAAAATAAAATCCATAGAACTTTTCTTCACCACGGGCTTGTTGGTCTAGTGGTATGATTCTCGCTTTGGGTGCGAGAGGTCACGGGTTCGATTCCCGTGCAAGCCCTATCATCTTGCATAATAGATAAATATAAGTGGCGGCCGAATTCATCTATGTAATATTGAGAATTACATCAAAGAGACAAAAATTCTTTTGTTGTGAACACGGAAGCATCACGATAAAATTTTGTTCCTGTTTAAGTTGATTGGAAAATTTCTTTAAAAATTCCTGATTTTGTTTGGCAATTATTTTGGTTGTTTTCGGCTTTCCAAATAACTCTAGGAAAGGAATGTCAAAAAATAGTATTTTTGACGAACAAATTTTGAACAAACTTTCTCATGTTATACGCACCAGATGAGCAAGTTTATTTTCCATTTTATTTTCTAACATTTTTTTATCGGAGAGAACAATTCGAACTATTGATTGTGTTAAATTCTTTTGTTTACAAATTTTTATAACTAAAGTAACTGTTGTCGGCTTGTTTCCAAGAACGATACAAAAATTTTCTCGCACAAAATAATATCCAAAAACCCTTTTCCAAGACAAAGGGCTTGCTGGTCTAGTGTTATGGTTCTCGCTTTGGGTGCGCGAGGTCACGGGTTCGATTCCCGTGCAAGCCCTACAACTTGCCTAATAGATAAAAAATAAATGGCGGCCCAATTCATGTATCTGTTATTGAGAATTATATCAAAGAGATAAAGACTTTTTTGTTATGAACACGCGGGAGCATTACCATATAATTTATTCCTTTTTAAGTTGCCTTAAAAATTCCCTTAAAAATTCCGGATTTTGTTTGGCAATTATTTTGGTTGTTTTCGGCTTTACAAATTACTCTAGGAAAGGAATGTTAAGAAATAGTATTTTTGACGAACAAATTTTGAACAAACTTTCTCATGTTATACGCACCAGATGAGCAACTTTAATTTCCATTTTATTTTCTAACATTTTTTTCTCAGAAAGAACGATTCGAAGGATTGATTGTGTTAAATCCTTTTGTTCGCAAATTTTTATATCTAAAGTATCTGTTGTCGGCATGTTTCCAAGAACGATACAAAATTATTTCTCGGCAAAATAATATCCATAAACCTCTCGTTTTACCCAACGTGCCTGCTGGTCTAATGGTATGATTCTCGCTTTGAGTGCGAGAAGTCAGGGGTTCGATTCCAGTGCAAGCTCTGTCAGCTTGTATAATAGACAAATGGCGGCCGAGTTCATCTATTTTACTTGCATTATATTAAAATTCCTGTTTTAGTTGATTGAAAAATTCCTTCATAATTTAAATATATTTGTCGTGCCAGTTGAGCAAGTTTATTTTTCATTTTAGTTTCTTCCGATATTTTTTATCTCAATAAACTTTTGATCGATTTGACAAAATAAAATGCATGCATAGAACTTTTCTTCACAACGGGCTTGCTGGTCTAGTGGTATGATTCTCGCTTTGGGTGCGAGAGGTCACGGGTTCGATTCCCGTGCAAGCCCTATTAACTTCTAGGAGATTAACGGCAGCTGAAATCTCTTCTTTTTATATTAGAAAATTACATCAAAGAAACAAAAAAATTTTTTGGCGCTGACACGGAAGCATTGCATTGGAATATTTTCCTGTTTGTGTTCATTTAAAAAAACTTTCATAATTCAAATAGTTTTATTCCACGAAGTAATAGTTTTATTCCACGAAGTAACCTTTAATATTCGAAACATAAAAATTCTTAGAATGCGTCCCTGGATGTATTCGAACCATCAACCTTTCGGTTAACAGCCGAACGCGTTAATCCATTGCGCCACAGAGACACAACGGATTTTATTTAGCAATTGTTTCGATTGTTTTCGGCTTTCCAAATAACTCTAGGAAAGGAATGTTAAAAAATAGTATTTGTGACGAACAAAGTTTCAACAAATTTTCTAATGTTTCTCGCAACAGATGAGCACGTTTATTTTCCATTTTAGATTCTAACATTTTTTTTATCAGAGAGAACAATTCGAACTATTGATTGTGTTAAATTCTTTTATTCACAAAATTTTATATCTAAAGTAACTGTTGTCGGCATGTTTCCAAGAACGATACAAAAATATTTCTCCGCAAAATAATATCCATATAACTCTCCCATTTTAGCCAACGGGATTGCTGGACTTAGTGGTATGATTCTCGCTTTGGGTGCGAGAAGTCAGGGGTTCGATTTCCGTGCAAGCCCTGTCAACTTGTATAATAGACAAATGGCGGCCGAGTTCATCTATTTTACTTGCATTATATTAAAATTCCTGTTTTAGTTGATTTAGAAATTCCTTCATAATTTAAATATATTTGTCGTGCCAGTTGAGCAAGTTTATTTTTCATTTTAGTTTCTTCCGATATTTTTTATCTGAATAAACTTTTGAGCGATTTGACAAAATAAAATCCATAGAACTTTTCTTCAACACGGGCTTGCTGGTATAGTGGTATGATTCTCGTTTTGGGTGCGAGAGGTCACGGGTTCGATTCCCGTGCAAGCCCAATCAACTTGCATAATAATTAAAAATAAGTGGCGGCCGAATTCATGTATCTGTTATTAAGAATTATATCAAAGAGACTGAAACTTTTTTGTTGTGAACACGGAAGAATTACCATAAAATTTATTCCTTTTTAAGTTGATTTAAAAATTCCCTTAAAAATTCCTGATTTTGTTTCGCAATTATCTTGGTTGTTTTCGCCTTTCCAAATAACTCTAGGAAAGGAATGTTAAAAAATACTATTTATGACGAAAAAATTTTGAACAAATTTTCTCATGTTATTCGCACCAGATGTTCAAGTTTATTTTCCATTTTATTTTCTAACATTTTTTTATCAGAGAGAACAATTCGAACGATTGATTGTGTTAAATTCTCTTGTTCACAAATTTTTATATCTAAAGTAGGTGTTGTCGGCATGTTTCCAAGAACGACACAAAAATATTTCTCGGCAAAATAATATTCATAAACCTCGTGTTTTAACCAACTGGGTTCCTGGTCTAGTGGTATGATTCTCACATTGGGTTCGAGAAGTCACGGGTTCGATTCCCTTGCAAGCCCTACCAACTTGTATAATAGACAAATGCCCGGCCGCATTCGTCTATTTTACCGACTTTACCATTACAATAGTTGATTTAAAAATTCCTAGAGCAAGTTTATTTTTCATTTTAGTTTCTTCCAATATTTCTTATCTGAATGAACTTTTGATCGATTTACAAAATAAATTCCATAGAATTTTCTTCACCACCGGCTTGCTGGTCTAGTGGTATGATTCTCGCCTATGGTGCGAAAGGTCACGGGTCCAATTCCGGTGCAAGCCCTGTTAACTTCTACGAAATTAACGGCAGCAGAAATCTTCTTTTTTTTTTATATTAGAAAATTACATCAAAGAAACAAAAAAATTTTTGGCGCTGACACGGAAGCATTGCATTGGGATTTTTCCCTGTTTGTGTTGATTTAAAAAAACTTTCATAATTTACATAGCAGTTTTATTCCACGAAGTAATACATTTATATTCGAAACATAAAAATTCGTAGAATGCGTCCCTGGATGGATTCGAACCATCAGCCTTTCGGTTAACAGCCGAACGCGTTAATCCATTGCGCCACAGAGACACAACTGATTTTATTTGGCAATTGTTTCGGTTGTTTTCGGCTTTCCAAATAACTCTAGGAAAGGAATCTTAAAAAATAGTATTTGGGACGAACAAATTTTCAACAAATTTTCTATTGTTTCTCGCAACAGATGAGCACGTTTATTTTCCATTTTAGATTCTAACATTTTTTTATCAGGGAGAACAATTCGAACTATTGATTGTGTTAAATTCTTTTGTTCACAAATTTTTATATCTAAAGTAACTGTTGTCGGCGTGTTTCCAAGAACGATACAAAAATATTTCTCGAACAAAAATAATATCCAAAAACGCTTTTCCAAGCCAAAGGGCTTGCTGGTCTACTGGTATGATTCTCGCTTTGGGTGCGAGAGGTCACGGGTTCGATTCCCGTGCAAGCCCTACCAATTTGCATAATAGATAAAAATAAGTGGCGGCCGAATTCATGTATCTGTTATTAAGAATTATATCAAAGAGACAGAAACTTTTTTGTTATGAACACGGAAAAATTACCATAAAATTTACTCCTTTTTAAGTTGATTTAAAAATTCCCTTAAAAATTCCTGATTTTGTTTGGCAATTATTTTGGTTGTTTTCGGCTTTCCAAATAACTCTAGGAAAGGAATGTTAAAAAATAGTATTTATGACGAACAAATTTTGAACAAACTTTCTCATGTAATTCGCACCGGATGAGCAAGTTTATTTTCCATTTTATTTTCTAACATTTTTTTCTCAGAATGAAAGATTCGAACGATTTATTGTGTTAAATCCATTTGTTCGAAAATTTTTATATCTAAAGTAACTGTTGTCGGCATGTTTCCAAGAACGATACAAAAATATTTCTCGGCAATATAATATCCATAAACCTCTCGTTTCATCCAACGTGCCTGCTGGTCTTATGGTATGATTCTCGCTTTGGGTACGAGGAGTCATGGGTTCGATTCCAGTGCAAGCCCTGTCAAATTGTAAAATAGACAAATGGCGGCGGAGTTCATCTTTTTTACTTGCATTATATTAAAATTCCTGTTTTACTTCATTTAAAAATTCCTTCATAATTTAAATATATTTGTTGTGCCAGTTGAGCAAGTTTATTTTTCATTTTAGTATCTTCCGATATTTTTTATCTGAATAAACTTTTGATCGATTTGACAAGATAAAATCCATAGAACTTTTCTTCACCACGGGCTTGCTGGTCTAGTGGTATGATTCTCGCTTTTGCAAGCCCTATTATTTTGCATAATTGATAAATATTAGTCGCGGCCGAATTCATCTATGTTACATTAAGAATTACATCAAAGAGACAAAAACTTTTTTGTTGTGAACACGGAAGCATTATGATAAAATTTATTCCTGTTTAAGTTGATTGAAAAGTTCCTTTAAAATTTCCTGATTTTGTTTGGCAACTATTTTGGTTGTTTTCGGCTTTTTAAAGAACTTTAATAAAGGTTGGTCAAAAAATAGTATTAGTGACGAACAAATTTTGAACAAATTTTCTCATGTTATTCGCACCAGATGAGCAATTTTATTTTCCATTTTATTTTCTAACATTTTTTTATCAGAGAGAACAATTCGAACGATTGATTGGGTTAAATTCTCTTGTTCAAAAATTTTTATATCTAAAGTAGGTGTTGTCGGCATGTTTCCAACAACGACACAAAAATATTTCTCGACAAAATAATATCCATAATCCTCTCGTTTTAACCAACGAGCTTCCTGGTCTAGCGGTATGATTCTCACTTTAGGTGCGAGAAGTCACGGGTTCGATTACCTTGCTAGCCCTATCAACTTGTATAATAGACAAATGCCGACTGTATTCATCTATTTTACCGGCATTACCAGTACCATAGTGATTTAAAAATTCCTTCATAATTTGAATGTGTTTGTCGTAAGAGTTGAGCAAGTTTATTTTTCATTTTAGTTTCTTCCGATATTTTTATCTGAATAACTTTTGATCGATTTGACAAAATAAATTCCATAGAACTTTTCTTCACCACCGGCTTGCTGGTCTAGTGGTATGATTCTCGCTTAGGGTGCGAGAGGTCACGGGTTCGATTCCCGTGCAAGCCCCTATTAACTTCTACGAGATTAACGGCAGCAGAAATCTTTTTTTTTTATATTAGAAAATTACATCAAAGAAACAAAAAATTTTTTGGCGCTGACACGGAAGCATTGCTTTCGGATATTTTCCTGTTTTGTTGATTTAAAAGAACTTTCTTAATTTAAATAGCACTTTTATTCCAACGTAGTTAATATTCGAAACATAAAAATGCTTAGAATGCGTCCCTGGATGGATTCGAACCATCAACCTTTCGGTTAACAGCCGAACGCGCTAACCCATTGCGCCACAGAGACACAACTGATTTTTTTTGGCAATTGTTTCGGTTGTTTTCGGCGTTCCAAATAACTCTAGGAAAGGAATGTTAAAAAATAGTATTTGTGACGAACAAATTTTCAACAAATTTTCTAATGTTTCTCGCAACAGATGAGCACGTTTATTTTCCATTTTAGATTGTAACATTTTTTTTTCAGGAAGAACAATTCGAACGATTGATTGTGTTAAATTCTTTTGTTCACAAATTTTTATATCTAAAGTAACTGTTGTCGGCATGTTTCCAAGAACGATACAAAAATATTTCTCCCAAAAAATAATATCCAAAAACCCTTTTCCAAGCCAAAGGCCTTGCTGCTCTATTGGTATGATTCTCTCTTTGGGTGCGAGAGGTCACGGGTTCGATTCCCGTGCAAGCCCTACCAATTTGCATAATAGATAAAAATAAGTGGCGGCCGAATTCATGTATGTGTTATTAAGCATTACATCAAAGAGACAGAAACTCTTTTGTTATGAACACGGAAGAATTACCATAAAATTTAGTCCTTTTTGAAGTTGATTTAAAAATTCCCTTAAAAATTCCTGATTTTGTTTGGCAATTACTTTGGTTGTTTTCGGCTTTCCAAGTAACTCTAGGAAGGAATGTTAAAAAATAGTATTTATGACGAACAAATTTTGAACAAATTTTCTCGTGTAATTCGCACCAGATGTGCAAGTTTATTTTCCATTCTTTTTTCTAACATTTTTTTATCAGACAGAACAATTCGAACGATTGATTGTGTTAAATTCTTTCGCTCACAAATTTTTATTTCTAAAGTAAATGTTCTCGGCATCTTTCCAAGAACGATACAAAAATATTTCTCTGTAAAATAATATCCATAAACCTCTCGTTTCATCCAACGTGCCTGCTGGTCTTATGGTATGATTCTCGCTTTGGGTACGAGGAGTCATGGGTTCGATTCCAGTGCAAGCCCTGTCAACTTGTATAATAGACAAATGGCGGCCGAGTTCATCTATTTTACTTGCATTATATTAAAATTCCTGTTTTAGTTGATTTAAAAATTCTTTCATAATTAAATATATTTGTCGTGCCAGTTGAGCAAGTTTATTTTTCGTTTTAGTTTCTTCCGATATTTTTTATCTGAATAAACTTTTGATCGATTTGACAAAATAAAATCGATAGAACTTTTCTTCCCCGCGGGATTGCTGGTCTAGTGGTATGATTCTCGCTTTGGGTGCGAGAGGTCACGGGTTCGATTCCCGTGCAAGCCCTATTAACTTCTAGGAGATTAACGGCAGCAGAAATTTTTTTTTTTTATATTAGAAAATTATATCAAAGAAACAACGGAAGCATTGCATTGGGATTTTTCCTGTTTGTGTTGATTTAGAAAAACTTTCATAATTTAAATAGCAGTTTTATTCCAACGAATTTAATATTCAAAACATAAAAATTCTTAGAATGCGTCCCTGGATGGATTCGAACCATCAACCTTTCGGTTAACAGCCGAACGCGCTAACCCTTTTTGAAGTTGATTTAAAAATTCCCTTAAAAATTCCAGATTTTGTTTGGCAATTATTTTGGTTGTTTTCGGCTTTCCAAATAACTCTAGGAAAGGCATGTCAAAAAACAGTATTTATGACGAACAAATTTTGAACAAATTTTCTCATGTTATTCGCACCAGATGAACCAGTTTATTTTCCATTCTTTTTTCTAACATTTTTTTATCAGACAGAACAGTTCGAACGATTGATTGTGTTAAATTCTCTTGTTCACAAATTTTTATATCTAAAGTAGGTGTTGTCGGCATGTTTCCAAGAACGACACAAAAATATTTCTCGGCAAAATAATATCCATAAACCTCTCGTTTTAACCAACGGGCTTCCTGGTCTAGTGGTGTGATTCTCACTTTGGGTGCGAGAAGTTACGTCTTGGATTTCCTTGCAAGCCCAATCGACTTGTATAATAGACAATTGCCGGCCGATTCGTCTATTTTACCGGCTTTACCATTACCATAGTTGATTTAAAAATTCCTTCGTAAGAGTTGAGCAAGTTTATTTTCCATTTTAATTTCTTCCAATATTTCTTATCAGAATAAACTATTGATCAATTTGACAAAATAAATTCCATAAAACTTTTCTTCACCACCGGTTTGCTGGTCTAGTGGTATGTTTCTCGCTTAGGGTGCGAGAGGTCACGGGTTTGATTCCCGTGCAAGCCCTATGAACTTCTAAGAGATTAACCGCGGCAGAAATCATCTTTTTTTTATATTAGAAAATTACATGAAAGAAACAAAAAATTTTTTGGCGCTGACACGGAAACATTGCATTGGGATTTTTGCTGTTTTTGTTGATTTAAAAAAACTCTCATAATTTAAAAAGTTTTATTCCACGAAGTAATTACATTAATATTCGAAACATAAAAATTCGTAAAATGCGTCCCTGGATGGATTCGAACCATCAACCTTTCGGTTAACAGCCGAACGCGCTAACCCATTGCGCCACAGAGACACAACTGATTTTATTGGGCAATTATTGTTTCGGTTGTTTTCGGCATTCCAAATAACTCTAGGAAAGGAATGTTAAAAAATAGTATTTGTGACGAACAAAGTTTCAACAAATTTTCTAATGTTTCTCGCAACAGATGAGCACGTTTATTTTCCATTATAGATTCTAACATTTTTTTATCAGAGAGAACAATTCGAACTATTGATTGTGTTAAATTCTTTTGTTCACAAATTTTTATATCTAAAGTAACTGTTGTCGGCATGTTTCCAAGAACGATACAAAAATATTTCTCGGCAAAATAATATCCATATAAATCTCCCGTGTTAGCCAACGGGATTGCTGGTCTTAGTGGTATGATTCTCGCTTTGGGTGCGAGAAGTCAGAGGTTCGATTCCCGTGCAAGCCCTGTCAACTTGTATAATAGACAAATGGCGGCCGAGCTCATCTATTTTACTTGCATTATATTAAAATTCCTGTTTTAGTTGATTGAAAGATTCCTTCATAATTTAAATATATTTGTCGTGCTAGTTGAGCAAGTTTATTTTTCATTTAAGTTTCTTCCGATATTTTTTATCTGAATAAACTTTTGATCGATTTGACAAAATAAAATCCATAGAACTTTTCTTCACCACGGGCTTGCTGGTCTAGTGGTATGATTCTCGCTTTGGGTGCGAGAGGTCACGGGTTCGATTCCCGTGCCAGCCCTATCATCTTGCATAATAGATAAATATAAGTGGCGGATTAATTCATCTATGTAATATTGAGAATTACATCAAAGAGACAAAAATTCTTTTGTTGTGAACACGGAAGCATCACGATAAAATTTATTCCTGTTTAAGTTGATTGGAAAGTTTCTTTCAAATTTCCTGATTTTGTTTGGCAATTATTTTGGTTGTTTTCATCTTTCCAAATAACTCTAGGAAAGGAATGTCAAAAAATAGTATTTGTGACGAACAAATTTTGAACAAATTTTCTCATGTTATTCGCGCCAGATCTGCAAGTTCATTTTCCATTTTATTTTCTAACATTTTTTTATCAGAGAGAACAATTCGAACGATTGATTGTGTTAAATTCTCTTGTTCACAACTTTTTATATCTAAAGTGGGTGTTGTCGGCACGTTTCCAAGAACGACACAAAAGTATTTCTCGGCAAAATATTATGCATATACCTCTCGTTTTAATCAACGGGCTTCCCAGTCTAGTGGTATGATACTCACTTTGGTTGCGAGAAGTCACGGGTTCGATTACCATGCAAGCCCTATCAACTTGTATAATAGACAAATGCCGACTGTATTCATCTATTTTACCGGCATTCTCATTACCATAGTTGAATTAAAAATTCCTTCATAATTTAAATTTGTTTGGCGTAAGAGTCGAGCAAGTTTATTTTTCATTTTAGTTCTTCCGATATTTTTTATCTGAATAAAGTTTTGATCGATTTGACAAAATAAATTCCATAGAACTTTTCTTCACCACCGGCTTGCTGGTCTAGTGGTATGATTCTCGCTTAGGGTGCGAGAGCTCACGGGTTCGATTCCAATGCAAACCCTATCAACTTCTAGGAGATTAAGGGGGCAGAAATTTTTTTTTTTTTTTATATTAGAAAATTACATCAACGAAACAAAAAAATTTTTGGCGATGACACGGAAGCATTGCATTGGGATTTTTTCCTGTTTGTGTTGATTTAAAAAAACTTTCATAATTTAAGTAGCAGTTTTATTTCAACGAAGTAATACATTAATATTCAAAACATAAAAATTCTTAGAATGCGGCCCTGGATGGATTCGAACCATCGACCTTTCGGTTAACAGCCGAACGCGCTAACCCATTGCGCCACAGAGACACAACTGATTTTGTTTGTCAATTGTTTCGGTTGTTTTCGGCTTTCCAAATAACTCTGGGAAATGAATGTTAAAAAATGGTATTTGTGACGAACAAATTTTCAACAACTTTTCTAATGTTTTTCGCAACAGATGATCTCGTTTATTTTCCATTTTAGATTCTACCATTTATTTATCGGAGAGAACAATTCGAACTATTGATTGTGTTAAATTCTTTTGTTCACAAATTTTTATATCTAAAGTAACTGTAGTCGGCATGTTTCCAAGAACGATACAAAAATATTTTTTGCACAAAATAATATCCAAAAACCCTTTTCCACGCCAAAAGGGCTTGCTCGTCTAGTGGTATGATTCTCGCTTTGGGTGCGAGAGGTCAAGGGTTCGATTCCCATGCAAGCCCTGTCAACTTGCATAATAGATAAAAATAAGTGGCGGCCCAATTCACGTATCTGTTATTAAGAATTATATCAAAGAGACAAAAACTTTTTTGTTATGAACACGGAAGAATTACTTATTGATTGTGTTAAATTCTTTTGTTCACAAATTTTTATATCTAAAGTAACTGTTGTCGGTATGTTTCCAAGAACGATACAAAATTATTTCTCGGCAAAATAATATCCATAAACCTCTCGTTTTATCCAACGTGCCTGCTGGTGTAATGGTATGATTCTCGCTTTGGGTGCGAGAAGTCAGGGGTTCGATTCCAGTGCAAGCCCTGCCAACTTGTACAATAGACAAATGGCGGCCGAGTTCATCTATTTTTCTTGCATTACAGTATATTAATATTTCTGTTTTAGTTGATTTAAAAATTCCTTCATAATTTAAATATATTTGTCGTGCCAGTTGAGCAAGTTTATTTTTCATTTTAGTTTCTTCCGATATTTTTTATCTGAATAAACTTTTGATCGATTTGACAAAATAAATTCCATAGAACTTTTCTTCACCACCGGCTTCCTGGTCTAGTGGTATGATTCTCATTTTGGGTGCGAGAAGTCACGTTTTCGATTAACCTTGCCCGCCCTATCAACTTGTATAATAGACAAATGCCGACCATATTCATCTATTTTACCGGCATTACCATTACCATAGATGATTTAAAAATTCCTTCATAATTTAAATGTGTTTGTCGTAAGAGTTGAGCAAGTTTATTTTTCCTTTTAGTTTCTTCCGATATTTCTTATCTGAATAAACTTTTGATCGATTTGACAAAGTAAATTCCATAAAACTTTTCTTCACCACCGGCTTGCTGCACTAGTGGTATGATTCTCGTTTGGGTGCGAGAGGTCACGCATTCGATTCCCGTGCAAGCCCTATCAACTTCTATGAGATTAAGGCCAGCAGAAATCTTCTTTTTTCACATTAGAAAATTACATCAAAGAAACAAAAAAATTTTTGGCGCTAACACGGAAGCATTGCATTGGGACTTTTTCCTGTTTGTGTTGATTTAAGAAAACTTTCATAATTTAAATAGCAGTTTTATTCCAAATAAGTTAATATTCGAAACATAAAAATTCTTAGAAGGCGTCCCTGGATGGATTCGAACCATCAATCTTTCGGTTAACAGCCGAACGCGATAACCCATTGCGCCACAGAGACACAACTGATTTTATTTGGCAATTATTGTTTCGGTTGTTTTCGGCTTTCCAAATAACTCTAGGAAAGGAATGTTAAAAAATAGTATTTGTGACGAACAAAGTTTCAACAAATTTTCTAATGTTTCTCGCAACAGATGAGCACGTTTATTTTCCATTTTAGATTCTAACATTTTTTTTTATCAGAGAGAACAATTCGAACTATTGATTGTGTTAAATTCTTTTGTTCACAAATTTTTATATCTAAAGTAACTGTTGTCGGCATGTTTCCAAGAACGATACAAAAATATTTCTCGGCAAAATAATATCCATATAAATCTCCCGTTTTAGCCAACGGGATTGCTGGTCTTAGTGGTATGATTCTCGCTTTGGGTGCGAGAAGTTAGGGGTTCGATTCCCGTGCAAGCCCTGTCAACTTGTATAATAGACAAATGGCGGCCGAGCTCATCTATTTTACTTGCATTATATTAAAATTCCTGTTTTAGTTGATTTAGAAATTCCTTCATAATTTAAATATATTTGTCGTGCCAGTTGAGCAAGTTTATTTTTCATTTTAGTTTCTTCCGATATTTTTTATCTGAATAAACTTTTGATCGATTTGACAAAATAAAATCCATAGAACTTTTCTTCACCACGGGCTTGCTGGTCTAGTGGTATGATTCTCGCTTTGGGTGCGAGAGGTCACGGGTTCGATTCCCGTGCAAGCCCTATCATCTTGCATAATAGATAAATATAAGTGGCGGCCGAATTCATCTATGTAACATTGAGAATTACATCAAAGAGACAAAAATTCTTTTGTTGTGAACACGGAAGCATCACGATAAAATTTATTCCTGTTTAAGTTGATTGGAAAATTTCTTTAAAAATTCCTGATTTTGTTTGGCAATTATTTTGGTTGTTTTCGGCTTTCCAAATAACTCTAGGAAAGGAATGTCAAAAAATAGTATTTGTGACGAAGAAATTTTGAACAAATTTTCTCATGTTATTCGCACCAGATCAGCAAGTTTATTTTCCATTTTATTTTCTAACATTTTTTTATCAGAGAGAACAATTCGAACGATTGATTGTGTTAAATTCTCTTGTTCACAACTTTTTATATCTAAAGTGGGTGTTGTCGGCACGTTTCCAAGAACGACACAAAAATATTTCTCGGCAAAATAATATCCATAAACCTCTCGTTTTAACCAACGGGCTTCCCGGTCTAGTGGTATGATTCTCACTTTGGGTGCGAGAAGTCACGGGTTCGATTATCTTGCAATCCCTATCAACTTGTATAATAGACAAATGCCGACTGTATTCATCTATTTTACCGGCATTCCCATTACCATAGTTGATTTAAAAATTCCTTCATAATTTAAATTTGTTTGGCGTAAGAGTCGAGCAAGTTTATTTTTCATTTTAGTTTCTTCCGATATTTTTTATCTGAATAAACTTTTGATCGATTTGACAAAATAAAATCCATAGAACTTTTCTTCACCACGGGCTTGCTGGTCTCGCTTTGGGTGCGAGAGGTCACGGGTTCGATTCCCGTGCAAGCCCTATCATCTTGCATAATAGATAAATATAAGTGGCGGCCGAATTCATCTATGTAATATTGAGAATTACATCAAAGAGACAAAAATTCTTTTGTTGTGAACACGGAAGCATCACGATAAAATTTATTCCTTTTTAAGTTGATTTAAAAATTCCCTTAAAAATTTCGGATTTTGTTTGGCAATTATTTTGGTTGTTTTCGGCTTTCCAAATTACTTTAGGAAAGGAATGTCAAAAAATAGTATTTATGACGAATAAATTTTGAACAAATTTTCTCATGTTATCCGCACCAGATGAGCAACTTTAATTTCCAATTTATTATCTAACATTTTTTTATCAGAAAGAACGATTCGAACGATTGATTGTGTTAAATCCTTTTTTTCGCAAATTTTTATATCTAAAGTATCTGTTGTCGGCATGTTTCCAAGAACGATACAAAATTATTTCTCGGCAAAATAATATCCATAAACCTCTCGTTTTACCCAACGTGCCTGCTGGTCTAATGGTATGATTCTCGCTTTGGGTGCGAGAAGTCAGGGGTACGATTCCAGTGCAAGCCCTGTCAGCTTGTATAATGGACAAATGGCGGCCGAGTTCATCTATTTTACTTGCATTATATTAAAATTCCTGTTTTAGTTGATTGAAAAATTATTTCATAATTTAAATATATTTGTCGTGCCAGTTGAGCAAGTTTATTTTTCATTTTAGTTTCTTCCGATATTTTTTATCTGAATAAAGTTTTGATCGATTTGACAAAATAAAATGCATGCATAGAACTTTTCTTCACCACGGGCTTGCTGGTCTAGTGGTATGATTCTCGCTTTGGGTGCGAGAGGTCACGGGTTCGATTCCCGTGCAAGCCCTATTAACTTCTAGGAGATTAAGGGGGCAGAAATTTTTATTTTTTTTTATATTAGAAAATTACATCAACGAAACAAAAAAATTTTTGGCGATGACACGGAAGCATTCCATTGGGATTTTTTCCTGTTTGTGTTGATTTAAAAAAACTTTCATAATTTAAGTAGCAGTTTTATTCCAACGAAGTAATACAATAATATTCAAAACATAAAAATTATTAGAATGCGGCCCTGGATGGATTCGAACCATCAACCTTTCGGTTAACAGCCGAACGCGCTAACCCATTGCGCCACAGAGACACAACTGATTTTGTTTGGCAATTGTTTCGGTTGTTTTCGGCTTTCCAAATAACTCTGGGAAATGAATGTTAAAAAATGGTATTTGTGACGAACAAATTTTCAACAATTTTTCTAATGTTTTTCGCAACAGATGAGCTCGTTTATTTTCCATTAGATTCTACCATTTATTTATCGGAGAGAACAATTCGAACTATTGATTGTGTTAAATTCTTTTGTTCACAAATTTTTATATCTAAAGTATCTGTTGTCGGCATGTTTCCAAGAACGATACAAAATTATTTCTCGGCAAAATAATATCCATAAACCTCTCATTATACCCAACGTGCCTACTGGTCTAATGGTATGATTCTCGCTTTGGGTGCGAGAGGTCACTGGTTCGATTCCCGTGCAAGCCCTATTAACTTCTAGGAGATTAACGGCAGCTGAAATCTCTTTTTTTTATATTAGGAAATTACATCAAAGAAACAAAAAAATTTTTGGCGCTGACACGGAAGCATTGCATTGGAATATTTTCCTGTTTGTGTTGATTTAAAAAAACTTTCATAATTCAAATAGTTTTATGCCACGAAGTAATCCTTTAATATTCGAAACATAAAAATTCTTAGAATGCGTCCCTGGATGGATTCGAACCATCAATCTTTCGGTTAACAGCCGAACGCGATAACCCATTGCGCCACAGAGACACAACTGATTTTATTTGGCAATTAGTGTTTCAGTTGTTTTTATATCTAAAGTAACTGTTGTCGGCATGTTTCCAAGAACGATACAAAAATATTTCTCGGCAAAATAATATCCATATAAATCTCCCGTTTTAGCCAACGGGATTGCTGGTCTTAGTGGTATGATTCTCGCTTTGGGTGCGAGAAGTCAGGGGTTCGATTCCTGTGCAAGCCCTGTCAACTTGTATAATAGACAAATGGCGGCCGAGTTCATCTGTTTTACTTGCATTATATTAAAATTCCTGTTTTAGTTGATTTGGAAATTCCTTCATAATTTAAATATATTTGTCGTGCCAGTTGAGCAAGTTTATTTTTCATTTTAGTTTCTTCCGATATTTTTTATCTGAATAAACTTTTGATCGATTTGACAAAATAAAATCCATAGAACTTTTCTTCACCACGGGCTTGCTGGTCTAGTGGTATGATTCTCGCTTTGGGTGCGAGAGGTCACGGGTTTGATTCCCGTGCAAGCCCTATCATCTTGCATGATAGATAAATATAAGTGGCGGAATATAACACAATCAATAAGTAATTCTTCCGTGTTCATAACAAAAAAAGTTTTTGTCTCTTTGATATAATTCTTAGTAACAGATACATGAATTCGGCCGCCACTTATTTTTATCTATTATGCAAGTTGACAGGGCTTGCATGGGAATCGAACCCGTGACCTCTCGCACCCAAAGCGAGAATCATACCACTAGACGAGCAAGCCCTTTGGCGTGAAAAAAGGTTTTTGGATATTATTTTGTGCGAGAAATATTTTTGTATCGTTCTTGGAAACATGCCGACTACAGTTACTTTAGATATAAAAATTTGTGAACAAAAGAATTTAACACAATCAATAGTTCGAATTGTTCTCTCCGATAAATAAATGGTAGAATCTAAAATGGAAAATAAACGAGCTCATCTGTTGCGAAAAACATTAGAAAAGCTGTTGAAAATTTGTTGGTCACAAATACCATTTTTTAACATTCATTTCTTAAAGTTATTTGGAAAGCCGAAAACAACCGAAACAATTGCCAAACAAAATCAGTTGTGTCTCTGTGGCGCAATGGGTTAGCGCGTTCGGCTGTCAACCGAAAGGTTGATGGTTCGAATCCATCAAAGCGAGAATCATACCACTAGACCAGCAAGCCCGTGGTGAAGAAAAGTTCTATGCATGCATTTTATTTTGTCAAATCGATCAAAAGTTTATTCAGATAAAAAATATCGGAAGAAACTAAAATGAAAAATAAACTTGCTCAACTGGCACGACAAATATATTTAAATTATGAAGGAATTTTTAAATCAACTAAAACAGGAATTTTAATATAATGCAAGTAAAATAGATGAACTCGGCCGCCATTTGTCCATTATACAAGCTGACAGGGCTTGCACTGGAATCGAACCCCTGACTTCTCGCACCCAAAGCGAGAATCATACCATTAGACCAGCAGGCACGTTGAGTAAAACGAGAGGTTTATGGATATTATTTTGCCGAGAAATAATTTTGAATCGTTCTTGGAAACATGCCGACAACAGATACTTTAGATATAAAAATTTGCGAACAAAAGGATTTAACACAATCAATCGTTCGAATCGTTTTTTCTGATAAAAAAATGTTAGAAAATAAATTGGAAATTTAAGTTGCTCATCTGGTGCGGATAACATGAGAAAATTTGTTCAAAATTTGTTCGTCATAAATACTATTTTTTGACATTCCTTTCCTAGAGTAATTTGGAAAGCCGAAAACAACCAAAATAATTGCCAAACAAAATCCGGAATTTTTAAGGGAATTTTTAAATCAACTTAAAAAGGAATAAATTTTATCGTGATGCTTCCGTGTTCAAAACAAAAGAATTTTTGTCTCTTTGATGTAATTCTCAATATTACATAGATGAATTCGGCCGCCACTTATATTTATCTATTATGCAAGATGATAGGGCTTGCACGGGAATCGAACCCGTGACCTCTCGCACCCAAAGCGAGAATCATACCACTAGACCAGCAAGCCCGTGGTGAAGAAAAGTTCTATGGATTTTATTTTGTCAAATCGATCAAAAGTTTATTCAGATAAAAAATATTGGAAGAAACTAAAATGAAAAATAAACTTGCTCGACTCTTACGCCAAACAAATTTAAATTATGAAGGAATTTTTAAATCAACTATGGTAATGGGAATGCCGGTGAAATAGATGAATACAGTCGGCATTTGTCTATTATACAAGTTGACAGGGCTTGCAAGATGATCGAACCCGTGACCTCTCGCACCCAAAGCGAGAATCATACCATTAGACCAGCAGGCACGTTGGGTATAATGAGAGGTTTATGGATATTATTTTGCCTAGAAATATTTTTGTATCGTTCTTGGAAACGTGCCGACAACACCCACTTTAGATATAAAAATTTGCGAACAAAAGGATTTAACACAATCAATCGTTCGAATCGTTCTTTCTGAGAAAAAAATGTTAGAAAATAAAATAGAAATTAAAGTTGCTTATCTGGTGCGTATAACATCAGAAAATTTGATCAAAATTTGTTCGTCATAAATACTATTTCTTAACATTCCAATCCTAGAGTAATTTGGAAAGCCGAAAACAACCAAAATAATTGCCAAACAAAATCCGGAATTTTAAGGGAATTTTTAAGTCAACTTAAAAAGGAATAAATTATATGGTAATGCTCCCGCGTGTTCATCCCGTGCAAGCCCTATTAACTTCTAGGAGATTAACGGCAGCTGAAATCTTTTTTTTTTATATTAGAAAATTACATCAAAGAAACAAAAAAATTTTTGGCGCTGACACGGAAGCATTGCATTGGAATATTTTCCTGTTTGTGTTGATTTAAAAAAACTTTAATTATTCAAATAGTTTTGTGCCACGAAGTAATCCTTTAATATTCGAAACATAAAAATTCTTAGAATGCGTCCCTGGATGTATTCGAACTATCAATCTTTCGGTTAACAGCCGAACGCGCTAACCCATTGCGGCACAGAGACACAACTGATTTTATTTGGCAATTATTGTTTCGGTTGATTTGGGCTTTCCAAATAACTCTAGGAAAGGAATGTTAAAAAATAGTATTTGTGACGAACAAAGTTTCAACAAATTTTCTAATGTTTCTCGCAACAGATGAGCACGTTTATTTTCCATTTTAGATTCTAACATTTTTTTTATCAGAGAGAACAATTCGAACTATTGATTGTGTTAAATTCTTTTGTTAACAAATTTTTATAATTTCCATAAACCTCTTGTTTTAACCAACTGGGTTCCTGGTCTAGTGGTATGATTCCCACATTGGGTTCGAGAAGTCACGGGTTCGATTCCCTTGCAAGCCCTACCAACTTGTATAATAGACAAATGCCCGGCCGCATTCGTCTATTTTACCGACTTTACCATTACCATAGTTGATTTAAAAATTCCTTCCTAATTTAAATTTGTTTCTCGTAAGAGTAGAGCAAGTTTATTTTTCATTTTAGTTTCTTCCAATATTTCTTATCTGAATAAACTTTTGATCGATTTACAAAATAAATTCCATAGAACTTTTCTTCACCACCGGCTTGCTGGTCTAGTGGTATGATTCTCGCCTAGGGTGCGAGAGGTCACGGGTCCAATTCCGGTGCAAGCCCTATTAACTTCTACGAAATTAACGGCAACAGAAATCTTCTTTTTTTTTTATATTAGAAAATTAAATCAAAGAAACAAAAAAATTTTTGGCATTGACACGGAAGCATTGCATTTGGATTTTTCCCTGTTTGTGTTGATTTAAAAAAACTTTCATAATTTAAATAGCAGTTTTATTCCAACGAAGTTAATATTCGAAATATAAAAATGCGTAGAATGCGTCCCTGGATGTATTCGAACCATCAACCTTTCGGTTAACAGCCGAACGCGTTAATCCATTGCGCCACAGAGACACAACTGATTTTATTTGGCAATTGTTTCGGTTGTTTTCGGCTTTCCAAATAACTCTAGGAAAGGAATGTTAAAAAATAGTATTTGGGACGAACAAATTTTCAACAAATTTTCTATTGTTTCTCGCAAAAGATGAGCACGTTTATTTTCCATTTTAGATTCTAACATTTTTTTATCAGGGAGAACAATTCGAACTATTGATTGTGTTAAATTCTTTTGTTCACAAATTTTTATATCTAAAGTAACTGTTGTCGGCATGTTTCCAAGAACGATACAAAAATATTTCTCGGCAAAATAATATCCATAAACCTCTCGTCTTATCCAACGTGCCTGCTGGTCTAATGGTATGATTCTCGCGTTGGTTGCGAGAAGTCAGGGGTTCTATTCCTGTGCTAGCCCTGTCAACTTGTATAATAGACAAATGGCGGCCGAGTTCATCTACTTTACTTGCATTATATAAAAATTCCTTCATAATTTAAATATATTTGTCGTGCCAGTTGAGCAAGTTAATTTTTCATTTTAGTTTCTTCCGATATTTTCTAACTGAATAAACTTTTGATCGATTTGACAAAATAAAATCCACAGAACTTTTCTTCACCACGGGCTTGCTGGTCTAGTGGTATGATTCTCGCTTAGGGTGCGAGAGGTCACGGGTTCGATTCCCGTGCAAGCCCTATTAGCTTCTACGAGATTAACGGCAGCAGAATTCTTTTTTTTTATATTGAAAATTACATCAAAGAAACAAAAAAAATTTTGGCGCTGACACGGAAGCATTGCATTGGGATTTTTTCCTGTTTGTGCTGATTTAAGAAAACTTCCATAATTTAAATAGCAGTTTTATTCCACGAAGTAATACATTTATATTCGAAACATAAAAATTCGTAGAATGCGTCCCTGGATGGATTCGAACCATCAGCCTTTCGGTTAACAGCCGAACGCGCTAACCCATTGCGCCACAGAGACACAACTGATTTTATTTGGCAATTGTTTCGGTTGTTTTCGGCTTTCCAAATAACTCTAGGAAAGGAATGTTAAAAAATAGTATTTGTGACGAACAAATTTTCAACAAATTTTCTAATGTTTCTCGCAACAGATGAGCACGTTTATTTTCCATTTTAGATTCTAACATTTGTTTTATCAGAAAGAACAATTCGAACTATTGATTGTGTTAAATTCTTTTGTTCACAAATTTTTATATCCAAAGTAACTGTTGTCGGCATGTTTCCAAGAACGATACAAAAATATTTCTCGAAAAAAAATAATATCCAAAAACGCTTTTCCAAGCCAAAGGGCTTGCTGGTCTACTGGTATGATTCTCGCTTTGGGTGCGAGAGGTCACGGGTTCGATTCCCGTGCAAGCCCTACCAATTTGCATAATAGATAAAAATAAGTGGCGGCGGAATTCATGTATCTGTTATTAAGAATTATATCAAAGAGACAGAAACTTTTTTGTTATGAACACGGAAAAATTACCATAAAATTTACTCCTTTTTAAGTTGATTTAAAAATTCCCTTAAAAATTCCTGATTTTGTTTGGCAATTATTTTGGTTGTTTTCGGCTTTCCAAGTAACTCTAGGAAAGGAATGTTAAAATATAGTATTTATGACGAACAAATTTTGAACAAATTTTCTCATGTAATTCGCACCAGATGAGCAAGTTTATTTTCCATTTTATTTTCTAACATTTTTTTCTCAGAATGAAAGATTCGAACGATTTATTGTGTTAAATCCTTTTGTTCGCAAATTTTTATATCTAAAGTAACTGTTGTCGGCATGTTTCCAAGAACGATACAAAAATATTTCTCGGCAATATAATATCCATAAACCTCTCGTTTCATCCAACGTGCCTGCTGGTCTTATGGTATGATTCTCGCTTTGGGTACGAGGAGTCATGGGTTCGATTCCAGTGCAAGCCCTGTCAAATTGTAAAATAGACAAATGGCGGCGGAGTTCATCTTTTTTACTTGCATTATATTAAAATTCCTGTTTTACTTCATTTAAAAATTCCTTCATAATTTAAATATATTTGTTGTGCCAGTTGAGCAAGTTTATTTTTCATTTTAGTATCTTCCGATATTTTTTATCTGAATAAACTTTTGATCGATTTGACAAGATAAAATCCATAGAACTTTTCTTCACCGCGGGCTTGCTGGTCTAGTGGTATGATTCTCGCTTTGGGTGCGAGAGGTCACGGGTACAATTCCCGTGCAAGCCCTATTATTTTGCATAATTGATAAATATTAGTCGCGGCCGAATTCATCTATGTTACATTAAGAATTACATCAAAGAGGCAAAAACTTTTTTGTTGTGAACACGGAAGCATTATGATAAAATTTATTCCTGTTTAAGTTGATTGAAAAGTTCCTTTAAAATTTCCTGATTTTGTTTGGCAACTATTTTGGTTGTTTTCGGCTTTCCAAAGAACTCTAGAAAAGGAATGTCAAAAAATAGTATTAGTGACGAACAAATTTTGAACAAATTTTCTCATGTTATTCGCACCAGATGAGCAATTTTATTTTCCATTTTATTTTCTAACATTTTTTTATCAGAGAGAACAATTCGAACGATTGATTGTGTTAAATTCTCTTGTTCAAAAATTTTTATATCTAAAGTAGGTGTTGTCGGCATGTTTCCAAGAACGACACAAAAATATTTCTCGGCAAAATAATATCCATAATCCTCTCGTTTTAACCAACGAGCTTCCTGGTCTAGCGGTATGATTCTCACTTTAGGTGCGAGAAGTCACGGGTTCGATTACCTTGCTAGCCCTATCAACTTGTATAATAGACAAATGCTGACTGTATTCATCTACTTTACCGGCATTACCATTACCATAGTGATTTAAGAATTCCTTCATAATTTGAATGGGTTTGTCGTAAGCGTTGAGCAAGTTTATTTTTCATTTTAGTTTCTTCCGATACTTTTATTTGAATAACTTTTAATCGATTTGACAAAATAAATTCCATAGAACTTTTCTTCACCACCGGCTTGCTGGTCTAGTAGTATGATTCTCGCTTAGGGTGCGAGAGGTCACGGGTTCGATTCCCGTGCAAGCCCTATTAACTTCTACGAGATTAACGGCAGCAGAAATCTTTTTTTTTATATAAGAAAATTACATCAAAGAAACAAAAAAATTTTTGGCGCTGACACGGAAGCATAGCATTCGGATGTTTTCCTGTTTTGTTGATTTAAAAGAACTTTCTTAATTTAAATAGCACTTTTATTCCAACGTAGTTAATATTCGAAGCATAAAAATATTTAGAATGCGTCCCTGGATGGATTCGAACCATCAACCTTTCGGTTAACAGCCGAACGCGCTAACCCATTGCGCCACAGAGACACAACTGATTTTATTTGGCAATTGTTTCGGTTGTTTTCGGCGTTCCAAATAACTCTAGGAAAGGAATGTTAAAAAATAGTATTTGTGACGAACAAATTTTAAACAAATTTTCTAATGTTTCTCGCAACAGATGAGCACGTTTATTTTCCATTTTAGATTGTAACATTTTTTTTATCAGAGAGAACAATTCGAACGATTGATAGTGTTAATTTCTTTTGTTCACAAATTTTTATATCTAAAGTAACTGTTGTCGGTATGTTTCCTAGAACGATACAAAAATATTTCTCGTGCAAAATAATATCCAAAAACCCTATTCCATGCCAAAGGGCTTGCTGGTCTAGTGCTATGATTGTCGCTTTGGGTGCGAGAGGTCACGGGTTCAATTCCCGTGCAAGCCCTATTAACTTGCATAATAGATAAACATAAGTTGCGGCCGAATTCATCTATCTGTTATTAAGAATTATATCAAAGAGACAAAAACTTTTTTCTTATGAAAACGGAAGCATTACCATAAAATGTATTCCTTTTTTAGTTGATTTAACAATTCTTTTAAAAATTCCTGAATTTGTTTGGCAATTATTTTGGTTGTTTTCGGCTTTCCAAATAACTCTAGGAAAGGCATGTCAAAAAATAGTATTTGTGACAAACAAATTTGGAACAAATTTTCTCATGTTATTCGCACCAGATGAGCAAGTTTATTTTCCATTTTATTTTCTAACATTTTTTTATCAGAGAGAACAATTCGAACGATTGATTGTGTTAAATTCTCTTGTTCACAAATTTTTATATCTAAAGTAGGTGTTGTCGGCATGTTTCCAAGAACGACACAAAAATACTTCTCGGCAAAATAATATCCATAAACCTCTCGTTTTAACCAACGGGCTTCCTGGTCTAGTGGTATGATTCTCACTTTGGGTGCGAGAAGTTACGTCTTCGATTACCTTGCAAGCCCAATCGACTTGTATAATAGACAAATGCCGGCCGATTCGTCTATTTTACCGTCTTTACCATTACCATAGTTGATTTAAAAATTCCTTCGTAAGAGTTGAGCAAGTTTATTTTCCATTTTAATTTCTTCCAATATTTCTTATCAGAATAAACTTTTGATAAATTTGACAAAATAAATTCCATAAAACTTTTCTTCACCACCGGTTTGCTGGTCTAGTGGTATGTTTCTCGCTTAGGGTGCGAGAGGTCACGGGTTTGATTCCCGTGCAAGCCCTATGAACTTCTAGGAGATTAACGGCGGCAGAAATCATCTTTTTTTTATATTAGAAAATTACATGAAAGAAACAAAAAATATTTTGGCGCTGACACGGAAACATTGCATTGGGATTTTTCCTGTTTGTGTTGATTTAAAAAAACTTTCATAATTTAAAAAGTTTTATTCCACGAAGTAATTACATTAATATTCGAAACATAAAAATTCGTAAAATGCGTCCCTGGATGGATTCGAACCATCAACCTTACGGTTAACAGCCGAATGCGGTAACCCATTGCGCCACAGAGACACAACTGATTTTATTGGGCAATTATTGTTTCGGTTGTTTTCGGCATTCCAAATAACTCTAGGAAAGGAATGTTAAAAAATAGTATTTGTGACGAACAAATTTTTCTATATTTTTTTTAATGTTTCTCGCAACAGATGAGCACGTTTATTTTCCATTTTAGATTCTAACATTTTTTTATCAGAGAGAACAATTCGAACTGGCATAAATGCGCGGGAAATTGCATGTTACATGTGTCCACATTTTTTTCGCAGGCGTCAGCGTTTTTGAGGGCCTGGTAACGAATTTAAATTTGAGAAAATGCGCTGTCTTTCAAGTGCCTTAATGAGCTTGGGTTCCTATTCTAATTCAATATTTGGGGGGTTAGTAGGGGACGTCAAGAGGATCACAATGGTACCAAGATTGCCATGGTGATCTCTGTTCTCGCGCGATCGTGACCTGATCTTTGTGATCATTTTTACCACTAGAAATACATAAATGCAATAACCCCTCGCCCGCTTATACAGCAACCCCCTTGCGCTCTTTTCTTATTGGAGGCCTGGAAATAGCTACTCCTGTCGGAATGAAAATATAGTTTTAATTCTGGTAGAATATTTGAAATAAAAAACAAAAACTCTATTTTTTTAAAGAAAAATGCTACAGAAAAACAAAGAAAAATTTAAGGATGATATTTCGTAAAATATATTGAATGAAAAAAATTACATGTCGCCTCCCAGGTTTCGAACTCGATCTCGTTCGCGTGCAAGCCGACGACGTTAACCACCACACTACTGAAGCAGGCGTCAAAATTTTATCAAAACATTAGGGTTATATGGTACAGTTCTTTCTTTCCATGTTTACAAAGACCATTGCTTGGTATCTAAAAATATTTGCATTTTGAAAACTACTCAAACTGCCTGGCTGGTATTCATTTATGATATTTTAAATTTATTTAAACAAATATAACAAAAACAGTTTTTCATTTCGAAATCTGAATTGCTGAAAATTTTTTCACATACATGTTAATGGGCCTTAATAAATATTTCAACAGCATTTGTACGTTTTAAAAAAATTCCTTTTCCATTTTTTATGCTAAATTATAAACAACCGCTAAGTCATATTAAGTAGTTTTACAAAAAGAAAACTATTTAAAAGAAGATAAGACGGCAGCCACAGGTAAAAAACACAACGGGCATCGGCAAGAAAAAAACATGCAATTATGGATATGATACGTTTACAACGGACTTCAAGGACACACAAAATGTCATAATATAAAACAAAATTAACAGTCATAGACGTAAACAGGGAAACTCGAACAGTTTTGCTACTAAGTGTTCGTGATTACTGAGAGCGACTGCTCTATATTTTTACCGTAGCTGAAACTTTTCGGCCTTTATCATCGTTGGTTTTCTATATCTTTTTCCCTCTTTCGAGGTTCGGTTTGACGGGTTTCCTTTAGTCAAGACGTTGATTTGTTTCTGTTCTTTTGAAATGAATGTACGTATCCTCAAAACTCCTTTCTCAAGTCTTTTTGTCAAGAATATATTACTTCAAATCTTTTTTGTCAAGAACTATATCGTTTCCAGTGCCCTACAATCTTCACCGCGCGTGGTCCGTCCACACTATACACTTGTTGACTGGCGCCGAGGGAAACATCGAGTTTTACGGACCCGAAGGCTTCAATGTCACCCGAGGGCTTTAGCCCGAGGGTGACATTGAAGCCTGAGGGACCGTAAAACTCGATGTTTCTCGAGGCAAAAGTCAACAAGCGTTTTGTCATATACCAAAGACTTTTAAAATACAAAACACAAAACGGCCTTGAAACTTGCAAACGGCGAAAAGACTTACCAAAACACTTTGACTTTGTCTTCGTAATTTCAATTCAAGTCATTCAACTAAACAAATACACCAGACTCAACACTAAGAACAGCTTTAAATTTCTCCAAGTGTTTTTCAGACCTTTGAAGATATGTATAGAAATTCTTTCTTTCAGAAAATGAACTATTTCGTACCAAACAAGCTCGAAACAAGCTCTTGTTTTCAAAATGCCCGAAGAGTCCAAAGTTCTTGATCTGATGCAATAATCGTGTATTCACGTGAACAACGCATGATTAAAGCGACGTCAGAGGGAAACATTGCACTGTTTCCCTCTTCATTGTTGACGTCAGAGGGAAACAGTGCAATGTTTCCCTCGGCAGAAAGAAACATTGAGTTTGTTGAACAACACGTGACCATGATTTGACCAATAGGATTTCATCTTTGGCAAACGAAAGTCTTTGGTATATAACAATCTACACTTGTTGACTGGCGCCAAGGGAAACATCGAGTTTTACGGACCCGAAGGCTTCAATGTCACCCGAGGGCTTTAGCCCGAGGGTGACATTGAAGCCTGAGGTGGCCGTAAAACTCGATGTTTCCCGAGGCAAAAGTCAACAAGCGTTTTGTTATATACCAAAGACTTTTAAAATACAAAATACCAAGTTGACTCGAAACTTGCAAAAGGCAAAAAGACTTACCAAAACACTTTGACTTTGTCTTCGTAAATAATTTCAATTCAACTAAACAAATACACCGGACTCAACAAGTACAAAGAACGGCTTTAAATTTATCCAGGTTTTCTTCAGACCTTCTTTGAAGGTGTGTATAGATATTCTTTCCTTGGAAACTGGATTATTTCATAGCAAACAAGCTCGAAACAGCTCTTGTTTTCAAAATGTTCCGAAAAGTCCAAAGTTCTTGATCTGATGCAATAATCATTGTGTATTCACGTGAACAACGCATGATTAAGCTGACGTCAGAGGGAAACATTGCACTGTTTCCTTCTTCATTGTTGACGTCAGAGGGAAACAGTGCAATGTTTCCCTCGGCAGAAAGAAACATTGAGTTTGTTGAACAACACGTGACCATGATTTGACCAATAGGATTTCATCTTTGGCAAACGAAAGTCTTTGGTATATAACAAATATATATATATATATACAAATATTCAGATCGCTCAAACTGATTCGCATTTGAACACGCGTGTAAAGTGGACTCCACGCATGTCGAGATTAGCACCCTCAACGGGCTCCGGGCCTTCGGCCCTACGCCCGGCTCGGGGAAAATGGCGTTTCGGCTCCGACACCAGAAAATGTTCACTTTTTCCCTTGTACAGAATTTTTGTTTGTGACAGATCGGATATTTATTTTTCTGCTATCGGAAAGCCAAATTGTTAACTTAGAATCGCATGTTTTTTGTTTATCGAATTTGCTCGTTGTAAATTTGGAGTGATGCGTGCGTTTGAGATGTCGAACCATTTGTAGAATGCTACTTTTCAAGGACTTTATCTTGTTGGTGCAATATATGAAGGGAATTCGGGCAAACGCCTGGAATGGCATATTGAAAATAAATTTCAAAAGACCAGAAGAAATACAGAAATCCAACTTGTGTTTTGGTGACTGGAACGAGAAATGATAAAGTAAGAATGGTGATATATTTGTAGAGTAGTCTGAGTATAGGCAGTGAAACATTTGAACTGCGGTTTGCATGTATATAGACTTGATGGATTTAATTGTTTTGAGAAGTAGGAAGAGTAAATGACAGAGTATAGTTATTGCTTATTTGTTCTAATATTTTTCATATAGCATTGTGTTTATGTATATATTATTTCACTACATGTACATGCAGTTTTAAAAATCCAATTAATGAGAGCTGTGTTTACATATCATGTTACTTTCTAAAAATTTAGATTTCAGTTCACTTACTTTTGATTTGCTATCTCAGTCTAGTGTTGTAGAGCTATATATTAAGCACTATCAACTCCTACAATACAGTACTTCTTTTTATAGTTTATACTGATGTACATAAAGCTGTGTTTTAATATTTTCCTGCAAAGATGCACAGCTCTTATATTATTGCCTTAAACAATTTGCCTATATTCAGTGTACAACATAGCTGTGTTTGCTTTTTTATTATTAACCGATGGTGTAAATAACAGCTAATAGCTTTATTGTGACACCCTTATTGAAACATGACTCTTCTGACACGCTGTATTACTTTCTGAAGATGTAACCTGTAGCTCCATATACTTACAGTACATGTACTGTATCTCTATTTATTTTTATTTACCTAAAAATATGCACAGCTGGTTTCATGCACATGTACCTCAGTGCAGGGATTATTTTTAATCATAATTTACCTGTGTTTATAGTGCTATAGGGAAATATATCTGTTACTAAGTAACGACGGTGAATGACAGCCCATCTCTTTTCTCTCTTGCAGAGGAGGCAGAGCTGGATTCTGGTATTTTAAAAGCCACATCAGAGCACTGTCTACAATTATTCATGATATTGCTTTCTGAAAACTGTCGGATCAAATAAATGTTATGAAAGCTTAATCTTGAATTTAAATACACTAAATCAGAGTTTCATTTACATATCACTTACTGTATACTGTATGTAACTACAGTTGTTTTATAGTAATTGGACAATAATAAATTCATTATCTTTCTTTTGTATCATTTGTTTGAATTTGTGTAGTGAATGTGTAAATACTCAATTATTTCCTGTGTTTACACATTGAAATTAAAGAAAATTTAAAGATGAATTTCATCAATTTTCACGGCAATTGTCATTTCAATTGTTTACTCTACCACAGGGATGACTATATTAATAGGTTGCTGTTTATTTAATAAGAAATAGAAAATGCCATTTAAATGGGTGATCATGTTCACATAGTTACACAGCCTAAAGCAAACATAAAGATGGAGTTCATTGGGAGAATTTGGTTTATGTGAAGCCAAGGTTTTTGCCTCAGGGCTTTCAGGTTATGCTGTATAAAACATTCATTTTCTATTTTTTGAGAACCCTGACACTTTATATCCATACAACTTTTTCACTGGTCAAATACGAGTCACCTTGTGTCCCATTGTTGATGTTGTGAAAACAAAGAGATTGCCACAATGCTGAAACTCATAGTATTTAATACCCTCTTGGCACACGTCTTTAGTTGTGGATTATTTCGGCTTGAAAAAAGCTTGCTATTTATAGCGACATATTCCTTTATAATCAAATAAAACATGGTACTAAAACTACCCAAGTATTACCAAATCATTTTATACACAATTGCACAACAGAGCAAATCCTTGTTTCACGCAGTTACTGTACAACGAAACAATAATTTGAAATTCAAAATGCAATGTCGCGGCCATTTTGTTTATTTTGGGGGGAATACCCCAGTATGGAATGTAGAGGCTGTGCACCGGACATGTCCGGTGCACAGCAACAGGAAATGGTGCACAAACTGGTGCACAAAAATGCAAAATAGCAATTATTGGTGCACACGAAAAGTGGTTATAAACAGCGGTGCACAAGCTAAGTTATAAATGGTAAAGCCATTGAGACAATGCCACTGACTGATATGATAACTGTTATAGTGTAAAAAAGCTGTGTTGTTTCTGCTCCTAATAATGGACTTCATTAATTGTTTTGAGCTGAATTGTTAATTTTAATTTAGTTATTTTGACATAACCAACTTAAACAAAGAAATAAAGACCAAACAAACATGGGAATTAATAGACCAGACTGACCTTCAGAATTCTGTAAATTCTTCCCCCAAAATGCAGGAAATAGCATTTCAGAGAGTCTAGATTTCAAAAATTTTCGGGGGAGCATGCCCCCAAACCCCCCTACACGGGCTACACCCTACATAGTTATCATGCCTGCAGCGCTAAAATTGGCAGCCCCGTCCTTTCCATGCTGGTGCCACCACTAACAGTCAAATGCCTGTTGGTGCACATGGACAAATCTATATCCTAGTATTGGTGCACAAATATACAGGATAAGCGGATGTCCGGTGCACAAAAGATGGACATTCCATACAGGGGAATACCGCTGAACGCAATGAGTGCATATTGGTGATTTCGCTATCATTTTTGCCAAGCGTCGATTGTGTTAAATTCTTTTGTTACCAAATTTTTATATCTAAAGTAACTGTTGTCGGCATGTTTCCAAGAACGACACAAAACTATTTCTCTGCAAAATAATATCCATAAATCTCTCGTTTTGCCCAACGTGCCTACTGGTCTAATGGTATGATTCTCGCTTTGGGTGCGAGAAGTCAGGGGTTCGATTCCAGTGCAAGCCCTGTCAACTTGTATAATAGACAAATGGCAGCCGAGTTCATCTGTTTTACTTGCATTACATTAAAAGTCCTGTTTTAGTTGATTTAAAAATTCCTTCATAATTTAAATATATTTGTCGCGCCAGTTGAGCAAGTTTATTTTTCATTTTAGTTTCTTCCGATATTTTTTATCTGAATAAACATTTGATCGATTGGACAAAATAAAATCTATAGAACTTTTCTTCACCACGGGCTTGCTGGTCTAGTGGTATGATTCTCGCTTTGGGTGCGAGAAGTCACGGGTTCGATTCCCGTGCTAGCCCTATCATTTTGCATAATAGATGAATATAAGTGGCGCCCGAATTCATCTATGTTACATTAAGAATTACATCAAAGAGACAAAAATTTTTTGGTGTGTACACGGAAGCATTACGATAAAATTTATACCTGTTTAAGTTGATTGAAAAATTCCTTTAAAAATTCCTGATTTTGTTTGACAATTATTTTGGTTGTTTTCCGCTTTCCAAATAACTCTAGGAAAGGAATGTCAAAAAATAGTATTTGTGACAAACAAATTTGGAACAAATTTTCTCATGTTATTCGCACCAGATGAGCAAGTTTATTTTCCATTTTATTTTCTAACATTTTTTTATCAGAGAGAACAATTCGAACGATTGATTGTGTTAAATTCGCTTGTTCACAAATTTTTATATCTAAAGTAGGTGTTGTTTGCATGTTTCCAAGAACTACACAAAAATATTTCTCCTCGAAATAATATCCATAACCCTTTTGTTTTAACCAACGGGCTTCCTGGTCTAGTGGTATGATTCTCACTTTGGGTGCGAGAAGTCACGGGTTCGATTCCCTTGCAAGCCCTATCAACTTGTATAATAGACAAATGCCGGCCGATTCGTCTATTTTACCGGCTTTACTATTACCATAGTTGATTTAAAAATTCCTTCATAATCAAAATGTGTTTGTCGTAAGAGTTGAGCAAGTTTATTTTTTATTTTAGTTTCTTCCAATATTTCTTATCTGAATAAACTTTTGATCGATTTGACAAAATAAATTCCATAGAACTTTTCTTCACCACCGGGTTGCTGGTCTACTGGTATAATTCTCGCTTAGAGTGCGAGAGGTCAAGGGTTCGATTCCCGTGCAAGCCCTATTAACTTCTAGGAGATTAACGGCAGCAGAAATCTTTTTTTTACATATTCGAAAATTATATCAAAGAAACAAAAAAATTTTTGGCGCTGACACGGAAGCATTGCATTGGGATTTTTCCTGTTTGTGTTGATTTAAAAAAACTTTCATGATTTAAATAGCAGTTTTATTCCAACGAATTTAATATTCAAACATAAAATTTCTTAGTACGCGCCCCTGGATGGATTCGAACCATCAACCTTTCGGTTAACAGCCGAATGCGCTAACCCATTGCGCCACAGAGACACAACTGATTTTATTTGGCAATTGTTTCGGTTGTTTTCGGCTTTCCAAATTACTCTAGGAAAGGAATATTAAAAAATAGTATTTGTGACGAACAAATTTTCAACAAATTTTCTAATGTTTCTCGCAACAGATGAGCACGTTTATTTTCCATTTTAGATTCTAACATTTTTTTATCAGAGAGAACAATTCGAACTATTGATTGTGTTAAATTCTCTTGTTCACAAATTTTTATATCTAAAGTAACTGTTGTCGGCATGTTTCCAAGAACGATACAAAAATATTTCTCGGCAAAATAATATCCATAAACCTCTCGTTTTAACCAACGGGCTTCCTGGTCTAGTGGTATGATTCTCACTTAGGGTGCGAGAAGTTACTTTTTCCATTACCTTGCTAGCCCTATCAACTTGTATAATAGACAAATACCGACCGAATTCATCTATTTTACCGGCATTACCATTACCATAGTTGATTTAAAAATTCCTTCCTATTTTAAATGTGTTTGTCGTAAGAGTTGAGCAAGTTTATTTTTCATTTTAGTTTTTTCCGATATTTCTTATCTGAATAAACTTTTGATCGATTTGACAAAATAAATTCCATAAAACTTTTCTTCACCACCGGCTTGCTGGTCTAGTGGTATGATTCTCGCTTAGGTGAGAGAGGTCACGGGTTCGATTCCCGTGCAAGCCCTATCAACTTCTAGGAGATTAACGGCGGCAGAAATCTGTTTTTTTATATTAGAAAATTAATCAAAGAAACAAAAAAAATTTTGGCGCTGACACGTAAGCATTGCATTGGGATTTTTTCCTGTTTGTGCTGCTTTAAAAAAGCTTTCATAATTTAAATAGCAGTTTTATTCCACGATGTAATCCCCGAGCCGGCGACGGGCCGAAGGCCCGGAGCCCGGTGAGGGTGCTAATCTCGACACGCGTGGAGTCCATTTTACACGCGTGTAGTACACGCGAAATTACACGCAAGTGGGAAAGAAATTCTGCGAGATGTTTATATATATATATATATATATATATATATATATATATATATATGTTATCAAATCCACAACTTGCGCAGTTCGAATAGCAGGGTACTGGTAACTAATCCGTTAAATTATTCAAATTATTTAAATTTACGTCAGCAAATTATAATTTATAAGTTCGGTTGGATTACAAAATAGTTTTTCAACGATAATGCGAAAGAAATCTTTGCCAGAAAAAATGATTTCAGCTAAAATGTACATTAATATTACTACGAAAAAAGACCAAGGAAAGAAGGCTAACAAGAGATGTGGCAGCGAGAAAAAGACAACAATAAATACGACTTAAAACCACTGGAAAAATCCTAAAAACTAATACGGATAAAGACAGAAAACGATGCCGACCAAAATGTAACTGAAAGAAGAAGGATGCGTCCTGAAACTGTTCAAAGCCTGTAAAGAATTTTGCTCTAGTGTATTCTACATAACTCGAGAGGGAACGATCAAGAAATTTTGAAACAAACGGCTTTTTAGATCATGAAGAGAACTGAATGATGCCTTGTCATATTTATGTGTCAACAACGAAAAAAGTAAGAAACCACGAACGAGAAAAACAATCCGAAAAGAGTAGACTGAATTGGCAGCGTTTGTGGTCACAAAAGCAGAAGAAAGTTTAACGGTAGGAGATTCGTATTTAATTGTTTAGCTGAGTTAAAACAGAAGAAATCTTGAAAATGAAAATTAATATAAATAATATATTGTCTAGAATTCAGTTTCAACGCTAGGACGTTGACATTGTGTGATTTGTGTCTTTTCTTGGCCACTGTTTATATATATTTTTGAATGAAGATTTGTCATTTGGTTCATCTCCTTTTTGTTTTTTTTAATATTGACATTGCATGTCCTTTCAGTGTGTCAATACCATAGAAATAATACACGAATACAGATGAACCTTGCTAGCTAATTTTCTGGCTGTTTTCTGATCTGTGTTCATTAATACAACAAAAACAGAAATTAGGGGAGGAATGCGGGGGGGGGGGGGGAAGGGGGTTAAAAAATGCATATAAAGCGGGCGGGGGGTTGTTGCGTTCATGTATTTCTAGTACATTTATATTCGAAACATAAAAATTCGTAGAATACGTCCCTGGATGGATTCGAAACATCAACCTTTCGGTTAATAGCCGAACGCGCTAACCCATTGCGCCACAGAGACACAACTGTTTTTATTTGGCAATTATTGTTTCGGTTGTTTTCGGCTTTCCAAATAACTCTAGGAAAGGAATGTTAAAAAATAGTATTTGTGACGAAAAAATTTTCAAAAGATTTCCACTGTTGAAAAATTCGGAAGGAAGTGGTTATAGTAGTTGACCAATCCGACAAAAGATCGAACTTGTGTGACATTCTGTGGTCGAGGTGCTTGGATAACTGCGTTGATTTTCTCCTGAGTTTTGTGTAAACCATTCTTGCCGATCTCATGAGCACAAAACTTGATCTTGTCTTGGAAGAATGCACACTTTCTTGTGTGTGCTCTCAAGCCATATTCCTGAAGCCTCTTTAATACCATTTCTAGATTCCTCAGGTGTTCTTCATCTGTTTTACCAGTGATAACCATGTCGTCTCGGATGCACTTGGTACCAGGGATGCCATCTAGAACTTGCTCAATTGTTCTTTGCCAGATTGCAGGGGCAGATGCAACACCAAAGAGCAGGCGGTTATATTGAAATAGACCTTGTGATGTGTTGATAGTCAAAAGCTTCTTAGATTCTTCTTCAACTTCCATTTGAAGGTATGCTTGGCGAAGATCTATTTTACTGAAATGTTGGCCACCAGACAATGTAGCAAAGATATCCTCTATTCTCGGAAGGGGATACTGATCAACTTGTAGAACAGGATTAATACTGACTTTAAAATCACCACAAATACGTACAGTTCCATCTTTCTTGGGGACTGGAACAATAGGTGTGGCCCACTCGCTCCAATGTGTTTTGGAAATAATCCCTCCTTGCTCTAACCTTTTTAACTCAGCATCCACTTTCGGGCGCAAGGCATATGGGACTTGACGAGCTTTATGAAACTTGGGGTTGCTACTATCCTTTAGTATTAACTTGGCTTTTGTACCTTTGAGTGTTCCAATCTCTTCATTGAAAACATCTTTGTACTTCCCCAGTAGCTCTTCCAATGTAGGCGTGATAGTGTTTCCCTTGTCTTTGGAGACAGAGATGTTCTTAATACTCTGCCAGTCAAGACGGATCTTTGCAAGCCAGTCTCTTCCCAGGAGTGGGGGACCCTCAGACTTAACAACATAGATATCCAGTACATGTGCTTGATCATTATGCTTTACAGTAACTGTCATTTTACCATTTGGTTTGATTTTCTCTCCTGTGTAGGTTTTCAGCAGGGTTGTTGTCTTTTTCAGTTTTACATTAGGATACAGCTTCTGGTACTGGTTTAATGGAAGAATAGATACAGCCGATCCAGTATCTAACTCCATCTTCAGTGGTTTCCCCTCAACTCCCAGTGTGATCCAAATCACACTACTTTTGGAATTCTTTATAGAATGAACTTCAATGCTCCCAAGCACGTCCTCAAATTCCTCACTATCAGAGTCACAATTACTCTGAAATGCATGTAATCCACGTTGCTTTGATTTCTTTGGGTTTTCCTGTCTCGGTGGTTTGGGGGTTTTAGGTTTTGAACGACAGACTCTTTGGATGTGCCCTTGCTTTCCACATCCTCGGCAAGATACAGATTTAAAACGACAGGTATCTGCACTATGATTAGAATTCCCACATCGATAGCATGTGGTGAATAAACCATGTAAAGAAGGTGAGGCGGGCAATCTACTCTGAAACTCTTCAGCATCTTTTGCTGCTGTCTCCATACCAACAGCAATATTCACTGCTTTTGTTAGGGTAAGTTCAGGAGTAGAAAGAAGGCGCTTCTGGATATTCTCACTCCTAATATCACAAACAAGTTGATCTCTCAGGGCATCATTCAGATAATCTCCAAAGTTACAATGTTCAGTATGTTTTCTTAATTCGGCAACATATGTCATAATATTCTCACCTTCATTCTGTTGACGCTTATAAAACCGGAATCGTTCCGCAGTAACCAGGGGTTTTGGAGACAGATGATCCTTCAGAATTTTTACTATTTCGTCGTAGTCTTTCTCTGAAGGTTTAGCTGGCGCAGTAAGGCTTCGAAGTAAACCATAGGCTTTGCTTCCGATCAGACTTAGAAGAGAAGGTACTTTCTTGTCGTCGCCAATGTCGTTCGCTATAAAGTATTGCTCGACCCTTTCAATATAAGTTGACCAATCTTCTTTAGAATCTTCAAATGCATCGATTTTTCCAATGAAACCGGCCATCACAAGGTTAAATTAAAATGACATACCATGAGATGACTCTTGAAGATCTCAACTCGTAATTTGTAAATATCCTCCAGTCCTTGCTGGTTTCTTTCGTGTGTCTCTTATTCTCCAGGAAACAGTGGAGTATGGCCCGAGTATCTTTGTTATAGTTTGTTTGATTTCAATATCCCATCCTCGTCGCCAGTAAGTGTTATGTACCAGATAAACTATTGCAAATACCTTTATTCGAACTCACAAGTATAATTCACATTACAAAAGAGCATGGTCACGACAACAACCGCAAGTACGCATGACTGACCTTGACAGGCCAATATGCTACTCTAATGGATACACCACTGGCTCGATTCCCGTGCAAGCCCTATTAACTTCTAGGAGATTAACGGCAGCAGAAATCTTTTTTTTTATATTAGAAAATTACATCAAAGAAACAAAAAAATTTTTGGCGCTGACACGAAAGCATTGCATTGGGAATTTCTCCTGTTTGTGTTGATTTAAAAAAAACTTTCATAATTTAAATAGCAGTTTTATTCCACGAAGTAATACATTTATATTCGAAACATAAAAATCCTTAGAATGCGTCCCTGGTTGGATTCGAACCATCAACCTTTCGCTTAACAGCCGAACGCGCTAACCCATTGCGCCACAGAGACACAACTGATTTTATTTGGCAATTGTTTCGGTTGTTTCCGGCTTTCCAAATTACTCTAGGAAAGGAATGTTAAAAAATAGTATTTGTGACGAACAAATTTTCAACAAATTTTCTAATGTTTCTCGCAACCGATGAGCACGTTTATTTTCCATTTTAGATTCTAACATTTTTTTATCAGAGAGAACAAGTCGAACTATTGGTTGTGTTAAATTCTTTGGTAAAAATTTTTATATCTAAAGTAACTGTTGTCGGCATGTTTCCAAGAACGATACAAAAATATTTCACGCACAAAATAATATCCAAAAACCATTTTCCATGCCAAAAGGCTTGCTGGTCTAGTGGTATGATTCTCGCTTTGGGTGCGAGAGGTCACGGGTTCGATTCCCGTGCCAGCGCCCTATCATCTTGCATAGTAGATAAAAATAAGTGGCGGCCGAATTCATGTATCTGTTATTAAGAATTATATCAACGAGACAGAAACTTTTTTGTTATGAACACAGAAGAATTACCATAACATTTATTCCTTTTTAAGTTGATTTAAAAATTCCCTTAAAAATTCCTGATTTTGTTGGGCAATTAATTTGGTTGTTTTCGGCTTTCCAAATAACTCTAGGATAGGAATGTTAAAAAATAGTATTTATGACGAACAAATTTTGAACAAATTTTCTCATGTAATTCGCACCAGATGAGCAAGTTTAGTTTCCATTTTATTTTCTAACATTTTTTTATCAGAGAAAACGATTCGAACGATTGATTGTGTTAAATCCTTTTGTTCGCAAATTTTTATATCTAAAGTAACTGTTGTCGGCATCTTTCCAAGAACGATACAAAAATATTTCTCGGCAATATAATATCCATAAACCTCTTGTTTTAACCAACGGGCTTCCTGGTGTAGTGGTATGATTCTCACTTTGGGTGCGAGAAGTCACGGGTTCGATTCCCTTGCAAGCCGTACCAAATTGTATAGTAGACAAATGCCGGCCGTCTATTTTACCGGCTTTACCATTACCATAGTTGATTTAAAAATTCATTCATAATTTAATGTGTTTGTCGTAAGAGTTGAGCAAGTTTATTTTTCATTTTAGTTTCTTCCAAAATTTCTCATCTGAATAAACTTTTGATCCATTTGACAAAATAAATTCCATAGAACTTTTCTTCACCACCGGCTTGATGGTATCGTGGTATAATACTCGCTTAGGGTGCGAGAGGTCACGGGTTCGCTTCCCGTGCAAAGCCTAT
Organism: Corallium rubrum; assembly: GCA_964035015.1. NCBI lineage: Eukaryota > Metazoa > Cnidaria > Anthozoa > Scleralcyonacea > Coralliidae > Corallium > Corallium rubrum. The sequence goes on from OZ035997.1 coordinate 92,317,155, forward strand.
CAACTTCTAGGAGATTAACGGCGGCAGAAATCATCTTTTTTTTATATTAGAAAATTACGTCAAGAAACAAAAAAAATTTTGGCGCTAACACGTAAGCATTGCATTGGGATTTTTTCCTGTTTGTATTGATCTAAAAAAACTTTCATGATTTAAATAGTAGTCCTATTCCACGAAGTAATACATTAATATGCGAAACATAAAAATTCTTAGAATGCGTCCCTGGATGGATTCGAACCATCAACCTTTCAGTTAACAGCCGAACGCGCTAACCCATTGCGCCACAGATACACCTGGTTTTATTTGGCAATTGTTTCGGTTGTTTTCGGCTTTCCAAATAACTCTAGGAAAGGAATGTCAAAAAATAGTATTTGTGACGAACAAATTTTCAACAAATTTTCTAATGTTTCTAGCCCCAGATGAGCAAGTTTATTTTCCATTTTAGATTCTAACATTTTTATCAGATAGAACAATTCGAACTATTGATTGTCTTAATTTATTTTGTTCACAGATTTTTATATCTAAAGTAACTGTTGTCGGCTTGCTTCCAAGAACGATACAAAAATATTTCACGAAAGAAATAATATCCAAAAACCCTTTTCCATGCCAAGGGGCTCGCTGGTCCAGTGGTATGATTCTCGCTTTGGGTGCGAGAGGTCACGGGGTCGATTCCCCTGCCAGCCTTATCAACTTGCATAATACATAAAAATAAGTGGCGGCCGAATTCATGTATCTGTTATTAAGAATTATGTCAAAGTGACAGAAACTTTTTTGTTATGAACACGGAAGAATTCTCATAAAATTTATTCCTTTTTAAGTTGATTTAAAATTCCCTTAAAAATTCCTGATTTTGTTTGGCAATTATTTTGGTTGTTTTCGGCTTTCCAAATAACTCTAGGAAAGGAATGTTAAAAAATAGTATTTATGACGAACAAATTTTGAACAAATTTTCTCATGTAATTCGCACAAGATGAGCAAGTTTATTTTCCATTTTATTTTCTAACATTTTTTTATCAGAGAGAACGATTCGAACGATTGATTGTGTTAAATTCTTTTGTTCTCAAATTTTTATATCTAAAGTAACTGTTGTCGGCATCTTTCCAAGAACGATACAAAAATATTTCTCGGCAATATAATATCCATAAACCTCTCGTTTTATCCAACGTACCTGCTTGTCTAATGGTATGATTCTCGCTTTGGGTGCGAGAAGTTAGGGGTCGATTCCTTGCAAGCCCTGTCAACTTGTATAATAGACAAATGGCGGCCGAGTTCATCTATTTTACATGCATTATATTAAAATTCCTGTTTCAGTTGATTTAAAAATTCCTTAAATATATTTGTCGTGCCAGTTGAGCAAGTTTATTTTTCATTTTAATTTCTTCCAATATTTCTTAACTGAATAAACTTTTGATAAATTTGACAAAATAAATTCCATAAAACTTTTCTTCACCACCGGTTTGCTGGTCTAGTGGTATGTTTCTCGCTTAGGGTGCGAGAGGTCACGGGTTTGATTCCCGTGCAAGCCCTATGAACTTCTAGGAGATTAACGGCGGCAGAAATCATCTTTTTTTTATATTAGAAAATTACATGAAAGAAACAAAAAATATTTTGGCGCTGACACGGAAACATTGCATTGGGATTTTTCCTGTTTGTGTTGATTTAAAAAAACTTTCATAATTTAAAAAGTTTTATTCCACGAAGTAATTACATTAATATTCGAAACATAAAAATTCGTAAAATGCGTCCCTGGATGGATTCGAACCATCAACCTTACGGTTAACAGCCGAATGCGGTAACCCATTGCGCCACAGAGACACAACTGATTTTATTGGGCAATTATTGTTTCGGTTGTTTTCGGCATTCCAAATAACTCTAGGAAAGGAATGTTAAAAAATAGTATTTGTGACGAACAAATTTTTCTATATTTTTTTTAATGTTTCTCGCAACAGATGAGCACGTTTATTTTCCATTTTAGATTCTAACATTTTTTTATCAGAGAGAACAATTCGAACTGGCATAAATGCGCGGGAAATTGCATGTTACATGTGTCCACATTTTTTTCGCAGGCGTCAGCGTTTTTGAGGGCCTGGTAACGAATTTAAATTTGAGAAAATGCGCTGTCTTTCAAGTGCCTTAATGAGCTTGGGTTCCTATTCTAATTCAATATTTGGGGGGTTAGTAGGGGACGTCAAGAGGATCACAATGGTACCAAGATTGCCATGGTGATCTCTGTTCTCGCGCGATCGTGACCTGATCTTTGTGATCATTTTTACCACTAGAAATACATAAATGCAATAACCCCTCGCCCGCTTATACAGCAACCCCCTTGCGCTCTTTTCTTATTGGAGGCCTGGAAATAGCTACTCCTGTCGGAATGAAAATATAGTTTTAATTCTGGTAGAATATTTGAAATAAAAAACAAAAACTCTATTTTTTTAAAGAAAAATGCTACAGAAAAACAAAGAAAAATTTAAGGATGATATTTCGTAAAATATATTGAATGAAAAAAATTACATGTCGCCTCCCAGGTTTCGAACTCGATCTCGTTCGCGTGCAAGCCGACGACGTTAACCACCACACTACTGAAGCAGGCGTCAAAATTTTATCAAAACATTAGGGTTATATGGTACAGTTCTTTCTTTCCATGTTTACAAAGACCATTGCTTGGTATCTAAAAATATTTGCATTTTGAAAACTACTCAAACTGCCTGGCTGGTATTCATTTATGATATTTTAAATTTATTTAAACAAATATAACAAAAACAGTTTTTCATTTCGAAATCTGAATTGCTGAAAATTTTTTCACATACATGTTAATGGGCCTTAATAAATATTTCAACAGCATTTGTACGTTTTAAAAAAATTCCTTTTCCATTTTTTATGCTAAATTATAAACAACCGCTAAGTCATATTAAGTAGTTTTACAAAAAGAAAACTATTTAAAAGAAGATAAGACGGCAGCCACAGGTAAAAAACACAACGGGCATCGGCAAGAAAAAAACATGCAATTATGGATATGATACGTTTACAACGGACTTCAAGGACACACAAAATGTCATAATATAAACAAAATTAACAGTCATAGACGTAAACAGGGAAACTCGAACAGTTTTGCTACTAAGTGTTCGTGATTACTGAGAGCGACTGCTCTATATTTTTACCGTAGCTGAAACTTTTCGGCCTTTATCATCGTTGGTTTTCTATATCTTTTTCCCTCTTTCGAGGTTCGGTTTGACAGGTTTCCTTTAGTCAAGACGTTGATTTGTTTCTGTTCTTTTGAAATGAATGTACGTATCCTCAAAACTCCTTTCTCAAGTCTTTTTGTCAAGAATATATTACTTCAAATCTTTTTTGTCAAGAACTATATCGTTTCCAGTGCCCTACAATCTTCACCGCGCGTGGTCCGTCCACACTATACACTTGTTGACTGGCGCCGAGGGAAACATCGAGTTTTACGGACCCGAAGGCTTCAATGTCACCCGAGGGCTTTAGCCGAGGGTGACATTGAAGCCTGAGGGACCGTAAAACTCGATGTTTCTCGAGGCAAAAGTCAACAAGCGTTTTGTCATATACCAAAGACTTTTAAAATACAAAACACAAAACGGCCTTGAAACTTGCAAACGGCGAAAAGACTTACCAAAACACTTTGACTTTGTCTTCGTAATTTCAATTCAAGTCATTCAACTAAACAAATACACCAGACTCAACACTAAGAACAGCTTTAAATTTCTCCAAGTGTTTTTCAGACCTTTGAAGATATGTATAGAAATTCTTTCTTTCAGAAAATGAACTATTTCGTACCAAACAAGCTCGAAACAAGCTCTTGTTTTCAAAATGCCCGAAGAGTCCAAAGTTCTTGATCTGATGCAATAATCGTGTATTCACGTGAACAACGCATGATTAAAGCGACGTCAGAGGGAAACATTGCACTGTTTCCCTCTTCATTGTTGACGTCAGAGGGAAACAGTGCAATGTTTCCCTCGGCAGAAAGAAACATTGAGTTTGTTGAACAACACGTGACCATGATTTGACCAATAGGATTTCATCTTTGGCAAACGAAAGTCTTTGGTATATAACAATCTACACTTGTTGACTGGCGCCAAGGGAAACATCGAGTTTTACGGACCCGAAGGCTTCAATGTCACCCGAGGGCTTTAGCCCGAGGGTGACATTGAAGCCTGAGGTGGCCGTAAAACTCGATGTTTCCCGAGGCAAAAGTCAACAAGCGTTTTGTTATATACCAAAGACTTTTAAAATACAAAATACCAAGTTGACTCGAAACTTGCAAAAGGCAAAAAGACTTACCAAAACACTTTGACTTTGTCTTCGTAAATAATTTCAATTCAACTAAACAAATACACCGGACTCAACAAGTACAAAGAACGGCTTTAAATTTATCCAGGTTTTCTTCAGACCTTCTTTGAAGGTGTGTATAGATATTCTTTCCTTGGAAACTGGATTATTTCATAGCAAACAAGCTCGAAACAGCTCTTGTTTTCAAAATGTTCCGAAAAGTCCAAAGTTCTTGATCTGATGCAATAATCATTGTGTATTCACGTGAACAACGCATGATTAAGCTGACGTCAGAGGGAAACATTGCACTGTTTCCTTCTTCATTGTTGACGTCAGAGGGAAACAGTGCAATGTTTCCCTCGGCAGAAAGAAACATTGAGTTTGTTGAACAACACGTGACCATGATTTGACCAATAGGATTTCATCTTTGGCAAACGAAAGTCTTTGGTATATAACAAATATATATATATATATACAAATATTCAGATCGCTCAAACTGATTCGCATTTGAACACGCGTGTAAAGTGGACTCCACGCATGTCGAGATTAGCACCCTCAACGGGCTCCGGGCCTTCGGCCCTACGCCCGGCTCGGGGAAAATGGCGTTTCGGCTCCGACACCAGAAAATGTTCACTTTTTCCCTTGTACAGAATTTTTGTTTGTGACAGATCGGATATTTATTTTTCTGCTATCGGAAAGCCAAATTGTTAACTTAGAATCGCATGTTTTTTGTTTATCGAATTTGCTCGTTGTAAATTTGGAGTGATGCGTGCGTTTGAGATGTCGAACCATTTGTAGAATGCTACTTTTCAAGGACTTTATCTTGTTGGTGCAATATATGAAGGGAATTCGGGCAAACGCCTGGAATGGCATATTGAAAATAAATTTCAAAAGACCAGAAGAAATACAGAAATCCAACTTGTGTTTTGGTGACTGGAACGAGAAATGATAAAGTAAGAATGGTGATATATTTGTAGAGTAGTCTGAGTATAGGCAGTGAAACATTTGAACTGCGGTTTGCATGTATATAGACTTGATGGATTTAATTGTTTTGAGAAGTAGGAAGAGTAAATGACAGAGTATAGTTATTGCTTATTTGTTCTAATATTTTTCATATAGCATTGTGTTTATGTATATATTATTTCACTACATGTACATGCAGTTTTAAAAATCCAATTAATGAGAGCTGTGTTTACATATCATGTTACTTTCTAAAAATTTAGATTTCAGTTCACTTACTTTTGATTTGCTATCTCAGTCTAGTGTTGTAGAGCTATATATTAAGCACTATCAACTCCTACAATACAGTACTTCTTTTTATAGTTTATACTGATGTACATAAAGCTGTGTTTTAATATTTTCCTGCAAAGATGCACAGCTCTTATATTATTGCCTTAAACAATTTGCCTATATTCAGTGTACAACATAGCTGTGTTTGCTTTTTTATTATTAACCGATGGTGTAAATAACAGCTAATAGCTTTATTGTGACACCCTTATTGAAACATGACTCTTCTGACACGCTGTATTACTTTCTGAAGATGTAACCTGTAGCTCCATATACTTACAGTACATGTACTGTATCTCTATTTATTTTTATTTACCTAAAAATATGCACAGCTGGTTTCATGCACATGTACCTCAGTGCAGGGATTATTTTTAATCATAATTTACCTGTGTTTATAGTGCTATAGGGAAATATATCTGTTACTAAGTAACGACGGTGAATGACAGCCCATCTCTTTTCTCTCTTGCAGAGGAGGCAGAGCTGGATTCTGGTATTTTAAAAGCCACATCAGAGCACTGTCTACAATTATTCATGATATTGCTTTCTGAAAACTGTCGGATCAAATAAATGTTATGAAAGCTTAATCTTGAATTTAAATACACTAAATCAGAGTTTCATTTACATATCACTTACTGTATACTGTATGTAACTACAGTTGTTTTATAGTAATTGGACAATAATAAATTCATTATCTTTCTTTTGTATCATTTGTTTGAATTTGTGTAGTGAATGTGTAAATACTCAATTATTTCCTGTGTTTACACATTGAAATTAAAGAAAATTTAAAGATGAATTTCATCAATTTTCACGGCAATTGTCATTTCAATTGTTTACTCTACCACAGGGATGACTATATTAATAGGTTGCTGTTTATTTAATAAGAAATAGAAAATGCCATTTAAATGGGTGATCATGTTCACATAGTTACACAGCCTAAAGCAAACATAAAGATGGAGTTCATTGGGAGAATTTGGTTTATGTGAAGCCAAGGTTTTTGCCTCAGGGCTTTCAGGTTATGCTGTATAAAACATTCATTTTCTATTTTTTGAGAACCCTGACACTTTATATCCATACAACTTTTTCACTGGTCAAATACGAGTCACCTTGTGTCCCATTGTTGATGTTGTGAAAACAAAGAGATTGCCACAATGCTGAAACTCATAGTATTTAATACCCTCTTGGCACACGTCTTTAGTTGTGGATTATTTCGGCTTGAAAAAAGCTTGCTATTTATAGCGACATATTCCTTTATAATCAAATAAAACATGGTACTAAAACTACCCAAGTATTACCAAATCATTTTATACACAATTGCACAACAGAGCAAATCCTTGTTTCACGCAGTTACTGTACAACGAAACAATAATTTGAAATTCAAAATGCAATGTCGCGGCCATTTTGTTTATTTTGGGGGGAATACCCCAGTATGGAATGTAGAGGCTGTGCACCGGACATGTCCGGTGCACAGCAACAGGAAATGGTGCACAAACTGGTGCACAAAAATGCAAAATAGCAATTATTGGTGCACACGAAAAGTGGTTATAAACAGCGGTGCACAAGCTAAGTTATAAATGGTAAAGCCATTGAGACAATGCCACTGACTGATATGATAACTGTTATAGTGTAAAAAAGCTGTGTTGTTTCTGCTCCTAATAATGGACTTCATTAATTGTTTTGAGCTGAATTGTTAATTTTAATTTAGTTATTTTGACATAACCAACTTAAACAAAGAAATAAAGACCAAACAAACATGGGAATTAATAGACCAGACTGACCTTCAGAATTCTGTAAATTCTTCCCCCAAAATGCAGGAAATAGCATTTCAGAGAGTCTAGATTTCAAAAATTTTCGGGGGAGCATGCCCCCAAACCCCCCTACACGGGCTACACCCTACATAGTTATCATGCCTGCAGCGCTAAAATTGGCAGCCCCGTCCTTTCCATGCTGGTGCCACCACTAACAGTCAAATGCCTGTTGGTGCACATGGACAAATCTATATCCTAGTATTGGTGCACAAATATACAGGATAAGCGGATGTCCGGTGCACAAAAGATGGACATTCCATACAGGGGAATACCGCTGAACGCAATGAGTGCATATTGGTGATTTCGCTATCATTTTTGCCAAGCGTCGATTGTGTTAAATTCTTTTGTTACCAAATTTTTATATCTAAAGTAACTGTTGTCGGCATGTTTCCAAGAACGACACAAAACTATTTCTCTGCAAAATAATATCCATAAATCTCTCGTTTTGCCCAACGTGCCTACTGGTCTAATGGTATGATTCTCGCTTTGGGTGCGAGAAGTCAGGGGTTCGATTCCAGTGCAAGCCCTGTCAACTTGTATAATAGACAAATGGCAGCCGAGTTCATCTGTTTTACTTGCATTACATTAAAAGTCCTGTTTTAGTTGATTTAAAAATTCCTTCATAATTTAAATATATTTGTCGCGCCAGTTGAGCAAGTTTATTTTTCATTTTAGTTTCTTCCGATATTTTTTATCTGAATAAACATTTGATCGATTGGACAAAATAAAATCTATAGAACTTTTCTTCACCACGGGCTTGCTGGTCTAGTGGTATGATTCTCGCTTTGGGTGCGAGAAGTCACGGGTTCGATTCCCGTGCTAGCCCTATCATTTTGCATAATAGATGAATATAAGTGGCGCCCGAATTCATCTATGTTACATTAAGAATTACATCAAAGAGACAAAAATTTTTTGGTGTGTACACGGAAGCATTACGATAAAATTTATACCTGTTTAAGTTGATTGAAAAATTCCTTTAAAAATTCCTGATTTTGTTTGACAATTATTTTGGTTGTTTTCCGCTTTCCAAATAACTCTAGGAAAGGAATGTCAAAAAATAGTATTTGTGACAAACAAATTTGGAACAAATTTTCTCATGTTATTCGCACCAGATGAGCAAGTTTATTTTCCATTTTATTTTCTAACATTTTTTTATCAGAGAGAACAATTCGAACGATTGATTGTGTTAAATTCGCTTGTTCACAAATTTTTATATCTAAAGTAGGTGTTGTTTGCATGTTTCCAAGAACTACACAAAAATATTTCTCCTCGAAATAATATCCATAACCCTTTTGTTTTAACCAACGGGCTTCCTGGTCTAGTGGTATGATTCTCACTTTGGGTGCGAGAAGTCACGGGTTCGATTCCCTTGCAAGCCCTATCAACTTGTATAATAGACAAATGCCGGCCGATTCGTCTATTTTACCGGCTTTACTATTACCATAGTTGATTTAAAAATTCCTTCATAATCAAAATGTGTTTGTCGTAAGAGTTGAGCAAGTTTATTTTTTATTTTAGTTTCTTCCAATATTTCTTATCTGAATAAACTTTTGATCGATTTGACAAAATAAATTCCATAGAACTTTTCTTCACCACCGGGTTGCTGGTCTACTGGTATAATTCTCGCTTAGAGTGCGAGAGGTCAAGGGTTCGATTCCCGTGCAAGCCCTATTAACTTCTAGGAGATTAACGGCAGCAGAAATCTTTTTTTTACATATTCGAAAATTATATCAAAGAAACAAAAAAATTTTTGGCGCTGACACGGAAGCATTGCATTGGGATTTTTCCTGTTTGTGTTGATTTAAAAAAACTTTCATGATTTAAATAGCAGTTTTATTCCAACGAATTTAATATTCAAACATAAAATTTCTTAGTACGCGCCCCTGGATGGATTCGAACCATCAACCTTTCGGTTAACAGCCGAATGCGCTAACCCATTGCGCCACAGAGACACAACTGATTTTATTTGGCAATTGTTTCGGTTGTTTTCGGCTTTCCAAATTACTCTAGGAAAGGAATATTAAAAAATAGTATTTGTGACGAACAAATTTTCAACAAATTTTCTAATGTTTCTCGCAACAGATGAGCACGTTTATTTTCCATTTTAGATTCTAACATTTTTTTATCAGAGAGAACAATTCGAACTATTGATTGTGTTAAATTCTCTTGTTCACAAATTTTTATATCTAAAGTAACTGTTGTCGGCATGTTTCCAAGAACGATACAAAAATATTTCTCGGCAAAATAATATCCATAAACCTCTCGTTTTAACCAACGGGCTTCCTGGTCTAGTGGTATGATTCTCACTTAGGGTGCGAGAAGTTACTTTTTCCATTACCTTGCTAGCCCTATCAACTTGTATAATAGACAAATACCGACCGAATTCATCTATTTTACCGGCATTACCATTACCATAGTTGATTTAAAAATTCCTTCCTATTTTAAATGTGTTTGTCGTAAGAGTTGAGCAAGTTTATTTTTCATTTTAGTTTTTTCCGATATTTCTTATCTGAATAAACTTTTGATCGATTTGACAAAATAAATTCCATAAAACTTTTCTTCACCACCGGCTTGCTGGTCTAGTGGTATGATTCTCGCTTAGGTGAGAGAGGTCACGGGTTCGATTCCCGTGCAAGCCCTATCAACTTCTAGGAGATTAACGGCGGCAGAAATCTGTTTTTTTATATTAGAAAATTAATCAAAGAAACAAAAAAAATTTTGGCGCTGACACGTAAGCATTGCATTGGGATTTTTTCCTGTTTGTGCTGCTTTAAAAAAGCTTTCATAATTTAAATAGCAGTTTTATTCCACGATGTAATCCCCGAGCCGGCGACGGGCCGAAGGCCCGGAGCCCGGTGAGGGTGCTAATCTCGACACGCGTGGAGTCCATTTTACACGCGTGTAGTACACGCGAAATTACACGCAAGTGGGAAAGAAATTCTGCGAGATGTTTTATATATATATATATATATATATATATATATATATATATATATGTTATCAAATCCACAACTTGCGCAGTTCGAATAGCAGGGTACTGGTAACTAATCCGTTAAATTATTCAAATTATTTAAATTTACGTCAGCAAATTATAATTTATAAGTTCGGTTGGATTACAAAATAGTTTTTCAACGATAATGCGAAAGAAATCTTTGCCAGAAAAAATGATTTCAGCTAAAATGTACATTAATATTACTACGAAAAAAGACCAAGGAAAGAAGGCTAACAAGAGATGTGGCAGCGAGAAAAAGACAACAATAAATACGACTTAAAACCACTGGAAAAATCCTAAAAACTAATACGGATAAAGACAGAAAACGATGCCGACCAAAATGTAACTGAAAGAAGAAGGATGCGTCCTGAAACTGTTCAAAGCCTGTAAAGAATTTTGCTCTAGTGTATTCTACATAACTCGAGAGGGAACGATCAAGAAATTTTGAAACAAACGGCTTTTTAGATCATGAAGAGAACTGAATGATGCCTTGTCATATTTATGTGTCAACAACGAAAAAAGTAAGAAACCACGAACGAGAAAAACAATCCGAAAAGAGTAGACTGAATTGGCAGCGTTTGTGGTCACAAAAGCAGAAGAAAGTTTAACGGTAGGAGATTCGTATTTAATTGTTTAGCTGAGTTAAAACAGAAGAAATCTTGAAAATGAAAATTAATATAAATAATATATTGTCTAGAATTCAGTTTCAACGCTAGGACGTTGACATTGTGTGATTTGTGTCTTTTCTTGGCCACTGTTTATATATATTTTTGAATGAAGATTTGTCATTTGGTTCATCTCCTTTTTGTTTTTTTTAATATTGACATTGCATGTCCTTTCAGTGTGTCAATACCATAGAAATAATACACGAATACAGATGAACCTTGCTAGCTAATTTTCTGGCTGTTTTCTGATCTGTGTTCATTAATACAACAAAAACAGAAATTAGGGGAGGAATGCGGGGGGGGGGGGGGGAAGGGGGTTAAAAAATGCATATAAAGCGGGCGGGGGGTTGTTGCGTTCATGTATTTCTAGTACATTTATATTCGAAACATAAAAATTCGTAGAATACGTCCCTGGATGGATTCGAAACATCAACCTTTCGGTTAATAGCCGAACGCGCTAACCCATTGCGCCACAGAGACACAACTGTTTTTATTTGGCAATTATTGTTTCGGTTGTTTTCGGCTTTCCAAATAACTCTAGGAAAGGAATGTTAAAAAATAGTATTTGTGACGAAAAAATTTTCAAAAGATTTCCACTGTTGAAAAATTCGGAAGGAAGTGGTTATAGTAGTTGACCAATCCGACAAAAGATCGAACTTGTGTGACATTCTGTGGTCGAGGTGCTTGGATAACTGCGTTGATTTTCTCCTGAGTTTTGTGTAAACCATTCTTGCCGATCTCATGAGCACAAAACTTGATCTTGTCTTGGAAGAATGCACACTTTCTTGTGTGTGCTCTCAAGCCATATTCCTGAAGCCTCTTTAATACCATTTCTAGATTCCTCAGGTGTTCTTCATCTGTTTTACCAGTGATAACCATGTCGTCTCGGATGCACTTGGTACCAGGGATGCCATCTAGAACTTGCTCAATTGTTCTTTGCCAGATTGCAGGGGCAGATGCAACACCAAAGAGCAGGCGGTTATATTGAAATAGACCTTGTGATGTGTTGATAGTCAAAAGCTTCTTAGATTCTTCTTCAACTTCCATTTGAAGGTATGCTTGGCGAAGATCTATTTTACTGAAATGTTGGCCACCAGACAATGTAGCAAAGATATCCTCTATTCTCGGAAGGGGATACTGATCAACTTGTAGAACAGGATTAATACTGACTTTAAAATCACCACAAATACGTACAGTTCCATCTTTCTTGGGGACTGGAACAATAGGTGTGGCCCACTCGCTCCAATGTGTTTTGGAAATAATCCCTCCTTGCTCTAACCTTTTTAACTCAGCATCCACTTTCGGGCGCAAGGCATATGGGACTTGACGAGCTTTATGAAACTTGGGGTTGCTACTATCCTTTAGTATTAACTTGGCTTTTGTACCTTTGAGTGTTCCAATCTCTTCATTGAAAACATCTTTGTACTTCCCCAGTAGCTCTTCCAATGTAGGCGTGATAGTGTTTCCCTTGTCTTTGGAGACAGAGATGTTCTTAATACTCTGCCAGTCAAGACGGATCTTTGCAAGCCAGTCTCTTCCCAGGAGTGGGGGACCCTCAGACTTAACAACATAGATATCCAGTACATGTGCTTGATCATTATGCTTTACAGTAACTGTCATTTTACCATTTGGTTTGATTTTCTCTCCTGTGTAGGTTTTCAGCAGGGTTGTTGTCTTTTTCAGTTTTACATTAGGATACAGCTTCTGGTACTGGTTTAATGGAAGAATAGATACAGCCGATCCAGTATCTAACTCCATCTTCAGTGGTTTCCCCTCAACTCCCAGTGTGATCCAAATCACACTACTTTTGGAATTCTTTATAGAATGAACTTCAATGCTCCCAAGCACGTCCTCAAATTCCTCACTATCAGAGTCACAATTACTCTGAAATGCATGTAATCCACGTTGCTTTGATTTCTTTGGGTTTTCCTGTCTCGGTGGTTTGGGGGTTTTAGGTTTTGAACGACAGACTCTTTGGATGTGCCCTTGCTTTCCACATCCTCGGCAAGATACAGATTTAAAACGACAGGTATCTGCACTATGATTAGAATTCCCACATCGATAGCATGTGGTGAATAAACCATGTAAAGAAGGTGAGGCGGGCAATCTACTCTGAAACTCTTCAGCATCTTTTGCTGCTGTCTCCATACCAACAGCAATATTCACTGCTTTTGTTAGGGTAAGTTCAGGAGTAGAAAGAAGGCGCTTCTGGATATTCTCACTCCTAATATCACAAACAAGTTGATCTCTCAGGGCATCATTCAGATAATCTCCAAAGTTACAATGTTCAGTATGTTTTCTTAATTCGGCAACATATGTCATAATATTCTCACCTTCATTCTGTTGACGCTTATAAAACCGGAATCGTTCCGCAGTAACCAGGGGTTTTGGAGACAGATGATCCTTCAGAATTTTTACTATTTCGTCGTAGTCTTTCTCTGAAGGTTTAGCTGGCGCAGTAAGGCTTCGAAGTAAACCATAGGCTTTGCTTCCGATCAGACTTAGAAGAGAAGGTACTTTCTTGTCGTCGCCAATGTCGTTCGCTATAAAGTATTGCTCGACCCTTTCAATATAAGTTGACCAATCTTCTTTAGAATCTTCAAATGCATCGATTTTTCCAATGAAACCGGCCATCACAAGGTTAAATTAAAATGACATACCATGAGATGACTCTTGAAGATCTCAACTCGTAATTTGTAAATATCCTCCAGTCCTTGCTGGTTTCTTTCGTGTGTCTCTTATTCTCCAGGAAACAGTGGAGTATGGCCCGAGTATCTTTGTTATAGTTTGTTTGATTTCAATATCCCATCCTCGTCGCCAGTAAGTGTTATGTACCAGATAAACTATTGCAAATACCTTTATTCGAACTCACAAGTATAATTCACATTACAAAAGAGCATGGTCACGACAACAACCGCAAGTACGCATGACTGACCTTGACAGGCCAATATGCTACTCTAATGGATACACCACTGGCTCGATTCCCGTGCAAGCCCTATTAACTTCTAGGAGATTAACGGCAGCAGAAATCTTTTTTTTTATATTAGAAAATTACATCAAAGAAACAAAAAAATTTTTGGCGCTGACACGAAAGCATTGCATTGGGAATTTCTCCTGTTTGTGTTGATTTAAAAAAAACTTTCATAATTTAAATAGCAGTTTTATTCCACGAAGTAATACATTTATATTCGAAACATAAAAATCCTTAGAATGCGTCCCTGGTTGGATTCGAACCATCAACCTTTCGCTTAACAGCCGAACGCGCTAACCCATTGCGCCACAGAGACACAACTGATTTTATTTGGCAATTGTTTCGGTTGTTTCCGGCTTTCCAAATTACTCTAGGAAAGGAATGTTAAAAAATAGTATTTGTGACGAACAAATTTTCAACAAATTTTCTAATGTTTCTCGCAACCGATGAGCACGTTTATTTTCCATTTTAGATTCTAACATTTTTTTATCAGAGAGAACAAGTCGAACTATTGGTTGTGTTAAATTCTTTGGTAAAAATTTTTATATCTAAAGTAACTGTTGTCGGCATGTTTCCAAGAACGATACAAAAATATTTCACGCACAAAATAATATCCAAAAACCATTTTCCATGCCAAAAGGCTTGCTGGTCTAGTGGTATGATTCTCGCTTTGGGTGCGAGAGGTCACGGGTTCGATTCCCGTGCCAGCGCCCTATCATCTTGCATAGTAGATAAAAATAAGTGGCGGCCGAATTCATGTATCTGTTATTAAGAATTATATCAACGAGACAGAAACTTTTTTGTTATGAACACAGAAGAATTACCATAACATTTATTCCTTTTTAAGTTGATTTAAAAATTCCCTTAAAAATTCCTGATTTTGTTGGGCAATTAATTTGGTTGTTTTCGGCTTTCCAAATAACTCTAGGATAGGAATGTTAAAAAATAGTATTTATGACGAACAAATTTTGAACAAATTTTCTCATGTAATTCGCACCAGATGAGCAAGTTTAGTTTCCATTTTATTTTCTAACATTTTTTTATCAGAGAAAACGATTCGAACGATTGATTGTGTTAAATCCTTTTGTTCGCAAATTTTTATATCTAAAGTAACTGTTGTCGGCATCTTTCCAAGAACGATACAAAAATATTTCTCGGCAATATAATATCCATAAACCTCTTGTTTTAACCAACGGGCTTCCTGGTGTAGTGGTATGATTCTCACTTTGGGTGCGAGAAGTCACGGGTTCGATTCCCTTGCAAGCCGTACCAAATTGTATAGTAGACAAATGCCGGCCGTCTATTTTACCGGCTTTACCATTACCATAGTTGATTTAAAAATTCATTCATAATTTAATGTGTTTGTCGTAAGAGTTGAGCAAGTTTATTTTTCATTTTAGTTTCTTCCAAAATTTCTCATCTGAATAAACTTTTGATCCATTTGACAAAATAAATTCCATAGAACTTTTCTTCACCACCGGCTTGATGGTATCGTGGTATAATACTCGCTTAGGGTGCGAGAGGTCACGGGTTCGCTTCCCGTGCAAAGCCTATCAACTTCTAGGAGATTAACGGCGGCAGAAATCATCTTTTTTATATTAGAAAATTACGTCAAGAAACAAAAAAAATTTTGGCGCTAACACGTAAGCATTGCATTGGGATTTTTTCCTGTTTGTATTGATCTAAAAAAACTTTCATGATTTAAATAGTAGTCCTATTCCACGAAGTAATACATTAATATGCGAAACATAAAAATTCTTAGAATGCGTCCCTGGATGGATTCGAACCATCAACCTTTCAGTTAACAGCCGAACGCGCTAACCCATTGCGCCACAGATACACCTGGTTTTATTTGGCAATTGTTTCGGTTGTTTTCGGCTTTCCAAATAACTCTAGGAAAGGAATGTCAAAAAATAGTATTTGTGACGAACAAATTTTCAACAAATTTTCTAATGTTTCTAGCCCCAGATGAGCAAGTTTATTTTCCATTTTAGATTCTAACATTTTTATCAGATAGAACAATTCGAACTATTGATTGTCTTAATTTATTTTGTTCACAGATTTTTATATCTAAAGTAACTGTTGTCGGCTTGCTTCCAAGAACGATACAAAAATATTTCACGAAAGAAATAATATCCAAAAACCCTTTTCCATGCCAAGGGGCTCGCTGGTCCAGTGGTATGATTCTCGCTTTGGGTGCGAGAGGTCACGGGGTCGATTCCCCTGCCAGCCTTATCAACTTGCATAATACATAAAAATAAGTGGCGGCCGAATTCATGTATCTGTTATTAAGAATTATGTCAAAGTGACAGAAACTTTTTTGTTATGAACACGGAAGAATTCTCATAAAATTTATTCCTTTTTAAGTTGATTTAAAAATTCCCTTAAAAATTCCTGATTTTGTTTGGCAATTATTTTGGTTGTTTTCGGCTTTCCAAATAACTCTAGGAAAGGAATGTTAAAAAATAGTATTTATGACGAACAAATTTTGAACAAATTTTCTCATGTAATTCGCACAAGATGAGCAAGTTTATTTTCCATTTTATTTTCTAACATTTTTTTATCAGAGAGAACGATTCGAACGATTGATTGTGTTAAATCCTTTTGTTCTCAAATTTTTATATCTAAAGTAACTGTTGTCGGCATCTTTCCAAGAACGATACAAAAATATTTCTCGGCAATATAATATCCATAAACCTCTCGTTTTATCCAACGTACCTGCTTGTCTAATGGTATGATTCTCGCTTTGGGTGCGAGAAGTCAAGGGGTCGATTCCAGTGCAAGCCCTGTCAACTTGTATAATAGACAAATGGCGGCCGAGTTCATCTATTTAACATGCATTATATTAAAATTCCTGTTTCAGTTGATTTAAAAATTCCTGCATAATTTAAATATATTTGTCGTGCCAGTTGAGCAAGTTTATTTTTCGTTTTCGTCTCTTCTTATATTTTATAACTGAATAAACTTTTGATCGATTTCACAAAACAGCATCCATAGAACTTTTCTTCACCACGGGCTTGCTGGTCTAGTGGTATGATTCTCGCTTTGGGTGCGAGAAGAATTATATCAAAGAGACAAAAACTTTTTTGTTGTGAACACGGAAGCATTAGGATAAAATTTATTCCTGTTTAAGTTGAATGAAAAATTCCTTTAAAAATTCCTGATTTTGTTTGGCAATTATTTTAGTTGTTTTCGGCTTTCCAAATAACACTAGGAAAGGAATGTCAAAAAAGAGTATTTGTGACGAACAAATTTTGAACAAATTTTCTCATGTTATTCGCACCAGATGAGAAAGTTTAGTTTCCATTTTATTTTCTAACATTTTTTATCAGAGAGAACAATTCGAACGATGGATTGTGTTAAATTCTTTTGTTCACAAATTTTTATATCTAAAGTAGGTGTTGTCGGCATGTTTCCAAGAACGACACAAAAATATTTCTCGGCAAAATAATATCCATAAACCTCTCGTTTTAACCAACGGGTTTCCTGGTCTAGTGGTATGATTCTCACTTTGGGTGCGAGAAGTCACGGGTTCGATTCCCTTGCAAGCCCTACCAACTTGTATAATAGACAAATGCCGGCCCTCTATTTTACCGGCTTTACCATTACCATAGTTGATTTAAAAATTCCATCATAATTTAAATGTGTTTGTCGTAAGAGTTGAGCAAGTTTATTTTTCGTTTTAGTTTCTTCCGATATTTTTATCTGAATAAACTTTTGATCGATTTGACAAAATAAATTCCATAGAAATTTTCTTCACTGCCGGCTTGTGGGTCTAGTGGTATGATTCTCGCTTAGGGTGCGAGAGGTCACGGGTTCGATTCCCGTGCAAGCCCTATTAACTTCTAGGAGATTAACGGCAGCAGAATTCTTTTTTTTTTTATATTTGAAAATTACATCAAAGAAACAAAAAATTTTTTGGCGCTGACACGGAAGCATTGCATTGGGATTTTTCCTGTTTCTGTTGATTTAAAAAAACTTTCATTTTTTAAATAGTTTTATTCCACGAAGTAATTACATTAATATTCGAAACATAAAAATTCTTAGAATGCGTCCCTGGATGGATTCGAACCATCAACCTTTCGGTTAACAGCCGAACGCGCTAACCCATTGCGCCACAGAGACACAGCTGATTTTATTTGGCAATTGTTTCGGTTGTTTTCGGCTTTCCAAATAACTCTAGGAAGGAATGTTAAAAAATAGTATTTATGACGAACAAATTTTCAACAAATTTTCTAATGTTCTCGCAACTGATGACGGCACGTTTATTTTCCATTTTAGATTCTAAAATTTTTTTATCAGAGAGAACAATTCGAACTATTGATTGTGTTAAATTCTTTTGTTCACAAATTTTTATATCTAAAGTAACTGTCGTCGGCATGTTTCCAAGAACGATACAAAAATATTTCACGCACAAAATAATATCCAAAAACCATTTTCCATGCCAAAGGGCTTGCTGGTCTAGTGGTATGATTCTCGCTTTGGGTGCGAGAGGTCACGGGTTTGATTCCCGTGCAAGCCCTGTCAACTTGCATAATAGATAAAAATAAGTGGCGGCGGAATTCATGTATCTGTTATTAAGAATTATATCAAAGAGACAGAAACTTTTTTGTTATGAACACGGAAGAATTCTCATAAAATTTATTCCTTTTTAAGTTGATTTAAAAATTCCCTTAAAAATTCCTGATTTTGTTTGGCAATTATTTTGGTTGTTTTCGGCTTTCCAAATAACTCTAGGAAAGGAATGTTAAAAAATAGTATTTATGACGAACAAATTTTGAACAAATTTTCTCATGTAATTCGCACAAGATGAGCAAGTTTATTTTCCATTTTATTTTCTAACATTTTTTTATCAGAGAGAACGATTCGAACGATTGATTGTGTTAAATCCTTTTGTTCTCAAATTTTTATATCTAAAGTAACTGTTGTCGGCATCTTTCCAAGAACGATACAAAAATATTTCTCGGCAATATAATATCCATAAACCTCTCGTTTTATCCAACGTGCCTGCTGGTCTAATTGTATGATTCTCGCTTTGCGTGCGAGAAGTCAGGGGTTCGATTCCAGTGCAAGCCCTGTCAACTTGTATAATAGACAAATGGTGGCCGAGTTCATCTATTTAAAATTCCTGTTTTAGTTGATTTAAAAATTTCTTCATAATTTAAATATATTTGTCGTGCCAGTTATGCAAGTTTATTTTTCATTTTAGTTGCTTCTGATATTTTTTATCTGAATAAACTTTTGATCGATTTGACAAAATAAAATCCATAGAACTTTTCTTCGCCACGGGTTTGCTGGTCTAGAGAGGTCCCGAGTTCGATTCCCGTGCAAGCCCTATCAACTTGCATAATAGATAAATACAAGTGGCGGCCGAATTCATCTATGTTATATTATTAAGAATTACATCAAAGAGACAAAAACTTTTTTCTTGTGAACATGGAAGCATTACGATATAATTTATTCCTGTTTAAGTTGATCGAAAAATTGCTTTAAAAATTCCCAATTTCGTTTGGCAATTATTTTGGTTGTTTTCGCCTTTCCAAATAACTCTAGGAAATGAATGTTAAAAAATAGTATTTATGACGAACAAATTTTGAACAAATTTTCTCATATTATTCGCACCAGATGAGCAAGTTTATTTTCCTTTTAATTTTCTAACATTTTTTTCTCAGAAAGAACGATTCGAACGATTGTGCTTTATCCTTTTGTTCGCAAATTTTCATATCTAAAGTAGGTGTTGTCTCCATGTTTCCAAGAACGACACAAAATATTTCTCGGCAAAATAATATCCATAAACCTTTTGTTTTAACCAACTGACTTCCTGGTCTAGTGGTATGATTCTCACATTGGGTGCGAGAAGTCACGGGTTCGATTCCCTTGCAAGCTCTATCAACTTGTATAATAGACAAATGCCGACCGTGTTCATCTATTTTACCGGCATTAGCATTACAATAGTTGATTTAAAATTCCTTCATAATTTAAATGTGTTTGTCGTAAGATTTGAGCAAGTTTATTTTTCATTTTAGTTTCTTCCAATATTTCTTATCTGAATAAACTTTTGATCGATTTGACAAAATAAATTCCATAGAACTTTTCTTCACCAACGGCTTGGTGGTCTAGTGGTATGATTCTCGCTTTGGGTGCGAGAGGTCACGGGTTCGATTCCCGTGCAAGCCCTTCCAATTTGCATAACAGATAAAAATAAGTGGCGGCCGAATTCATGTATCTGTTATTAAGAATTATATCAAAGAGACAGAAACTTTTTTGTTGTGAACACGGAAGAATTACCATAAAATTTATTCCTTTTTAAGTTGATTTAAAAATTCCCTTAAAAATTCCTGATTTTGTTTGACAATTATTTTGGTTGTATTCGGCCTTCTAAATAACTCTAGGAAGGAACGTTAAAAAATAGTATTTGTGAGGAACAAATTTTGAACAAATTTTCACATGTAATTCGCACCAGATGAGCAAGTTTATTTTCCATTTTATTTTCTAACATTTTTTTAACAGAAAGAACGATTCGAACGATTGATTGTGTTAAATCCTTTTGTTCGCAAATTTTTACATCTAAAGTAACTGTTGTCGTCATCTTTCCAAGAACGATACAAAAATATTTCTCTTCAATATAATATCCATAAACCTCTCGCTTTATCCAACGTCCCTGCTGGTCTAATGGTATGATTCTCGCTTTGGGTGCGAGAAGTCAGGGGTTCGATTCCAGTGCAAGCCCTGTCAACTTGTAGCTATATTAGACAAATGGCGGCCGAGTTCGTCCATTTTACTTGCATTACATTAAAATTCCTGTTTTAGTTGATTTAAAATTTCCTTCATAACTTAAATATATTTGTCTTGCCAGCTGAGCAAGTTTATTTTTCATTTTAGTCTCTTCCGATACTTTTTATCTGAATAAACTTTTGATGGATTTGACAAAATAAAATCCATAGAACTTTTCTTCACCACGGGCTTGCTGGTCTAGTAGTATGATTGTCGCTTTGGATGCGAGAGGTCGCAGGTTCGATTCCCGTGCAAGCCCTATCATCTTGCATAATAGATAAATATAAGTGGCGGCCGAATTCATCTATGTTATATTGAGAATTACATCAAAGAGACAAAAATTCTTTTGTTGTGAACACGGAAGCATTACGATAAAATTTATTCCTGTTTAAGTTGACTAAAAAATTTCTTTAAAAATTCCTGATTTTGTTGGCAATTATTTTGGTTGTTTTCGGCTTTCCAAATAACTCTAGGAAAGGAATGTCAAAAAATAGTGTTTGTGACGAACAAATTTTGAACAAATTTTCTCATGTTATTCGCACCAGATGAGCAATTTTATTTTCCATTTTATTTTCTAACATTTTTTTATCAGAGAGAACAATTCGAACGATGGATTGTGTTAAATTCTCTTGTTCACAAATTTTTATATCTAAAGTAGGTGTTGTCTGCATGTTAACCAACGGGCTTCCTGGTCTAGCGGTATGATTCTCACTTTGGGTGCGAGAAATCACGGTTTCCATTACCTCTCTAGCCCTATCAACTAGTATAATAGACAAATGCCGACCATATTCGTCTATTTTACCGGCTTTACCATTACGATAGTTGATTTAAAAATTCCTTCATAATTTAAATGTGTTTGTCGTAAGAGTTGAGCAAGTTTATTTTTCATTTTAGTTTCTTCCAATATTTCTTATCTGAATAAACTTTTGATCGATTTGATAAAATAAATTCCATAGAACTTTTCTTCACCACCGGCTTGCTGGTCTAGTGGTATGATTCTCGCTTAGGGTGCGAGAGGTCACGGGTTCGATTCCCGTGCAAGCCCTATTAATTTCTAGGAGATTAACGGCAGCAGAAATTTATTTTTTTTATATTAGAAAATTACATCAAAGAAACAAAAAAACATTTGGCGCTGACACGGAAGCATTGCATTGTGTTTTTTCCTGTTTGTGTTGATTTAAGAAAACTTTCATAATTTAAATAGCACTTTTATTCGAAACATAAAATACTTAGAAGGCGTCCCTGGATGGATTCGAACCATCAACTCTAGGAAAGGAATGTTAAAAAATAGTATTTGTGACGAACAAATTTTCAACAAATTTTCTAATGTTTCTCACAACAGATGAGAACGCTTATTTTCCATTTTAGGTTCTAACATTTTTTTATCAGAGAGAACAATTCGAACTATT
Source organism: Corallium rubrum (assembly GCA_964035015.1). Classification (NCBI taxonomy): domain Eukaryota; kingdom Metazoa; phylum Cnidaria; class Anthozoa; order Scleralcyonacea; family Coralliidae; genus Corallium; species Corallium rubrum. The sequence goes on from OZ035997.1 coordinate 92,339,348, forward strand.
GATTGTGTTAAATTCTTTTGTTCACAAATTTTTATATCTAAAGTAACTGTTGTCGGCATGTTTCCAAGAACGATACAAAAATATTTCTCGCACAAAATAATATCCAAAAACCCTTTTCCAAGCCAAAGGGCTTGCTGGTCTAGTGGTATGATTCTCGCTTTGGGTGCGAGAGTTCACGGGTTCGATTCCCGTGCAAAGCCCTATCAACTTGCATAATAGATAAAAATATGTGGCGGCCGAATTCATGTATGTGTTATTAAGAATTATATCAAAGAGACAGAAACTTTTTTGTTATGAACACGGAAGAATTACCATAAAATGTATTCCTTTTTAAGTTGATTAAAAAATTCCCTTAAAAATTCCTAATTTTGTTTGGCAATTATTTTGGTTGTTTTCGGCTTTCCAAATAACTCTAGGAAATGAATGCTAAAAAATAGTATTTATGACGAACAAATTTTGAACAAATTTTCTCATGTAATTCGCAATAGTTGAGCAAGTTTATTTTCCATTTTATTTTCTAACATTTTTTTATGAGAAAGAACGATTCGAACGATTGATTGTGTTAAATCCTTTTGTTCGCAAATTTTTATATCTAAAGTAACTGTTGTCGGCATGTTTCCAAGTACGATACAAAAATATTTCACGCACAAAATAATATCCAAAAACCCTTTTCCATGCCAAAGGGCTTGCTGGTCTAGTGGTATGATTCTCGCTTTGGGTGCGAGAGGTCACGGGTTCGATTCCCGTGCTAGCCCCATCAACTTGCATTATAGATAAAAATAAGCGGCGGCCGAATTCATGTATCTGAATTATATCAAGAATTATGTCAAAGAGACAGAAACTTTTTTGTTATGAACACGGTAGAATTACCATAAAATTTATTCCTTTTTAAGTTGATTTAAAAATTCCCTTAAAAATTCCTGATTTTGTTTGGCAATTATTTTGTTTGTTTTCGGCTTTCCAAATAACTCTATAGGAAAGGAACGTTAAAAAATAGTATTTATGGCGAACAAATTTTGAACTAATTTTCTCATGTTATTCGCACCAGATGAGCAAGTTTATTTTCCATTTTATTTTCTAACATTTTTTTATCAGAAAGAACGATTCGAACGATTGATTGTGTTAAATCCTTTTGTTCACAAATTTTTATATCTAAAGTAACTGTTGTCCGCATGTTTCCAAGAACGATACAAAAATATTTCTCGGCAAAATAATATCCATAAACCTCTCGTTTTATCCAACGTACCAGCTTGTCTAATGGTATGATTCTCGCTTTGGGTGCGAGAAGTCAGGGGTTCGATTCGAGTGCAAGCCCTGTCAACTTGCATAATAGACAAATGGCGGCCGAGTTCATCTATTTTACTTGCATTATATTAAAATTCCTGTTTTAGTTCATTTAAAAATTCCTTCATGATTTAAATATATTTGTCGTGCCAGTTGAGAAAGTTTATTTTTATTTTAGTTTCTTCCGATATTTTTTAACTGAATAAAATTTTGATTGATTGACAAAATAAAATCCATGGACCTTTTCTTCACCATGGGCTTGCTGGTCTAGTGGTATGATTCTCGCTTTGGGTGCGAGAGGTCACGCGTTCGATTTCCGTGCAAGCCCTATCATCTTGCATAATAGATAAATATAAGTGGCGGCCGAATTCATCTATGTTGTATTATTAAGAATTACATCATAGAGACAAAAACATTTTAGTTGTGAACACTGAAGCATTACGATAAAATTTATCCCTGTTTAAGTTGATTGAAAAATTCCTTAAAAATTCCTGATTTTGTTTGGCAATTATTTTAGTTGTTTTCGGCTTTCCAAATAACACTAGGAAAGGAATGTTAAAAAATAGTAATTATGACGAACAAATTTTGAACAAATTTTCTCATGTAATTTGCACCAGTTGAGCAAGTTTATTTTCCTTTTTTATTTTCTAACATTTTTTTATCAGAAAGAACGATTCGAACGATTGGTTGTGTTAGGTCTTTTGTTCGCAAATTTTTATATCTAAAGTAACTGTTGTCGGGATGTTTCCAAGAACGATTACAAAAATATTTCACGCACAAAATAATATCCAAAAACCCTTTTCCATGCCAAAGGGCTTGCTGGTCTAGTGGTATGATTCTCGCTTTGGGTGCGAGAGGTCACGGGTTCGATTCCCGTGCCAGCCCTATCATCTTGCATAATAGATAAAAATAAGTGGCGGCCGAATTCATGTATCTGTTATTAAGAATTATGTCAAAGAGACAGAAACTTTTTTGTTATGAACACGGTAGAATTACCATAAAATTTATTCCTTTTTAAGTTGATTGAAAAATTCCCTTAAAAATTCCTGATTTTGTTTGGCAATTATTTTGGTTGTTTTCGGCTTCCCAAATAACTCTAGGAAAGTAAAGTAAAAATTTAAACCGTAAACTTCGTTACGAAATGGTATGTTATATTTCACTATTTTCATTGTCTATCGCCAAACCTTCTCTCCGCTTTTTCGATTTAATTCTTAATAAAACACGCTTCTGTAATCACTTTTCTTTTTCAAACCGTTGCCTACACCACAATGTAGTGCCCAATGGTTTTAAATCTTCTTTTAATTTTAATTATTTTAAATCACAACACGTGGCTAGAAGTGTCATGGCGGCTTGTTATAAACACAGTCGTCGTCTTATGCGTATTACCATTCACTCCATGTCCCAACACGTCAACAAAATTGATTCTGATATTTTGAACGTTAAGACAAACCTATCTAGCGTTAGTCCTACCGTCATATATTCAGGCATCACCCAGTTTATTCGCTCGTTGGACTTGAAATTTTACACTTTTCTCAAGGCAAGTAAAACTTCGAAATTCAACACTCTTGTAGGCCCTCGTCCCGTTTCGAATTCTAACCACACTAACTCCACCTGTAATGTCAATTTAGTGGTCACGATTCCTCCTGATTTGCCCTTGTCTGATCCTGAGAGATCTGTCCTTGCGAAAGGTCTCAAGTTTGTTCCCAACCCTGGGCCCATAGACTCCTTCTCAGTGAAGGAGGACACAGAAACTTTCTTTAGAAGACTAAGACTTAAGGCACATTTTCACAATAATTCCTCCATCCAACAAAAGGATGTTTTTGAGGCTGCTAATCCTAAAAAATCTTCCTGGTCTCCTCCGGAAGGCCAGTTTGGCTCCCTTGATCTTTTCATTCGACAATGTCGACATGATATAGATCAGCTCCCACCTTTTAGGCCCAAAAGGCCATCTAATCTCAGCTCTAGTGAATGAATTGCTTTAAAATCATTGCGTAGCCGGAATGATATTGTCATCAAACCTGCTGACAAAGGTGGTGCTTTGGTTGTCTGGAGAGCTGATTTGTACCGCGAAGAGGCTCAAAGGCAACTAAACGACACTGCTTTTTACAGCAGAGTTGATGGTGATTTGACATCCCAACACAAAACCACCATTCGATCCACCATCAACAACCTCTTCACCACTGGGGAATTGCCTGATACAGCAAGCAATGTCCTAACCACCACTCCACGCACACCTGTCATGTACTTCCTTCCCAAAATTCACAAACCCAACAACCCAGGCCGACCTATAGTGTCTGCTTGTGGTTGCCCTACCCAAGCCATTTCATCCTACCTTGACCACATCATGGCGCCCTTGGTTAAGAATTTACCTTCTTACATCAAGGATACCAAACATGCTCTGAAAATTTGTGACCGCATTAGTTTTCAGGGTTCACATCATTTCATCTTCACCATGGATGTCAAATCACTCTACACTGTCATCCCGCATCACGATGGTCTTCAAGCACTTAAATATTTCTTTGATCAACGCACAACTCGGGAGCCATCGACCACTACTTTGTTACACCTGGCTGAGTTAGTGCTTACCCTCAACAATTTTTCGTTTGATGGTGAGCATTACCAACAAGTTCGTGGTGTAGCAATGGGTACCAAAATGGGCCCTAACTATGCCAACTTATTTGTTGGTTATGTGGAAAAACAAATCTTTGAACAGTACACTGGTCTCCTGCCTGACTACTATGGTCGGTTCATTGATGATTGCTTAAGGTGGATTTCCATTCAGTGCATTTTATCGCGCGATCGACTTTTTGCGATCGCTTTCTTTTGAATTGTAGGTTGTCAAGCGGAACGCATTCATTAGCTTTGGTTGAATACACACATTTCAAAAGAAAGCGATCGAGAAAAGTCAATCGCGCGACAAAATGCACTGAATGGAAATCCAGCTTTAGGCACTGCATCATGTTCGCGCCCTGACCTGGTTTGCTTCATTAACTATGTTAATGAAGCACTCCAGTTCACATGGGAGATCAGTGAGACTAGAGTGTCGTTCTTAGATATTCTTGTCTCATTAATGATAATAAGCTGAGCACTTCTCTCCTTTACAAGACCACTAACCCTCATAGCTACCTCCTCTTCTCCTCTCATCATTCTAAACACACCAAAACTTCCATTCCTTTCTCTCAATTTCTTCGTCTTCGCCGCCTCTGCAGTGAAGACGACGATTTCAATGCCAAATGTTTGGAAATGAGAAACTTTTTTGTTAATCGCGGTTATCCTTCCCACCTCTTAGACACTGCCTTACACAAGGTCTCCAACATTTCCCGTTCAGACACCTTAAGCAAACCTATGGCTACCATTTCTAATGAAAAAGTACCTCTAATTCTCACTTTTCATCCAATCAATTTCAAAGTAAGGGACATCATTAGCCGTAATTTCGACCTCATTAAAAATGACCCAGAAACATCTTCCATTTTCTCTGAGAAACCCCTAGTATCTTTTCGGCATAGCAAAAACATCCGGGAAAACATTGTTCACAGCTCACTGCAGCAAGCCTTGGTATCACATGTTGGCACCAGCTCTTCCTGTCGTGGTAGGTGCAACACCTGTAAATATTTAGACTCCTCAATTTCAATTTCGGCTCCAAAATGTAGGTTCACCATAGCCCATAGTTTCACTTGCACTTCCTCCAACCTCATTTACTGTATCTCTTGCAGTAAATGTCCCATGCTTTACATCGGAGAAACTGGAAAACGTTTAGGTGACAGGTTTGTTGAACACCTTCGTGATGTCAAAAACAATGTGCAAAACAAACCTGTTGCCAGGCACTTCAACAGTGCCAACCACTCCTTTTCTAACATTAAAATCTGCGCTATTCAGCCCATTACAGGTTGTAACGATACTCGTCGTAAACAAGAAATGCGTCTCGTTTACAAACTTGGTACCATTCACCCTCACGGCCTCAATGAGCGATTCTCTTTCATTTAGCTCACTCCACCACCATATTCCACACCTTTTCCTTAACCCTTTCCTGATGACGTAAATAGTGATTTATAACCGGTTTCTTTGCCTATTTGTAGGGAGCTGACCAACACATTGGGTCAGCACCTGCACACACGCTAAAATTACATATTAATTTATTTGTTTACTTTGTTTTTATTGGCTTACGTGTGTTCACGTGATTCCCATTGTAGTTCTGCTATAAATACGCGTGACCACATGTGAGTCGTTAATTTACAAATTTCTCCTGACGAAGGGCCTTCGTTAGAAACATCAAGAAGATTTTTTTCTCTGTTTTTTAGGCCAACGGGACTTAACCCTGGTAATATTTAAAAAATAGTATTTATGACGAACAAATTTTGAACAAATTTTCTCATGTAATTCGCATCAGTTGAGCAAGTTTATTTTCCATTTTATTTTGTAACATTTTTATATCAGAAAGAACGATTCGAACGATTGATTGCGTTAAATACTTTTGTTCGCAAACTTTAATATCTAAAGTAACTGTTGTCGGCATGTTTCCAAGAACGATACAAAAATATTTCTCGGCAAAATAATATCCATAAACCTCTCGTTTTATCCGACGTACCTGCTGTATGATTCTCGCTTTGGGTGCGAGAAGTCAAGGGTTCGATTCCAGTGCAAGCCCTGTCAACTTGTATAATTGACAAATGGCGGCCGAGTTTATCTATTTTACTTCCATTATATTATAATTCCTGTTTTAGTTGATTTAAAAATTCCTTCATAATTCAAATATATTTGTCGTGCCAGTTGAGCAAGTTTATTTTTCGTATTTGTTTCTTCCGATATTTTTTATCTGAATAAACTTTTGATCGATTTGACAAAGTAAAATCCATAGAACTTTTCTTCTCCACGGGCTTGCTGGTCTAGTAGTATGAGTCTCGCTTTGGGTGAGAGTGTTCAGGGGTTGCTATCATCTTGCATAATAGATAAATATAAGTGGCGGCCGAATTCATCTATGTTATATTATTAAGAATTACATCAAAGAGACAAAAACTTTTTTGTTGTGAACGCGGAAGCATTACGATAAAATTAATTCCTGTTTAAGTTGATTGAAAAATTCCTTGTAAAATTCCTGATTTTGTTTGGCAATTATTTTAGTTGTTTTCGGCTTTCCAAATAACACTAGGAAAGGAATGTCACAAAATAGTATTTGTGTCGAATAAATTTTGAACAAATTTTCTCATGTTATTCGCACCAGATGAGCAAGTTTATTTTCCATTTTATTTTCTACATTTTTTTTTCAGAGAGAACAATTCCAACGATTGATTGTGTTAAATTCTCTTGTTCACAAATTTTTATATCTAAAGTAACTGTTGTCGGCATGTTTCCAAGAACGATACAAAAATATTTCTCGCACAAAATAATATCCAAAAACCCTTTTCCAAGCCTAAGGGCTTGCTGGTATAGTGGTATGATTCTCGCTATGGGTGCGAGACGTCACGGGTTCGATTCCCGTGCAAGCCCTTTCAACTTGCATAATAGATAAAAATAAGTGGCGGCCGAATTCATGTATTTGTTATTAAGAATTATATCAAAGAGACAGAAACTTTTTTGTTATAAACACGGAAGAATTACCATAAAATTTATTCCTTTTTAAGTTGATTTAAAAATTCCCTTAAAAATTCCTGATTTTGTTTGGCAATTATTTTGGTTGTTTTCGGCTTTCCAAATAAATCTAGGAAAGAAATGTTAAAAAATAGTATTTATGACGAACAAATTTTGAACAAATTTTCTCATGTTATTCGCACCAGATGTGCAAGTTTATTTTCCATACTATTTTCTAACATTTTTTTTATCAGAGAGAATAATTCTAACGATTGATTGTGTTAAATTCTTTTGCTCACAAATTTTTTTATCTAATGTAACTGTTGTCGGCATCTTTCCAAGAACGAAACAAAAATATTTCTCGGCAAAATAATATCCATAAACCTTTCGTTTTATCCAACGTACCTGCTTGAATAATGGTATGATTCTCGCTTTTGGTGCGAGAAGTCAAGGGTTCGATTCCAGTGCAAGCCCTGTCAACTTGTATAATAGACAAATGGCGGCCGAGTTCATCTATTTTACTTGCATTATATTAAAATTCCTGTTTTAGTTTATTTAAAAATTCTTTCATAATTTAAATGTGTTTGTCGTAAGAGTTGAGCAAGTTTATTTTTCATTTTAGTTTCTTCCAATATTTCTTATCTGAATAAACTTTTGATCGATTTGACAAAAAAAATTCCATAGAACTTTTATTCACCACCGGCTTGCTGATCTAGTGGTATGATTCTCGCTTTGGGTGCGAGAGGTCACGGGTTCGATTCCCGTGCAAGTCCTATTAACTTCTAGGAAATAAACGGCAGCAGAAATTTAATTTTTTTATATTAGAAAATTACATCAAAGAAACAAAAAAATTTTTGGCGCTGACACGGAAGCATTGCATTGGGATTTTTCCTGTTTGTGTTGATTTACAAAAAGTTTCATAGTTTAAATAGCAGTTTTATTCCAACGAAGTTAATATTCGAAACATAAAAATTCTTAAAATGCGTTCCTGGATGGATTCGAACCATCAACCTTTCGGTTAACAGCCGAACGCGCTAACCCATTGCGCCACAGAGACACAACTGATTTTGTTTGGCAATTGTTTCGGTTGTTTTCGGCTTTCCAAATAACTCTAGGAAAGGAACGTTAAAAAATAATATTTGTGACGAACAAATTTTCAACAAATTTTCTAATGTTTCTCGCAACAGATGAGCACGTTTATTTTCCATTTTAGATTCTAACATTTTTTTATCAGAGAGAACAATTCGAAATATGGATTGTGTTAATTTCTTTTCTTCACAAATTTTTATATCTAAAGTAACTGTTGTCGGCATATTTCCAAGAACGATTACAAAAACATTTCTCGCACAAAATAGTATCCAAAAACCCTTTTCCAAGCCAAAGGGCTTGCTGGTCTAGTGGTATGATTCTCGCTTTGGGTGCGATAGGTCACGGGTCCGATTCCCGTGCAAGCCCAATCAACTTGCATAATAGATAAAAATAAGTAGCGGCCGAATTCATCTATCTGTTATTAAGAATTATGTTAAAGAGACAGAAACTTTTTTGTTATGATCACGGAAGAATTACCATAAAATTTATTCCTTTTTAAATTGATTTAAAAATTCCCTTAAAAATTCCTAATTTTTTTGGCAATTATTTTGGTTGTTTTCGGCTTTCCAAATAACTCTAGGAAGGGAATGTTAAAAAATAATATTTATGACGAACAAATTTTGAACAAATTTTCTCATGTAATTCGCACCAGTTGAGCAAGTTTATTTTCCATTTTATTTTCTAATGTTTTTTTATCAGAAAGAACGATTTGAACGATTGATTGTGTTAAATGCTTTTGTTCGCAAATTTTTATATCTAAAGTAGCTGTTGTCGGCATGTTTCCAAGAACGATACAAAAATATTTCACGCACAAAATAATATCCAAAAACCTTTTTCCATGCCAAAGGGCTTGCTGGTCTAGTGGTATGATTCTCGCTTTGGGTGCGAGAGGTCACGGGTTCGATTCCCGTGCAAAGCCCTATCAACTTGCATAATAGGTAAAAATAAGTGGCGGCCGAATTCATGTATCTGTTATTAAGAATTATATCAAAGAGACAGAAACTTTTTTGTTACGAACACGGAAGAATTACCATAAAATTTATTCCTTTTTAAGTTGATTTAATGTTTCAAGCCGTTCTTTAAAGGAAAAGACCGAACAATTCAGGGAATACTAATGGCACACACACAAAGTTTTGTGGGAGAAGAGGTTTGGGGTGAAGTACTCCGATTGTCTAAAATTGTTGTCGAACATCATCCCAACCACTCATTGTTACATGGCCTTAGATTGTTGTCCTGGGGTATATAATCCCCATTAGGACTCTGCTAATGCCCTAGGGGTAATAATCCCCGAGTAGGACATATCCTGCCAAAGGGGTAGCGACCCCCTAAGACATCGACCTGAACCAAGGGGTCATAATCCCCTTGGACAGTTCTTACGATTCGACTGATCATTATATTTACATAAAATAACCTGAGTCTATGGGCTTGAAGGTGACCATTGGGAGCACTTCATCCCCAAACCAGAACTTTATTTTTTACGGCAGGAACATAAAACCATCAAGAATATATTACACCAATGAATTATTTACAAAAAATAGTTGCAAGTTCTTCAAACTATCTGTTCGTTCGTGGAGAAACATTACCACATGCTTCCCGATGTCCATTGTTTAACACAACATAAAGGAAACTAGACTAAAGATCTGGTATTGGCAGACTACTTTCCACGTGTATACCAATATTTTTCGTTTCGAAAATATTTGCGTAAGTACAACTTTGAAGCGGTGGGTGGGTGGTAAAAAATTCCTGTGTAGAGCTTACAAGTAACTTTCAATGTAGAACTCTTGGATAAAGTGATTCATTTTGGCGCGTTTTGAGCTTATATGGGACTCTTGCGCGAAATGTAATTGGTTAGTTTTCCCGCCGAAGAGAGAAGTAATGTTCTAATTGGTTAGCAGTGCCGTATCATTTGTTTTTCACGTGCAATGGCAAGCTGGAAGAAAACGACCTTTAGAACTATCTGGCATGTATATATATATATATATATATATATATATATATATATATATATATATATATATCGGTTGATGATAGGTTGGGAGTAACACCTTCGCCGCCATCCTTCCTGTTCAAGCTTTTGGCACAGCTTGTAGTGAACGTTGTCTCATTAACTGTAATTTATGTATTAGCACATATAAATTGGCTTTAATGATTCAAGCCGTTCTTTAAAGGAAAAGGCCAACCAATTAAGCGAATACTAATGGCACACACACAAAGTTTTGTGGGAGAAGGGGTTTGGGGTGAAGTACTCCGATTGTCTAAAATTGTGGTCGAACATCATCCCAACGACTCATTGTTACATGGCCTTAGATTGTTGTCCTGGGGTATATAATCCCCATTAGGACTCTGCTAATGCCCTAGGGGTAATAATCCCCGAGTAGGACATATCCTGCCAAAGGGATAGCGACCCCCTAAGACATCGACCTGAACCAAGGGGTCATAATCCCCTTGAACAGTTCTTACGATTCGACTGATCATTATGTTTACATAAAATAACCTGAGTCTATGGGCTTGAAGGTGACCATTGGGAGCACTTCATCCCCCAAAATACACAGAATGTGTATTCCCCATAGACGAAAAATCCCTCCCCCCGAAACGCACAATGATAATATAGCGATTTTGGACATGTTGAAGGAATAACTAACTATACATGGTTAGTATTTCGAGACGTCGGCCAGCGTGGCTGATACGCTTGATAGAGTGGATGTAGGGGTCTTATGTATTGGATAAATACCGAGAACGGAGGCTTTAAGCCAGATACAATCCGAGGGGCCGCAGGCCCCGAGGGAGTATCTGGCTTAAAGCCGACGTTCGAGGTATTTATCCGACTTACAACACGATTGAAGGAGGTTTCCTAAGGGAATTATTAAGCCACATGATTTGCTTTTATTTTGAAAAGAAGAGAAAAAAATGCTATATAAAGAGTGAACATGAATATATTCAGTCTTACATACTTGTTTGGGGTAACGTCAAGGTGGTCGAACATGGATGACGACGAAGAAAGTGATTGCGAAATGTGGATTACGCAAGACAAATTTTTGCAGAATGTCGCCAATTTTCTCCCAGAATCGCCAGAGATATTTGAACTCAAAGACATCGAGCCAATAGCGAGGATAGAGGTGGAGAAGCAACCCGATAATTTGGTCAATAAAGAGAAATGTTCTGGGCCATTATTAGTCGAACATATAAGCGACTTCGAGTTGCAAGAACGTATTAAAGATAGAATACCGAAATGCACAGTCGACAATACCAAATGGTGTTTTATGGCATGGGAAAATTGGAGAACAAAACGAAATTCAGAGCCTGTGAACGACGAGGATGAATTTATTAAAGTTGGCGAGGATATCTTGGCATTTACAAACGAAGAAGTTAATTACTGGCTAGCGAAGTTCGTTCTTGAGGCCCGAAAGAAAGAAAATGGCGAAGTCTATCGTGGAAATACACTGTATCAAATTGCTTGTGGGTTGCAGCGTTATATGAGGGAAAATGGTAGGCCAGAATTGAATATCTTCAACGACGCTTCATTTAAATTATTCCAGGATAGTATAGATGCTGAAATGAAAAGGTTAATTTCAGTTGGTGTTGGTGTCGACGTAAAGCAAGCCGAACCGTTCACAATAGATGAAGAAGGGGTTTTTTGGAACAAAGGTCTTCTTGGCGGAAACAACCCTCGGAGCTTGTTAGACACCATGGTTTTTCTTCTGGGAAAATTGTTTGCGTTGAGAGGAGGGAGAGAACATCGCAACTTGAAATTCAAACAGTTTACGCTGATCAGTGGTGAGAATGGCCGACTAGATAAGCTATGTTACAATTCCTTTGGAGAGAAAAACTGCAAAGGAGGGCTGACAGACAGAAAGTATAGACCGAAGAGAATTGAACAGCACGCGAATCCCAGTAATGCTTCTCGATGCTTGGTTGAGCTTTACAAAAAATACGTTTCTAAATGGTGGGTGCTAATTTTAATTTGGTTAGAATTTGCATTTAAGTTATTTCGATGTAAACACCACGTATATAATGACCGTAATTAACCGATCGGTAATTTTTATTCTTGTTTTCAGTGCAAAAGAAAGTCTAGATGGACCATTTTATCTCCGTCCAAAAGTGAAGTACAGTGACGAAGCCGGGTCAGTGTGGTATTTAAACGTTCCAGTTGGGCATAATACAATTAGCAAAGACCGTGAAGCGGCTATGTACAGAGGCTTACATTAAAGGAAACCGAACGAATCATTCACTAAGAGTTACAACCGCAACAAGAGGAGTAGAGCTTGGGATTTCTGATAAAATGCTAATGGAGCGAACAGGGCATCGTTCTGTTTCGTCCCTGCATATGTATCAACGAGCTTCAGAGGAACAGAAAGAATTGGTATCCACCGTCCTTGAAAACTGTGAGAAAATGGGGGATGAGCCGAAACCAAAACGTTTATGTATATCGAAAGAAGAAGAAGCTCCGATCAGCAGTGCACGTGGGTCAAATGTTATATTTAGTAATTGTTCATTGTATATTGAGAAATTCTATAAGTAGATTTGAGAAAATTCGCTCGTACTAGCTATAACGTTTCTAAAAATGTTGTGTTGAAATAGTTGTGATTTGGGAAACGTGCTATGTTCATTTTGTTGGGGTTTTTTGTGTTGTTTTGGTAATGTTGAGATTAAATTGTTTTCCAAGCTAGTTATATGCATGTTGGCAACTGAAGGAATCGTATATACAATCCCTGAAATAGGTGGGATTGTATATACAATCCCTGAAATAGGTGGGATTGTATATATAAATATAATCCCTGTTAGCTATGCGAATGCCATTGTAAATCAGCTAATCAGTACAATTAACCCCTATTTCCCCTGGGACAATTCAAAGACCGCCCCCAGCTTTAGGTTTCTTCGTCAGATAAATCCCTCAAAGGAACAAAAGAAACCGACTCAACCGTGTTGTAAATAACGTTCGTAACAATCCGATGACCAACGTCCTAATGTCTTAATGAGCCAAGAAGGCAATTTTGCTGAAGCTGCAGTTGTAGCAGCACCAATTCGGTAGCTATGACCAGCATATTGTGAAGCGTTGAAACCGGCCTGAGTGAGTAATTTCCGCGTCTCCGAGGTTAAAGTCTGTTTCGTCAGATGTTTTCCTGAAGCATGGATGAAGAGAGGACCTCTTGTGGGCATTCGCCGGGGAATATATTGTTTCATGGCCAAAACCGGACAAAGAGGGGAATCAGTGGCCCCCACCGTGACCGTATGACCCATGAGAAAAGGGTCAGTCTTGGACTCTTTAATAGAAACAGTCATGAACGCTGGATTTCCTGTTCCTATCCCTGGTGAAAATACGATGCTATCTGGTGTAAGATGTATGTCTGGGTTGAATTTAGAATTGCATGTTACCTCTCCGAGACGAAGAAAACCGAAAAATGCTAAAGTCATAGCTGCCGTGGTTGGAATCGCGAGCATCATTTGGAAAAGTTGTAAATGATGGATTGTAATCGGTAAGCGCACTCGAATTTGGTCTCCATGAGAACGTTTTATACCGCGTAAGACTAGTTGCAAACGTAACATTTTTTGAAAGTTCAATTTGAAATCCGTGGCGAATGTGATAGTGACGGACGGCTGCTAGATAGATTTTAATGGATGAATATTTGATTGTTTTGGCTAAGTACGCAACGAATTCTGTCCAGAGCGCTTCAGTGGCAGGCAGACAGTGTTCGATTGGTTTACGCTTGTACAAATTAACGAAGGCGAGAAAGCGTTTTTCGCCTGCGCTGTAAGTCTGTTTTGTTAGTAGAAGCGACAGACAAGTTGATATAGTGTTGAATGTCCTCATTCAGATTATAGACAGTATGCCTGGAATTGGATACGGACTGGTATCAGCCTGTGGTGCCAGTTGTTGGAATCTGTGGAACTGAAAACGAGAAATAGAATCGGCTATCTCATTGCGTTCACCCGGTATATGCGTTGCACGAATGTATACATTATACTGCAAGGTTAATAATGTCAAATGACGAAGCAAATCCATTACCCTTGGAATTCGAGAACGCTTGGTGTTAATGATGTTGACGACAGCTTCGTTATCACACTTAAATATAATACGTTGGTCTTGGAGGGGGTCCCCCCAGATCTGACATGCAACAACTATCGCGAAAAGTTCTTGCCATGCAATACTAATCCCAGGTTTTCCTAGTTGTTGGTGAGGTTCCCATTTTCCCTGGAACCACTTTGTACCAAATATACCACCATAACCCAACGTTCCAGAGGCGTCGGTGTGCAACTCTAAGCTATCCGAATCGTGCCATGAAGACGACAAGAAAAAATTAGCACCGTTCCAATTAAGAATAAATCTTTCCCACATCTCGAGATCTTGAAAGAAACCGGCGTTAAGCTTTATATAATGATGTGGTTTTTTCACATTTCTAGTTAAGCCAATCATGCGCTGTAAGAAAGGTCGACCAGGTGGGACGACTTTACATGCGAAATTTAAAGTGCCAATAAGAGATTGTAATTCTTTCAACGTACATGACCGCTTATTTTTAAACTGTTCAAAGATGGCCTGCATGCGGTGAATTTTGTCGGCAGGAAGGCGTGCTTGCATTTTGATTGTATCTAAGATAATGCCCATGAACTCCATGACCTGCGATGGACCTTGTGTTTTGGCAGGGGCTATAGGAATTTCGATGTTTTTGAAAGTGAGTAGTATGGCTGATAAGCTTTGTTGACATGTACTGTCATAAGGTGGAGAGGCTGCTTGGGGTTCAATTAGAATGAAATCATCGAGAATATGGCATGCAAACGAAATCTGACATTTATTGAGTAAGATCCATTCTAGGGCGTCCGAAAGTTGGTTGAAAATAAAAGGAGCGCTCCTAAGGCCAAACGGCAAAACCTTATCGTAATAGTATTTACCTTCCCAACACATACCCCAAAGCTCATAGTCGTCGGGGTGAACCGGTATTAGTCGAAAAGCGGATTCAATATCGGTCTTAGCGAGAAAACAGCCCTGACCGAAACGCTTAATTCCTTCGATAGCATCATCAATAGTGACGTACTGGAGAGTGAAATCCTCTTTTGAAATAGAGTAATTTATGCTGGTCATGCCCGATTTAGGAAACGAAAGGTGAAAAATCGTGGGAAATTTATTCGAATTCTTTTTTGGTACTAAGCCAATTGGTGAAACTTGAAAATCAGGAAATGGGGGGTTATCAAAGGGACCAGCCACGCGGTCAAGAGAAACCTCGGTTGCCAAATTGGAAGAAACAATGTCAGGGTCGGCAAAAGCAGTCGGCAAATTTTTTGCAAACCTTGGGGCACGCTGCCCCTGAAAACCGATTCGCGTGGTGAATATCATCAACCATAATTGCTGATCAAGGACGGACCAGTTGAGACATGGGTTGAAAGCATCTTTCCGGCGAAATTTGTGATGATATATACACCACCCCAACCCTCGGTGTGTTTGGGCTGCATGGCGAATCAAACTCATATATTGGAGTAACTCTTGTGCCCGACCGGGGAACTTATGGGTTAAAACGCTCATGTATATAGTAAAAGCGGTCGTCCACTGTTCGATATCAGTAATCTTAGCAGCTGACTGGGACGATTTCTTAACTTTTATGACAGAGTTCTCGAGCGTGAAAATAACAGGCTCCTCGTCAGTTACAATAGAAAAGTTCCTTGGTAGGAGTTTATGTAAATCAAAAAACTCACCGGACTGGATTTGTTTCACATAGGAAGCCAGAACGTCGTGGAACCCGTGTCCGTATGGGATGCTGGTTTCGGCTTGAGGCAGCGACCCAGTGGCGGCGGTAGAACCATCAGGACTTGCGTCGACCGTGCCTTCGTCTGTATTGTCAAGGATGACTGGGGAAACTGCGGTGGTACCGGTAACAGGCGTCGAGTTCGTCATTGCTTGAACAGCAGCGCGGGCTGCGTTGGTCGCTATCTCGTTCGCCGATTGTTCGACGCTTCGTGTAACGATAGATTGATTTTGTGCCAACTGCGACTCGTTTAACAGCGCAGGAGGTTGTTCAGGCTGTGGTAATGATGGTGTTGTAGACGATGAAGGAACACTGGAGGAATTCGCATTGGCTGCAGCATGTTGTTGTAAACGGGCGATGAGCGTATCTTTGCGACCGTGGATCGGTAGACCTTTCTGTGCGCACCGCTGTCGAAGATCCACTAGGCTTTCGTCATTCGTCGAAGAGGACGACACAGTTGGCCGGTCCTTAACTCTGCCACGTCGAACGGGAGGCATCGCACAAGGAATTAACACACCCAAAGAAAAATTTCCTGTGTAGAGCTTTACAAGTAACTTTCAATGTAGAGCTCTTAGATAAAGTGATTCATTTTGGCGCGTTTTGAGGTTATATGTGACTCTTGCGCGAAATGTAATTGGTTAGTTTTCCCACCGAAGAGAGAAGTAATGTTCTAATTGGTTAGCAGTGCCGTATCATTTGTTTTTCACGTGCAATGGCAAGCTGGAAGAAAACGACCTTTAGAACTATCTGGCATATATATATATATATATATATATATATATATATATATATATATATATATATATACACATATATATATATATATATATATATATATATATATATATATATATATATATATATATATATATATATATATATATATATATCGGTTGATGATAGGTTGGGAGTAACACCTTCGCCGCCATCCTTCCTGTTCAAGCTTTTGGCACAGCTTGTAGTGAACGTTGTCTCATTAACTGTAATTTATATATTAGCACATATAAATTGGCTTTAAAAATTCCCTTGTAAATTTCTAATTTTGTTTGGCAATTATTTTGGTTATATAAATAAGTTTTGTGGAAACACCACGTAAACTATTTCTTTGCTAAGCTTTCGGCCTGTTGACTCAGGCCTTCATCAGAGCAATGACAACAAGTTGTTGGCTCACGTCATTTATAAACTAAGCAACTGATCAATTAAATCACGTAAGAATACAATGGCGTATCACGTTAATTTTATTAATTAGAAAACAAAATCAAGAATGTTCTCCAAATAGGGCACGCCACGTGCTATTTAATGGCTGTCCCTCCTGAGAAATAGTGTGATGTTTGGCGATCTCAATGGATTCTCTAGTTCTTCTAAATGAAGAATATTTTTCTAGATGAAGGCCTGAGTCAACAGGCCGAAAGCTTAGCAAAGAAATAGTTTACGTGGTGTTTCCACAAAACTTATTTATATTACTTTATCGCCATGAAAACGTTCAAAGAATTAATTATTTTGGTTGTTTTCGGCTTTCCAAATAACTCTAAGAAAGGAATGTTAAAAAATAGTATTTATGACGAACAAATTTTGAACAAATTTTCTCATGTAATTCACATCAGTTGAGCAAGTTTATTTTCCATTTTATTTTCTAATATTTTTTTATCAGAAAGAACGATTCGAACGATTGATTGTGTTAAATCTTTTTGTTCGCAAATTTTTATATCTAAAGTAACTGTTGTCGGCATGTTTCCAAGAACGATACAAAAATATTTCTCGGCAATATAATATCCATAAACCTCTCGTTTTATCCAACGTGCCTGCTGGTCTAATGGTATGATTCTCGCTTTGGGTGCGAGAAGTCAGGGGTTCGATTCCAGTGCAAGCCCTGTCAACTTGTAATAATAGACAAATGGCGGCGGAATTCATTTATTTTACTTGCATTATGTTAAAATTCCTTTTTTTGTTGATTTAAAGATTCCTTCATAATTTAAATGTATTTGTCGTGCAAATTCAGCAAGTTTATTTTTCATTTTAGTTTCTTCCGATATTTTTTATTCCAACGAAGTTAATATTCGAAACATAAAAATTCGTAGAATGCGTCCCTGGATGGATTCGAACCATCAACCTTTCGGTTAACAGCCGAACGCGCTAACCCATTGCGCCACAGAGACACAACTGATTTTGTTTGGCAATTGTTCCGTTTGTTTTCGGCTTTCCAAATAATTCTAGGAAGGGAATGTCAAAAAATAGTATTTGTGACGAACAAATTTTCAACAAATTTTCTAATTTTCTCGCAACAGATGAGCACGTTTATTTTCCATTTTAGATTCTAACATTTTTTTATCAGAGAGAACAATTCGAACTATTGATTGTGTTAATTTCTTTTGTTCACAGATTTTTATATCTAAAGTAACTGTTGTTGGTATGTTTGCTAGAACGATACAAAAATATTTCTCGTACAAAATAATATCCAAAAACCCTTTTCCATGCCAAAGGGTTTGCTGGTCTAGTGGTATGATTCTCGATTTCGGTGCGAGAGGTCACGGGTTCGATTCCCGTGCAAGCCCTATCAACTTGCACATTAGATAAACATAAGTGGCGGCCGAATTCATCTATCTGTTATTTAGAATTATTTATATCAAAGAGACAAAAAAATTTTTGTTATGAATACGGAAGAATTCCCATAAAATGTATTCCTTTTTAAGTTGATTTAAAATTCCTTTAAAAATTCCTGATTTTGTTTGGCAATTATTTTGGTTGTTTTCGGTTTTCCAAATAACTCTAAGAAAGGAATGTTAAAAAATAGTATTGATGACGAAGAAATTTTGAACAAATTTTCTCATGTTATTCGCACCAGATGAGCAAGTTTATTTTCCATTTTATTTTCTAACATTTTTTTATCAGAAAGAACAATTCGAACGATTGATTGTGTTAAATTCTTTTGTTCACAAATTTTTATATCTAAAGTAACTGTTGTCGGCATGTTTCCAAGAACTATACAAAAATATTTCTCGGCAAAATAATATCCATAAACCTCTCGTTTTAGGCAACGGGCTTGCTGGTCTAGTGGTATGATTCTCACTTTGGGTGCGAGAAGTCAGGGGTTCGATTCCTGTGCAAACCCTGTCAACTTGTATAATAGACAAATGGCGGCCGAATTCGTAAAAATTCCTGTTTTAGTTGATTTAAAAATTCCTTCATAATTTAAATGTATTTGTCGTAAAAGTTGAGCAAGTTTATTTTTCATTTTAGTTTCCTCCGATATTTTTTATCCGAATAAACTTTTGATCAATTTGACAGAATAAATTCTTCACCACAGGCTTGCTGGTCTAGTGCTATGATTCTCGCTTAGGCTGCGAGAGGTCACGGGTTCGATTCCCGTGCAAGCCCTATCAACTTCTAAGAGATTATTGTCGGCAGAAATCATCTTTTTTTTATATTAGAAAATTACATGAAAGAAATAAAATAATTTTTGGCGCTGACACGGAAGCATTGCGTTGGGATTTTTTCCTGTTTGTTTTGATTTAAAAAAACTTTCATAATTTAAATAGTTTTAGCATATACCTCGCAGGTGAATAGTATTTTTCGCGAAATCTGATTGGTTCCTCTAGCTCGGGATATCCGCACTATTCACCTGCAGGCAAAACAAGATGGCGGCCAGTTTTGCTTTGTTTACCTAAGCGGAGATTTTGTTGATAAACAAGGGTGATGTAGTAGAATAACGAGAAAAGTTAACAAAATTAAGTAGAAGAGTGTCCACAGGTATGTTTCTTTACAATTTTCTAGCCATTAATATATTCAAAAGCTGTAAAAACTGTTTTGTCGACAAATAATCGAATACGCCGAGTTGCTAGCGGCCGACGGCGACGGCCGTGTCTTGTTTATACTCTTGTATAAAAATACCGAAAAATATAAGAATGTTAAACTTGTTATTTCATTTATGAGGTATATGCTAAAACAATTATTCACCTCAGTGTCGGTGAATAGTGTGGATATTCACCTCGCCGAAGCGGCTCGGTGAATATCCAGCACTATTCGCCTCCACTTCGGTGAATAATTGTTAATTATTCCACGAAGTAATACATTAATATTCGAAACATAAAAATTCTTAGAATGCGTCCCTGGATGGATTCGAACCATCAACCTTTCGGTTAACAGCCGAACGCGCTAACCCATTGCGCCACAGACACACAACTGATTTTGTTTGGCAATGTTAAAAAATAGTATTTGTGACGAACGAATTCTCATGTTATTCGCACGAGATGAGCAAGTTTATTTTCCATTTTATTTTCTAACATTTTTTTATCAGAGAGAACAATTCGAGCGATTGATTGTGTTAAATTCTTTTGTTCACAAATTTTTATATCTAAAGTAGGTGTTGTCGGCATGTTTCCAAGAACGATACAAAAATATTTCTCGGCAAAATAATATCCATAAACCTCTTGTTTTAGTCAACGGGCTTGCTGGTCTAGTGGTATGATTCTCGCTTTGGGTGAATTTAATGAATATACAACTGATCATGAAAACTAATAATACTGAAATATAATTCATATAAAAAAATTTTTAAATTTAAAAAACGCGGCACAGTTTACATATTCGCCGCTATACTTGAAGACATTATAAACGTATTTTTAAACCGGTTTGTTCTGAGCCTAGGTATATTAAAAGATCGGGCATGCATTGATGAATAGGTAGGCTCGTACGGAGCTAACATTAAGTTACGAAGTCGGTGATCTTTATCACTTTGAATATTACTAAATAAATTGACGTATATATCGGTATTGCGTGGATAACCAACTCTTTAATGTTCATACGATTTAATGCATCATGATAGTTAAGATCTTGGCAAATAATGGACATTGCCTTTTTCTGTACCCGTTCTAACTCATGCATGCATGAGATATTTAGGAATACTATAGTGAAAAACTGGGACAGCATGGTCAAGAGTTGATCTTATACAACTAATATAAAATAGACCTAAATATTTGCGGGTTACTTTGGCACTTTTAAGTTGTAAGCGGAAATATAACCTCTTTGACGCTTTCTTGATAACCTCGTTTATATAAGTGTTCCATGTGAGGTTGCTTGTAGTGTTAAGTCCCAGTAACTTTACGCTGTTTACTCTTTCTAATTCTTGGCCGTTTACACAGATTGGAGCAAATTCTTGTTGGTTCTTTGCGAACGAGATACACAGTTCTTTGCATTTGTCAGTATTTAACTGTACTCTATTGTTAGCAGACCATTGCACCACACTGTCAGCATAAAATTGGGCATTACTGACCTCGCCCTTCGCAACTATTTCTGATACTGTCGTGTCGTCAACGTATTCCATAAATTGGTGCCATCAATTACTAAGTCATTTATCATAAGGATAAAACTTTGTCCCTTTGGGGAAACCAGAGGGAACTGATCCCCACTCGGAAAAACAACCCTGTTCGAGTTTGATTTTCTGAAAACGGTTTGACAAAAAATCGATTATCCAATTGATTATACTCCTTTGCATGTCCAGCGTGCACAGTTTATTTATGAGAATGCTATATGGTCGATCAAGTCGAACGCTTTGCGATAATTAATCGAATAGAATAGTCCTCACCGTTGAGCCATTGCCATCCGTACCTTTGGACCAATGGTGGATCATGTCCAATAAAGCAAGTGTGGTTGATGACTTGGGAACTGCACCATACTGGTTTGGATCTAATACTTTAAGTACAGCAGGCTTGACATAATCGTGTACGACAAGCTCTTCGGTCACTTTTGAAATACATGGAGTAAGAGAAATGGGTTTGAGATCCTTATTTAGATCTTGCACTGGCTTTTTCTTTGTCAGCGGAATTACATCGGCAAGTTTCTCTGAACTGGGTAGTCGTTGCTCTTTAAAAGAAGTATTTAAAATTTTTCTGACAGGGAAAGCAAGGAATTCGGCGTACTCCCGTAAAAAACAGTTTGGAATTCCATCGGGCCCGTGTGCCTTTGCAGAATTGAGCTTTGATAACAGCTTGAATACTCGTTCTTTAGACACCTCTAGGAACTCTGGAGAAGTTTCTTCTAACGGAATGGGGTTTCGTGAGCAAGATACTCGATAATCCTCAAGCGGCTCAAGAAACGCCTTGTTGATTGTATTGGCCAATTCGTGCGATGATAGGTTTTCAAGTTCTTTAATGTTCATTTGGCTAAGTAGATCACTTGAGTAACCCCGCATTCTGCTTAACCGTTTTACTTCTTTCCACCAAATTTTGGGATTTTCGTTTTTCATCTGTTTCACTTTAGATTCGTAAAACTTTACCTTGCACATTTTCCTTACACGGTTAACAGCGTTCCTATAAAACCTAAATTGGGCTGAAACTTCTCCATTTTTGTGGAAAGCCACTTGTGTTACTCCCAACCTATCATCAATCGATATATATATATATATATATATATATATATATATATATATATATATATATATATATATATATATACATGCATGCCAGATAGTTCTAAAGGTCGTTTTCTTCCAGCTTGCCATTGCACGTGAAAAACAAGTGATACGGCACTGCTAACCAATTAGAACATTACTTCTCTCTTCGGTGGGAAAACTAACCAATTACATTTCGCGCAAGAGTCACATATAAGCTCAAAACGCGCCAAAATGAATCACTTTATCCAAGAGCTCTACATTGAAAGTTACTTGTAAGCTCTACACAGGAATTTTTTCTTTGAGTGTGTTAATTCCTTGTGCGATGCCTCCCGTTCGACGTGGCAGAGTTAAGGACCGGCCAACTGTGTCGTCCTCTTCGACAAATGACGAAAGCCTAGTGGATCTTCGACAGCGGTGCGCACAGAAAGGTCTACCGATCCACGGTCGCAAAGATACGCTCATCGCGCGTTTACAACAACATGCCAAATAAAATCAGTTGTGTCTCTGTGGCGCAATGGGTTAGCGCGTTCGGCTGTTAACCGAAAGGTTGATGGTTCGAATCCATCCAGGGACGCATTCTAAGAATTTTTATGTTTCGAATATTAACTTCGTTGGAATAAAACTGCTATTTAAATTATGAAAGTTTTTTTAAATCAACACAAACAGGAAAAAAATCCCAATGCAATGCTTCCGTGTCAGCGCCAAAAAATTTTTTGTTGCTTTGATGTAATTTCTAGTATAAAAAAAAGATGATTTCTGTCGCATTTAATCTCCCAGAAGTTGATAGGGCTTGCACGGGAATCGAACCCGTGACCTCTCGCACCCTAAGCGAGTAGTATAGAACTTGAGGGTATGGGCGCACTTTTTTTTCACACCAAAAAAAACCCCCAAATGCTCAGATTCAGCAAGGATGGTTGTTTGAAACGGTAAGCTTTTTTAAAAAATTTTTTAAGTATAAGCAAAAGGGACGAAAAGGGACCAAAACCGAAAAAAAATATTCTGGAATTCATCAAGAAAGGATGTTTGAAAGGGTTCTTTTTAAAAATGGACCATTTGGGCTGTTTTCACGGTTTTTATATCCTCGTTTCAGTTTTTTTTGTTCCTAATAAAATTTCTCCCAAATGTTAGTTTCCCTTTTCCAAACGCTTTTGTTGGATTTGATATAATAAAACACAACAGATCTCATACGGGTGGCCGGGGGTTAATCACAAACGGGCTGTATGTAAATTCCGCGTATGTCGGGTGACAGGGGACGGCCAATCATCTTTTAACCCATAAATTAAAGTTCTGGTTTTAGTTTTGGTTTTAGTTTTGGTTTTGGTTTTGGTTTTGGTTCTGATTTTGGTTTTGGTTTCGTTTGGTTTCCGGTTTCTGTTCAGATACTTTTGTCTTGTGTTGGTACACATGTTTTCCCACAGTTACACCACCAGATAGCAGTCCGAGACATGGTATGTACGGCGTGATCATGGCTACAACTTTACCAACGTCACTTTTTAACAGTTTGTCCTTTTGTAATTCGTTGTCTAGCTCCTCAGAGCTTTCTACGGCGTCCAAACCACCGAGAACATTGGAGAACCTACTGATTAACATATCAGTCAGGAATTCATTAGCCCTTTCCATCCTTCTAGCCTCGTATTCAGCGTACAGCTTATCCACAACCTTTACCAACGCCTTTTTGATGTAATTGACTGACTGAGTTATCTCACCATCCTCTGACAGTTTTATTAGCTCACTCCTTTTCTTGTTGGTGTCATCGGTTGGTGGGGGTGTTGGGCTGGTCTCCTCAGTCTTTTTCAGATCATTGACAAGCTCATCGACGAGGTTGGGGATTTCAGTAGGTATTTCCGTTTCTGGCTCCCCAACAGATGTCTCAGCTGGTTCTGCAGCGGATGCCTTGGGTTTTTTCCCGACTCTCACCGTTTTAGTTTTCTTTTCGGCCATCTTACTACGGACCAGATTTTGGGATGACCACCTTATACGCGTATGGATGCCTTAACATAATCTCAAGCCTAGTGTATTTGTTTTCTTTTAACTTTTTAGTTATCCCCATGACGTTTTCACGGTCTAAACCACCAAGGTAGTCATCAGTGATGACCTTCATATCGGTTTTGTTGGGGTTGTAGAACGTTACCAACTTACTGATATTCTCCCTATAAGGTTTTGTGATAGCTGTTAGCTGTTGTGTGATTACGATAGTTGACAGATTGTAGTGCCGGGCGCTGAAGGCTAATTTAACCAACTCACTTGTTCTGTTTTTTACGGGTTGCCCACTGGCACAGTCGTCGAGGACTATCAGTGTTTTGGATCCTTTGAATATCCTAACAATATACTCTAGTACAATCTCAACGTCATCCTGACTACAGTCCACAGCGATGAAGTCCGGGTCGGAGGTGTATTTCCAGGTGGTGTAGGTTTTGTTCCAGCTGAACGTCGGACAGAGCAAAACGATGTAGTCGAAGAACCCGAAGTATTCATCTTCTAACATCTTCAGGAGATACCAGGTTTTTCCACAGGCCGTCATACCAACGATCAGCATATTGAATGGGTGGTCCATTTAATACTGGATTGATTTTAGATTCTTATTTACCATATTTACCAAACCATCACTCAGCACAAAGATTCGATAGACTACATTAGCCACAGTCACCTTCTTAGTAATCTCGATCAGAACCCCAGACTGTGTGTTAACAATTCTTTTTCCAGTCCCGACACTATTAATTACGGTCTTCAATACTTCTCAGATCAATCGCCAGAGCGAAAGCGTCCTTGTAGAACTTCTGGATTGTCATAAACTGATCCGTGTTTTCCCTTCCACCAAACAGTCTTTTAGCCTCGTCATAGAGCCGACTTTTTGGGATCCCCTGACTGAAGACAGCGTTGGGTACACCCTCGATTGTTAGCTTAACGCTCTCAATGTTTGGATAGACGTATTTCTCACTATCAGTCCGGATCTTGTTTGTGAACATCATCACAATCCCTTTCATAGACTTTCGTGGGAGGTTAATGTGTTCGTTGATCAGGGTTGATCCAGCCAACCATTCAGTTGACTTCATCAGCGTCACATGTTCGTAGGACAACGATCGACCAGCTGTGTACAGTGAGGTTATCTCACTGGCGATGTCGGTGTTATCAATCGTCTCATACTCCAGCTCAAGGTTTTCCAGTGTGTACCCGTCAACAGATTCGCTTAACTGGGCCACCATAACGTCACTCGCCTTTGGTAGGCTAATGACATAGCGGAAGTTGTTGTACATCTCAAAGGGAGCATATAGTCCATGGTCCCCGAGGATCTTATCCAATTTCACCTTCATCCTCACCCCATGGATTGTGAGCATCAAAGCGTCAGCTACCTTCTCGACGTCCCCAGAGGAGGCCCCACTGTCGTCCTTAGACATCAGCTTTCTCAGGTTTTCTGGACCAATCCCATACCCAACCATCTGATCTCTCACACTCTTTGGTAGCCAGAGATCCCTGTATACACCAAGAACACTTTCACCTGTGTTGTCGTAAACAGTCTCACCGGCTAGCTTGACGACAAGCCTTTCAACCAGAAGCCTGGAGAGATTGTTTAGGAACCACGACTTGGTGTTCATGTTCTTAAAGTCGAACAGTAAGTGAAAACTACCCGGGACCAAACAGCTATCAGGTTTTAGCTTTGGTATGTTGATGTAGAGGTCCTCACCAGGGCTGACTGTGTTGGGGTTCATGGTGATTGTGTGTCTTGTCCTACTTCCCTTGATCTCCGACATTCTCGCCCGTCTGAATCCAGGTAACAGCTCTGTCTGACTTCTGTTGGTCATATACAACATAACAGGTTTTATTTTCGGTTTTTGCTGTTTTTCCAGTAGTCATACAATAACCACGTCATAGCTATAGCTAAAACCCATAGATTGTTGGCTAACCATGCTATTCCTTTTGCTCCCCAAGTCAGAACCTGTGCTACCAGGCTGAACAGTGGTGCTAACAGAGGTCCCAGCTTCTTACCCAGATTAGCGAGTGCCTTAGCGAAACCACCAACAGCTCTTGCTCCCCCCGAGACAGTCCTTCTAGCCGCCACAACTATTGTGGTTATGATCCCAGCTATGGTGATGGCTATAGCAGACAGACCAACCATATTCTTCCTAGCCCACCTCTTAAAACGTTCCAACCTATTTAGGTCACTGTTTTCCACCTCATCTCCTAAGATAGACAAAATATCAATATGTTCGGGGGCATCACCTATTCTAATTCTTATGGTGTCCGCCTTCATTTCCGCCACCTCACTGAATTTTTCATACAGTTGTCTCTTACGAGGGTCTTCCTCATTAGCCGCTTGTTCTCTGTAGTAGTCGGCTTCTATTTCAAGAAACCTAATCTTTTCTACACTTGTACCCTGTGGTTTGAGCATTCCCATGAATTCTCTTGCTTCCTGCTCAGTTAGGAGTCCTTTAGCCTGTTCCCATAGGTTCCCCTCTCTTTCCTCAAGTACGCTCTCACTCTCTGAGATGACTTTTGAGCTTATGTCATTCACCACTTCCTGGGAGGTTGTGGGGTCGTTGTTAGCCCTCTCGATAGCCCCTGAGACTTTTTTGGAGTGTTCCTCTTCAACCTCCCTTAACAGCTTTGTGAAACGCTCGACGGCTTCTTTATTACTTTTTCCCTCATTAGACACAAACTTACCCTTTTCACCCTCCATACGTTTCATAATTCTTTCATTTTTAAATTTCAGTCCGAGAAGACCACCTCTCTTACCATAAACAGGACTAACACCTAACAACAATTCACTAGATTTCTTACCATCTGTCCTGTTTACCTGTATTCCAAGCGTATTTCTGATGAGTTTTTTCTTAACCTCTGTAACATGTCTCTCGTGTGCCCTAGAACCACTATCGAGACTATAACTACTGTTGGGACGACTAGTTTCCTCTTCTGTTACGTGGGTTATACCATTCCTACCAGACGTTCGACCTATCGTTACTGTTCTGTGATCTCCATCGGTGAAGCCTGTTTCACCAGTATTCCTTCATCCTCTCCCCTCTCCTCCTCTTCACCGAAATCATTCATTTCATAATCATCCCCTTCTTCAGCCATTATATACTAACCTATGTACAACTCAAGCAGAACAGCTCCAATCCCAACTGGTCGACCTACTGAATGATCATTATTTCCACGAACCCTAAAGGTCATCTTACCATAAACACCCTTACGGATCTCAGCTTTCGACTCAATGTCTGTGTAGTGCTGTACACTTCCTTTCAAACTCTGCTCAGAGGTTATCGGAAGAGTACCAATCAGATTACTCCTCCTCCCATTGTCCAGACTTTTCTCACTCTCAACAGCGTCACACGAGATCCTGACATACCTCAACCCTCTATTGATGTCCACCTGATTCGGACTATTTGTCCACCCACCACCAGCAGTTGTCACATCGTTTTCATCAAACCCCAAAAGAAGACCCATCTTTCCGAGTTTCAGCTTTTCCGACGTTTTCACCTTAGAAGTTCCGTTGTAAACATTCTTTCCGAACTCAACCACCCCACTGTGGGTTCCGGCCAAACCCTTAACGAACGTTTCCAACGCGTCAAAGCCAAAGTAACCTTCAGGAGCGGATGCCTCCTTACCATCAAACGACACCGAATCGTTTAGACCTGACACCACATTGTTATAGTTCCAGTATACCGTCGCTTTCTTCAGCATCACCTGTGGTCTTGGACCTGTCACCATGATAGGTTGTTCGAAATAGACAGTCTTCTCACCGTTTTCAATGAATAATGTTAACCTCATTACCTGGGTATACATTAACCCAGGTTTTGTACGTCACTCTCGGGTATCCATGAGTTGTGCTTATCACCATAACCCAACCACTTAACCAACACCATCTTCTTTCCCGCGACTCTCTTCCTCCTCAACACCTTCTCAACCCTATAAACGTCATCCTTCTTATCCACCGGCGACAACTCCTCCCTATAAAACTTCCCGATAATCGGCTCGCCCTCAGCGTCCTCTATCTCGTAAACGTTTGGGTCACCACGGATGACCTTCACTATCCTGAAGATTTCCTCAGTGAAGTTAGCCTCATAACCCTTTGTAAATATACTCTTGTACTTTGACACCCTTACGGTGTCTCCAACCCGGAACTTGGGTAAAGGATGATCACCAAAATGGTGACCGAACAACGTATTCCAGACCTGATTCTCGTTTGACTTACTCACGTCCTTGGGCTTCAACATAACGACACTGTGTTTTGTGTTGTTATAACCCTCAACGAGATCGTCCAGGACATCAATCCACCTATAAGTCCCCTTGGTGTAGAAATACTTCCACATAGCAGTCTTAAGTGTTCTGTTAAGCCGCTCAACAACCGCTGCTTTCTTGTCTGAAAACGTACTGAAGTACTCAGCACCACGTTCCTTCAGCAGGCCTTTCACACCAACGTTATAAAACTCCTTTCCGTCGTCGAACTGAGCCAGGTCAGGGTAAGTGTCAAATCGGTCTTTGAACTGTTCCAACAGCTTATCCACAGCCCCGGTCATGTTTTTCGTGTCCTTCCTGTAAACGGGAACAGCGAAAGCATACCGACTCAGAATCTCAACAGCAGTCAAAATCCAGTAATACCCCTTATTCTGGTTCTTATACTTCCCCATATCAACCAGGTCCATCTGTATCTGTTCACTAAGGTGGCTGACGAACGTCTGTCTGAATTTATGCTTTCTCACAACCGGCCTATACCTCGTGTACGTGTCCTGTGTTTTTAGCCAGTCCCTCACTGCCTTCCTACTCACATCAAGACCTTCTCCCACCGCTTTCTGGTACAATCGTTCAGCTGATTGATACCCTGTTTTTGGATTGTAGTAGATATCTCTCAGTTCCTGTTCCAGCCCGACCCCGGTGTCCATATAACCTAACCTATGATATATGGATAAGACTCTGAGAGAGTTTTTCACCAAATACCCATACGCCGATAGAACTAAGTTCATAACTGAATCAGTCTTCGGTCAGTCAGAGCCTGGTGTGTTCTTTGGACCTGTCGGTGACTCATACATCTACACTGGTGACGCGGAGTTTAAGAGCAACAGAGACTACACCAAGTATTTAACAATAAATAAACCACCACCCAGATTTCCGAAGATATGGCTTGGTGGTGGTACGGTACAGAAGATTCAGGGTAAGCGACACTGGAAGAGGGACATTGAGGGGAAATATGACTTTTCAAAGTTCACGTATCTGTCAGACAACGCCATAGACTACGACCTTAACAATTTCAGGATCTACGTTAACGACCAAGACTTTTTTATGGCAAAGTTACCAGTCCTAAACCCAGGGAACCGGACGGACATCGCGAAATGGTGGAATAACAATGAACCTTATTACCAGCTCATCTTTGCTGTCTATCTCAGTTCATACTGCTGTGGCGTTGGGGTAGAACACCTAAAATTTTCAGAAGACGTATATCCAGTGGTCTCCTCTATCATGTGTTTTCACCTCTATTTCACCACGCGGCGTATACTAAGACGTCTCATAACGGAAAAGAGAAGTGACCTAATGAGAGAGTTTGGCGTCGGAGATGATGTGATTGACAACATGGCGAACATACCCAGAGAGAAAAAGTTCCTGATTAATCCTCACTCTGGTTACAAACACAACCATCCATTCCATGAGTGGATGTGGTGTCTCAATAGTGACTATAAGACACACTACAGAAGGTTCATCCCCTTACGGACAAATGGTTTCACCAGGGTAGGTCTGCAGTATCTGAATGAGTCCATCGAGGCTTATGTCTACGCCGTTCTCGGTTCACAGGCTAAAACAAGAGTCAGCATTGTTAACAAAGGTGCTGGCAGTCTCGAGACACAGCAGGAATTCAGAGTCCTTGTAGAGGATGCCGTCGTTAACTACAGCGTCAGCACCTGGATTTTGAATATGAACAGGGCAATATCAGATACTAACGTCACCCAGAACCTAGCCATTAGCCCTGACACGTGGTTAGTACCAGGATCACTGACGATACTGAAGGAGAAAATCCTAGGATACAACAACGTTCTCAGACGTGCGTCGGAAAACATGAGGTTTGGTATTAACTCGAAGGTCAACTATCAGGGTGTTTACAAACAACCACCAAAGACACACCAAGAAAGCGGTCCACATCTGGAAACACTAGACGACAGTGACGGACAAGCCGACAAACCAACCGTCCACACACCTGACAAACCAACCGTCCACACACCTGACAAACCAACCGTCCACACACCTGACAAACCAACCGTCCATACACCTGACAAACCAACCGTCCACACACCTGACAAACCAACCGTCCACACACCTGACAGACAATCAAAGCCAGACAATGAGTTGGGAATCCTATTGGTCCTAACAGCTGTGTCTGGGTATCTGTTCAGTAAATACGTCCTATAGTATATGAGTCTGTTCTATGGTTACAACAGACTGGACACAGTGACTGATGAACATCTCAGCGATAGGCTGAGAGAAGTCCTTAACACAAAGGTTAGTGACTACAAGGTCATTTTTGACCTGAACGTAACCAGATCCAGTAAGAACGCCGTCTCCAGACTCCATTCTGTTGATTACATAGAAGACAGGGATGGTGAGATCCACTCAGCCATGTTTTGGAGACCCCCTAGTGTCAACCCACAGCTAAACACCACCGGCGACCACGACTTCCTTTACCCTGAGTCCTCAATAAGAACAGCCTTCCAGGCTAACGTGCCCAGATTCATGTTCACCAATGTTTCAGTTTTCGTTGTGGTAAAGAGGAACAGTGTGAGATCGGCGTAGCGTAAGACCTAAGTCGAATGTTTGGGAGGTAATCATTACCAATGACAGTGTTAACGAAGGTAAAATCCTTGGGTTTAAAGCTGGGGTGAATAACAGACTGGTTTTCGGTGGAATGACACCGTCTAGGCTCCGCGGGTGTACGATTCCGGCGAAGTTCATTGGAAAGAAGAGCCTGATATCCATTCACTGGCTATCTGGGCTTAAAGTGTCACACGTTAGGATAAATGGTGAAATACTAAAAGACTCATACTCTATCTGTGACATCGATCAGATAGGGAAACCTTATCTGGATGTGTTTGGGGTAAACAGCCTAAAAAGTTTTTATTCAGACATCAACTTTTACGGTATGAAGATCGTAGAGGGTCGTCTGGGGGATCCTGAGATTGAGAAGATTTGTAACAGGACCATGGTTGAATATGAACTGTAATTAGAATGGGGAAAAAGAGGAAAAGCGTCGTCAGCTTCAACCACATTGGTAAAAACCTCCAATCGCCTGAAGTGAACAAACTAACCCGACTCTATTCGTATTACCACAGGTTAGCGACCTGTTACAAGTGGAAACACACCCGATTGAAGAGACTGAAGATGATCCTCGAGACGGTCTCTATTGGGTTGACCGTGGTTGGGGGAATAGCCGGTGGTGTTACAGCTAACCCACTGATCCTCGGAACCATAGCCGGTCCTGGCGTTCTGATCCAAGGGTACATGACCAAGTCGGGAATGCCTGGTAGGCTGGAGAACTGTGAGTTTGCTCACGTCAGCTACCACAAGGTCCTGACACAGATCAGAAGCTTCCTACGTGGGGCTTCCTACGACGAGACTGTCTTCCTGTCCGACGTTCGTGTACTCGACGACATTGTGACTGAGGTCTGTCCACATTCCGACAGTATGATCACACGGTATCATAGGACTTACGACTCAGCTGAGCTTGCCGGGCCTGGCTAACGGTTCTGACGATCTCTGGTATGTAGACGTCCCGGTTACCCACACGAGCCATCCAACCGTGAAATCCGCTAGGGATCCCACTGAGGATACCGGCCACCTCCAACTCATCCGGACCGAAGTCTTCCCAATCGAGGGTAATCACCTTAGTCCCCTCAAGGGCTATATCCTCAGCCATCTCCCCCATATACCTCTCTATACACCCTAGGTAATCCTTAGTCACACCGGCTTCACATTTCCGACCTCTCCTGAGCATCCGGTCGTAACAGGTGTCAACTGAGGCTTTTAGGAATAGTAGGGCATCAGGGGTTGGGAGGAGATTGTTTAGTGAGTGGAAGACCTGGAAATACTCAGAGAACTGTTTGTCGGTTATCCACCCATTACGCCAACAGTTCTTAGTAAAAACCATACAGCTGTGATGTGTTCGCTCTACAATCACATTCCTCCCTTCGTTGATTAACTCCAGAGCCTCTAGGTAGACGTCAATTCTCTCACCGAGGAACCAGGTCTCCATTTCATACGCCCAGGTCTTAGGGTCGGCGTAAAACCTTTCGAGGTATGGATTGTCGTCAACTGGCTCCTCAGCAAGGTAATAACCATTTCTCACAGCGAATGGTCTCACGAACGTTGTCTTTCCCACACCGATGTTTCCGTCGAGGGTGATCATCCGAGCACCGAGCTTTGGGTTGGTCATTATACCCCAGGTATACGGCATGATCCTAGACCTCCCGTATTTTATATGAAGATTCCAAAGAGACTTAGACGACCCATACTGATTATCTTCCACGCCCTAAGAAGAGCTATCGGGGTGATGAGACATTGTGTTAGGAGGAACCGTAGGGGAGAGTACTACGTGACTGAGTCTGTTGTTGTCTGGCCGACGGTCTTAGAAACCCCTACAGATGACCTCACAGACTATCCACAAACAGCCTCAGAGATCCCTACAGATGACCTCATAGATTCCTTAGAGACGACCTCAGAGATTCCTATAGATGGTCTCACAGATTCCTTAGAGACGACCTCAGCGGTCCCTACAGATGACCTCACAGATGAAACATAGATTAGTGTATAGATGGCTGACGAGTCTGAGAAAAGCCCGGAAGTCCCTAAGGTGACATCAGTGGTCAAGACGGAGAGAGTCAAGGATCCGAAACGGGTGGAGGTTGGTAAACGACTGGCTCAAATATCGAAAGCAGCCAAGGAGAGAAAATCCAGGGAGCGGTTGGCGGCTGAGATTGGTCCTGGGGGTGGTGGGGGCCGGTCAGCTTATTACGGATATCTAATCGGAACCGTTGGGTTGGTTATCGGTGGGGCCTCACTCTATTACACTATGAGGCAGGAGAGAAGGGAGGTTCAGAGACTGAAAACCGTTGATGAGGAGAAGGTAATGGAAGGAACCGTGGTAAAACCCGAGCCACAGAACCCCGTCCAGACCCCTCCGGTTTTAGACACCTTCGACGGGTGAAATATGTGTTAGTATAATGTCAACCACCGACCGAAAAGAACTGATGAACGAGCTCTACGACGCCCTCCTGATTACAGCTGGAGCTGTGGCGGTCTCCATGGCTTCGAGGAAGGTCCTGAGGGAACCTTTGGGTACTCCTGAATCTGTAAAGGGTACCGCCAAGCTGGCTCTAGCTGTTGGAATTAGTACAGTTGGGATTAAATATGCCCAATCGAAGGGGTATTTACCGGTTGATCCGTTCAAAACAAAGTAGATGTTTTTTTTCTTGGTCGAACTGACTCAGAGGGGTTAGGGAAAAGTTGGGACCGGAAGTTAAATGAATTGTGGGATCTGTGGGAAAAAATTTAGTTCTAAGGGAAATCTTACCCAACATGTCAGACAGATCCACAACGGGGAAAGAGATCACAGATGTGAGGACTGTGGGAGGACGTTCACGAGGGGGAATGATATGAGAAAACACCGTGGGAGAGTACACAGAGTACGTGAAATACGTGAAGTACGCGAATCCGTCACAACACACAAAGAGACTGAAACAACTGAAACTAAAACCTACATAAAGACCGAAACAAAAGTTGTCACCAGGAAAAGTCGTGGGTCTAGGGGAGAAAGAGACGTCGGGGATATCCTACGCGGTTACACGATCGGATACATTAGGGAAAAGACGTTTGATGGGTTAACCGGGTTGGGCGGTGGTCTACTGAGGTATGACTTCGCGATACCTGTGGGTTGTGGTTTCCTACTGATTGAGTACGACGGTGAACAACATTTCATACCCACCCGGTGGGGGAGTATGACCGCGAAAGAGGCTGAAAAACGCTTTGAGAAACTAAAACAACACGACCAAATGAAAAACGACTACGCTAGGTTACATGGTTATCCCCTACTCAGGATCCCATGCTACAGAGGCTATAAAATTTACGACGTAGTCAGAAAATTCCTGATGGGTAACGGACTGATTCACTGAATATCCATTAGTTTATATATGGCTAGTGTGGTTGCTGGTGGACTGTTTAACGCCTTGGCCTTCGCGGGCGCTGGATTCATGTTTTCAAAGTTAAATCACACCGGATATGAAGCTGAGATTAAAAGACACAACCACGCCCTCGAGAAGCTGGCTAGGGCAAAGGAGAAATGGTATGAAAACGAGGTGGGTAAGAAGGATAGAATACAGAGGTTAAGACAGGAACTGTCTGACGCCAACGCTGACATCAACACAACGAATCACGCTCTGGATCTGCTGAAGGATAGATTGAGGCAAGTTGAGGTCGGTGGGTCGTTCCAGCCAAAGCCTGAGTTGTCTGACTATTACAAACCATCGGGTGAGATGAAAGAGTATCAGACCCTGTTTATTGGGTCTATTGGTCTGGTTGGTGGGTATCTGATGTCTAGGTTTGTTTTGTAGGGGGTTAAGGGAATTCGTTAGGGTTTAGTTATAATGTCTGTTTCCTGGTCGGATTTACCGAAGGGGCTGAAGGATTTACCGTTTTCAAGCGTTAAATGGGTCTGTAAGCAGATGGGAATTGAGTTAGTAGCCTCGGCTTGGGATCCACCCAGACGTAGCACGAAGCTGTGGTGTGAGGATTGTTTCAGATTCCGTGTGAAGGTGAGAACTGAGATGTATTCCTGTCCAGGATGTGGTGATACGGAGTATGGATATGTTGTCGGGAGATACCGGGCGGCTGTCGGTCGTAGAAGTGAACATTCGAGAAATAGTTGGATGAAAAAGAGACTTACCAAAGTCGTCAGGAATACAGCCGTTGACGCTGTCTTATCCGACTTTTCCAAGGTTCTCCAAGTGATGAGAAGTAAGGGCCTGATAAGAGGTCGTAACCTATCCAGATACAATTATTACATCATCAGATTGTGCTCAAGAAGAGGGATTAAGTTACTGGATAACCTAAAGGATCTCAAAAAAGGAAAAACAAAGGATCTGTTCGATAACAATCTGTTTGGGATTGTGTATAAAGAACTTGGTTGGAATCATACCCTGGACAGGTTCTACACCAGGTGGTTGAGACAACACCTAACGAAATGTGATCACCCCTGTTATAACGATGAGCGATCCAGATGTTATGATCCACCAAGACGACGACTTAGACGCCGACATGTTTGACTACCCCGATGATATAGACCCCCGTCTCTACGGGAGACTAATCGGTTATGACATAAATCAGTTAGACAGAGCCCTGAGGGGTAAAACTAAGCCGTTCAGTTGTGCTGTTGTGTCCCAACACCCACTGGAACAGGTAAACGCCCTCAGGAATGATGTGGTACGGCTGCTACGTCGGGAGCTGACTGAGATGAGGGGGTTGAAGTTCGCTGAGACGCTGGTTGTAACACTTGAGAAGGAGGTGTCCGGTGGAACAACTTATAAGACGGCTCACTTCAACAGTCACATCAAGACCATAATCAACGGCGATGAGACCGGTCAGGACGTTGACACCGCGAATGAGGAAGTGGTGGCTAGAATAGCCCGGTGGATAAGTGAGGGATCTGGCTGGACAGTGGAGTCAATCGACGGTCACTACGTTAATCTGATTGTCTACAGTCCACTGGAAGGCTCGTCATACGTCGACCTCCCTAAGGAGCTGAGACATAGCCGGAAGGGGTTGATCAACGTTAAGAATAATGATGACAGGTGTTTTATGTGGTGTCATCTGGCTCATAAGTTTCCTGTCTCACAAGACTCACAAAGGGTCACAAAGTACCGAGACCATGTTGGCGACTTGGATTATGGTGGAATCAGCTTCCCTGTGACCCAAAAACAGTATAACCGGGTGGAGAAACAGAATGAGATACGTATCAACGTCTTTGGTTATGAAAACGGGTTAACCTTTCCGGTTTACGTATCAGAGGAAAGGTTCGCCGACCTCATGAGCCTCCTGATTATAACCAACGGGAACAACAAACATTACGTCCTCATTAAGGACTTTGATAGGCTTATGTACAACAAAACAAAACATAGGAGGAAAAAACACTTCTGTGTTTACTGCCTCCAGTGTTTCAGTTCAACGGAGGTTCTGGATAGGCATAAGGTTGTGTGTATCAGTGTGAATGGTAAACAGGCTGTTAGGATGCCTGACCCCGGTAAGAACGTGTTGAAGTATAGTAATTTCCACAAACAGTTAAACGTTCCGTTTGTTGTGTACGCTGACTTCGAGGCGATCACGGAAAAGGTCAACAGACCGGAGGTGCCGGAGTCAGACCGAGAGGAAAAAGAGAAAAAACCATACATGGAGAAGTATCAGGGACACACCGATTGTGGTTATGGGTATAAGGTTGTCTGTTGTTATGACGACAGATACAGCAAACCCGTCCAGGTGTATAGAGGCCTTGGTGCTGTCAACAAGTTCATTGGAAAGATGTTGGAAGAAGTGGAGTATTGTAAGGGTATTCGGAAAGAGCACTTCAACAAGGACATGGTCCTGACTGATTCCGACAGGGTGGACTTCAGAGACGCCAACGGGTGCCACATCTGTGGTCGGGAGTATGGGGAAAGGGACGTTAGGGTCCGGGACCACTGTCATGTGACGGGAAGATATCGGGGATCGGCCCATCAGCTTTGTAACAGAAATCATAGAATGACTGATAAGATACCAGTCATCTTACACAACCTGAGGGGTTATGATAGTCATTTCATCATGGGGGAGATTGGAAAGTTCAAACAGGAGATTAACGTCATTCCTAATAATATGGAGAAGTACATGGCCTTCATGTTAGGTAAGAACCTTGTGTTTCTGGACAGTTTTCAGTTCATGAGTAGTTCATTGGAAAAATTGGTGGGAAATCTCCCAGGGGACGCCTTTAGATACACAGCCGAAGAATTTGGTCCCCGGTCGGACCTAATGAGGACGAAGGGTGTTTACCCCTATGACTACATGGACAACTTCAGTCGGTTTGGGGAAACGGGGTTACCACCAAAGAGTGAGTTTTATAGCGTGTTGAATGATGAGGAGATATCAGACACTGATTACCAACACGCTTTGAAGGTCTGGGAGTCGTTTGAAATGAATACAATGGGGGACTACCACGACGTGTATCTAAAATCAGATGTGTTGCTGTTAGCTGACGTCTTTGAGAACTTTAGGAAGACCTGTGTTCAGTACTATAAGCTAGACCCCTGTCACTACTTTACTTCACCTGGGTTGGCATGGGACGCTATGCTGAAGATGACTGGGATTGAGCTGGAGCTGATGACTGACATCGACATGTTTCAGTTCATTGAGAAAGGATTGAGAGGTGGTGTTACTTACATAGCCAACAGATATGGGAAAGCCAACAATCCGTATATGAAGGGGTATAGTGAGGACGAGGCTGTGAAGTATATAATGTATCTGGACGCTAATAATCTGTATGGTTGGGCCATGAGTCAGTGCCTTCCGACTGGTGAATTTAAGTGGATGAGTGAGGGTAAGCTGAAAAACCTGGCCTGGGAACTTCCGGAAAATGACAGTCGAACTGGGATGATACTTGAGGTTGATCTTGAGTATTCTCCTGAACTCCATGATCTACACAACGACTACCCATTAGCCCCTGAGAAGATGGAAATACGGGAAGATATGTTGTCGGAGTATTGTTCTAAGATTAGGAGGAAGTTCGGTGTCAGTGTTGGTGGTGTTAGTAAGTTGGTAACCAACCTGATGGGGAAGGAAAGGTATGTTGTCCACTACAGAAACCTACAGCTGTACGTCAGGCTTGGAATAAGGGTGAAGAAAGTTCACCGGGTTTTGTTGTTCAATCAATCGGAGTGGCTGAAGCAGTACATCGACTTCAACACGGTGAAGAGAACTGCTGCCAGAAGCGCCTTTGAGAAGGACTTCTTCAAGCTGATGAACAACAGCGTTTTCGGTAAAACAATGGAAAACCTGAGAAAGCGTGTGGATGTCCGGTTGGTCACGTGTGAAGAAAAGCTGTTGAGGTTGGCTTCCAAACCAACCTTCGTATCTGCTAAAATATTTAACGAAAACCTTGTTGCCGTTCATAAGATTAAGGAAGTCCTAACGCTGAACCGACCGGCTTATGTTGGTATGTGTATTCTGGATCTATCTAAAACCCTAATGTACGATTTTCATTACAATTATGTGTTAGAGAAATATGGAAGTAGGGCTAAGTTGTTGTTTACAGACACGGACAGCCTGACATATGAGATTGAGGCGGAAGACGTTTACAAAGACTTCTGGGCTGACAAAGACATTTTTGACAACTCAGACTATCCAGAGAGCTCGCCGTATCACAACAAATCGAACAAAAAGGTTATTGGGAAGATGAAGGACGAGGCGGCTGGCGTTCCATAACCGAATTCGTTGGTCTCAGAAGTAAGATGTATTCTTACCTGAAAGACAATGGAACAGGCGGCAAAACCGCCAAGGGAATTAAGAAGAGTGTCACTAAGAAACAGATCAAACATGAACACTACAAAGACACACTATTTGGTAAGAAACAACTGTCTCAGAAAATGAAAACCATCCGAAGTGATAAACATAATCTGGGTAGTTATGAGATGAATAAGGTGTCACTCTCGTGCTTCGACGATAAGAGATACCTGCTGGAAGATGGGATTAATTCCTACGCGTACGGGCACCTAAACGCCTCATAGACAACTGCGCATGTGTAGTGTCACGCGTGACACTGGGCATGCGCAGAAGGTCTCGGGGTCTCTCACCCCGCTAAAATACATACCCCAGAACGACCAAAGGAATAGACGGTCCGGCCGGTCTCACTTATTTCCCTTAGTGGGGTAACGGTAGAGGAGTAATCCAGCCGCCATAATCACTATTAAATACTCCCCAGTGAAAACAATTACCTTCCCACCAGCTGTTTGTATTTCTGTCCATGGTATTGTGTCTCTTCCCTTCGACGGATGTAACTTTTCCCATTTCCTAGCCTGATGAACTATATCAGATCCCTTTCTGGTTAGACCTACCGACAGACCAGTTACTAATGCAATCACTCCTAAACCAATAGCAGTCACAATTCCAGCTTTCTTCAATGCCTTTTTTAACTTAGCTTCAGTCCACTGATCATAATAAGTTCTAATACCATCCCTTAACAAACCATCTTCCTCCTCGGTTAAAGCCCGTCCGATTGTCTGAAACTCACCTCCCAGATACCTCACAGAATAATCGATAACCAAACCATGCAGACTCACTAAACTCCCTGGATATGTCTAATATGTTATTATCAATCGGATAGTCAACAAACAGTGGATCTGCACATTGTGGTTCCAGTTCTAGAACATTTGTGAAAAAGTCCTCACAGTTCCGATATGCAGCTCTTCTTCTTATCCTCCCGGTTCTGTCCTCTGACACATTATTTACAGTGGGGCCATCAATAGCGTCATCAGATCCGACACTATTACGCTCTGAAAAGTCTTCCGGAGCGTCAGCACCCCCAAAATCTGTTTCCTCCTGACCATCCTCAGAATTTGGGTCTAAGTCATGATTTATGTCTAATGGTTTAAATTTAATTTCCTCCATATTAAAATTGCTATGATTACAAAAGGACAAACTGTTAAAGAGTGACGTTGGTAAAGTTGTGGCCATGATCACGCCGTACATACCATGTCTCGGACTGCTATCTGGTGGTGTAACTGTGGGAAAACATGTGTACCAACACAAGACAAAAGTATCTGAACAGAAACCGGAAACCAAACGAAACCAAAACCAAAATCAGAACCAAAACCAAAACCAAAACCAAAACTAAAACCAAAACTAAAACCAGAACTTTAATTTATGGGTTAAAAGATGATTGGCCGTCCCCTGTCACCCGACATACGCGGAATTTACATACAGCCCGTTTGTGATTAACCCCCGGCCACCCGTATGAGATCTGTTGTGTTTTATTATATCAAATCCAACAAAAGCGTTTGGAAAAGGGAAACTAACATTTGGGAGAAATTTTATTAGGAACAAAAAAAACTGAAACGAGGATATAAAAACCGTGAAAACAGCCCAAATGGTCCATTTTTAAAAAGAACCCTTTCAAACATCCTTTCTTGATGAATTCCAGAATATTTTTTTTCGGTTTTGGTCCCTTTTCGTCCCTTTTGCTTATACTTAAAAAATTTTTTAAGAAAGCTTACCGTTTCAAACAACCATCCTTGCTGAATCTGAGCATTTGGGGGGTTTTTTTGGTGTGAAAAGAAAAAGTGCGCCCATACCCTCAAGTTCTATACTACTTAAGCGAGAATCATACCACTAGACCAGCAAGCCCGTGGTGAAAAAAATTTCAATGGAATTAATTTTGTCAAATTGATCAAGAGTTTATTCAGATAAAAAATATCGGAAGAAATTAAAATGAAAAATAAACTTGCTGAACTTGCACGACAAATACATTTAAATTATGAAGGAATCTTTAAATCAACAAAAAAAGGAATTTTAACATAATGCAAGTAAAATAAATGAATTCCGCCGCCATTTGTCTATTATACAAGTTGACAGGGCTTGCACTGGAATCGAACCCCTAACTTCTCGCACCCAAAGCGAGAATCATACCATTAGACAAGCAGGAACGTTGGATAAAACGAGAGGTTTATGGATATTATACTGCCGAGAAATATTTTTGTATCGTTCTTGGAAACATGCCGACAACAGTTACTTTAGATATAAAAATTTGCGAACAAAAGGATTTAACACAATCAATCGTTCGAATCGTTCTTTCTGATAAAAAATATTAGAAAATAAAATGGAAAATAAACTTGCTCAACTGATGTGAATTACATGAGAAAATTTGTTCAAAATTTTTTCTTCATAAATATTATTTTTTAACATTCCTTTCCTAGAGTTATTTGGAAAACCGAAAACAACCAAAATAATTGCCAAACAAAATTAGAAATTTATAAGGGAATTTTTAAAGCCAATTTATATGTGCTAATATATAAATTACAGTTAATGAGACAACGTTCACTAAGCTGTGCCAAAAGCTTGAACAGGAAGGATGGCGGCGAAGGTGTTACTCCCAACCTATCATCAACCGATATATATATATATATATATATATATATATATATATATATATATATATATATATATATATAAATATATATATATATATTTATATATATATATATATATATATATATATATATATATATATATATATATATATATATATATATATATACATGCCAGATAGTTAAAGGTCGTTTTCTTCCAGCTTGCCATTGCACGTGAAAAACAAATGATACGGCACTGCTAACCAATTAGAACATTACTTCTCTCTTCGGCGGGAAAACTAACCAATTACATTTCGCGCAAGAGTCACATATAACCTCAAAACGCGCCAAAATGAATCACTTTATCTAAGAGCTCTAAATTGAAAGTTACTTGTAAGCTCTAAACAGGAATTTTTTCTTTGAGTGTGTTAATTATTTGTGCGATGCCTCCCGTTCGACGTGGCAGAGTTAAGGACCGGCCAACTGTGTCGTCCTCTTTGACGAATGACGAAAGCCTAGTGGATCTTCGACAGCGGTGCGCACAGAAAGGTCTACCGATCCACGGTCGCAAAGATACGCTCATCGCCCGTTTACAACAACATGCTGCAGCCAATGCGAATTCCTCCAGTGTTCCTTCATCGTCTACAACACCATCATTACCACAGCCTGAACAACCTCCTGCG
Organism: Corallium rubrum; assembly: GCA_964035015.1. NCBI lineage: Eukaryota > Metazoa > Cnidaria > Anthozoa > Scleralcyonacea > Coralliidae > Corallium > Corallium rubrum. The sequence goes on from OZ035997.1 coordinate 92,381,199, forward strand.
CTGTTAAACGAGTCGCAGTTGGCACAAAATCAATCTATCGTTACACGAAGCGTCGAACAATCGGCGAACGAGATAGCGACCAACGCAGCCCGCGCTGCTGTTCAAGCAATGACGAACTCGACGCCTGTTACCGGTACCACCGCAGTTTCCCCAGTCATCCTTGACAATACAGACGAAGGCACGGTCGACGCAAGTCCTGATGGTTCTACCGCCGCCACTGGGTCGCTGCCTCAAGCCGAAACCAGCATCCCATACGGACACGGGTTCCACGACGTTCTGGCTTCCTATGTGAAACAAATCCAGTCCGGTGAGTTTTTTGATTTACATAAACTCCTACCAAGGAACTTTTCTATTGTAACTGACGAGGAGCCTGTTATTTTCACGCTCGAGAACTCTGTCATAAAAGTTAAGAAATCGTCCCAGTCAGCTGCTAAGATTACTGATATCGAACAGTGGACGACCGCTTTTACTATATACATGAGCGTTTTAACCCATAAGTTCCCCGGTCGGGCACAAGAGTTACTCCAATATATGAGTTTGATTCGCCATGCAGCCCAAACACACCGAGGGTTGGGGTGGTGTATATATCATCACAAATTTCGCCGGAAAGATGCTTTCAACCCATGTCTCAACTGGTCCGTCCTTGATCAGCAATTATGGTTGATGATATTCACCACGCGAATCGGTTTTCAGGGGCAGCGTGCCCCAAGGTTTGCAAAAAATTTGCCGACTGCTTTTGCCGACCCTGACATTGTTTCTTCCAATTTGGCAACCGAGGTTTCTCTTGACCGCGTGGCTGGTCCCTTTGATAACCCCCCATTTCCTGATTTTCAAGTTTCACCAATTGGCTTAGTACCAAAAAAGAATTCGAATAAATTTCCCACGATTTTTCACCTTTCGTTTCCTAAATCGGGCATGACCAGCATAAATTACTCTATTTCAAAAGAGGATTTCACTCTCCAGTACGTCACTATTGATGATGCTATCGAAGGAATTAAGCGTTTCGGTCAGGGCTGTTTTCTCGCTAAGACCGATATTGAATCCGCTTTTCGACTAATACCGGTTCACCCCGACGACTATGAGCTTTGGGGTATGTGTTGGGAAGGTAAATACTATTACGATAAGGTTTTGCCGTTTGGCCTTAGGAGCGCTCCTTTTATTTTCAACCAACTTTCGGACGCCCTAGAATGGATCTTACTCAATAAATGTCAGATTTCGTTTGCATGCCATATTCTCGATGATTTCATTCTAATTGAACCCCAAGCAGCCTCTCCACCTTATGACAGTACATGTCAACAAAGCTTATCAGCCATACTACTCACTTTCAAAAACATCGAAATTCCTATAGCCCCTGCCAAAACACAAGGTCCATCGCAGGTCATGGAGTTCATGGGCATTATCTTAGATACAATCAAAATGCAAGCACGCCTTCCTGCCGACAAAATTCACCGCATGCAGGCCATCTTTGAACAGTTTAAAAATAAGCGGTCATGTACGTTGAAAGAATTACAATCTCTTATTGGCACTTTAAATTTCGCATGTAAAGTCGTCCCACCTGGTCGACCTTTCTTACAGCGCATGATTGGCTTAACTAGAAATGTGAAAAAACCACATCATTATATAAAGCTTAACGCCGGTTTCTTTCAAGATCTCGAGATGTGGGAAAGATTTATTCTTAATTGGAACGGTGCTAATTTTTTCTTGTCGTCTTCATGGCACGATTCGGATAGCTTAGAGTTGCACACCGACGCCTCTGGAACGTTGGGTTATGGTGGTATATTTGGTACAAAGTGGTTCCAGGGAAAATGGGAACCTCACCAACAACTAGGAAAACCTGGGATTAGTATTGCATGGCAAGAACTTTTCGCGATAGTTGTTGCATGTCAGATCTGGGGGGACCCCCTCCAAGACCAACGTATTATATTTAAGTGTGATAACGAAGCTGTCGTCAACATCATTAACACCAAGCGTTCTCGAATTCCAAGGGTAATGGATTTGCTTCGTCATTTGACATTATTAACCTTGCAGTATAATATATACATTCGTGCAACGCATATACCGGGTGAACGCAATGAGATAGCCGATTCTATTTCTCGTTTTCAGTTCTACAGATTCCAACAACTGGCACCACAGGCTGATACCAGTCCGTATCCAATTCCAGGCATACTGTCTATAATCTGAATGAGGACATTCAACACTATATCAACTTGTCTGTCGCTTCTACTAACAAAACAGACTTACAGCGCAGGCGAAAAACGCTTTCTCGCCTTCGTTAATTTGTACAAGCGTAAACCAATCGAACACTGTCTGCCTGCCACTGAAGCGCTCTGGACAGAATTCGTTGCGTACTTAGCCAAAACAATCAAATATTCATCCATTAAAATCTATCTAGCAGCCGTCCGTCACTATCACATTCGCCACGGATTTCAATTGAACTTTCAAAAAATGTTACGTTTGCAACTAGTCTTACGCGGTATAAAACGTTCTCATGGAGACCAAATTCGAGTGCGCTTACCGATTACAATCCATCATTTACAACTTTTCCAAATGATGCTCGCGATTCCAACCACGGCAGCTATGACTTTAGCATTTTTCGGTTTTCTTCGTCTCGGAGAGGTAACATGCAATTCTAAATTCAACCCAGACATACATCTTACACCAGATAGCATCGTATTTTCACCAGGGATAGGAACAGGAAATCCAGCGTTCATGACTGTTTCTATTAAAGAGTCCAAGACTGACCCTTTTCTCATGGGTCATACGGTCACGGTGGGGGCCACTGATTCCCCTCTTTGTCCGGTTTTGGCCATGAAACAATATATTCCCCGGCGAATGCCCACAAGAGGTCCTCTCTTCATCCATGCTTCAGGAAAACATCTGACGAAACAGACTTTAACCTCGGAGACGCGGAAATTACTCACTCAGGCCGGTTTCAACGCTTCACAATATGCTGGTCATAGCTACCGAATTGGTGCTGCTACAACTGCAGCTTCAGCAAAATTGCCTTCTTGGCTCATTAAGACATTAGGACGTTGGTCATCGGATTGTTACGAACGTTATTTACAACACGGTTGAGTCGGTTTCTTTTGTTCCTTTGAGGGATTTATCTGACGAAGAAACCTAAAGCTGGGGGCGGTCTTTGAATTGTCCCAGGGGAAATAGGGGTTAATTGTACTGATTAGCTGATTTACAATGGCATTCGCATAGCTAACAGGGATTATATTTATATACAATCCCACCTATTTCAGGGATTGTATATACAATCCCACCTATTTCAGGGATTGTATATACGATTCCTTCAGTTGCCAACATGCATATAACTAGCTTGGAAAACAATTTAATCTCAACATTACCAAAACAACACAAAAAACCCCAACAAAATGAACATAGCACGTTTCCCAAATCACAACTATTTCAACACAACATTTTTAGAAACGTTATAGCTAGTACGAGCGAATTTTCTCAAATCTACTTATAGAATTTCTCAATATACAATGAACAATTACTAAATATAACATTTGACCCACGTGCACTGCTGATCGGAGCTTCTTCTTCTTTCGATATACATAAACGTTTTGGTTTCGGCTCATCCCCCATTTTCTCACAGTTTTCAAGGACGGTGGATACCAATTCTTTCTGTTCCTCTGAAGCTCGTTGATACATATGCAGGGACGAAACAGAACGATGCCCTGTTCGCTCCATTAGCATTTTATCAGAAATCCCAAGCTCTACTCCTCTTGTTGCGGTTGTAACTCTTAGTGAATGATTCGTTCGGTTTCCTTTAATGTAAGCCTCTGTACATAGCCGCTTCACGGTCTTTGCTAATTGTATTATGCCCAACTGGAACGTTTAAATACCACACTGACCCGGCTTCGTCACTGTACTTCACTTTTGGACGGAGATAAAATGGTCCATCTAGACTTTCTTTTGCACTGAAAACAAGAATAAAAATTACCGATCGGTTAATTACGGTCATTATATACGTGGTGTTTACATCGAAATAACTTAAATGCAAATTCTAACCAAATTAAAATTAGCACCCACCATTTAGAAACGTATTTTTTGTAAAGCTCAACCAAGCATCGAGAAGCATTACTGGGATTCGCGTGCTGTTCAATTCTCTTCGGTCTATACTTTCTGTCTGTCAGCCCTCCTTTGCAGTTTTTCTCTCCAAAGGAATTGTAACATAGCTTATCTAGTCGGCCATTCTCACCACTGATCAGCGTAAACTGTTTGAATTTCAAGTTGCGATGTTCTCTCCCTCCTCTCAACGCAAACAATTTTCCCAGAAGAAAAACCATGGTGTCTAACAAGCTCCGAGGGTTGTTTCCGCCAAGAAGACCTTTGTTCCAAAAAACCCCTTCTTCATCTATTGTGAACGGTTCGGCTTGCTTTACGTCGACACCAACACCAACTGAAATTAACCTTTTCATTTCAGCATCTATACTATCCTGGAATAATTTAAATGAAGCGTCGTTGAAGATATTCAATTCTGGCCTACCATTTTCCCTCATATAACGCTGCAACCCACAAGCAATTTGATACAGTGTATTTCCACGATAGACTTCGCCATTTTCTTTCTTTCGGGCCTCAAGAACGAACTTCGCTAGCCAGTAATTAACTTCTTCGTTTGTAAATGCCAAGATATCCTCGCCAACTTTAATAAATTCATCCTCGTCGTTCACAGGCTCTGAATTTCGTTTTGTTCTCCAATTTTCCCATGCCATAAAACACCATTTGGTATTGTCGACTGTGCATTTCGGTATTCTATCTTTAATACGTTCTTGCAACTCGAAGTCGCTTATATGTTCGACTAATAATGGCCCAGAACATTTCTCTTTATTGACCAAATTATCGGGTTGCTTCTCCACCTCTATCCTCGCTATTGGCTCGATGTCTTTGAGTTCAAATATCTCTGGCGATTCTGGGAGAAAATTGGCGACATTCTGCAAAAATTTGTCTTGCGTAATCCACATTTCGCAATCACTTTCTTCGTCGTCATCCATGTTCGACCACCTTGACGTTACCCCAAACAAGTATGTAAGACTGAATATATTCATGTTCACTCTTTATATAGCATTTTTTTCTCTTCTTTTCAAAATAAAAGCAAATCATGTGGCTTAATAATTCCCTTAGGAAACCTCCTTCAATCGTGTTGTAAGTCGGATAAATACCTCGAACGTCGGCTTTAAGCCAGATACTCCCTCGGGGCCTGCGGCCCCTCGGATTGTATCTGGCTTAAAGCCTCCGTTCTCGGTATTTATCCAATACATAAGACCCCTTCATCCACTCTATCAAGCGTATCAGCCACGCTGGCCGACGTCTCGAAATACTAACCATGTATAGTTAGTTATTCCTTCAACATGTCCAAAATCGCTATATTATCATTGTGCGTTTCGGGGGGAGGGATTTTTCGTCTATGGGGAATACACATTCTGTATTTTTTGGGATGAAGTGCTCCCAATGGTCACCTTCAAGCCCATAGACTCAGGCTATTTTATGTAAATATAATGATCAGTCGAATCGTAAGAACTGTCCAAGGGGATTATGACCCCTTGGTTCAGGTCGATGTCTTAGGGGGTCGCTACTCCTTTGGCAGGATATGTCCTACTAGGGGATTATTACCCCTAGGGCATTAGCAGAGTCCTAATGGGGATTATATACCCCAGGACAACAATCTAAAGCCATGTAACAATGAGTCGTTGGGATGATGTTCGACCACAATTTTAGACAATCGGAGTACTTCACCCCAAACCCCTTCTCCCACAAAACTTTGTGTGTGTGCCATTAGTATTCGCTTAATTGGTTGGCCTTTTCCTTTAAAGAACGGCTTGAATCATTAAAGCCAATTTATATGTGCTAATATATAAATTACAGTTAATGAGACAACGTTCACTACAAGCTGTGCCAAAAGCTTGAACAGGAAGGATGGCGGCGAAGGTGTTACTCCCAACCTATCATCAACCGATATATATATATATATATATATATATAGACAAGTATCGAGTTTAGAATCATATGAGTAGAGTGCTCAATACCGAAGTAGAGCGGATATAACAAAGAAGACAAACTTGAGTCACTTCATTTAAACATTTATTCACTACAAATTTGTTTCGTATGGCAAGCAAAGCTCGCCACACTCATCAGGTGAAATCGCGTTTGATGTTATGCCTAGGAAACTTGAGATATTATATATACATGTTTGACGTCATAGAAATTATATGTTGGTTTATATTTACAGAGTTGTATTACATAGGTTAGCTATTGGTTGCATAGCAGGAAGTTTTTTCTGTGTCTACAGGCTGACAATAGTTCGTTTCTAGAGTTTAAGGAACTGAGATGCGGGTAATAAATTATCATAAACTTTTCATGCAAGCACAGGTTACATCGCTTAGTTTTGTTCGAGTAGCTCTTACATTTTTTGATGACTTTCCACTTAATTTCGTGTTGTACCTCCGATTCCTTCAAAAGCCAAACGTATTTACTCAATGCGGTAGAATGTTTATGCTTAAGGTTTCGGAATGAATTGGTGTGAGGGGAGCCAGTTTACGGGGGGCCAGTTTAAGACGCGATACAATAATCACACCAATTCATTCCGAAACCTTAAGCATAAACATTCTACCGCATTGAGTAAATACGTTTGGCTTTTGAAGGAATCGGAGGTACAACACGAAATTAAGTGGAAAGTCATCAAAAAATGTAAGAGCTACTCGAACAAAACTAAGCGATGTAACCTGTGCTTGCATGAAAAGTTTATGATAATTTATTACCCGCATCTCAGTTCCTTGAACTCTAGAAACGAACTATTGTCAGCCTGTAGACACAGAAAAAACTTCCTGCTATGCAACCAATAGCTAACCTATGTAATACAACTCTGTAAATATAAACCAACATATAATTTCTATGACGTCAAACATGTATATATAATATCTCAAGTTTCCTAGGCATAACATCAAACGCGATTTCACCTGATGAGTGTGGCGAGCTTTGCTTGCCATACGAAACAAATTTGTAGTGAATAAATGTTTAAATGAAGTGACTCAAGTTTGTCTTCTTTGTTATATATATATATATATATATATATATATATATATATATATATATATACATGCCAGATAGTTCTAAAGGTCGTTTTCTTCCAGCTTGCCATTGCACATGAAAAACAAGTGATACGGCACTGCTAACCAATTAGAACATTACTTCTCTCTTCGGCGGGAAAACTAACCAATTACATTTCGCGCAAGAGTCACATATAAGCTCAAAACGCGCCAAAATGAATCACTTTATCCAAGAGCTCTACATTGAAAGTTACTTGTAAGCTCTACACAGGAATTTTTTCCCACCCACCCACCGCTTCAAAGTTGTACTTACGCAAATATTTTCTAAACGAAAAGTATTGGTATACACGTGGAAAGTAATCTGCCAATACCAGATCTTTAGTCTAGTTTCCTTTATGTTGTGTTAAACAATGGACATCGGGAAGCATGTGGTAATGTTTCTCCACGAACGAACAGATAGCTTGAAGAACTTGCAACTATTTTTTGTAAATAATTCATTGGTGTAATATATTCTTGATGGTTTTATGTTCCTGCCGTAAAAAATAAAGTTCTGGTTTGGGGATGAAGTGCTCCCAATGGTCACCTTCAAGCCCATAGACTCAGGTTATTTTATGTAAATATAATGATCAGTCGAATCGTAAGAACTGTCCAAGGGGATTATGACCCCTTGGTTCAGCTCGATGTCTTAGGGGGTCGCTACCCCTTTGGCAGGATATGTCCTACTCGGGGATTATTACCCCTAGGGCATTAGCAGAGTCCTAATGGGGATTATATACCCCAGGACAACAATCTAAGGCCATGTAACAATGAGTCGTTGGGATGATGTTCGACCACAATTTTAGACCATCGGAGTACTTCACCCCAAACCCCTTCTCCCACAAAACTTTGTGTGTGTGCCATTAGTATTCGCTTAATTGGTCGGCCTTTTCCTTTAAAGAACGGCTTGAATCATTAAAGGACTTTAAATGCTGAGTCATCCAGGGGGCATCAGTAGAATTTATACGAACTCTTTTGAATGGCATTAACAAATCAAGTCCTGTGTGTAGCACTTTTTGGAATACACCTACCAGGTCCTCGCAGTTCACGAGAGAACCGAAACGTTGGCGCCATGATGACTTCTCCAAGTATCTTCCCATCTCGGCCTTCCTGGAGGCCCGTTTGTCTCGTTTGAGTATGACTTTTGCTGTGTTCGAATTGATATCTCTTATCTTTGGTTGGACAGTAACAGTATTGTGGTCAGAAAGGCCAAAAGGTGGAAATATTTCTGGCTTGTCATAATATTCTTTCATATTGGTCAAACCTAAGTCCAGAATAGCGTCCCTCCTGGTTGGTTTTTCACAACTTGCTTTAGTCAGAAATGATATTGCTCACGAATAGAGTTGCTGTCGGCTCCGGGGGGATGATAAACAACGGCTGCTATCAGACAGGAACAGGCCCTTGGAAGGCGGTCAGCTTTTAATTGAACCCACAAGATCTCATGATCGGCACAGCAATTCAGTTCTTCCAGTAATTTATATTTTAAAATGTTATCTCTGATGTAGAGGCATACACCACTATGACTATTTACTATTCTATCTCCGTACAATGGTGTATCCTGGAATATCGACAACGCTATCAACAACTGAGTCTTTGAACCATGTTTCAGTAATGAAAGCCAAATTGATTTTAGTCCGGAGAAGAAATTCCTGGATTTCGTCAATTTTCGGAACAAGAGACATCACATTGGAAACCATAAAGTTAGGAACATGATGTGTCTTTTGTGACCGCTGCCTCAGAATATTGTTGTGACCTGCTGCAGTTGATTTTTGCAAGTTTTGCGTGCTTGATGCAGCGGGAAGTAGAACGTTGGATCCAGTAGAAATATAAATACAGTTTTTTTTCATATTTTAAAATACTTCCCAGCAAGAAAATTAAAAGTTCTGACATGAATAGCACTTGGCAGTACCTTTTGTTTAATATCTTGTTCAGGGCTGTGCGTTTAGTATTTAAAAACAAAATCCAAAATTCTATAACACTTGTGAGGAGTCCATTTCCCATTATATAATTCTTATTTTACGAGCAATGGTGAGAACATTTTGAACATTTTAAAAAGTTCCAGGTAACACCAAAATTTGAACTATATACCGAATGAAAGCTTATAAAATTTCTAACAACATACGTACCCGATGTATTTCAACAATGCGTAGTTGCGAAAATTTTAGCCATCTTTTTCTATAAACAAATGTGTCGGCAAAATCGAGAAATGTAAAACCCGCTTCGTGAGTACAGGACTTTTTTGCCACGGACTTTTACCCGTAGTATCCGCGTACTGAAGTTTTAATAACCTCGTGGTCAAAGAATTTCATCTCCAACGAAACGTTTTCTAAAGTAAGTTACTTATTTACTTAACTAAATATTATTTATATATATAGAGAACAATATAAATTTAATTAAAGGCCACACCAAGGCCAAGAGTAATTGAATACAGGAGCCCGAGGGTCGCAAGGACGAGAGGGCTAATTTCCCGGGTGCACTTACTTTCAAAATGGCGCCGGGATGGCGAGGCCGACATTTCCCGAGGACGCTTACATCAAAGGTGCCGACAGAGAGTTGGACTTCTGGCTGATCCTTATTCTGTGATCTGGAGGACAACTTCAAAGTTCCGACGTTCAACAGAGCAAATAATGAATGAAAATTCTATAGTTTATAAGCATTTGTCCTCCACCAAGGGAATAAGTGCAAGTGGTCTATTTCTTCTTGTTTGTCGTTTTGGAAGGTCTTTGCGTTGTTGGAAGTTTCACCGATTTCCCGACAGATTTCCGATATCTTTACTTTATTAGCTTTAATTCTGGCTTCTGCAATCGTCAGGTCCAATTTAATTCCTTCAATATCTGTCGAGAGCTGATCACCACAGCGGCAAGGGCTTGAACACCTCTCCTCTTCGCTGTTATCCAAGTTGTAGTTTTCGCCAATGTATTTCAGTAAGGCATTTACATACAGTAAGACTCGATTTTTCTCCATCAATTGCCAGGAATTTCTTATTCTTCCACCAAGATATTAAGACATTTTCGCTCGTAAATTGTTTCTTCTCACCACCAGTGGAAGACCATTCACCCGTAACATTTACTGTCGTGGCAATAGAAGCGTTCCTAAAATAATTGTGCAGTTGTATTCCTCACGTTGAACAATTCACTTGATGAAAATATTGCTAAACTTCCTGTTTTGAATTCTGTTTTGAATTTGATTGGTGTTTGGCAAATAATCCTTTTTCTTATTGGTTATTCAAAAACCATCAACCTTTCGGTTAACAGCCGAACGCGCTAAACAGATAAACAGATAAAACAGATAAACAGTGGCGAACCCTTGACTGAATCCGCATACCCGGTATTCCACAATAGCTTACCCAACTATTTATCTATTGAATTAGAAACAATTCAGAAGCGTGCCATGTGCATTTTACTCCCCTGGCAATCATATGACGAGGCGCCAACACATATGGGACTTGAATCTCTGCAAGACCGACGCCAACACTTGACAAGTAAGCTATTTCACGACAGTATGTCAAATGAAAAACATAAACTGCGAAGCCTTTTGCCGCCGAGGAACAACGCCAGAGTGTTAAGGAAGAATCGCACCTTTAGTTTAAATTTTCGCATCAATAGATTTAAAAATAGTGTAATAAAAGTAGCGTGCTGCGTAGGCAATGTGGAAACAACAATCGAAATATAGTAAGGTTAGATATACTGCCGAAACAGAGAACGTAGGAGTCTAACGTTTCGAACGAAGGCCCTTCGTCAGAGAGAAACGTGCTCGTTTCTCTCTGACGAAGGGCCTTCGCTCGAAACGTTAGACTCCTACGTTCTCTGTTTCGGCAGTATATAGTAAACTTACTATATTTAGATTTAAAAATAGTTTTATAATATCTAATGCAACCAAGGTCTAGATTTTTAACACTTGTTAAAACTGTTTTACAATTGTTTACTACTATTATTATAAAATTGTATATATTTTAAAGTGTAAGATATGACGTAATTCAGCCTATTGGCTGCAAAGTCTTTTTCAATAAACCATCTATCTCTCTTAACCATCTATCTAACCCATTGCACCACAGAGACAAAGCTGGTTTTGTTTGGTAATTGTTTTGGTTGTTTTCGGCATTCCAAATAACTCTAAGGAAAGGAATGTCAAAAAATAGTGTTTGTGACCAACAAATTTTGAACAAATTTTCTCATGTTATTCGTACCAGATGAGCAAGTTTATTTTCCATTTTAGTTTCTAACATTTTTTTATCAGAGATAACAATTCGAACGATTGATTGTCTTAAATTATTTTGTTCACAAGCTTTCTTAACAACGGGCTTGCTGGTCTAGTGGTATGATTCTTGCCTTGGGTGCGAGAGGTCACGGGTTCGATTCCCGTGCATGCGCAAGCCCTATCAACTTGCATAATAGATAAATGGCGGCCAAATTCATCTATTTTATATTAAAAAACTACATCAGCGACAAAAACGTTTTTGTTATGAACACGGAAGCATTACCATAAAATTTATTCCTAGTTTAAGTTGATTTAAAAATTCCTTCATAATTAAATGTGTTTGTCGTACCGATTGAGAAAGTTTATTTTTCATTTTAGTTTCTTCCGATATTTTTTATCTGAATAACTTTTTTATATGAACACGGAAGCATTACTAATTGGGCAAGTTTATTTCTCATTTTACTATTTTAGTTTTTACGATATTTTTTATCTGAATAAACTTTTGATCGATCAGACAAAACAATTTACATATAACTTTTTTTCACCACGGACTTGCTGGTCTAGTGGTATGTTTCTCGCTTAGGATGCGAGAGATCACGGGTTAGATTCCGTGCAAGGCGTATCAACTTCTAATATATAAATGGCGAAAGAATTCATCTATTTTATATATTAAAAATTTACATGAAAGAAACAAAAAAATGTTTTGGCTTTAACACGGAAGTATTACCGGGGAATTTATTCCTATTTGAATTGATTTAAACAAAATTTCATAATTTAAATAGTAGTTTTATTGCATGAATGAGTACATTAATATCCGGAACATAAATATTAGAATGCGTCCCTGGACGGACTTGAAGCATCAACCTTTCCGTTAACAGCCGAACGACCAGGAAAGGAATGTTAAAAAATAATATTTGTGACGAACAAATTTTGACGATTAAGTTTCTCATGTTGGTCGCACCAAGTGAGCAAGTTTATTTTCCATTTTAGTTTCTGGCATTTTTTATCAGAGTGAACAATTCATTATATCTTTCTTTTGTTTTCAAATTTTAATATTGTTTTTGTGCATGAATAAGTGCGCTTTAGCTATTATAAAGATGTATGCATGTATGTGACTAATTTCGTAGCAGCAACGATAGCTGGTTTACGAATTATTAATGAGGTTTTGAAATCTAATTTAGATATAAATTGATGAATGTTCTTCGAAAACTCATTAATAATTCACGAGGAAAACGCAAAGGAAATCAGTACTATGTCCGAGGTTTTATATCTGATAAAGAAACCTAGCTCCTGATTTACCTAAACTTTAGCTTTGATTTTCTCGGCTTAGATAACGCGTTATTTTTGAAACTTACTACGCCAATAATCTTACTAAACGGGTCGTTTATGAAGCAATTTAAAACATTCTCGGCTATAGCTTCGTGTTTTTAATCTGATAAAACACTGCTGCTCGTGTATTAAATATTACTTGTAGTTTCCTCTATATAAAGAATACAGACTAATTATTCTGTGCCACCCTGGCTGTGCCCATGCCCTCGCACAAGTAGGTACTTCAGGTTATGTAAACACCGCTGCCAAACGTTTGGCGCATGCGCGACGTCCGAGCTCGTCCCAGGCTCGTCCTCAGAAAAAGAGCGGGCAAACACTGAAATATTCGGACTTGTTCAAGACTACCAAAAAGATAAGGTAGGTAATTTGTGCATGGCTACCTTGTCAATATTGTAACATATTCTGAATTTACCCCTGCGTAATTTTCTTTACCCGTTTCTTAAAACACAAATGAATAGTCGTGTCTTACTTTGTCTTCGCTGTCTGGTTGTTGCCGCCACGGCTAATTCCCACTTCTCTTGCAATGTTTGTTCTAGCGAATTCACGCATGCGCGAACGTTTGGCAGCGGTGTTGGTTATGTATGCCTAGTAAACACAGGTACTGCATGAAAGCATAGTCAATCGAGGTATGGTCTGGAAACTCAGCTAAAGCCTTTGGTCTGTCTTTTTGTTCGCCTTTATGCATTTTTGTGTACGATGCACGGTCACTGAACACATTGTATTTTAGTAAAATGAACGAATTGTCCAACAGCAACGCCTGAGCAGCCATCTTCTTTAAATTAAATATATATTGTAAATTAATAATTTTTGTAAATTACCGGTTGCAATTGTCACTGAAAAGCCCCTTTTTGGGTGTGGTCAATAAAAATTATTCTATTCTATGATATTCTATTCATGCCATTCAAAAGAATCTTCGACTTCGTTTCAAGAAATTTTTTAAGTTTTGAACATTGACGTAGGCGAGGTTTAAACACTCTTCTCTGCATTGTTCTCCTCTTCCCCATATTCGCTGAGTTTGACTCTATATTGAAGTATAATAAATAAATAAATTAATAAATAAATAAATAAATAAATAAATAAATAAATAAATAAATAAATAAACAAATAAATAAGTAGATAAAGAAATAGATAAAGAAAGAAATACTAGATAAATAAATAGATAAATAAATAAATAAATAAATAAATAAATAAATAAATAAATAAATAAATAAATAAATAAATAAATAAATAAATAAATAAATAAATAAATAAAGTAGATATGGGGCAAGTAGAAAAGTCACTAGACCACAGCTGGATTTCAACCCGCGAACTCCGGTTTACCAGGCCGACGCTCTACCAACTGGACTACGCAGTCAACACCGGAGAAGGTCGAGGGAATGGGGTTTAAATATATATATTTATAAGTAATAACATGACTTGAGGGAAATTAGCGACTAAATTTCCCCGGCGCCGAGGGAAGATTTGGAAAAGTCCAAGGGCCGCAGGCCCGAGAACTTTTACAAATCATCCCGAGGCAAAGGGGAAATTTAATCGCTAATTTCACGAAATGTCATGTTATTAGTTTGTAATATTATGATCGCCGAGGAAAACTTTGAGAATCTTACCGACAGGAAATTTACACGGTTGATCAGAGAAGTTGCATCTAATTTTCCCGTGCATGTTGATGAGGGAAAATATATGCAAGCGGGAAATTTAGAAGTAGACAAAGGATTTCTTTATCTTCTAATTTTCCCTCATCAACATGCATGGGAAAATTCATCAACATGCACGGGAAAATTAGAGGACAAAGGATAAATTTCCCTCTTGCGGGTTTACATTCCCTCGGAGAACAAAAGAATCCGAGGCGATCATGGTATTAATATATATATATATATATATATATATATATAATCTAACTTTGGTATTTGACCTCATCAACGTTTACTAAGAGTGCTCAATAGAAAGACTAGAGCTGTATAAGAATTAAAGAGAGACTATTTTAAAAACATTTAATCGCTACTCTGAGTTTCATGCTTCTTGTGAAGCAATCATCAGGCGAATGCCAAGGGTACCTAATTACAGGAAGGTTCATGAAAAAAACGAATAATAAATTATGCTAAGTATTAAAAAGTTAGAAAGGTTAAAATGTTAAAAACAATTAGCTTAATCGTCTCTGTTTATATGCCTAAGTGATTTCATTGTTTGTATTAAAAAATAATAAAAAGATTGAGCGTTGCGGTTGAGAGACGAGAGACGATTAAGCTAATTGTTTTTAACATTTTAACCTTTCTAACTTTTTAATACTTAGCATAATTTATCATTTGTTTTTTTCATGAACCTTCCTGTAATTAGGTACCCTTGGCATTCGCCTGATGATTGCTTCACAAGAAGCATGAAACTCAGAGTAGCGATTAAATGTTTTTAAAATAGTCTCTCTTTAATTCTTATATATATATATATATATATATATATATATATATATATATATATATATATATATATATATATACTAGAAATACATAAACGCAACCCCCTCGCCCGCTTTTAACAATTAAATATACATAATCCCCCCCGATTAGAATATGCACCTGATCTGTTTTTGTATGCAAATATAAACAACCTTGCCCTCCTGGCTTCCTTTACATCCTGTTTTATGAATGTAGTTTTTCTATTATTGACCAATTTCCAAAGAATGTTTTATTCCAAAATAATAAAGCAATAGCTGAGGAAAAACTTGTGTCACGACCTAACTTAATAGCACCAGAAACTGATAGCAAAAACAAACAATAATTACAGACGCTTATATCAAGTTGCTTATTAAACTGTTTTAATAATATGATTCCTCATGTTCCAAATATAATGTTGAACCTAAAAGGAAAACATCAGAACAAAAAAAAACGTAGGCAACAGCCTGAAAACTATAGGTATATATAAGAGAGGAAAAACTAACCAAGGAAGAACTATAACTTAATGCAAAGTTTCACTCGAACCATGGAAAAAAACGCCTGGGAAAATGTATATTATTTGACAAGATTTTTGCTGTATTAATACTGAAAAGGTTTCGGATATATACCGACTTTAATCCGCTAAAGAAACGGCTGGTAAGTTGAATGCGAATCACTGCTTACCGTTAAATTTTCTTTTGGCTCTTCTCAGATGCTGCAAACACTGCCATACGGGCTACGGCGTTTGGTTTCCGTGGTTTTCTCGCTCGGTTCTTAGCAAAAAGCAATAAATTCTCTTCAAAATGTGAAAAGCTGTTTGTGTTGATGTTCCTTTCAATTCACTGTTCCCTCTCGAGCCAAGATATACCAGTGCATTTTGCTGGCTTTGAACAGACACATGGAGAAACATCTTTTTGTTTTTTTTCAGTCACATTTGGCGGCATCTTTTCCGATCTTCATCGCAATTTTTCATGCTTTTTCAATGGTTTCTAGTCGCGTTTAATATTGTTTGGTTCATCCCACTGCAACATCTCTTCTTGGCTTTCCTTTTCGGTCATTTGCAAACAAATTTTTCTGACAAAGACTTTGTTTCGCTTGAGCCGCGAAAGTTGGCGATTTGATGGATATATATATACATGCATACATACATATAAACATCTCGCAGAATTTCTTTCCCACTCGCGTGTAATTTCGCATGTAAGTGGACTCCACGCGTGTCGAGATTAGCACCCTCGCCCGGGCTCCCGGGCCTTCGGCCCTCCGCCCGGCTCGGGGATAAAGAGCGTGCTCTAGATATCGGAGAAAGAAATTAGATATATTGAGCTAATTTTCACTGACCTCGATTTCAGTCTCCAAAAACACTTATTTGTTAGAGGTGCTATATCAAACACTCGGGAGAGTGTCAGTTTCATCACGATATCAATCTAAACATGCACCTCAAAGTTTTTGGTATTGGAAGATCATGATGACACTCGCCTTCGTGTATGATATATTACGCAATGAGCAAAGTAGCGTGAGGGTTGAGCCTTTGAAGTACTCGAGTTGACCACTACGCATTAAGGTTTCCATATAAAATATAAGTACATAATTACATGTAGTCTGACATGAAGAACGCGAATTATACACATATCCAACAACCAAACCGTAAAACAGTAATTATTTTAACAAGTAAATTCCCAACGCAGTCACGTAGAGAATTCGACATTCACGCTAGTAAACTAAACTAAACTAAACTAAACTATCAGTAATGTCAGTGTTACTACATGAGGAGACCGGAGTACCCGCAGGAAACCTGTGGTGTTTGGTATAGAGTCAAACTGGAAGCACTCTTCTCACATGGATTGAGAGATATCGGCTCCCATATAGTTGTTGCAGTAAATTATTAGGCATACCTCGAAATGTTTGATTTAAATCGATATGTATAAGATTTGTCTAAATTTGCTCAGCATGTCTATTTATAAAATAGAAAATGGCCTCCTGTATTGATACAAACTGATGCAAAGACAATGAGTTGGGAGAATTCAGAAGTTTAATGTGAATCAGAGTGGGTTATTTCTAAACGAACTGATTTTGCAACTTCCGAAGAAACTTAAACCGTACTTAAAGTAATATATGAAATCACTAAGCCATAAAACGATTATGTGCTTACCTTTAAATTTGTAAACAAACATGGAAGAACACTGTCCTAAGCAGTAGGTATCATCTGGAGTACAAGGCTTAAATTCACCAGTAATACATTGATCACTTGGACCAGAAAAGTCGTATGTTGTTTTTACAGTTTGATCACCAGAGAAGCACTGATCTAATTAAACAAAACACACTTTCCTAAATACAAAAGTGTTATACCACATATACATTGCGTCACATGTAGTCATATGACATCTAAGTAAGTAAGTAAGTAAGTAAGTAAGTAAGTAAGTAAGTAAGTAAGTAAGTAAGTAAGTAAGTAAGTAAGTAAGTAAGTAAGTAAGTAAGTAAGTAAGTAAGTAAGTATAAGTAAGTAAGTAAGTATAAGTAAGTAAGTAAGTAAGTAAGTAAGTAAGTAAGTAAGTAAGTAAGTAAGTAAGTAAGTAAGTAAGTAAGTAAGTAAGTAAGTAAGTAAGTAAGTAAGTATAAGTAAGTAAGATTAATAAGTTTGCTCTTTTCTCTTTGCTATCTCTATCTTTTCAAACATATTTTTTACTACTACTAGTGTTAAAAAATTACAAAACCATAACTACTATAGGTACCTATCAATGCAGAGCGTTAAAAAAATTCTCCTAATAACGCAAAGGAATGTAATCATATGCATGAGAGAGGTAAAGAAAGACGTTTCGATCGTTGTTTGCGTATAATTAGATGTAACCTCGATCGCTGCCATATATATATATATATAAAGAAACAAAGAACCATATGAAATAAACTTGCCGTAAAGACTGCACTGATTTTAATACATTCTTTTACGTTAGACGTGTTATTGTCGGGTCGCTATTCAGTTGGGCCCAACGATACTGATTTTGGTAGTAAATCAGGTTCTGGCTGCAGGGAACTGGGCTATAGCTTGGCTCATATAAACATGCCTCTGGATATCGTATGTAGCACATAGCAAATTCCAAATAACAAATATTATTAAAACAAATAGCAAATAACAAATTACGAGTAAGACCCCGTTTACACGATGCCCGTACAATTTGAAAACGGAACAAAATCATGCCGTTTAGGCCTTGTGTTTATACGATACCGGCACAAAAATAACATGAAATGTTATATGCTATATTTGCATACCGGCATGATTTTGTTCCGTTTCCAAATTGTACCGGTATCGTGTAAACGGGGTCTAAAACATAATAATAATAGCAAATATGACAATTGTAACTGTAAATTGTAATGTCAAAATGAATACCATTAATTACATACCGTAACTTGTAATACCAAAGTAATCAAACCCACGTGTTTCGGCTTCTTTTGCACAACGATTCACAAACTGAATGATATAACTCCCTAGGGAATCATCATTTCGGTCCGTCTGACCGTTATCAACAAAAAGTAATTCTGGAAGATTGGGTGTAGTATAACATCTGGTATAACAACCAACAGTATCAAAATCGTGAGAAGAATCAACAGCTGGCAATGAAAGCTGGATGGGTGGCGGCAATCTTCTCTGAGCAATAGATGCAGCTATATAAGAGAAACATTATTCTCAGTCATGACCGCATGTATATTACTGATTACTGAATAACATAGTAATTCAACAAATGGTCTGGAAACTCAGCTAAAGTCTTTTCTCGCCTTTATGCATTTTTGTGCACGGTGCACGGTCACTGAACCCCATTGTATTTTCCCCGGGCCCGGGCGGAGGGCCGAAGGCCCGGAGCCCGGTGAGGGTGCTAATCTCGACGTGCGTGGAGTCCACTTTACACGCGAGATGAAAAGCTGAAAGCAATTCTGAAACCTGTTTGTATATATATATATATATATATGTTATCAAATCCACAACTTGCGCAGTTCGAATAGCTGGGTACTGGTAACTAACCTGTTAAATTATTCAAATTATTTAAATTTACGTCAGCAAATTATAATTTATAAGTTCGGTTGGATTGCGAAACAGTTTTTCAACGATCATGACGAAAGAAATCTTTGCCAGAAAAAAATGGTTTCAGCTAAAATGTACATTAATATTACTATGAAAAAAGACCAAAGAGAGAAGGCTAACAAGAGATGTGGCAGCGAGAAAAAGACAACAATAAATACGACTTAAAACCACTGGAAAAAGCCTAAAAATTAATACGATAAAAACGGAAAACGATGCCGACCGAAATGTTACTGAAAGAAGAAGGATGTGTCCTGGCTGAAACTGTTCAAAGCCGGTAAAGATTTTTGCTCTAGTGTAGTCTACATAACTCGAGAGGAAACGATGGAGAAATTTTGAAACAAAAGGCTTTTTAGATCATGAAGAGAACTAAATGATGCCTTGTCATACTTCAATGTGTCAACAACGAAAAAAGTAGGAAACCGCGAACGAGAAAAACAATCCGAAAAGACTAGACTGAATTGGCAGTGTTTGTGGTCACAAAAGCAGAAGAAAGTTTAACGGTAGGAGATTCGTATTTACCAGTTTAGCTGAGTTAAACCGGAAGAAATCCTGATAATGAAAATGAAAATTAATATAAATAACATATTGTCTAGAATTGTCTTTCAACGCTAGCACGTTGACATTGTGTCTTTTCTTGGCCACTGTTTATATATATTTTTGAATGAGAATTTGTCATTTGGTTCATCTCGGGGGTTTTTTTAATATTGACATTGCATGTTCTTTCGGTGTGTCAATACATGACTACAGATGAACCTTGCTAACTAATTTTCATAGTCCATTGGTCACTTTAAGAATTTTATTCTGGCTAACGCCAGACGATTTTATTCAGCATATGGAAAGGTCTTAGGCTATAAAGGGTTAAGCAACTATGTCATGCTATCTCCTTAACCCTGTATTGTCCATTGGCCACGTTAAGAATTTTATTCTCGCTAACACCAGACGATTTTAATCAGCATATGGGAAGGTCTTGGGCTATAAATGGTTAATACAACAAAAAACAAAAATTAGGGGGGGGGGAGAGTGAGGTTAAAAAATGCATATAAAGCGGGCGAGGGGTTGTTGCGTTCATGTATTTCTAGTAGTATAATGAACGAATTATATCTAATTGGTGGTTTGCAATCAATCCCTGAGATTAAGAAGACAAAGAACCGGCGGCCATGTTGGAGGAAAACATACCCCAAATACAATAGCTGCTAATGAATTATTTTGTTAAAGTTCCTCCAACATGGCCGCCATGACGTCATGTGCAAACCAAGAATAGCAACGTTTCAGTTCAGTCCAATCGCTCAACCGTGCTATTTAAATATTATAAATAAACCAAAAACAAAGGATGTGCACGATGTAAGGTACAGTTCAACATAAATTCACAGCATTATAGGCTCTTTGAAGTTTTCCGAGTTTCCAGACCATATCTCTATTGACTATAAATGATTAGAACAAGTGGAACTACTGTGAAATTGTAATATTTATTTTCGACTCTATTTCAAAGTCATCTTCAGACAAGTCATGTCACAGTATATATATACTTGTACACCCAAAAATAAGATCACCAAATTACACATGGTAGAAGACAATAAAATGTAAGCTGCAAATTGTTGGGACTAAAAGTCTAAAACACATAAGATCAGATGAACTATAGGTAACAACACAGTTCACGTAAGAAATTGATTATAAATATACTAATACAAGTATACTAACATAATGATCATTTATCGCCATGAAAACTTTCAAAGAATAAATCGATCATTGTTAACTAGCTAGCTAGCTTCGTTAAAGATTGCGCCGGGAAATGAAGAAAACTCTAGTATAAAGGCTATTTGGCTATATATCAAGTTATTTGTATATTATAAAGCACCAAAGAAAGGTCTAGTACGCCACTATAGCACGTGCCACTGCGCTAGTTAGATTATAGGTAAGGTTAGGTTAGGTTAGGTTAGGTTAGGTTAGGTATAGGTTAGGTTAGGTTAGGTTAGGTTAGGTTAGGTTAGGTTAGGTTAGGTTAGGTTAGGTTAGGCTAGGTTAGGTTAGGTTAGGTTAGGTTAGGTTAGGTTAGGTTAGGTTAGGTTAGGTTAGGTTAGGTTAGGTTAGGTTAGGTGTAGATTAGGTTAGGTTAGGTTAGGTTAGGTTAGGTTAGGTTAGGTTAGGTTAGGTTAGGTTAGGTTAGGTTAGGTTAGGTTAGGTTAGGTTAGGTTAGGTTAGGTTAGGTTAGGTTAAGTTAGGTTAGGTTAGGTTAGGTTAAGTTAGCAACGCTGGCCTATATACACCTTCTGTTCAGGTTAGTTTTACCATTTCCCAGCGGGCTAACATCACACGCCATCTTTGCTTGTTGGCATAGATGGAGACGTAATATTTCAAATCCGAGTTAGTAGAACTTTACAAACTAAATAATGTAGAACTTTACAAACTAAAGAAGACAAAAGATGTTAATGGTCGATACCGGAGAAAACAAAGCGTGAGGTGACTGTCTTGTATACTTTTATATGTACTCATAATATTATGAATTGTAGACGGATGTTTAAACTTCATTACTTCAATCAGTCTGCAAGCAACATCACTGCTTTAGTGCTTTTCGTAGGTTTCTATCTGTCGTCGAATAACTTAAATTGCACCAACGTAAGTTTGGTTTCTTGTTAGTCTATTTTACTTGTTGCTGCGAGCCGTAAGGCGAGCAGCTCACTAATCTTGACGAGGTCTGAGCCGAGTTTATATGCGTTCACAAACTCGATTTAGGATTTCGTGGGCGATGATCTTCGGTATATGCAATGTCTACCGATCAGCGGCAGGCATTATTAAATTGTGCGCTACGCTACACCACGTTGTCTTTCTTCCTCGGGGACTTTTCTTGGCAAGTTGGCATTGTTTGGCGCTGGAATATATTGATTTATTAAAGAGAAGTAAGTGTGACGTCCATGTTGAGGAAAACGTCGCATGCTTAAGCTCTATAATTGAAAATCCTTCGGACGATAAGTATTTTACTACTAACAAGACGCCTGGTC